>CM019069.1:57529421-58729421 GCA_009667805.1 Leptobrachium leishanense | reverse complement strand
ACAATACCAGTCTGCCAGCCATGTTACCAGTCTGCCATGTACATTACCAGTCTGCCATGCACAATACCAGTCTGCCATGCACAATACCAGTATGCCATGCACAATACCAGTCTGCCATGCACAACACAAGTATGCCATGCACATTACCAGTCTGCCATGCACAATACCAGTCTGCCAGCCATGTTACCAGTCTGCCATGCACAATACCAGTCTGCCAGCCATGTTACCAGTCTGCCATGCACATTACCAGTCTGCCATGCACAATACCAGTATGCCATGCACAATACCAGTATGCCATGCACGTTACCAGTCTGCCATGCACGTTACCAGTCTGCCATGCACGATACCAGTCTACCAGCCATATTACCAGTCTGCCATGCACAATACCAGTCTGCCATGCACATTACCAGTCTGCCATGCACAATACCAGTCTGCCATGCACATTACCAGTCTGCCATGCACATTACCAGTCTGCCATGCACGTTACCAGTCTGCCATGCACAATACTAGTCTGCCAGCCTTATTACCAGTCTGCCAGGCACAATACAAGTCTGCCAGGCACATTACCAGTCTGTCATGCACATTACCAGTCTGCCAGCCTTATTACCAGTCTGCCAGGCACAATACCAGTCTGCCATGCACAATACCATTGTGTCATAATAACCAGTGTGCCTAAATACCAGCCTGACATGCCATGCATACCACGTGCCATTATATATACGCATAAAGCAAATATACGCATAATGTATACGCTATAAAAAATGTCCGCCCAAGCCCAACACTAGAATTTTAGGGTTTGGCTTGAAGAAAAGGTGGCAACCCTACTGTCTATTCGGCCCGTCACCGGCTCCCTCCATCGCCGTCGCAACGCTGCTGTCTGCGCATGCGCACGCAAACCACGTACTGCTGGCTACGTGAGCACATCCAACGGCCGCGGCAAGTGCACTGCCGGCGTGCGCGAGGGACAAAAAAAATCCAATCCATTGGAGAGGCACACAGCCCCTCTCCAATGGATCGGATTTTTTTTGTCCCTCACAGATCCCCCCCTGCCCTGAGTCTCCCCCGGAGGCTGTCTATTCGGCCCCTCACCGGCTCCCTCCCTCCAGCCTCCGGTTCCAGTTCCTGCTCATCTTCCTCCCGGAGCCCAGAGGGTCCTGTTCCCGTGAGTTTACAATCTAAGAGGGAAGAGGAACCTGCTCTGTCAGCTGTGCGTGCACCCATCAGAGCTGCTCAGTTGGCCCTCCTATTGCAGATGGGACGGCGACGGACGCGTTACAAACGCATTTTTATAGAGATACGCTTAGATTGGACATTGAAAAACAAATATGTGGACATGAATTCTGAGATGCCGACAACAACAATAGCCTGCCCTCTGGGCAGGCTTTCCACCTAGTAAAAAATAATGCAGCAAAGTATAGTTGCCCATTCAACTCATACCAAACCAATAAAATGGAGAAGTTGTGTGTGCATGTATTATCGCTGCAGCATATATGTTCAGATTGACTGTGGCAGGCGCAATTTCTTAATGTGAGATAATTGTGGTTCTTAATTCTGATTGGCTGAATCGCGACAAGAAAACAGTGCGCACACTGATTTTTGCACGTGACGGTACTGGACGAGCATTTGGGCGCGTCCTGTATGCGTGCGTTATTGATCGGCGGATAAAAAGACATGCAAGGATTCTAATTCCAGGATTGTAACTCCAGCGGTGATTTGAGCGCGCAAAAGTTTAACGCTTGGCGCAAAAATTTACGCTTTGCTCAAGGGTTTTTGCGCGAAGATTGTAATATAGCCCTGAATGTTTAGTAAAGGCTGAGTGCTACCCTCTTTGAGTATTCTGTATGAAAATAGTAAATTCTATAAAAATATAAAAGACATAGAATAGCTCAAAGAGTTCTTCATACCTCGTGACGGTCTGGAGGTTTTGGTCTCCCTGATTTCAGATCATATTATTTGGCAGCACAATTCGCCCAAGTGGTTGCAATGCATGCTCCAAGGGGCACTAGACGATGGATGGACTTTGAATCTGATACTATGGCGCCAGATACTCACAGCCTGTGGTTATGGCTTCCTAAACATCATCGCCCAACATGCTCCTCTTCATGTCCGCCTCTCCTCCATACTATCCACTTATGGAATCGGTGGGCCACCAAGTATGGTTTGGTGCAACAACCTTCCCCGCTGAACCCATTGGATCGCAATATAGATTTCCCACCGGGGATGGACACTCGATGTTTGATGGGTCTGAGACAAGCCGGGATCATACGAATAAGAGATATGTTTCATCAGGACCAGCCTCTTATGTTTGATGACTTAAACTCTAGATTCCATTTGCGGCCCGCTGACTTTTTTCAATATATTCAATGCCGAGCCTATGTCATGATACCTCGGATAAGGTCTGCTGCTAATAGCTCCATAATTTTTTGAACAAACGTGTCTTAAAGGGAGCTCTCCACGAGGCCTTATTTCTCGGTTGGTTACAGCTATAACAACCACTAGGAGTCTCGATCCAGTGCCATACATGACAGCCTGGGAATGCAAATTAGGTCAGGTGGAAACTGAAGATTGGAAATATATATGGGACTCTATCTCTAAATCTTCTATTAATGTTGTACTCCAGGAACAATCTTACAAAACAATGATGAGATGGTATGTGACCCCCATCCTTCCTTAATAGGATCAACAGAGCTGTCCCTGACACATGCTGGAGGAATTGTGGTGAGAAGGGTACCAATGCCCACATGTGGCGGCAATGCCCCATTATTCAGCCATTCTGGGAGAGAGTTCGAATATTGGCCTCCGGAGTTCTGGCCTGTACTATACATATGGATCCATGGACATTTCTTATGGCGCGCCCAGTGGCGGATCTATCACAACATCATAATAGACTTCTTTCTAAAAATTTTGGGCCGCTCGGAAGGCCATGGCAGAATCATGGTGCTCGACAGAACCACCTCTATGGGGGAGAGTGAAGCAAATAATTGAAGAGGTGCGAGTCATGGATGAGCTATCTGCCAGACTACACGGTACAATGAGAAGTTATCATAAGATATGGGGGGCATGGCTAGAAGTATATCTTGGGTAATCTTTTAAGTTATGAGAGATCATTGAGATGTATTATTTATTTTTTTCTCTCTCTTTTCTCTCTTCTTTTTTTTGTGTGTGTATGTTTTATATGTCATGTGTTAGTATGTTTTGTTTGTGTTTTTTTTGCTGGTTTCTTGAGGCAAGATATTTGTCGTGTTATTATAAAAGAGGTGTACGGTTTATAAATAAAAGGGTGTGGTAATGTTTAAGTGCTGATGATAATATACTGATTGTATGGAATATTTTATATACCTTTTTAAAAATAAAGAATATAAAAAAAGAAAATAGTAAATTCTATTCATGCAAGTATACTTTGTAAATGATGCACCATCAGCAGTGTAACGTGGGAGAATCATAAAAAACAAAGGTAAGATTGCAGTGATATTAAAATACATCAGGTGCATTTACAACACAATATCTGTTACACAGTTTTCTTTAAATAATATTTTAAATTCAGATGGTTTGATAGGTCGGACATGGACATATGGCTGCCTTTTCCTTGATTTGACCCTATGGGGAACATCTGATTCTCTCTACAAAGAAACGTGACTTGCCGCACCTTATCCTCCCCTGCAGGGCAACATCAAAATCCCCCCACTTGTATAAATCAAAGCCTTATTAACTGGCCAAATGGTATATCTTTGAAAAAGCACAGTCCCCATCCTCCTACCCAGTACAACCTTATGACTGCATGTGAAATGAATGATTTCACACTGTCTCTGAACACACCTATAACAGCTCGTTTGAAGATGAATCGATCTGTCACATTTCCTTCATCTCCCTCAGAAGTGTTTTCAGTCACTATGTAATTGTTCAATTTCTTTTCATTACTTGTTACGCGGAATTACTTTTGTACAAATATTTCTTCACAACGTCTACTGTTGTCAACCCTCAGAAGAAATCCTAAACCCGGAGATCAGTTCTATTTCCTACAGATTGCAAAAAAAAATAAAGTTAACCTCAACCAGGACATTCAACCTTGGGAAATGCTTCGGTATCAGTGGCGATCAGGGAGCTATGATGTTATGTCCCTTAACACTTTGAAGAAAAACAAAGAGCCATTTATTACAAAGCTATGGTACTGACAATAGCATGTGAAATATTATTTAAACAAAGTATCAGTATGCGGCATGTCATCGCAATGTATCTTGCATTGGTTGAGGATACACAATGGCAAAAGTTTTAACTCAGTTTCATGTAAAAAAGTAATAATAGTAAAAAAAAGTTACGCAATAGCTAGGATATAGGGAAATTTAAAATATGAAAACAAATCAAAGTCCAAATAATTTACTATACAGAATTTTTTATAAAAAATTCATCTTTTTTAGGGAGCAGACATTCTCTTCAGAGTGGAGGCAATGGTTTTGGTGCAAATAAACAGAATAACGGCACTCCACCTGAATATGCATTTTTTATAGACTTTATTGCATGACACATTACAGTATACAATAACTTAATATGGACACTAAGGGCCCTATTACATTCTTCGCGCATATGTTTGTGCCCGCGCAAAAATGCATTAACGCGAGGGGCAAAACCCTTTGCGAAGAACGTTGTATTAAAATCTCAGCTCAACAAACGCACGTATACGTCTACCGCGGGTGAACCTGCGCGAACGTTGCGCGAGTTTACTCTACTTCGCGCATCCTATACTTAACATTGTGAGCGCAAATGCGTTTTGCGCTGGTACGCGGATGGTATTACAATCTATGCGCAGTTTGTAACACACAGCCTTTGCGCGCATAATTTTAGCAACTCCTAAAAGCTGGTGTTAATGGCAAATTCTATCAACCTGGCCGAAACCGAATACACCAGCCCAAAAAAAATACGCAGCAAAGTATAGTTACACACTCTACACATACCACACCAGTAAATTTGAGAAGTTGTGTGTTTTTTTTTATTGATGCAGCATATATGCGCAGATTGACTTTCACAGGCGCAAAAACTTAACGTGAGACAATTGTGGTTCTTAATTCTGATTGGCTGACTCGCGTGAAAAACAATCCGCACACTGATTTTTGCAAGTTCGTTTTACGCGCATTATTTTTTGACGGATGAAAAAATACGCGAGGATTGTAATACCAGTGTTGATTTACGCGCGTTAACGTTTAACGCATCGCGCAAAAATTCACGCATTCTGCGTGCGTTTTTGCGTGAAGAATGTAATAGGGCCCTAGATACATAGTTATCCTGCTACAGTTATAGACAATATGTTAAGGAACCAAAGAAAGAGATAACGAAAAGAAGGTGGAAAGAAGCATGAAAGAAATAGGGATAAAATAAAACAAAATAATAATATGGATACAGAGGTGTGTGAGCCCGGGAGAGGGGATTGCCAGCTGGAAAATAAAACCTTGTACACACGCGTCCTGCTCAAAGAACGACAGAAGCAGTGTCTTATGAGGCACTAAGTGGGTTATATGAGAGCCACAGTCCCCATGTTTTTCTCATGAGCATCCATCATATGATGCACAATTGCCGTCATCTCTGAACATACATTTAATGAGGGTGTTTCTGAGACTAAAATAATCATAACATACAAAGTATACAAGATTCAGGGCATTCCACTATACTATAGCCTTAATGATTTTAAAACCACCTGACTTGTTTTAGCACGGCATTAGCGATCCTCCACCTGCCCGCCCTTTAGTCTTGCAAATATATGGGTGATCAGACCTATGGATGAGACGACTGCCAATGTTCAGGACACTTTTCCTTCTTATTTGAAAGTCTGGTTGCCATGGTTTATGTATGATGTTTAACTTCGAGTGGCATGCGGAGTGTGATATGCAGTCCTGTATTCTATAGCGTTTGCTGGTGTGGGGGTTCTTCTTCTTCCCTGTATTAATTTTTCTCTCTTCTTTCATCCCTCTCTTTCATGATGTTCTGTCTCACTCTTTCTTTCTTTCTTTCTTTCTTTCTTTCCCTATTTGGGATCTCATGGTAAAACAAAGCTTAGTAGCTGACTGCTGATGGTATTTTTTTTGCGTGATGATTTCTCATATACAGTATGTTTAGGTTGTCTTTATGAGTAGATGCTTCTGTATCTGGTCTACTGTTATATTGTCTTTGGCTGATGCTCCTCCAATAAAGAAATTAGAAAAAAACAAAAACCTGACTTGTAAATAAATTATGGAGATTTGGTTACGCAATATAATAATAAGGTGCACAAGCCTGCCACTACGCCAATATACACCACCCTGGCAGGTCCTGTACTATGCCAATCTAATGACTGATCTTTTATGGTATACCTCTGGCATAGTTTGAACCTGCCGGGGTGGAGTACATTGGTGTTATGACAGGCTTATGCGATATATAAACACATAATTCTAAGATATAGTATGTCTAGACTAGTTTTCTGAAGAAACGCTCTATTTATATGTATATGTCAGGAGGGTACAGCGGTTGGGAGGAGAGGTGAATATCATTATGTAGAGCCCACAAGACAACCAGCAGCTTGTCACAGTATACAGGGACTAAGGCAACAGAGAAGGCGAGTAAGGTAGCAGAAGTCAAAGGCAGGCTTCACCGGATCATGGTCAAAAGAACTGGAACCAAAGGTCAAAGCCAGGGGAATAATCCCTATATTTAACCCCTTAAGGACGGGAGTAATTTTACAAGTTTGGAACACTTTTGAACACTTCTAAAAGTAGAATTTCAGCTATTCACTGTTCAACCATAATTTACCTCTTACATATTAAGTGTACCCATCCTTATCATATATCATTTTGTTCAGAAGAAATAGGGCTTTCATTTTCCATCAAAGATTTATATATAAAATATATTATAGTATGAAAAAAAAACTAAAAACTATGAGAAAAAAGGAAATTTTGCTATTTTCAAAGTTCTCCATTGTATTTTTAGTGTGAATGACATTGTACGCTTAGCATTAAATGAAATAAAATACATATATTTCTGTTCGGCAATGTCTTACGAGTTCAACGGTACCCCCCATGTAGAGGTTTTATGAGGGTTTGAAAAGTTACAGGGTCAAATATAGAGTTTGCCCATTTCACGTTTTACAACTTGAAATTTGTCAGATTGGTTTCCTGGCCCTATGTTGACTTTGAGAGGTTATGGCAGCCCAGGTATGAAAAGTACCCCAACAAGTCATACCATTTTGAAAAGTAGACAACCCAGGATATTCAAAATGGTGTACGTTTTTTTTTTTTTTATAGTAGTCACTTAGTCGCAAACTTGGTCTTCATGTTTGTGTTTTGCATTTTTCACACAAAAACTGTTATTTTACTGATGATATCATGCTCCCTCGACATTTTACTGGCCTAAAAAACTCGTATTTCTGGTCGGCAATGTCTTATGAGTTCAACGGTACCCCCCATGTAGAGGTTTTATGAGGTTTTGGAAAGTTACAGGGTCAAATATAGAGTTTGCCCATTTCACGTTTTACAACTTGAAATTTGCCAGATTGGATTCCTGGCCCAATGTTGACTTTGAGAGGTTATGGCAGCCCAGGTATGAAAGTACTGTGACGGAACGGCCGCCACAGGATTTATTTAGTTTAATTTAATTCTTATTGTGTTATATTTCGTTTACCCTTTATTTATAGAAACTCATTTCCTTTGATAGATTTAAGGTAAAACTGATGCAAGACTTCTAATTAATCATGTTTTTCCCCTGCACCATCCTGCTAGTTTATGCGCAGTTATATTGTGTGGTTTTAAATGTATTGTCAATTGCTCATTTTTAGTTTTAAATAGACTTATATTTCTTTAGTTAAATGTGGTTTTTAAAAACACTACCTGCCACTAGTGTCAAATGCTTTCCTTTGTATAGAATATACAATAGGTTTGAGTAATTTGTGGATTATGCAAAAGTGCTTTCTGTTTGGATATCTTATCTTTTTACCTGTTCTGAAAGGTTGGGAGTCACATTGTCTCAGCCACCCACTATCTGATTCCCTTTACAATGGGTTATGTAAATCACTGTATGTGATCACTGTGAGGTCAAGACTTCATCTGCATACAACCAGTGGACCCAAGTGAAGACTGAGAGGACCTGAGAGAAGCCTGCAATGGTCTTGGAACCAACCAATCAGAACCTGGGCTATGGCTAGCCCCTGTGCAGAATTCACTCCAGGGGTCTGGGGACGGGCCAGGGGAGAACAATGGTTTCATTCCTCATAAATAACCCTGTATTCTCCATGTTAAAATAAACTCATTCCTGTTTGAACCTTTACTCTTGCCTCGGCAAGTAATTGGGGATAATAGGGCTTGGGGAACCACGACGCTGCAAGGACCGTGGAAAGAAACGCTGGACCACCGCCGAATCCCTACCGGCCGCTACCCCTGACTCTACACCCCCAGACCAGCTCGGCGCTGACGGCGGATCTACCCGGGCAGGGTAGCGGGGATCCGCTACATTGGCTGGCAGCGCTGGGATCCGGCTGAGACCAGACAAGCAGAGGGAGATACAGCCGCTGGCTTGACCCCGGTCTCAGCCACTGCGACACGCCGAGCGTCTGGAGTAGACATCATCCGGGGGGAGAATCTGAGACCAGCCCAGCAGGGGGAGACACAGCCGCCGGCTTGACCCCGGTCTCAGACACCCCTGGGGTTCGAGAGGTAGACAGTACCAGCAACGGCGGTGACCCCCGTATGGCACAGCGCTACAAAGGGCTGGAAGTGCACGGTCCTCAAGGAACTTCTAAAGGAACTTCTCCAGGGATAAAGCGGTCAGCGGTAAGCCAAAGGCTGCCCTCACCAAGGACCTGATGGAGGACGAACAGGCAAGTCTGGCCCTCCACGAGGACTCAGAATCCACAGAATGGCACCGGGAGGTACAATGGAAGCTGGCCCTGTTCGGAGCCAACCCCCCGGCGGAGGTGATCACTATCGTTTTGGCAGGGGTCAATCAGCTCAGAGTGACCGGTTGCGGTACCAGCTCGGGGAATCTACAGCGTCCCAGGAGATACTCCCTGCAGTCGTGGAAGAGGAGTTCTGGGACCAAGGAATGGAAGCGCCTGACCAGCACAGTGATCCAGGTTTCGGCCAGGAGGTATGGTGGCATAATGACTCGACACGGCAGCAGCTCTGGAGGGATGTCCTACAGCTTGAACAGGACTACCTTGGAAATATTCTTCCTACCTTGGGTGAGAAATACTGGAGACTGTGGGACCTGCGGGTGACATTCCTAGGAGTGCAACCCCAGGTAGAAAGACTGTCTCAACTGGAGAACCTGATCCAGACGGAGCTATGGATGGAGGACGGGTACCGGGCACTGGAATGGTATGCTGCCAACCTGTGTCCAAAGTTGGAGAGGAAAGATCCTACGGAGGGCTATGACTACGGCGGCCCGGGATTAATATTTGACGCTCTCCAAGACGACCCCTCCTTTGGCAGTACAGCTAAACTGAGATGGGAAGAGATCCGGGACTTTCGGGAAAGTGAGCACCTTGACGACCTCGGGCTGAGCAGTGATCTGGACTGGCTAGCCACTCAAGAGTGGGAGCTGGAGCAGGGATACAGGAGATTGTTTGAGGACGCTCCCCCGCTCACTCTCACCCCGATGGACATGGCAGAAGAGCTGCCAACAGAACCCGGTGGTGCCAACTTACTTTCAGGATCTTCTGCTGGTTCGGAGCACCAGGGTGAGGAGGCAGTCGACCCCTCTCCCCAGCTGCAGAACGCATCCCAGGCCTCAACTGCTACAGAGGAGGTGACTATCCTGCAGCCGCAGCGCAGCATGTTGTCCAGGGAAAAGACAGAGGACTCAGCAAGTACCGTTCCTGCAGAACCTGCAGCGGAGCAGAGTGACCAAGTGCTTCGGACACCTACCAAGGTCAGTGAAAGTGCACCGGTGGATGGGACTGCGGTCTCCACCAACGAGAGCCGTCAGGACAGCGGTCCACTGTGGAAAGAGGAGAACTGGAAGACAATGGGTGAGATTGAGGCCCACCCAGGCAGATGGCCAGAGGGCTCACCAGGAGACCCAGAGTCCCAATGGAGTGCTCCTGCTCAGGGATGGGTGGAGGAGCTAGCGACAATGTCATGGCCTGCCAAGGAAGAGGCTGCGGTCCTTTCCACGGAGCCCAGGAGATGTGGGGCAGTTTGACCAGATTCACTGCTTGCATCAGCAGGCACTTCAGCGCGTGAAGAGGACAATTTATGTACGGGGGAGCGGTTTCCCAACCCAGCAGCAGAGCTGGCATCGGGACAGAGCTCGGCCACCCTCTGCCCCCAGCTGGAGGCTCCAGAAACCGGGGAGAATATCGGGTGCCAGACGAGGGAGGGGGAGAATCAGGCTCCGCCGTGCCAATTGCTGGCGTACCCAGAAGGGAACCCCGAACCCCAACCAAATGCTCCTACCCACGTATGGATAGAGGAGCGGGGGACAGCGGACATGCTACGGCCTGCTGTGAATGAGGCTATGGTCTGTTCCACGGTGCCTGAGAAGTGCAGGTCAGCTAGCCCGGGGCCCTGGCTGGTGGCTTCAGGGATCAAGGATAGCCATTCATACATGGGGGAGCGGCCCCCCACTTCAGCGGAAAAACTATCACCGCGGCAGAGGACCGCTAACCTCTACCCCTGCCCTGGCACCACAGAACTTGAGGAGAAAGAGGAGAACTACCTTCTCACCAAGGAGCCCCAGGGACTGACAATCCACTCCTCTCCTGAACTACAGACCAAGCTCCTGGCCTCCACTGCTACGCAGGAGGCAGAGAGCCTACAACTCCAGCACAGCATGCCATCTGGGCCGGAGAAAGCATCAGACTGGGCAAGTACAGTTCGTCAGGGGCTATCAGCAGAACGCAGTACCGGTGATGGTGCGCCGCATTGCAAGTTCCAGGGTGGGGAGTCATTCGGTCTCCTTCCACAACAGCAGCGTCTACCCCAGGTAGAGAGTACTGGCGGTACCTGTCCCCAGCGACAGGTAATAATACCGGAAGGGGAGATGGCGGGTCTCGCTCCCCAACGTTTTGAGCCCCAGCGTGAGGGTGGAGGTGTCCCCTGTGCCAAGCAACGGCGTGCTGCTGCTCCCGTTCCCCAGGATGTGGGAGACTCCCATTGTGGAATTGTTGATGGTGCTGGGATTTGCAACTGGGTGACCCCGAGACGCTGGGCAGATGGCCCAGATCCACAACCACTTTCTCTGGAGACACCGGTCACCCCATCTCCCCCCCAGCTTCTGACCGAGGCACCAGGAAAGGGTGCTATCGGCCCGTTTTTCCTGCGGCTGACTGTGGCACCGGGAGAAGGTACAGGCGGTATCCCTCCCCAGAGGGTCATGGCCCCAGGAAATGGTGCCAGCAAGGCTGCCCACCAGCGAGGGGCTAGGAGACAAGGAGGAGAAAAAGCCCTCAACGTCCCACCCGGGTCAGTTGTTTCCCCATGGCAGGGTACCAGCCCCAGGTGTCTGTATGGTCCGTCGGACACCGGTCCAGACCAAGGGGGCAGTTGGAGAAGCCCGGGGGCCAGCCCCCTCCCTATGGACTATGGACCGAAAGACTATCGGGGGTTGGCAAAGCATTGCCCCAGCAACCCAAACTTGAGACTTTTTAAAGACACTTACACCTGGACATCCCCAGGCAGACCCGTAGAGGGTCTCACCGGGTCTGCCATCATGGGACTGGGAGAGCTATGTGACAGAACGGCCGCCACAGGATTTATTTAGTTTAATTTCATTCTTATTGTGTTATATTTCGTTTACCCTTTATTTATAGAAACTCATTTCCTTTGGTAGATTTAAGGTAAAACTGATGCAAGACTTCTAATTAATCATGTTTTTCCCCTGCACCATCCTGCTAGTTTATGCTCAGTTATATTGTGTGGTTTTAAATGTATTGTCAATTGCTCATTTTTAGTTTTAAATAGACTTATATTTCTTTAGTTAAATGTGGTTTTTAAAAACACTACCTGCCACAAGTGTCAAATGCTTTCCTTTGTATAGAATATACAATAGGTTTGAGTAACTTGTGGATTATGCAAAAGTGCTTTCTGTTTGGATATCTTATCTGTTTACCTGCTCTGAAAGGTTGGGAGTCACATTGTCTCAGCCACCCACTATCTGATTCCCTTTACAATGGGTTATGTAAATCACTGTATGTGATCACTGTGAGGTCAAGACTTCATCTGCATACAACCAGTGGACCCAAGTGAAGACTGAGAGGACCTGAGAGAAGCCTGCAATGGTCTTGGAACCAACCAATCAGAACCTGGGCTATGGCTAGCCCCTGTGCAGAATTCACTCCAGGGGCCTGGGGCGGGCCAGGGGAGAACAATGGTTTCATTCCTCATAAATAACCCTGTATTCTCCATGTTAAAATAAACTCATTCCTGTTTGAACCTTTACTCTTGCCTCGGCTAGTAATTGGGGATAATAGGGCTTGGGGAACCGCGACGCTGCAAGGACCGTGGAAAGAAACGCTGGACCACCGCCGAATCCCTACCGGCCGCTACCCCTGACTCTACACCCCCAGACCAGCTCGGCGCTGACGGTGGATCTACCCGACTGGGTAGCGGGGATCCGCTACAAGTACCCCAACATGTCATACCATTTTGAAAAGTAGACAACCCAGGCTATTCCAAATGGTGCACGTTTCGTTTTTTTATAGTAGTCACTTAGTCGCAAACTTGGTCTTCATGTTTGTGTTTTGCATTTTTCACACAAAAACTGTTATTTTACTGATGATATCATGCTCCCTCGACATTTTACTAGCCTAAAAAACTCATATTTCTGGTCGGCAATGTCTTACGAGTTCAACGGTACCCCCCATGTAGAGGTTTTATGAGGTTTTGGAAAGTTACAGGGTCAAATATAGAGTTTGCCCATTTCACGTTTTACAACTTGAAATTTGCCAGATTGGTTTCCTGGCTCTATGTTGACTTTGAGAGGTTATGGCAGCCCAGGTATGAAAGTACCCCAACATGTCATACCATTTTGAAAAGTATACAACCCAGGCAATTCCAAATGGTGTACGTTTCGTTTTTTTATAGTAGTCACTTAGTCGCAAACTTTGTCTTCATGTTTGTGTTTTGAATTTTTCACACAAAAACTGTAATTGTACTGATGATATCATGCTCCTTCGACATTTTACTGGCCTAAAAAACTCATATTTCTGGTCGGCAATGTCTTACGAGTTCAACGGTACCCCCCATGTAGAGGTTTTATGAGATTTTGGAAAGTTACAGGGTCAAATATAGAGTTTGCCCATTTCACGTTTTACAACTTGAAATTTGCCAGATTGGTTTCCTGGCCCTATGTTGACTTTGAGAGGTTATGGCAGCCCAGGTATGAAAAGTACCCCAACATGTCATACCATTTTGAAAAGTAGACATCCCACGCTATTCCAAATGGTGTACGTTTCGTTTCTTTATAGTAGTCAATTAGTCGCAAACTTGGTCTTCATGTTTGTGTTTTGCATTTTTCACACAAAAACTGTTATTTTACTGATGATATCATGCTCCCTCGACATTTTACTGGCCTAAAAAACTCATATTTCTGGTCGGCAATGTGTTACGGGTTCAACGGTACCCCCCATGTAGAGGTTTTATGAGATTTTGGAAAGTTACAGGGTCAAATATAGAGTTTGCCCATTTCACGTTTTACAACTTGAAATTTGCCAGATTGGTTTCCTGGCCTTATGTTGACTTTGAGAGGTTATGGCAGCCCAGGTATGAAAAGTACCCCAACATGTCATACCATTTTGAAAAGTAGACAACCCAGGCTATTCAAAATGGTGTACGTTTCTCTTTTTTTATAGTAGTCACTGAGTCGCAAACTTGGTCTTCATGTTTGTGTTTTGCATTTTTCACACAAAAACTGTTATTTTACTGATGATATCATGCTCCTTCGACATTTTACTGGCCTAAAAAACTCATATTTCTGGTCGGCAATGTCTTACGAGTTCAACGGTACCCCCCCATGTAGAGGTTTTATGAGATTTTGGAAAGTTACAGGGTCAAATATAGAGTTTGCCCATTTCACGTTTTACAACTTGAAATTTGCCAGATTGGTTTCCTGGCCCTATGTTGACTTTGAGAGGTTATGGCAGTCCAGGTATGAAAAGTACCCCAACCTGTCATACCATTTTGAAAAGTAGACAACCCACGCTATTCCAAATGGTGTACGTTTCGTTTCTTTATAGTAGTCAATTAGTCGCAAACTTGGTCTTCATGTTTGTGTTTTGCATTTTTCACACAAAAACTGTTATTTTACTGATGATATCATGCTCCCTCGACATTTTACTGGCCTAAAAAACTCATATTTCTGGTCGGCAATGTGTTACGAGTTCAACGGTACCCCCCATGTAGAGGTTTTATGAGATTTTGGAAAGTTACAGGGTCAAATATAGAGTTTGCCCATTTCACGTTTTACAACATGAAATTTGCCAGATTGGTTTCCTGGCCCTATGTTGACTTTGAGAGGTTATGGCAGCCCAGGTATGAAAAGTACCCCAACATGTCATACCATTTTGAAAAGTAGACAACCCAGGCTATTCAAAATGGTGTACGTTTCTCTTTTTTTATAGTAGTCACTGAGTCGCAAACTTGGTCTTCATGTTTGTGATTTGCATTTTTCACACAAAAACTGTTATTTTACTGATGATATCATGCTCCCTCGACATTTTACTGGCCTAAAAAACTCATATTTCTGGTCGGCAATGTCTTGCGAGTTCAACGGTACCCCCCGTGTAGAGGTTTTATGAGGTTTTGGAAAGTTACAGGGTCAAATATAGAGTTTGCCCATTTCACGTTTTACAACTTGAAATTTGACAGATTGGTTTCCTGGCCCTATGTTTACTTTGAGAAGTTATGGCAGCCCAGGTATGAAAGGTACCCCAACATGTCATACCATTTTGAAAAGTAGACAACCCAGGCTATTCCAAATGGTGTACGTTTCGTTTTTTTTTTATAGTAGTCACTTAGTCGCAAACTTGGTCTTCATGTTTGTGTTTTGCATTTTTTACACAAAAACTGTTATTTTGCTGCTAATATCATGCTCAGTCAACCTTTTAATGGCCTACGACATTGATATTTGTGTTCGGCAATGTGATACAAATTCAACGGTACCCCCATGTTGCATTATTATTTGCTTTTTGGAAAGTTACACGGTCAAATGTAGAGTTTGCCCATTTCAGGTTTTACAACCTGAAATTTGCAAGATTGGTTTGCTGGGCCTAGGTTGAATTGAGAGGGTATGGCAGCCCAGGTATGAAAATTACCCCATCATGGCATATCATTTTGAGAGGTAGACAACCCAGAGTGTTGAAAATGGGGTATGTCCAGTTTTGTATAGTAGCCACTTAGTCACAAACCCTGGCCAAACTTAGTCTTCATGTTTGTGTTTTGCATTTGTTTTACACGAAAACTGTTATTTTGCTGCTAATATCCTGCTCAGTCAACCTTTTACTGGCCTATAACATTGATATTTGTGTTCGGCAATGTGTTACGAGTTCAATGGTACCCCCATGTTGCGCTTTTATTTTGCTTTTCGAAAGTTACACGGTCAAATGTAGAGTTTGCCCATTTCAGGTTTTACAACTTGAAATTTTCCAGATTGGTTTGCTGGGCCTAGGTTGAATTTGAGAGGGTATGGCAGCCCAGGTATGAAAAGTACCCCATCATGGCATATCATTTTGAGAAGTAGACAACCCAGAGTGTTGAAAATGGGGTATGTCCAGTTTTGTATAGTAGCCACTTAGTCACAAAACCTGGGCACACTCAGTCTTCATGATTGTGTTTTGCATTTGTTTTACACGAAAACTGTTATTTTGCTGCTAATATCATGCTCAGTCAACCTTTTACTGGCCTACGACATTGATATTTGTTTTCGGCAATGTGTTACGAATTCAATGGTACCCCCATGTTGCATTTTTATTTGCTTTTTGGAAAGTTACACGGTCAAATGTAGAGTTTGCCCATTTTAGGTTTTACAACTTGAAATTTGCCAGATTGGTTTGCTGGGCCTAGGTTGAATTTGAGAGGGTATGGCAGCCCAGGTATGAAAAGTACCCCATCATGGCATATCATTTTGAGAAGTAGACAACCCAGAGTGTTGAAAATGGGGTATGTCCAGTTTTGTATAGTAGCCACTTAGTCACAAACCCTGACCACACTTAGTCTTCATGATTGTGTTTTGCATTTGTTTTACACGAAAACTGTTACTTTGCTGCTAATATCATGCTCAGTCAACCTTTTACTGGCCTACGACATTGATATTTGTTTTCGGCAATGTGTTACGAATTCAACGGTACCCCACATGTAGCATTTTTATATAGTTTTTTGGTAATTTGACAAGTGATTTTCAGGATTTATGTCGACTTTGAGAGAACATGGCATGCCAAAAAAGAATATTGCTCCAAAGATGACGTGCCAATGATTCTAAATTAGTATTTTGAGTTGTTTGGTGCAGCCACTTTAGAATAGCTGGGCTTAACGTAAACAGGGACAGGCCAAATTCAGGGGATTCCAGAAGTCAGAGTAGTCGTTATAACAAGCCAATGAGTCGGTACAGGCAGCAAACAAAGAGTAGTCAGTATAACAAGCCAATGAGTCGGTACAGGCAGCAAACAAAGAGTAGTCAGTATAACAAGCCAATGAGTCGGTACAGGCAGCAAACAAAGAGTAGTCGGTATAAAACAAGCCAATGAGTCGGTACAGCAGCAAAGGGTAATCGGGACAAAGCAGAAAAGGGGAATTTAGTAATTTAGCTCTGTATGATAAATTTTGAAGCACTCGGTTATGCAGAGGCCAGGTAGAGATGGGCAGGTAGGGCAATAATAACTAGAATCCTTTCGGATTCCTTTCTTGCGGCAGACACGACACTTTTTCTGGGGGGACTTTTTACAGCGGGTGGGAGGGACTCGGGAAGGAAAGTGTCTGCTGCTTAATCTTTGGAGATCTCCTGATTCCAAAGCGGATGTAACGGGGGCCGGGGTTAGGATAAGTTGGGATATGATCTCAAGCATGAATTCTAGGAAGGGATATGGCTTTTGTACTGCTGCCTGCTTGTAGAGCACGTATGCATTGAAAATTGCTATCTCGGTCAAATAGATGGCAATCTTCTTGTACCATGCCCTAGTCTTTCGGTTCACCAGATAAGGCTGTATACATTGATCAGCCAAGTCTACTCCCCCCATAAACTTGCTGTAATCTACAATGCACTTCGACTTTTCCAGTGGCTCAGTCCTCCCTCTCACAGGCACTGGCACTGTACTTTCGTCATGCACTGTAGATAGCATGTATACATCCTTCTTATCGGTGAACCGAAGGGCTAGCACTTCTTCCTGATGTAGAGATGAAGAGGAGCCTCTACTTTTTTTGCCTGCTGTCAGGATTTGGGGAAAACCTCTGCGATTCTTCCGCACTGTGCCACACGCAAGGGTCTCAAAACAATATAAATTTTTAAATAGGTCGATACTGGTGTAATAGTTATCGACCCATAAATGATAGCCCTTGTTGAATAGAGGATAGACCAGATCCCACACAATTTTTCCACTGGTGCCAATACAATCGGGGCATCCTGGGGGGTCAAGGTGGCTATCTTTCCCTTCGTATATTCTAAATGACCATGTGTAGCCTGTTGTGGACTCACACAATTTATAAAATTTGACGCCATACCGGGATCGCTTGCTTGGGATATTCTGCTTGAAGAGCAGTCTGCCTTTGAATTTCATAAGGGACTCGTCTACAGATATATTTTGGTCGGGAACATAATTATCGGTGAATTTGGCAGACATAAGACTGATAAGGGGCCGAATTTTATAGAGGCGGTCATGCATTGGGTCGTTTCTTGGTGGGCACAGTGCGTTGTCATTAAAATGGAGGAATCGCATGAGATTTTCGTATCTCTCCCTCTTCATAACCCTTGGGAATAGTGGGGTAGCCAGGATGGGGTTTTTGTGCCAGTAAGACCGGATACTTGGCTTCTTCACTATTCCCATTACGAGGGTTAGAGCCCAATTTTTTTTTTAACTCTATCACATCCGTTGGGTGCCACTTGTTACGTCTGTGGCGATGTGAATCCGGATGCGCATCAAGATACTGGTTGGCAAACAGGTTGGTTTGCTCAACCACCTCTCGAATACGTCGTCCGACATAAAGAGATTAAAAAAGCTCACTGGCTCACAGTCCTCTACCCTTACTGTGATGCCAGGAGTCGCTATAAATGGGGGTATTTCTGGGGCAGCCATATTTGGGGGGTACCCAATTGCTCTCGCGCCTCCCAGTAGATGGTGGGGGGTCACCATCACTGGAGGGTTCACTAAGGGGCTCTATATCAGAGGCTGTGAGGGTGTCACTGTCGGCGAGAGCGTCGCTCTCAGAGGCGGCCAGGATCTCATATGCCTCTTCTGGGGAATAAAAGCGGGAGGACATTTTTATGGGGATCTTGTTATGACTAATTAAATGGGAGATCGGGGAACTGATGGGGTCAAGTATTATAACACCTAAACTAAGCCCGTCCGGTCCTTGTAGTGGCCGGTACTTCTATCTATCTAGACAAGGTAAGAATATTTCAAGGGGGGGTCGTATGCCAATGCAGTAGTCAGGAATGCCACGGGGTCGTATGCCAATGCGGGTAGTCAGAAATGCCAAGGGTCGTATGCCAATGCGTGTAGTCAGAAATGCCAGGGGTCGTATGCCAATGCAGGTAGTCAGAAATGCCAGGGGGTCGTATGCCAATGCGGGTAGTCAGAAATGCCAAGGGTCATATGCCAATGCGGTAGTCAGAAATGCCAGGGGTCGTATGCCAATGTGGGTAGTCAGAAATGCCAGGGGGTCATATGCCAATGCGGGTAGTCAGAAATGCCAAAGGGTCGTATGCCAATGCGGGTTCTCAATCGGGGGTACACTGCCAATCAGGGGTACACTGCAGGCCAGGGGGTACAGTGCCTGGGTTTTGTTTTTTTCAGTCAGGGGGTACAGTGCCTGCCAGGGGGTACTGTGCCAGGAGGGTACAGTGCCTGCCAGGGGGTATAGTACCTGCCAGGGGGTACTGTACCTGTTTTTTTTTTCAGTTTTTGTTTTTCAGCCAGGGGGTACTGTGCCTGGGGTTTTTTTTTTCAGGTTTTTTTTTCAGCCAGGGGGTACTGTGCCAGGAGGG
This sequence comes from Leptobrachium leishanense, assembly GCA_009667805.1. Lineage (NCBI taxonomy): Eukaryota > Metazoa > Chordata > Amphibia > Anura > Megophryidae > Leptobrachium > Leptobrachium leishanense. Next base: position 58,710,272 of record CM019069.1, on the reverse strand, counting down.
TACAGTGCCTGCCAGGGGGTACAGTGCCAGCCAGGGGGTACTGTACCTGGGTTTTTTTTCAGGGTTTTTTTTCAGCCAGGGGTACTGTGCCGGGGGGGGGGGTTTCAGGTTTTTTTTTCCAGCCAGGGGGTACTGTGCCTGGGGTTTTTTTCCAGGTTTTTTTTCAGCCAGGGAGTACTGTGCCAGGAGGGTACAGTGCCAGCCAGGAGGGTACAGTGCCAGCCAGGGGGTACTGCACCTGGGTTTTTTTTCAGGTTTTTTTTACAGCCAGGGGGTACTGTGCCTGGGGGGGGTTTCAGCCGGGTGTACTGTGCCAGGAGGGTACAGTGCCTGCCAGGGGGTACAGTGCCAGCCAGGGGGTACTGTACCTGGGTTTTTTTTCAGGTTTTTTTTTCAGCCAGGGGGTACTGTGCCTGGGGTTTTTTTTTTCAGCCAGGGGGTACTGTGCCAGGAGGGTACAGTGCCTGCCAGGGGGTACAGTGCGTGCCAGGGGGTACAGTACCTGTTTTTTTTCTGTTTTTTTCTGGGGGTTTTTTCAGGTTTTTTTCAGGGTTTTTTAGCCAGGGGGTACTGTGCCAGTAGGGTACAGTGCCTGCCAGGGGGTACAGTGATTTCCAGGGGGTACTGTGCTTGCCAGGGTTTTTTTTGGGGTTTTTGGTGGTGCTCCTTTGAACTCTGCCTCTCTCTCTCTGCTCCTCAGATAGCAATGAGGAACAGGAGAAAGGGGCAGAGACAATGTCTCAGCCAATGCAACAATCATTGGCTGAGACATTCTGACAGTTGCAGAGGTGACAGCTTGTCACCGCTGCAACTGTCAAATCCAAGCGCCGGATTGGCTGCCTGGAGGTTTCCACGAGGGAAACGGCCCGCCTCCCTTCCCACAATACTGATCGCCAGCTGGGAGGGTCTGCCTGGGTGTCAGGCAGACCCCCAGCTGGCGTTCGGCATTATGGGAAGGGAGGCGGGCCGTTTTTCGTCACGCAGAGGCACCAAACGCCGCGGGGCGTACCATGCCGTCCTGTGACATTAAAGCCCACGCGATGCAGGATGGCATGGTACGCCCCACGTCGTTAAGGGGTTAAGAATAGGTATAAAGAATGTTGCACTAAAACAGGGATGGCAAACCTTTTTGAGCCTGAGTGCCCAAACTGGATCTCTGAACCAACTTATGTGTCTCAAAGTGCCAACCCCACAATTAGACCTGAATACTGATTTATTTTAGAAAAAACACTTCATAAGACTGTTTGAACTAATTATGTGCTTAAGTCTTAGAAGAAAAATACAGTATAAGATGAATATATTGCCCCAGCTCACACATTGATACATTGCCCCAGCTCACACATGAATATATTTGCCCCTAGCTCAAACATGGATATATTTACCCACAGCTCACACATGGATATAATTGCCCCCAGCTCACATTTATATATTGTCCACAGCTCACACAGGGATATATTACCCCCTGCTCACACATGGATATATTTACCCCAGCTCACACATGGATATATTTACCCCCATCTCACATATGGATATATTTCCCCAGCTCACACATGGATATATTGCCCCAGCTCACACATGGATATATTGCCCCCAGCTCACAAGGATATACATTTCCCCCAGCTCACAAGGATATACGTACATTGCCCCAGCTCACAAGGATATACATATATTGCCCCCAGCTCACAAGGATATACATATATTGCCCCCTGCTCACAAGGATATATATTGCCCCAGCTCACAAGGATATATTGCCCCAGCTCACAAGGATTTACATTGCCCCCTGCTCACAAGGATATATATTGCCTCCAGCTAACATGGATATATATTGCCCCCAGCTCACATGGATATATTGCCCCAGCTCACAAGGATATATATTGCCCCAGCTCACAAGGATATATATTGCCCCAGCTCACAAGGATATACATACCAGCTCACATGGATATATATTGGCCCCAGCTCACATGGTCCCATTTGCAAGGCGCCTTCGAGCATGCTTCTTCCTCCCAGCGGCCGCCGGCAAAGGATGTAGCCCGGCCTCTTGTTGGGAAACTCGCACTAGCCGTGGCCTTGCGAGATCTCTTGCGGCTGGTGGATATCAACGAGCAGCCGGGTAACATTCTTTGCCGGCGGCCGCTGGGAGGAGGAAGCATGCTCAGCAGTGAGGCAAGCCTATGGCTCGTGTGTCGACACAGTCGGCCCCACGTGCCAGGTGTGGCATGCGTGCCATAGGTTCGCCATCACTGCATTTGCTTAGAGTATGCAGTGAGTTTAAATCGAGCAGGCCTAGAGGTTCCACACCCTTGTAGTGATTGGGCCGCTGACATCATCAACCTGTGCCACAAGTGGATACTTGTAAAGACCGATGGTGTGCTCACACGTGAGGAAGGGACATATTCCCCTGGGAGGCAGCTTATCATGCAGCAGAGGGCTGACGTAGGACATCTGAGAACTTGTTCTTTGCACCTACTGTTTGTGGTGATAGGAGGGGGAGATCTCACCATCCACTTTGTCGCAGAAAGAGGCTGTCATAGAACTGACATAGCACTCCCCGCGTCAAACCCCAAGACTTTTATTTTCCTGGCAAAAACCCCAAAAGACACAGACATTTGCCTTGGGAAAGACTTTATATTTATTTATATTGTGTGGTGTGGTTTTAAATGTATTGTAAATTGCTTAGCTTTAGTTTTAAATGTACTTTAATTACTGAATGTAAATGTGAACTTAGAGATGTGTTTTGAAGGTGCAGATATTTCTTTTGTGTAGAACGTAAACAAGTTTGAGTAATGTGAGATTATGCAAGAGGGCTTTCTCTTTGTTATCTGTTTAAGAAGTCATGAGTCTGTGGCAGTATTTGACTGGAAAGGTAATCTGATCTATTGGAGCAATAGATTATGCAAATGTATGTGATAACTAAATGCTAACAAATGTTTACTGTAAATATCTAAAATCTAAATGACCTAATGTAATCAGAGTTCATCTTCCAGTGGTCTGGTTTATGCAAATTATACCTGTTGGACATGGGCATAAATAGTGGCGTTTTTCAATAAAGGTCTCAGATTCCTGTTCGAACATACAGCTTGTCTGGTGTATCATTCAGGGTACCCACGATCACCCTCAGAAAGCACAGAGCGGCCTGCTGGAAATTCAAAGAGGCAGAGGATCAGACCAAGCAGGTCTGGAGCTACAGATCAGGCTGCTCGAGGCACTGAGTGCTGAGCAACTCAGTGGCCGGGCTGATCTTGGTAAGGGGGTGTCTGGAGAGCCAGGACAGGTGGAAGGAGTGGGTTTCCAGCACTGAGGCTTAAATATAAAATGTTACAAGGGTGTTTTTTGGTATTTAATGATATTTCTAATGCAATATCACATGACACCAGGATTTAGGAGGAGGTAATTTTTTGTTAATTATGAACTGCAAGTGGGAATTACTAAGGACTAGAGATGTGCATTCGTTTGAAAAAATTCAGAATTTGGAACGAAATTTGATAATTCGTTTTTCGGAAGTACTTCCGAATAACGAATCGATACGAATTCGAAACGAAACGATATATAACAAATTTATTTTGTTTTACACTGTGTCATCATCATAAAAGAAAAATTTGATAATTGATATCAACTATCGAATTTGAAATGAACTATCAAATGGATATCAACAACTATCGAATTTGAAATGAACTATCAAATGAATATCATCAACTATCGAATTTGAAATGAACTATCAAATGAATATCAGCAACTATCGAATTTAAAATGAACTATCAAATGGATATCATCAACTATCGAATTTGAAATGAACTAGCAAATGGATATTTATCAACTATCGAATTTGAAATGAACTATCAAATGAATATCAACAACTATCGAATTTGAAATGAACTATCAAATGGATATCAACAACTATCGAATTTGAAATGAGCTATCAAATGGATATCAACAACTATTGAATTTGAAATTAACTATCAAATGGATATCAACTATCGAATTTGAAATCGATTAAAAATTTCAAATCGATTTGAAATTTCAAATCAATCCGAAATGAAACGAAATTCGTTATGAAATTCCAAAAAACTAAATTATTTAAAAACGTAACGAAACAAAACTAAATGAAACTAATTTTTCAGCCATGCACATCCCTACTAAGGACCTAGGAATTTCTGTATTTTCTGCAGCTTCCTTAGCATCAGCACTTCTTATACAAAGTATAGGAAGTGTTAATGTACAATAGACACCTGTAAGAGCTGAGTCACAAGACGGGTTTCCGGCTTCACTGGAATAGGAGGGGGGCTGTTAGTATTAAAGATTGAGCTATTAAGTTTAATGGCTTGGTTGGAATAGGGTGTTCTTGGAGCTGAGGTATCATGTAACTCTTTTACTCACAGCAGATTTAGATGCTGCAGTAACTGACTGTATTTCTTTAAAACAAAAAAAAGTGATATACTTGGGAGGACGGAAATTTTGCCAAGGCTCATGATATGCATTTATTAATTTTCTTTAAGGAGCAAAAGCTGGAGCAGTCTCAAAATATCCTGCAGGACTCAAAGACTTGCCAGAAAAGACACTTGGCTAGAGCACTCCCAATCAGCTTTAACTAAAGTCATATATTTCATACACTGCTAGGCAAATGAATGAACAAGCATAAAATTCTGCTGACAAGAATTAGGTGAGCCCATTGGTCACGTGCAGAACTCAAAGAGGATTCAAGGGCATAGTCGTGGACGACAACTTGATGATAATAATGAAAGCTACTCTATGAAACACAAAGTCAGCTCCAGAATAATAATGCCTTGCCATGGATTTTCAGAATGATGTGAGGGATGCAAGGAACAAATTACATGCTTTAATTAGACAGACAGAGCCAATGACACTTCCTGAAAAAAAAAAAGGAAACGATTCTAGAGAGAATAAAATGATTCATTATAATAAGTGATATCTGGAGTGCCTCGAAATACAGGATGAGCAGCCCCTGCCTGAAATGCATGGGATCATGAGCATTTCTGATTTTGGAACTTTCCAATTTTTGAAATCTTGCCTGTATTCAATAATTCCTGTAGGGGAGGAGGGACACAGCAAGGTAGCTGTGATGCAAACCGTTGGGCACTCTAGGACAGGGCTGTCAAACTCCAGCCCCCCAGATGTTTCTGACATACAACTTCCATGATTCAATGGCCATCTATTACATTCAAAGAATTCTGGGAATTGTAGGCCATCAGCATCTGGGGGATGGGAGTTTGACAGCCCTGCTCTAGGCAATGACAGCTAAGGATATGCTAAGCATTTCCCTCTTACACATCACTGTATGTCCCACGCTTGTGCTGAAGAACACACTGTCATACTGGAGAAACTAGGGAAGGGAAAAGGACTCAGCAGTAGCGGCAAGAAGGTGAGCAAAGTTGATGAGCGAATTATTTACATATACATTATTTGGCGCAAGTTCCATCCTAAGCAATTTCCTCCCCTATTGGCGCGTGCATGTTCCAAGATGACAATGCCAGGATTCTTCAACTCAAATTGTGCAAAAGTGGTTCAGGGAGCATGAGACATCATTTTCACACATGGATTGACCACCAATATGTCCAGACCTTAACCCCATTGAGAATCTTTGAGGTGTGTGTGTGTTATATGTGTATATATGGTTTGAGAGCGATGTGCGATTATGTCTGTGAAACACAGATGGGAACAGCTGTCCTGCAACTAAATCACTTTTGCAAGTGAAAATATACCAAACATGTTGTTGATACGCTTTATTTCTTTATTCTTTCAGGTTGAACTTTGGGTTCCTGAGTTAAAAGGAAGACCTGTACATTTTTATCTATTAATATTTTATGTGTTAAGTAATAAATAGTATTGTTTTACCCTTTATCACATGTCTTACTGATGTTTTTGGAAAAATGGGGACAAGGATGAGACACAAGCATAATCAGGGGGGCAAGGTGTGCTACAACCTGTTTTTCCAACTCAAGTCCCCCTGGCTGGAGACATGAGCCAGTACCATCCTTCAGCCACTTAGTAGACAGTGTGTCACTTAGAAAGAGGACGCCAGCAGCAATATTTCCAGAGAGGTATAGGGATATATGGAGGAAAAGAAACCTCTATTCAATAAATCACGACAGGCAGAATGAGCTGCTGCACTCTCTGGTGATGTATTGGAAACCTCAAAACCGTGTTCACTTACATGGAGCCGCAGGAACCAGAAGTTACATTCTCACAGCTCTCTGTGATTTATACGACTGCTGGAACATCAGAAAGACAAAGAACAAGAGGGCTGTGTGCACAAATCCATTGGCCAAATTACCAAAAGGCTAGACAATGAGGTTTGCGAGGGGAATGATGTTGGGGTATGTGGGAGGATCATGCTGTGGGTATATCAATGGAAGTTATGCAAGGGTTATATGGAGCAGAAATTATGCTGGGGTTATGTGAGCTGACTCATGTGGTGGGTATTTGTGTGTGTGTCAGAGGCAGATCCAGACAAAAGTTTTGGGAGCGGCATTCTACCACTTTTGACTAAGAGTTGGTGTTGGGTTCATAGTGACAGTCAGAGAGGGACATGGTCTGTCTTCCTGCTGCTCAGGGGACACCTGACAGATCCCACACAGCAATGTTTTGCAGTCTGCCTTCTGCCATATGTCCTGCCGGTCACTGAGAATCGAACACCACACAGTTCTATACAAACACCCATACAGTCACTTATTTGCCAAATTAGCCATATTATTATCATTGTCATCATGTGTATAGCGCCAACAGTTTCCAGAGCACTTTAAAATAACCAAAGGGAGCGAAATACAGATAAACGGACATAGGATGGAAACAAGAGGTGTAGAGGGCCCTGCACATAGGAGCTTACAAATACAGCTGAATTCGTCACCCAGACACAGTCATGCATACATAGTTGTATACAAACACCCAGACACATACTAATACACATACATCCAAAAAGACACATACACATACATATTTATTGTGATATAGCCACTGGAAACAGGGATCACTGCTTCACACTTGTCTTTATTATGCAGATACGGTACTTGCAGGGTACACCATAAACAGAAAAATAAAACAAAATGTAAATCAAGTGTCTACTCCTTATGAGGAGCCTAATTAAACATTTATACAGAAAAAATGGCATCACGCCCATACTCACCGGAGCGGCTGCAACAGCCAGGAGTAACAGCCCAGTTAATGTATAAAACATAACAAGGGAAAAAAGTGTCATCTGCGCTTGTTTCTATGTATTCCATGTACAACAAAACACTATGAGGTTTTTGTTTGTTTCAATGGCCATTGCAACGTAAGCTCACTCGCCACTTCAAGGCACCTCTTTATAGAGTGAGTACCTAACCAATGTAACCAAAAGCCGCTCTACTGAGCAGCTCCAAGCCCATCCTGCTGCTTTTCAGCTAAGGAGAGGCAGAGAAATGGTGGGTTTTATTTATACACGCACCAAACACTTCCCATTTGGGATTAAAAACAAAAACATGGAAAGAGGAACAGCAGCAAAATGACGAACTTGAGTTACAAGCATAATATACATACATACAGAAAAAATGGCGTTGCGCCATACTTACCGGAGCGGCTGCAACAGCCAGGAGTAACAGCCCAGTTAATGTATAAAACATAACAAGGGAAAAAAGTGTCGTCTGCGCTCGTTTCTATGTATTTCATGTACAACAAAACACTATAAGGTTTTTGTTTGTTTCAATGGCCATTGCAACGTAAGCTCACTCGCCACTTCAAGGCACCTCTTTATAGAGTGAGTACCTAACCAATGTAACCAAAAGCCGCTCTACTGAGCAGCTCCAAGCCCATCCTGCTGCTTTTCAGCTAAGGAGAGGCAGAGAAATGGTGGGTTTTATTTATACACGCACCAAACACTTCCCATTTGGGATTAAAAACAAAAACATGGAAAGAGGAACAGCAGCAAAATGACGAACTTGAGTTACAAGCATAATATACATACATACAGAAAAAATGGCGTTGCGCCCATACTTACCGGAGCGGCTGCAACAGCCAGGAGTAACAGCCCAGTTAATGTATAAAACATAACAAGGGAAAAAAGTGTCGTCTGCGCTCGTTTCTATGTATTTCATGTACAACAAAACACTATAAGGTTTTTGTTTGTTTCAATGGCCATTGCAACGTAAACTCACTCGCCACTTCAAGGCACCTCTTTATAGAGTGAGTACCTAACCAATGTAACCAAAAGCCGCTCTACTGAGCAGCTCCAAGCCCCTCCTGCTGCTTTTCAGCTAAGGAGAGGCAGAGAAATGGTGGGTTTTATTTATACACGCACCAAACACTTCCCATTTGGGATTAAAAACAAAAACATGGAAAGAGGAACAGCAGCAAAACGACGAACTGGAGTTACAAGCATAATATACATACATACAGAAAAAATGGCGTCGCGCCCATACTCACAGGAGCGGCTGCAACAGCCAGGAGTAAAAGCCCAGTTAATGTATAAAACATAACAAGGGAAAAAAGTGTCATCTGCGTTCATTTCTATGTATGGCATGTACAACAAAACACTATAAGGTTTTTGTTTGTTTCAATGGCCATTGCAACGTAAGCTCACTCGCCACTTCAAGGCACTGTTTGAAACAAACAAAAACCTCATAGTGTTTTGTTGTACATGGAATACATAGAAACGAGCGCAGATTACCCTTTTTTTCCCTAATTAAACATTTAGTGTTCCTACCTATAGTATTGGGCGGCTAAGCCGCTTACCAATAAGCAAAACAAATTGTACTTTTCCGTTTAGCTTCAGGATTTAGCATTTTTCTCTGCTGCACCCAGCACCAAGACTGCCCTTTCAGAGGAAACCACATCTCTTATAAGGGCAGGACAGTGCTAATCATGCATCAGATGTGAGTTAACCCTATAGGGGGAAAAGGATGTTCTCCATTCACCTACTGATAAACCTGTGGTCTATTACCCTGCCCCTAATCACACTGTCACACTATAAACATTGACTATTTACACATGCACAGACATACGCACACAGGCTAGGACATGCAGTTGTAAACACAATACAGGTGTAAAGATTTTGAGTATATCCAGATAATAGCCTTGTCAAATCAACTCCAGATGTAAGAAACACAGACGTTAACCCCTTCGCTTCTAAACCATTTCACTTCCCATGTGTTGAGCTAATTTTGGCAATTTTTTTCTCATGACATTTAAACTATATTTGAAATCATCTTTATTGTAGGACCCAGACAAATTGTATATCATTACTATATTTATATGTCATGTTACATCAGAATATCGTGTCAAAATATGTCACCGAGTAAATTAGAATCTACACTTCAATCATTTCCACTATGTAGATTTATTTTCCCACTTTATAATCCCAAATTTTTTGTTTATATATTTGACAGGGTATCCTTTAACCCTTTCGATGCAGTGGACGCGCTCAGCGCGTCCAACCGCATGTCACGTTGCGTGCGGAGGATGCGCTGAGCGCGTCCAGCCTTTGGGGTCAGCGTCGGCCAGGTTCCGGCCGATCGCTGGCCCCCCCTTGTGCGGGCTGACATCCTCGATGTCAGCCCAGCATCCGGAACCGCCGCCGGGCTAATTAGGTGTCATCGCGGCGGCGCGATGACACCTAATTCAGGCGCCCCCCCCGCATGTGCGGAGGAGGCGCCTGAAAGGGAGGGGGGGAGGTCCTTCGGACCTCTCTCCCTCCCGATCAGCGGCATTGCGGGGGTTAACCCAGGCAACATTTGGAAGGGCACAGCCTGCCCTTCCAAATGGTACCTGGCATTAACCCCTGGGGAGCCGGATCACGAATCGGCGCTGAAAAGCTGTCGAATCAGTGCTGCATAGCACGATGACGCCAGTCCTGGAGTTAACCCCTAGCTGCCACCAATGGTGGAGATAGGGAGTTCCAATGAACTCCCTATCTCCCGATCCGTGGCAGCTAGGGGTTAAAGTTTGGTATTGTTGGATCGGCCAGAGCATGGCCGTTCCAACGATACCAAACTCGAATGTGAAAAAAGTTAGTAAAAAAAAAATTTAAAATAAAAATAAAAAAATATTTAAAAAAAATTATAAAAAAAAAATAAACAAGTTTTATTCCTTTTTTTTGGTTTGTTAATGCAGCAATATTGTTCCCATTTCAATTATAATGTGAACAATGATGCTGCACTAACGATTTTTGTATGCAGTGCGTTTGTTAAAAATCGTGTAATTTTCCCCAAAAAAAAATGTAACGAGACCCCATCTCTAATTTTTTTAACAAGCGCACCCCATACAAAATATAACCGCAATTGCTTGCATCTTAAAATGTGAAAAAAAAACACTTTACACATTGCAAATTATTGAAAAATCATATTTTATTGCATTTTTTGTTATAATATACAGACAAGTCATGACGTATACATATAATAATGACATATTATGAATCTGCCGAGTCTGACGGAAATAACGATATATAATATGTCTGGGTCATATACTAAAATAAGCCTTCAAAACGCGTTTAAACATGATGAGCAAAACCGGTAAAAATGACCTCAGCACAGGGGCGGGAAAAGCCTCAGCAGTGAAAGGGTTAAAAAAAACAAAAAAATACTCAGATATGGAGAATCTGTTACTGTATTTTTTTTACAAAAATGCGTAATTTTAACCAAAATTGAAAACCAGAAAATATATACGGTCAGGTCCAGAAATATTGGGACATCGACACAATTCTAACATCTTTGGCTCTATACACCACCACAATGGAGTTGGAATGAAACAAACACAATGTGCTTTAAGTGCAGACTGTCAGCTTTAATTTGAGGGTATGTACATCCAACTCAGGTGAACGGTGTAGGACTTACAGCAGTTTGCAGATGTGCCTCCCACTTGTTAAGGGACCAAAGGTAATGGGACAATGGCTTCTCAGCTGTTCCATGGCCAGGTGTGTGATATTCCCTCATTACCCCAATTATAATGTGCAGATACCTGGCCCAGAGTTCATTTCAAGTGTGCTCTTTGCATTTGGAATCTGTTGCTGTCAACTCTCAAGATGAGATCCAAAGAGCTGTCACTATCAGTGAAGCAAGCCATCATTAGGCTGAAGAAACAAAACAAACCCATCAGAGAGATAGCAAGAACATTAGGCGTGACCAAAACAACTGTTTGAAACATTCTCAAAAAGAAGGAATACACCGGTGAGCTCAGCAACACCAAAAGACCAGAGAGACCACGGAAAACAACTGTGGTGGATGATCAAAGAATTCCTTCCCTGGTGAAGAAAACACCCTTCACAACAGTTGGCCAGATCAAGGACACTCTCCAGGAGGTAGGTGTATGTGTGTCAAAGTCAACAATCAAGAGAAGACTTCACCAGAGTGAATACAGAGGGTTCACCACAAGATGTAAACCATTGGTGAGCCTCAAAAACAGGAAGGCCAGATTAGAGTTTGCCAAACAACACCTAACAAAGCCTTCACCGTTCTGGAACAAGATACTATGGACAGATGAGACCAAGATCAACTTGTACCAGAGTGATGGGAAGAGAAGAGTATGGAGATTGAAAGGAACTGCTCATGATCCTAAGCATACCACCTCATCAGTGAAGCATGGTGGTGGTAGTGTCATGGCGTGGGAATGTATGGCTGCCAATGGAACAGGTTCTCTTGTATTTATTGATGATGTGACTGCTGACAAAAGCAGCAGGATGAATTATGAAGTGTTTAGGGCAATATTATCTGCTCACATTCAGCCAAATGCTGCAGAACTCATTGGGCGGCGCTTCACAGTGCAGATGGAAAATGACCCAAAGCATACTGCAAAAGCAACCAAAGAGTTTTTGAAGGGACAGAAGTGGAATGTTATGCAGAGGCCAAGTCAATCACCTGACCTGAATCCCATTGAGCATGCATTTCACTTGCTGAAGACAAAACTGAAGGGAAAATGCCCCAAGAACAAGCAGGAACTGAAGACAGTTGCAGTAGAGGCCTGGCAGAGCATCACCAGGGATGAAACCCAGCGTCTAGTGATGTCTATGTGTTCCAGACTTCAGGCTGTGATTGATTGCAAAGGATTTGCAACCAAGTATTAAGAAGGGAAAGTTTGATTTATGATTATTATTCTGTCCCATTACCTTTGGTCCCTTAACAAGTGGGAGGCACATCTGCAAACTGCTGTAAGTCCTACACCGTTACCTGAGTTGGATGTACATACCCTCAAATTAAAGCTGACAGTCTGCAGTTAAAGCACATTGTGTTAGTTTCATTCCAACTCCATTGTGGTGGTGTATAGAGCCAAAGATGTTAGAATTGTTTCGATGTCCCAATATTTCTGGACCTGACTGTATCTTCTATATACTTTCTTCTATTTTTTAAAGTACATTCCACATGGCCATGTTTGTTATCTCTAGAATGGGCAGATTCTGGCATTTCCAATGACATCTCATTTGACCATGTAGGTTGTAGGAACCAGAGACACTGGGGTCCAAACATTCCTCATATCTCCTACAATGGGACTGCAGCTCAGGAGTGGAGGGGGCAAATGCCTCCTGTGGCCCCTCTCTGGTATCGCTGGTGCTGGGGATGACTTTACACAGTGCTTCGACTCTCATCATCAATACAAGATCTCGGTAACAAATGAATGCATCTCTGTATGGAAATAAATGCTGTGACAGTTAATAAGCTTATTAAAAGGATACCACATGAATTTGTGCCGTAATCAAAGGAAAAGCTGGTCCAATGAAATATTACAGAACACGACTTTTATTTTTGGCCAGGCAGTGTACAATAACATCAAATACAAAACTAAAATACAATTTTCCAGTGAAGACATATATTTGGAAATGGTTTTATTTATTAATTAATAACATTATTTTCAAATAATAACTTATAAATTATTTAAACTATTTATGTGTCTATATTCTAACCATACATATTGTATGTTTTGTTCCATATTTCAAATATTTTTTTGTTATTCTACTCAATAATCAGGCAATATAGCTTCTAGACTTAGACACTAGATGGCAATCCAGTATTTCATTGGAAACCTTAGCAAGCACATAAACAATGGAACATCCCGTAGTGTAATCTAGGCATAGGCCAGAACAACGGAAAACTTTTCATTACATTTAAGGGAATGGAATTTAAAAATAAAGAAATGGGTTAAGCCACCCTTCTATTGTGTGTAAAAGCACAGCCAACATCTGGATGTAATAGAACTGAGCCGTATTCCATTCCTGCATTCTCAGAAGATTCTACAATACATTCATTAAAAAAAAAAATAGGGACAAAACCTATACAAAACTAAATTCTATAACACTTTCAGGGAAAAATAAGATCAATGCCAGCCCAACAGCTGTTTTTTTCTTGTGCAAGCATGAGAAGCAACTGGGCTTTTGTTGACAATGTTTTAGACTTTATTTCAGGAAACATTCCTGTTGTTCGTGATGAAATGGCTGCGTTCTAAAAAAAAGTTGACCACAAAAGGAGATTTTGTTGAAAGCATGATTGTCAATAGCAAAACAAAGCTGCTGTAAATGCTCCCAATGCTGCTGTAGCATGTACATGTTAAAACATTTGATCTGATAAAAAAAAGGGAAAGAGGTGACGTCCACAGAATGAAAACCAAAAAAATACCTTAAACATAAAGCAAAAATAAGGAAAGCTATCAATAAATGAGTATGTGTAACGATTGTCACCCACTTGGGCCATCGTGGTGGCTTGCAACAAGGAGTGTAGCCCTTTAGGCAGGTGAGCTGCTGACTTGTTACAGGACAGGTCAATAATACAGATTCCAGGGCTAAGCAGAAACCAGACTGAGACACAAGGGACAGGAGGACCAGGAAGAAAACTAAAGGGATCCCTATGCTGGAAATGATTTCTATCTAAGAAACCCTCACAAAGTATAACAGAGCAAGGGTAACAAGAAGAACGAGGGTTAACAAGACATACAGAAAGACTATACTAAAGAGGTCCTTGTATGTGGCCTCTGAGTATATTCTAAACTAAGACAAACAGGGTACATGAAACATGAAACATATAAGAATGGTCATACAGGCAAAGGTTGGCAACAGATCAGCATACAGAGAAACCAGGAATACGCAGAAAAGGATTGTCAGGAAATACAGCCGAGGTCAAAACCAAAATAAACTTGGACAGGAATGCTTTGCAGCAACGCTGTGAGCAGGAACTGGACACAACCACCATGTAACTTCACAAACCGTCAATGAGGCTCTGTGCTGCTGGGATATATATAGGGAGTGGGTCTGTGTGATTGGGCTATGTGTCCCCAGACCAGGAGATCACAACAGAACCCCAGATCAGTCCCAGACAGCACAGCCAAACATACAGAGGAAAACAGACATGGAGGCCCTTCACCACCAGGGAGCGCGGCCAAAACCAGGGAAAATGTGACAGTATGGTCGTTATACTTGACATCTCTGCTCGTTACTGGCTCGAGCCGTTATTCCAACTGAGTCACAAGCTTTGCTTACAGCTTGGCTTTAGCGGCTCCTTACTGCAAGTTGATAGTTGCTATACTTTTTATAGTGACTTTTAACAGATGGCCACCTGGGGAATAATAGGCTGTTTCCTGGTAGCTCAATATTCTCAGTTCGGGAAAGAATACCAGCTTGGAGATCCTGGTGTTATGTTATTTTGCTTTTTCAAAATCACTTAACATTTAAAGATAACAGTCACAAAATATCCCACTCTTACCTATGGTCCATGGTGCAGAGGATGGCAAGACCCACCAACAATTCGGGCCGTATACAGTGCAACAGATCCACGCAAATTTGTGCAGAACCTCCACCCAGTGGCACTTATCTCCATGGAGCACTACAGATTCCTAGAGCTGCATGGCTCTGTTGTCTGTATCATATAGTATCCCCCTACCATTATGACTCAAGTTGCTAGAACAACAGCTCGGTCGTAATAGAGCCTGGAACAGTAAATTACTTTGGGTCATCAGCTAACGCTGAGCTTTCCTTTCTATTTGCTCCCTGTCAACGACAAGATAGGAATAGCAACTCTACCCATTAAACATAATGGTAAGAATGGAATAGAGCACAAGGTTGGTAATTTGCGCTGGCACTTTGTAATACCTCCCTTATCGAAACGCTAATGATTGTTTGCGCTGCCCATGTTAGGTATAGGATGCGCATAGTACAGTAAGCTCACAGAAGCTGCGAGGCGTTGAGTTCACCCCAGTGTAGCATCAAGACTGTAATATGAATGCCATGCGTTAAACTTACTTATCCTAGAGCTAACGATTGCATATCAAGACGCTACAGTCGCACAACTATGGAATAGAGCCCATTGTCTCTTAGATCATAAGATCATCTGAGCAGGGTCGTCATCGCGTCTTGTTCCTGTGTGTCAAACTTGTTTTGCTGTAACTCGTGTTTGTTTTGCCTAACTCATTGTACATTATATGAACATTGTGTGAAAGTTGTTGGCACTGTGTAAATAAATGCAATTATAATTGTTGCATTGCTAATTATGTTAATAAAGCCACATGTACGATATGAGATACATAATATGGAATAAACTATGAACCTTCGGTCCGTCATAACCACGTGGGGACTCCTTAATACAGTTATATTTTGGAATGGCTTAAGTAATAATTTGCTGTTTATTTGCAAAACCATTGTGAATCACGGTAAATACTGCTTCCAAATCTCTAATATTGGCAAATGTTTTGCAAGCCTGCTATCTGGTCACTGTTTGGTGAATGAATCCCTTAGGTTGCCACATTTTAAGATTGCAGGTCTGCACGCTGTTCTTAAATCATGATAATTAAATGTATTCCTAAAGGAAAGATTTAAAAGCTAGAAACCTTTTTTTATAATGAAATGATCGCAGGGAACCAGGTGGTAGGAAAATAAGCCTAAGCATATAATGAATATGTCCCTTTAATTAAAGTGCCCATTTTCCTAGAGAAATAGGTTGTTTCTATGACCTAGATAAGGAAATTACAATTGATTTTCGATTAACGCTTAATTGTGCTATTTTGTCTGTGTTTTCATTGTGCTAAATAATGAGAGATTTGCTATAAAAAAAAATCTTGTTTGCTTTTTAACTGATAAATACCAAGCAGGTTACCTGTAAAGCCCACTCCTGGAAAGAAAACCCCTGAATCACTCATGCATTATAACATACTTAAATCTGTTAATAGCAAATCATTTTTAATAAACCACTAACACCAAACAGTGGTTTTATGGGAAATTGCTTTCCATTACCCACACAGTAAATATTTAGAGATGTTTCTCTGTATGTATTCACCATAGGTAAGTGTTTTGTGACAGGCAGAGGGCTCCCTCTACTGGCCAAAAAGTGCTACTACATTATAGATTAAGCTTTGTGCTTCCATGCAGGAGAAATGGATCTCAAAGCTTTTCGCATACTTTTAAAACATCTGATGTGTTGACATTTCAGCTGCTTTGAGCCAATTTGCTAATTTAATTTTGCAATAACAAAATTCCTTTGTGTTGCTCCAGAATGGGTCGACATTGACTATGCTCGTTATTGGGTATTGACGATCAAGTATACACAGTAATGGTAGTATATGGGTTAAATCAATCATGAGATTGATTATGCAAATGGGACAGGGTATTACGCTTGCTTTTCAGTTAATTATAGTACATGGTGAATCGCCCACTATTATGAAATTTTTTACATTCTTACAATAACTTTACACACAAAAATATATACTGTATATATATATATTATATAATAAAGAAAAAAATTTGATTCATCACTCCCAGGTAATTGCATTGACCACTGGCATTCAACCATAACCTCCCTCTTCGGTTATGCACCCCTCCTTGTCACACTGTGACCTAACTTATTGTAGGTTCAATTTAAATCTTTGGTCTGTGAGAGCCTCATTGGGATGCAGAGAACTTACGTGAACATCTAACACATAGCTTTCTACGAATAGAGAAAACCCCACGTCCTTGGCTCAAGCAACCAAAGGGTGTTTACAAATGCACCCATTGCAAGGCTTGCAATTTCGTTAAAAAATCCAATACTTTCTAAAGCAATGTAACTCAAAGATAATACAAAATAAGAGACTATATGAATTGCTCCAGCAAAATAGTAGTATATTTGATTACTTGCCAATGCGGGTTACAGTATGTTGGCAAGACTATCCAAGACGGAGAATCTTACAACATGTCAATTCTATCCATAACTCATTAGAAACATCAGTTTCCAGACATGTAAGACTTAAACATGAATCTGATCCTGCTTGCCTTACATTATTTTTGGGACCCAGAAAGGGAAATTTTGACAAGTTCCTATGTCGTCGAGAATCATTCTGGATATACACCCTCAAAACTCTATACCCACAAGGTTTAAATGAGGAGTTTAACTATACATCATTTATTTAAGATCCGCCATTTGTCTCAGCCATCTTTCCTCTTAGATGGATTTATACCTGTTACATTATGACTTTTTTGTACTTTATGATTATCGTTCCAGCATCTACTGTATTTTATCTTTATTGATGCGAATCTTCAACCCCTACTAAAATTCATGTCCCAGCCAATATTGGACACCCAAACTGTGTCCTCATATAAACAAATATACAGTATATACAAATCGCTTATGTGATTATTGACAACAATTGCCTTAGTATAAATTCATTTGTGTGAAAATCGAGAATAATCAGTAAGAATCACTTAATATGGCGTTTGTCCTCGATATAATTATCCATTACACATGCTTCTCCATAATCCATCGTTACCCCATTAAGTTGCTTTAAGAATCATATAGTTGTTTTCAACATATAGTCGTACATTTAGGGTGTACTAGCTTTCATATTGATTTTTTTCAATACCTGCCCCTAAGGTTATTTCAAAATGCTAATTTAGTCTTGCAATTCAGTCATTTCGCTAGCCAAACTTAACATCTCGGGGAGAACACAATTTCGTCAAGCTCGATATGCCTGTTGTGCTGTCCTCTCGGGCTAAAAGATCAGGTTATGGTGGCGATTTATTCCGGCATTAATTTAACTCCGACTATTTATACCTCTTGGATTTGCCAAAACCCACCATATATTCAAATACCGAATCATGTATTCATATCTACAATGTATCCGGCAATTCTAAGTACCCGACTAATACTGTGCACTGAATGGATTGCTTAACTGTCAATCATATTGGGGCGGCACTACAAGTGCATGATAGAAGGCACCCTTTGGCTTATACATACATCGATCATGTGGATATCGAGTTTGTGGAGCTCAATACACACATTGATGCTGCCCCTCCTATTGGATCAAATTATTTGCAATCAAAGTGCTAAGTGATGATTACCTAAACACCTAAGCAATTCCATTGGCTATTTTTGGGACCAGCCTACCGGCATGTGGGTTTGAATACACACACAATCTCATTTCTTATTCCCGGCACTCCTGATGAGCCTGTACAAGGCGAAACACTCATTGGGTGCGTCTTGCTTGTGTGCAATCCACCCTACCCACAAATCTCCCTTCTGAATATTATGTAACTGTGTGGCTTTTATGAATTTAGTGGATTTGGCCGCTGCCTCTCAAATTGAAACCATGTGTGGGCATTTCTTTACACAGCCGTGTTCTCCACTAGCTAACTGCCTTGCTGCACAGAAATGAGTTTGTGGTGGGTCTGTTGAGGCACCCCCTGATAATATATGAGGTTTATTTGTGTATGTTACTGCCTCTGCTCACTTTGCAAAAAAAATTCAAAGTATTCGAATATCTCCGTGTGTGATTGTGCTCGTTGTTTACACATATACTAATTGTGACCAATTTCAATACCAATGTGTTTTTTGAGCACATCAATACCCAATACACACGTTGATTACTTTACAAAAGAATACCTGTTGTTTTTATTTTCATTGTTTGTGTTTGTTCCAAGTGATCACTGTTGATTCTTAGATGTTGGTTTTAGATTTCGGGTTTGGGACATAATAAAAATTCTTTTTTAAACGTTTTTCACTGATGCACAGTGTTCCCACTGACTAGTTCAGGGGATCAGTTTTTTCTATATACAATTGGTTTCAATACCTTTAGAATCTTGTGATATCATTATACTGTTCCATCTTATATATCTAAGGTGTGATGCTACCACTATCTCTGTAGTGGGTTATTATTTCATTGGGATGCATGTTCCAGGTAAGTAGGTATACCATAAATGAGCAGGCATTAGGTTGGCATAATGTAGGACCTGCTGTGGTGGGGTATATTAATGTTGTGGCAGGCTTATGCAATATGTGGTCACATCTTGTACCAAATTCCTATCACTTGTTCCACAAAGCTATGGGTTTTAAAACATATTTTGCCTATATTGTTGTGGTGTGCTTGGAATTTTCTATATTTTGTATGTTATACCACTGGTCACTCAGAAGCACCTTTATAAAATTCCCATTTAACCCCTTCACTCTCAAGATTGAGATAACTCGGGACTTCAAAGGCACTGTCACTTCCCGGAATCGAGTTACCTCGATCTGCAGCTCTGAAAGACAAAGGCAAATGAAACTTGTTTGCTGCAAATAAATTTTGTTTGCTTTTGGGCTGTAGAAGGTTTCCCCAAAGTTTTAGCTCTGTGGCATAATACCCGAGGTGCAAAAACTTTCTAAAATCGGCTAATGAATGTCCTGACATATTGGGCTTTCAGCAGCCAATGCCGGGAATAACGAGCTGTAGCTCAAACTGCTGTAACTCCATTTGACCAGTCGATAGCGCCATCTGCCTGCCAAATAGGTTATTACAGTAAGAAATACGCTGGGAATATTCCCAAATATTTCTTACTGTATAATTAATTAAAAATAATTTTTTAAGAAGAAAAACACTGGTTCCTTTCAATGTTTTTTTTGTAAAATTATTTTGTAGTGAAGGGGTTAGGTGAACACAGTCACTCTGCTTTTGATCAAAACATCCTAATTAACTAGACTGAAAATCTGCCTGTTCACTTCTCAAAACTCAATTGTATTTATAAATAAAGAGGATAGTTTGATAGAAATTCAGTTAAATATATAGAATAAATAATAACATGAAAAATAACAAACATAGCATAATTCTCTGCTGGCATAGTAGCGGTTCCTGGCTGAAGATGTGTTAATCCTTCAGTCTGTCAAAGAGGCAAACCTGATCAAATAATAACTTTCACTCTGTCACTATTTTGTTGCAGAGTCATGGTATCCTTTCTCTACATGACCTTTTCTATTATATTTTTTTGTACCCCTGTTTTTTTTTCTTTTTTCCCGTTTGCACTCCCCACTTCTCCAGCTCACCTCTCGCTCTCTCTCTCTTTCCTCCTTTGCCACTTGCTCCAGATCCCACACTAATAATGCCAGTAATCAAAGCCTGGCAGTTCACACTCGGAGCCCTGCTGCAAAATTGATGATCATTTTTCATTGTGAGTTATGGCTCTGGGGCCTCACCTCACCCCTGGTATAAAGCAGCACCTGCCAATCGAGTTAAAGTCACAGGGAAGGGAATGAAAGACGTGCAGTATCCGGACAGCTTCCCCGCTGACTCTAATTACCCAGCCGAGGATTTTTTACCATTTCTCTCCGTTTGCTACTGTCTAAGTACTCCGCGGCAGCCTTCAGTCCTTGGCTGTGTCATTCTGAGCACACCGTGGCTCGCTGGATTGGATTCGTAATGACTCTTGATGTTAATAGTTCAGATGGTGCAATTTGGTCACTCGCTTTATTCTCTATGGGCATACGAGGGGAGAAAAATAATCCTTTTTCTTGGCCTTCTTAGGCAGCTTGTTTAACTCTTAGCAGGCAGAATATCTTGAAAGCGCCACAAAACTACAACACTACGCCTTGTTAGTATCTTCATAAAGGATCTGCGGAAAAGCTAATATTATTCTTTAACCCCTTTGCTACCAAGCAGTTTTTATTGGATTTTTTTTATCATAACATTTATTTGAAACATGGGATGCAAAATTAACATTTAAATATATTGTAAAATAGAGGTTTTGAGCAGAAAAATAAAAAAAAATGTAAATGTGCTCATCTTTATTTTTTCATGTATTCAGATTTACTTTACGTAAATATTGCTGGAATGAAAGGTTCTGAACTCTAGCTGGTGTTCCTTATCTCACACAATTTCACACTGGCTCTGTGTTATTAGCAAATGGCCTTTGTGTCAAATACAGTGAATATGATAAAGATAAATAATAAAAATGGTAAGATCTCCTGTTTGCGGGATTTGTAGTGATTAGCAATGCAGCTTCCAAAAAATACCAATATAATGTATAAATAATATCTGTATCTGTGTCATAATGCCTGTATGTGGAAATTACAGTAACACCATGTACCTGTACTGTACAGGGATTTTCACTCATTATAACCCCCTGAATCTAGGAGAGAGATAAGGCAGTGGATGTTGTTCCTCCACAGGGGGCAAACTAATCATGTTTTAAAAAGGTGTGCAGATAGAGTTTTGATTTGTTATTGATTGTTTTTCAATGTATTACAATGCGTAATTGAATTAACTTGATTTTGGGAGTGGTGGGGGTTAAAGTTCCATAATTTTTTTTAAATGGGGAAAGCCATTTGAATTAAGCATACAAATCCCGGCCAGAGCAACCAGTAAGAGCCTTGGGCAAGTCACCTAACAGTACATACTTGCCTACCACACAATATCGGCTGTGGAGTCCAGTGATAACGTCTCTGCGCTTCAACCGTGGAGAAGCAAGTCATATCCCATTCAGAACATCCCTCCAAAACAACTGTGGAGAAGCAAGTCTCGACTTTACGAGAAGCAGGTTCAACCTAACCACCAGGTCACTGATCTACAATCATGGAAAGATGACCTGATCCCACTCAGAAGACGCCACCAGCGAGTGTCCTCGGGAAGACACCTAACGATATGGATGCGTCTACCTCACAAAATACTTGTACATCTCATAGATTGTAAATTCCCTTGGGAACAGGGTCCACCTGAATCAGGTCATATCATCCATGTGTGGTAATTCAATGTATCAACCCCTTGTACACTGATCTTGTAAAGCGCTGCGGAATTTGTGGTGCTATATAAATAAAGGATAATAATAAAATAACAATGACCTGTCCTTCCCAAGCAACATATACCTTGGTGGTACAGATATTTACCTCCTGTGTGTTTATCACCAGAAAGGGGACCACGATCATATTATTATTTTTTTTTGAGAAAGGATTTTACCAGGAAGGATACATTGAGATTTCTCTCGTTTTCAAGTATGTCCTGTGTGGCGAGTATGTACCGTTAGGTGTCTTGCCAAGTACACTTACTAGAGAGGTGCTCTTGCTGGGATAGAACCCATGACTCCACAGACTCACTCCATGCAGAGCAGTGATGTTACCTCTGCTCCGATACCAGCCGGTACTCAGTTTTAACTGAAAGTTGGTATCATGAATACAGTAATATTAATATTTAATTTGTTACAGAGGGGAGTGGGTATCTTTCAGCACTTCTATTTCAGACTGGCATATAATGAAAAATGTAGTGAAGCCTGCAAAATATAGGTTCACCTTTTTAACCTCTTCACTACTTAGTGATTTTGCAAAAAAAGCACTGAAAAGATCAAATGGATTTTTGGAAAATAATTTTAAACTAATAATACAGTAAGAAATATTTGGGAATATTCGCAGTGTATTTCTTATTGTAATAACCTGTTTCACAGACAGATGTTGTCATCTACTGGCCAAATAGAGTTACTGCCGTTCAGGGCTCTTTGCATTAACAGGTGGGGAAAAGTCTCTTAGAGACATTCTCCAGATGATGTTAAACAGTGTTAGCATCTCGTACGTTATGCCTGAGTTTCTAAAACTTTGGAGGCAACCTTTGGAGCCCAATTGCAAACAAAATTTGCAACAAATTTGCAACCTATGGATTTTATTTGCAACGATAGAGCATAGCCCCAGATTGTCTTAATACAGGGATGTCCAAATTAAGGTCCCCCAGATGTTACTGAACTACAACTCCCAGAAATCT
Organism: Leptobrachium leishanense; assembly: GCA_009667805.1. Taxonomy (NCBI): domain Eukaryota; kingdom Metazoa; phylum Chordata; class Amphibia; order Anura; family Megophryidae; genus Leptobrachium; species Leptobrachium leishanense. Next base: position 58,687,352 of record CM019069.1, on the reverse strand, counting down.
CTGACTGCATTAGATGGATGGAGAAGGATGGGAGTTTTAGTTCAGGGACATCTGGGAGGCCAGAGTTTGGAAATCCCTGTTTTAATACGATCTCTGACTACTGTGGCTGATACTGCTGATCGTGGAAACATCATCACGGTATTGAAAGGGTTAAAGAGTAATGGTAGCTCAATTATCACTTAACCAGTACTGTATGTTGGTTAAATTACAAATAGTAATTAGATCACAGGTTTCAGAGATATCTGTCACGGATAAACCTTATGCATTAGATGTTCTTTTTTTACAAAAAAGAGTAAATGTCTACATTATCCGCAGAACTAGTTCTGTTTTGCTTCCCGAGGTTACAAGACATATGATAACATTTAGGATAGCCTCATGAAAGACCTGCTAAATAACAACACCGAACAGCAGGGCATTTTGGCAACTTTTCACTGCCGTTCGGTGTTTTCTAAATAGATTAACCATTGTTTCTCCAAGGGGGATTTCACTGTCTTCAAACAGGCACCATACGTGCATGCAATTCGCCAAATTTTGGCAAACTGCATGCTCTCTGAATAGCCGAATGGCCCCTAAATGACACCGTACGCTGAATTTCAGTATCTGGTTACATTTCGGCGACATTTCGGACTTCTCTGAATAACCCCTTTTGTTACTAAAATGTCTATTCAATAAAGGTGAAAACCTAGAGAATTCGCAGGAGAAGAGAACAATCTAGATTAAATAGACAAACCATAAAAATTCAAAAAACAAATCTAGATTGTTCTCTTGTTCTGCCAATTCTCCAGAATTTCACCTTTACAGGGTTATTCAGAGAGAGCCGATCTGGCCCTGAAATGTAACCAGACACTGAAATTCAGCGAACGGGGTCTTTTCGGGGCCATTCGGCTATTCAGAGAGCAGGCAATTCGCCAAATTCTGGCGAATTGCCTGCACGTACGGTGACTGTTTGAGGGCAGTGAAATCCCCCATAGATAAGCAATGCTTTGTCTATTCAGAGAACACTGAACAGCTGAGGAATGTCAGTGAAGTGCCCTGCCGTTCATTGGTTTCATTTCTTCAGGTTTATTCAGGAGAATCCCATAGGCTTCAATGCAGTGGCGACTCTAGGAACAATATTTAGGGGGGCACATAGGATACCGCAGTCAAAACTGGGGGGGAACTAATAATTTTCACCACTAAATCATACCACTGAATAAAATTAAGGGCCCTATCACCTAAAACGCCATCACTAAAAGAAAAATTTAGGACGAGTCGATAAAACTTAGTGCCCGACGACCTACTAACAGATAAGCTTGTCCGCGGTAGTCCATGAACAAGGTCGTTTAGCGCACGCTAGGGAAACTAATGCGGTTGTGTACAGGATAGAATTTTTTTTTCCAGTGCAGAGTGCCGGACCATACCTACCCCCTGCCCTCACGAGCTTGAATATGAACACATCCAGTGAATAACCTCTCACCCCTGCATTATTAAAATCCTCCACGGTAGTCGTATCATCCATGTTTTGATACACACATATATTAATGATAAATGCCTCCCAATATCATGTAGAATCATTACACTGCATTTAATAGATCCAAAAGGAAGGCCAGGTGAGCGGCACAAATTTCCCTGCTGCAGCATATAAATAATAGGGATGAGCTGTTCGGGTTCGGACGGTTCGGAGTTCGGCCCGAACTTTGGCAGTTCGAAAGTTCACGAACTTCGAACTTTTTGGGTGTGTTCGGTTCGAGTTCGAAAAAAAAAAGAAATTTTGAAAAGAGTATAGAAAATGCTTAAAAAAAAATACTAAAAAATATAGAAATTAAGAGACTCTTTACTGCAGAATATTATAAGTAACGGTTTATTAGATATTGAATTAAAAACTAATGTATACGTGGAAAGATTCTCAACTCTAAATGACCTCTATTCACAAACGGGCATAACACCAGGTGTTTTTAGTTTGGTAATCAATTTGATACATTGCACACTATACTGAGGTACTGAGGGGGTGGGGTGGTGTCTGCTTTTGATTGAGATTTGAGAATTAATTTCCCTACTAAAACTTCCTAATATGCTGAATTTAACTGGTGTTTGAAAAAAATTTAAAATAACATCTAAAGCAATGTTATTTTTCACCTCGGGATTAAACATTCCCAGGGTTATTCAGAGAGCGGTGAAAAGCAGGAGAATAACTGGAGAAGTGAAAATTCTAGGTCAAAATAGCCAAACCAGAAAAATTCTCCCATTTAACTCACTTTCCAAATTGGCTATTTGGTCTAGATTGTTCTCTTCTCCTGCCAGTTCTCCTGGCTTTCACCTCTCTCTCAGGGTTGTTCAGAGAAAGGTGAAAACCAGGAGAATGGCAGGAAAAGAGAACAATCTGGACCAAATAGCTGATTTTGAAAGTGAGATAAGGCTAGGGTCAGACTAACGCATTTTTCACAGCGACCGTCAAAAAGTGCGTCCGAACGCATTGCCGTATTTTTTCACGGAATGCGCGAAGACGGTCATACGATGTGCATTTTTGTGCGTGATTTTTTACGGATCCAAACCAGGAAACTTTGGGTGTCTGGACATTATTTTACATGCCAACTGATGAAGCGAGTGCATCGCGAAACGCGTATTGGTGTTTGTCTATTTATTGTTTTATGGAATAAATTTTAAATTTTAATAAATTTTAATTTTGTTCATCGATATCCTGCAACCTTATTTTTTCATTTGGAGCAACATCATCGGACAGAGGAGGAAAAGGGGAGCCCGATATCTCCTAAAAATATCGGTTGTGAGATACATCTAGTGTCTGATTTATGACACCTCCAAATGTGAGTTGAACTATTGTATTTTGGGGACTTGGATGTGTTTTTATGGATCACACTATGTTTCTCATTTCTATCCCCATATATCTTGAGAATTGAGGACTGCATAAAAGAAAGCAATTAACTGCTTAAAGAAGATCCTCGACCAAGATTTTAGGGGGAGAAAAGGAAAGGAAAAAAAGAGGGAAGCGCGGACTGTCACCACATTTTTCCATTATTGACTCTTTCTGGTGGTTGGAGGTGAACTATCAGTGTGTGAACCATCTGCTGCTGACTTTTTAAACTGCAATTTAATGCTCTATGTCCTTTGGACTTAAGAATAGTTTGTGTACAAACAGCATTGTTTAACTATATCCATTAGGGGGCGCCAGATACTTGTCTATTCTGTGTCTGGACATTATGTTGGCCGGACATGAGCAGGGTCTGACGTCTCCAAATCACGCACACACGCCGCTAGTGGACGCAGCGCACTCTGTACGTCCGTACTAGCGGTTCTGCGTTCTCGAAAAAATGCGTTCATTTTCCACTTGCGTTGCGCAGTCGGACTTTCGTGCGACCGTACTTCGTATATTGGCCCTCATCGCCCATCATTTGCTGCTAGTGCGGCCGTGATTAAGTGCGCCTAAACACACTTTAAAAATTCGCTAGTCTGACCCTAGCCTAAATGGGAGAATTTTTCTGGTTTGGCTATTTTGACCTAGAATTTTCCATTCTCCAGTCATTCTCCTGCTCTTCACCGCTCTCTGACAGGGTTATTCAGAGAAAGGTGAAACTCAGGAGAATGACTGAAGAGAAAATTCTAGGTCAAAATAGCCAAACCAGAAAAATTCTCCCATTTATCTCACTTTCCAAATCGGCTATTTGGTCTAGAATTTTCCATTCTCCAGTCATTCTGCTGCTTTTCACCGCCAAAAAATCAGTAAAATTTTTCTGCGTGTCCGAAAATATCTCCTCTTTTCATACAGACTGCCGCCTCAAGCAGTTGTTTATGGATAGATTTACCGTCATTTGAAATGTCATTTTTTGGTTTTTACATATTTCTATACATCCTAGAAATCCGCCACTTCACGGGCAGGTTATGGGGACCTCCTAGGCACGATATTTGAAGGAATTTTTCGTTTTTATTTTTAACCCTTATTTCATGGAAAACTCACTGTCCCTTTAAAAATGTTTTTTTAAAACTTTTTGTCCTTGTTTCCTGTCCCCCAGGGCACTACCCGGACCCCCATACACCTTTTATGGCAAACATCTAGCATATATGCCCTCTTGGATATATGCCCTCACCCTAATAATCAACCGCTTCCATACTATGAATAACCCCAGCATGAAATGTTTAAAATTAGGCAATATATTAGAATTAGGATATATGTGGATAAAGGATACATTTATAATAGAGCCAACTGCAACAGCAACGACATTGCTGACCAGATCCATTACTATGGTGTATGGGGCTATGAGGACACCAGTGCTGCATTCCTTTCAATCGCCGGTAATTGCCTGTTAATTTTGGGCGAGGACCTGTTTTTTCTGTTTTTTTGGAGTTAGCACCAGGGTGGAGCAGTAGGTAAATTGTTGCAATTAGCGCCCCTCAAAAAATTAGCGCTGGCACCAAGTGATCTGTTAGCTGCAAAAGTGCTAGAGATCTCTAGCGCTCCCCATGTTAAGTAAAGGACGCGGAGAGTACAGTAAGCTCGCGGTACAAATCGCTAATAGCAACGTGCTAAGTGATTTTTCCTGTTTGTAGTGGGAGGCAAACGATCTGTTGGTCAGGCGCTAGACTCAATTAACCTGGCGCTAACGCAAAACCATGCCGACGCAAGGGTTAGCTCACACCAGGTAATAGTGCCCTAAATAAGTATATATATAAATAAGATTACAAAACCCCAGAGTAATGTGATGCAATGATGCCTTTTTATTGTACTAACCTGATACTTAAATTCAATATTTTATTTGCTGCAATTCGGCAGTTTTCACTGAATGTCTGATTGCTGCTTCAGCAACTCCACTTTTAGCAAATTACAGTGACTATTCGCTAAATAGGGAATTCACCTTATTTTCGGCAAAATAAATTCCCTGAAATGTGACGAAAAGTAGAGGATCTAAAGATCACTAGACCCTTTAGATACTAACTTCCATAATAACCCCTAAAATGCCATAAACCCACGGAAATACAATATTAATAAACAATGCGGCATTTAGCTACCCCTTAACCCTTAAAATGTAATTAATCAAGGGAAAACATGAAATGAATACACTGTGAGACATGTAGCCAACCCATTAACCCCTAAAATGCCATTAATCAAGGAAAAAATAAAATTTATACTGTGAGGGATGAAGCCTACCCATTAACCCTTAATATACAACTAAAACCAAGGCAAAAACTAACGTAATACACAATGTAATGTATAGTCTGATCATTAACCACTTCACTGCTGAGCCATTTCAACCCTGTGAAAATGTTTACGTTTAAGTGCACGTTTTTATTTAATGTTTTAAGACTTTTAATTTACACTAAATATGGTCATGTTGGGTATCATTGGAAAGGCCAGAATCTGCCCTTTCTAATGACACCTGGAAGGTCCACGATGCATGTATACGATGCACAGGAACAGAGATAACGCGGTCCGAAAATTGTGGGAAGCTGGATGCTGATTTTTGGTGGGAGGCACATGGGGGGGGCAAGGAATAACCAAGGGGGCCCCCCTTGCCCCCCTTTAGAAATGCCTATGCTTTAATGTTAAAAATATTACCGTTTTAATGCACTAATAAACCGTTTATCATTTTATTCTGCAGCAAAAGTATCTTTATTTTTAGATTTTTTTAGGATCTTTTAGGCATTTTTTGGGATTTTTGTCAATTTTTTTTCCCGTTTTTTTCTTTTAAATAATTTTTTTCATTTTTCTGTAACAGACCTTTTTATTATCATTCATTGGATCATATATGTAAATTCCAGACATTTTCGTTCAGTAGTTTTTCTGCAAACAGCGTTTCAAATTTCAAACTTTCAAGCAAACTGGGTTCTTTTCACCTCGTTCGTCTGCGTGTCGGCTTTTTCCGGCGGCTGCTCCGCGCCGTGATCTGTGGCTGCTCGGATTTTTCCGGCGTGTTCGGCTGGGTTTTGCGGCAGTTTCTGTGGGTTTTCGGTGACTGTTTGGTGAGTGTACGGCGAGTGTTCTGCAGGTTTGCGGCTAGTTTTTCCTGCACTACGGGGACCCTGTAGTGCTTGCTGAATACACCGCAGGGTCGGTGAACTAGGAATCGCCGACTCGCCCCAATATGCAGGGAACAAAAAGTCACCAAACGTGACAGAGGGCATGAAACATGGAATGGTTAGTGAAAGCTCATGCTATACTGCATTTATATATATTCTAGAAGTGATAAGTGTTCCCCAAGGTACGTACGGTACGCATATTGCCTAAAACGCTGCAGGGACTTCTGCATGTTGGAAGCCCTGAGCCGAAGAGGAGCAGCCCGGTGCTGAGGGAGAAAAGGAGAGTATTTTCACCTACTCTAAAGAAAAAATATTTTTTTTACATGTTTGGGAGGTGCTGTCAACATTTCTATTAGTGTGTCACTTTAATGATCTTTCAGTTAACCTATCATTTAACACCAGTGGTAAGTGGTGTCCCTCAGGGGTCTGTTATAGGACCAATACTATTCAATTTATTTATAAATGACCTTGAGATAGGCATTGAAAGTCATGTATCAGTGTTTGCAGATGACACAAAGCTAGGAAAAGTAATACAATGTGAGCAGGATGTTACTTCGCTGCAGAGGGATTTAGATAGATTGGGGGACTGGGCACTTAAATGGCAGATGTAATTTAATCTAGATAAATGCAAAGTTATGCACTTTGGAGTGAAGAACACACAAGCAATTTATACCCTAAATGGTACGGAGTTAGGGAAATCCAAGCAGGAGAAGGATTTGGGAATAATCATAGACTTCAAAACTAAGTAACAATGTGCAATGTCAACAGCAGCCGCCAAGGCCAGCAAAGTACTGGCATGCATTAAAAGGGGAGTTCACTCACGGGATGAAAACATAATTTTGCCTCTGTATAAATCAATGGTCAGGCCGCACCTTGAATATGCCGTGCAATTTTGGGCACCTGTCTTAAAAAAAGATATTATATCGCTAGAAAAAGTGCAGAGACGGGCAACTAAATTAATAAGGGGGATGGAAGGGTTAAGTTATGAGGAAAGACTAACAAGCTTAAACCTGTTTAGTTTAGAGAAAAGGCGCCTTAGAGGGGATCTGATAACCTTATATAAATATATACGGGGCCATTATCAACCATTGTCTGATAACCTATTCATTAACAGGACTATACATAGGACAAGGGGTCATCCATTTAGACTGGAAGAAAGAAAATTTAGCTTAAAGCATAGGAAGGGTTATTTTACGGTGAGAACAATAAAGCTGTGGAATTCTCTGCCTGTTGAGGTGGTTGGGTCAGAGTCTGTACAGACTTTTAAAAAACGACTGGATGACTTCCTGCAGACACAGAATATTAAGGGTTATATATATTAAATATGTGGGTAAAAGCTTCTTGATCCAAGGAGAAATCTGACTGCCATTCTGGGGTCAAGAAGGATTTTTTTTCCCAGTATGTTGCATATTGACAAGCATTTCAGACTGGGTTTTTTGCCTTCTTTTGGATCAACAGCAGTAGGTTATGTGGGAGAGGCTGAACCCGATGGACGCATGTCTTTTTTCAGCCTATATAACTATGTAACTATGTAACTATTTGTAGAACTGCTACAAGAATGACCTATTATTCTGTTGCTACTGAAGCATTGATGTCTGTGTATGGAGTCATATTAATCCCTTAACAACCACGTGAATTTCCGAAAACCCATTGTCAGAAACCAGTGATTTTTTGTAAAATCATTTTTAAACAATTTTAAATAAAGAAATATATTTGAGCTTCTACCTATTGTATGTCTTACAGTAAATAACCTATTTTTGCCAGTAGATGGCGCCATCTACTGCCAAATTGAGTTGTAGGTTTGAGTGGCTGATCTATTTTCTTTTATTACTCCCTGCACCAGCTACTGAAAGCCCAATATTTCAGAGCTTTGAGCAGCTGATTTTACAGTTACATTTACATTATGCCCAAAGGGCTAAAACCTTGGGGGCACCTTCTGCAGCCCAAAAGCAAACAAAATTAGTTTACAGTAAACTAATTTCATTTGCTCTTCGGCTGCAGATCAGCATACTGAGATATCTTGATATCGGGGCACCAGATGGTGACATTGAAGCCCGAGATATCTCGACTAGGGATGAGCCGAACACTCCCCGAGTTCGGTTCGAGCCCGAACCCGAACTTCCCATTTGTTCGGGACCGAACCCGAACTCGAACTCCATGCAAGTCAATGGGGCTGAAAATTCGGTTTTTTAGAGTGCCCTCCAAGAGGGCATATATGCTACATATTTGCCATAAAAGGTGTATGGGGGTCCGGGTAGTGCCCTGGGGGACAGGAAACAAGGACAAAAAGGATGTATAGAAACACTTAAAAACCAAAAATTACGTTTCAATATGACCGTAAATCTTTTCTTTAATCTATCCATAAACAACTGCTTGGGGCGCAGCCTGTATGAAAAGACATTTTAGGACGCGCAGAAAAAGGTTAGTGATTTTTTGGCTAAATTATTGTGAAACTTATGCAGGCTTTGGATGAAAGTAACAATAGGTGCTTTAAAATTGGCTTTAGCGTCGGCAACAGTGCCGTCACACCGTAACCCCTCTGAGGATATGAATCTGATACAGGCGTCAGTGGCAGTGCACCCAGATATTGTGCCTTTAGTGCCAGGCCTGCAAGTACTATCATACAGTAACCCCTCTGTGTATTGTGGAAGAATGCAGGGGTGATCATCGGTCCTATATTTAAAAAGATATAAATCTGGAATGGGCATCAGTGCACCCAGATATTCTGCCTTTGGTGCAAGACTGCCAGGCCAGCAAGTATCATCATACAGTAACCCCTCTGTGGTATTTTTGTCGAAGAGTGCAGGGGTGGCCATGTGGTCCTATATTGAAAAGTTTTTGATCTGGTAATGGGCGTCAGTGCACCCAGATATTGTGCCTTTAATGCCAGGCCAGCAAGTATCATCATACAGTAACCACTCTGTGGTATTGTGGAAGAATGCAGGGGTGGACCATGTGGTCCTATATTGAAAAGTGTTTTTTTTTATCTGGTAATGGGCGTCAGTGCACCCAGATATTGTGCCTGTAATGCCAGGCCAGCAAGTATCATCATACAGTAACCACTCTGTGGTTTTGCTGAAGAATGCAGGGGTGGACCATGTGGTCCTATATTGAAAAGTGTTTTTTTTTTTATCTGGTAATGGGCGTCAGTGCACCCAGATATTGTGCCTTTAATGCCAGGCCAGCAAGTATCATCATACAGTAACCACTCTGTGGTATTGTGGAAGAATGCAGGGGTGGACCATGTGGTCCTATATTGAAAAATGTTTTATCTGGTGGTAATGGGCGTCAGTGCACCCAGATATTGTGCCTTTAATGCCAGGCCAGCAAGTATCATCATACAGTAACCCCTCTGTGGTATTGTGGAAGAGTGCAGGGTTGGACCCTGCGGTTCAAAAAAATAAAATGATATAAATCTGGCACAGGCGTCAGTGCAGCCAATATTGTGCCTTCATGGCAGCAAGTGCCTTCACACCGTAAACCTTTTGTGATATTGTGGAAGATTCAGTGCTGGAGGTTTTGTGAATGCAGAAGAGGACATCCCCTATCTATTCCATTACTTCAGCATCGATTGATAGCTGCTGATCCAGGACTGATTCATTTTATAAATGTCAGCCAGTCTACAGAGTCGGTGGACAGACGCACTCTTTTGTCTGTGACAAAACCTCCAGCGGCACTGAAGCGCGCTATATGAAGGGCAACCTAGTAGCTGCATAGCATATTGGCTAAGTTCTGGCCAGTGATCCAATCTCAACACCCAGTAAGCCAGTGGATCATCTGCTGGAAAGGTATCCAGGTCTGCCCTTGCCCCTAGGTAGTCCTGCACCATATGGTGAAGACGCTGGCAATGGGTGCCTACATTTGACGTCCTTGGGCGTCGTGGACTAAAAAATTTTAAAAAAACATCAGTCAAGCGGCCCTGGCCTTCACCGCTATTCCTCTGATCACCCGCAGCCTCAGAAGCACGTGTGTCAGCACTTGGTAATCTACCAGTGCCTGGAAAGGTGTTACACAAGTGTCGCTTTAGAGCGTCCTCAAGTTTTTTCATCCTGTGCTCCCTCTGTGCGGGTAGGATGAGCTCTGCAACTTTACCCTTGTATCGTGGATCAAGAAGGGTTGCCAACCAGTAATGATCCCTCTCCTTGATAGCACGAATCCTGGCGTCCTTTAGCAAGCTTTGCATAATTAGGGAGCCTGGCTGGGAGGAGGAAGTGCACGATACGGTCATCCTCATTGACCAGGAAGACTCGGAAGCTAATGCCACCTCCAACTACGCTGCATGCGCGTAGGTTGGAGGTGGCATTAGCTTCCGAGTCTTCCTGGTCAATGAGGATGACCGTATCGTGCACTTCCTCCTCCCAGCCACGCACAAACCCTTCTGTTTCTGGGCACACAAAACCCTCCCTTGAGGAATCCCCACCTTCAATGCCCCCACTACTTAAATAGTCCTCCTCCTCCTCATCCTCCTCCTGTCTGATCTGAGTAGGACCCGCTGGAATGCTGTCTGCGGAAAGACTGGGGCCTTGAGAGCTAGGGAAGGCCTCCTCTTCCTCCCGCTGCTCTGCCTCTAGAGCCACATCTATAATTCCCTGCAGAGTGTGCTCCAGCAGGAACACTAAAGGAATTGTGTCACTGATGCATGCACTGTCCTGCTCACCATCCTCATTGCCTCCTCAAATGGTGACAGTACAGTGCATGCATCCTTGATCATCAGCCACTGCGGGGGGGGGGGAAACAAGTTGACCTGAAACTGTCCTTGTGCCATACTCACACAGGTACTCGTTGATGGCCCTCTGCTGCTTGTGCAGACGCTGCAGCATTGCTAATGTCGAGTTCCACCTGGTGGGCATGTCACAGATCAGACGGTTTGTGGGAAGGTGGAATTCTCTTTGAATTTCTGCCAGGCGAACGCTTGCTGGGAATGACCATCTGAAGTGGCTGCAGACTTTTCTGGCCTGGATGAGAAGCTCTGGCAGCATTGGGTACTTGGTTAGGAAATGCTGTACCACCAGATTTAGGACGTGTGCTAGGCATGGTACATGCGTCAATTTACTCTTGCGTAGGGCGGAGAGAAGGTTGCTGCCATTATCGCAGACGATCATTCCCAGCTCAAGCTGGCATGGTGTTAACCATCTCTGCACCTGCCCCCGCAGAGCTGACAAAATTTCTGACCCGGTGTGGCTCCTGTCCCCTAAACAAACCAGCTTAAGCACAGTATGGCATCTTTTTGCTTGAGCCATTGCGTAGACCCTGTCAGGCATCAGTTTAACTGCCACTTCGCCAGAGACAGAGAAGGAGGAGGAGGAGTAGGAGGAGGAAGAGGTGGTGGTGGTGGAGCAGACAGACCTCATACAAGCAGCTTTCTGGAGGAGTGGTGGATGAACAAGCTCCAGCACAGAGCCCCGTCTTGGATCACTCCCAGCTGCAATCAGAGTTACCCAGTGTGCCGTGAAGGAAATGTAACGACCCTGTCCATGCTTGCTGGACCACGTGTCTAAAGTCACATGCACCTTGCTGCTGACTGCCTTTCCCAATGACTGGATAACATTGTCTTCCACGTGCTGGTATAGTGCTGGAATGGCCTTGCGCGAAAAGTAATGGCATTTTGGAGCCTGCCACTGTGGTACAGCACATTCAGCAAATTCATGGAAGGGAGCAGAGTCCACCAGCTGGAAAGGCAGCAGCTGCAATGCGAGTAATTTTGCTAAGCTGGCATTTAGACGCTGTGCTTGGGGAAGGTTGGGACTATATTTTTTCTTTCGCTGCAGCAGCTGCGGCAACGTAATCTGACTGCGTAAATCTTCAGCTACTGGGATAATGTCACATTGTGAGGAAGGACCTGGTACATCTATTACTGTAGCATCATCCCTGTCAGTGGAGGTTGTAGGCAATGACATGGCAGGACATACAGTGTGGGTAGAGACAGATGAGGAGGAGGAGGAGGACCTACGCAAAGTTTTGCGCCAACGGGATGTGTGGCACTTGTTCATATGTCGCCTCAAGCACGTGGTACCCAAGTGTCCGGTGTTTATCCCACGCTTCAGCCTCATCTGACATAGATTACAAATAGCAACGGTGGGGTCTGCTGCACATTTCTTAAAGAACTCCCAGACAGCAGAGTTCCTGCATGTGTCCTTTGAGACAACAGCGCTCTGCACCGGAGCAGCTCTGACATCTGATGCCTTGGACTAGCTAGTGCTACGGTTGGTCACAGAGGATGTTGTGCCTCGTGTTTGCTGTGCCTCCTCCTCCTCCTCCCCCTCCTCCTCACTTGATTCCCTCAGTTCGATCTGGCACCCAGGTGGAGTCAGTGACCTCATCATCAATGTCATCTTCACCCCCTATCTCCTCGTCACTGGAGCCAACTTGGCAGTATGCTGCAGCTGCTGGGCAACATGAGTGCCAGTTATTTGTGTGTCATCACTGGCACCCCCTTCCTCTAGGTTGATTATACTCCCTTGCTCAACCTCAGAGATTGAATCAGAGCACTGTACTTGCTGCGCATCTCAAGCAGCATGTCACTCTCATTGTAGTCAAACAATTCAGCTGACTCCTCCGTGTGTGATAGCGAGGCTACGGCAGGAGTAGCTGTGGACATGGAGGCTGCATTAGATGCTTTGGCAGCTGAGGTGGACTGTAAAGCACTAGAAGCCTGGCTGGCAGGGACTCGGAGGATGAGGATGGCCTGGTTAGCCAATCCACCAAGTCCTCTGTATGTTGCTGCTGCTTAAGACGGCCAGCACCAGTTAGAAAGGACAAGCGTGCCCCTGCAGAGGATGCACCACGTCCACCACGACCAGAGATACAGCCTCCCGACACAGGGGCTGCTTGCCCTCTTATCTGTGTCTGGGAGCGTCTGCCTGTCCTTTTTGTTCTTTCAGACATGGTGAGTGATTTATAGATTAATATATACAGAACTCTGATTCAACTCTGGTATAAAGATTTAAAGAACTCTGGTATAACTCAGTGAGACACACTGATAGCTGGCAGCCAGTGACAAGACACAGATCACCTCAATTCACAAATGTTTTAAAGAAATTAGTGAGCCCCAAAATACTGGGTGGTACTGGATGTGTGACAAGACACAGATCACCTCAATTCACAAATGTTTTAAAGAAATTAGTGAGCCCAAAAAAACTTGCTGGTTGTGTGACAAGACACAGATCACCTCAGTTCACAAATGTTTTGTAGAAATTAGTGAGCCCCAAAATACAGCGTGGTACTGGATGTGTGAGGAGACACGGATCACCTCAATTCACAAATGTTTTAAAGAAATTAGTGAGCCCCAAAATACTGCGTGGTACTGGTTGTGTGACAAGACACAGATCACCTTAATTCACAAATGTTTTAAAGAAATTAGTGAGCCCCAAAATACAGTGTGGTACTGGTTGTGTGACAAGACACAGATCACCTTAATTCACAAATGTTTTAAAGAAATGAGTGAGCCCCCAAAATACTGCGTGGTACTGGATGTGTGACGAGACACAGATCACCTTAATTCACAAATGTTTCGTAGAAATTAGTGAGCCCCAAAATACTGCGTGGTACTGGATGTGTGACGAGACACAGATCACCTTAATTCACAAATGTTTTAAATAAATTAGTGAGCCCCAAAATACTGCGTGGTACTGGATGTGTGACGAGACACAGATCACCTCAATTCACAAATGTTTTAAATAAATTAGTGAGCCCCAAAATACTGTGTGGTACTGGATGTGTGACGAGACACAGATCACCTTAATTCACAAATGTTTTAAATAAATTAGTGAGCCCCAAAATACAGCGTGGTACTGGATGTGTGACGAGACACAGATCACCTCAATTCACAAATGTTTTGTAGAAATTAGTGAGCCCCAAAATAATGCATGGTACTGGTTGTGTGACAAGAGACAGATCACCTCAATTCACAAATGTTTTGTAGAAATTAGTGAGCCCCGAAATACAGTGTGGTACTGGATGTGTGACGAGACACAGATCACCTCAATTCACAAATGTTTTGTAGAAATTAGTGAGCCCCAAAATACTGCGTGGTACTGGATGTGTGACGAGACACAGATCACCTCAATTCCCAAATGTTTTTTAGAAATTTGTGACCCCCAAAATACTTGCTGGCAGTGACAAGACACAGATCACCTCAATTCCCAAATGTTTTGTAGAAATTTGTGACCCCCAAAATACTGCGTGGTACTGACTGTGTGACAAGACACAGATCACCACAATTCACAAATGTTTTAAAGAAATTAGTGAGCCCCAAAAAGATTTGCTGGCACAGTGACAAGACCCAGAAGATCACCTCAATTCACAAATGTTTTAAAGAAAGTTGTAAACCCCAAAAAAACTTGCTGGCACAGTGACAAGACACACATCACCTAAATTCCATGATATTTGGTAGAAATGAGACCCCCCAGACCTCTCCAGTAGCGTGGCAGACCGGCAGTAACAAGACACAACTATCGCCTTTGAAATCTCCTCTGAAATGCGTGCAGAATCGGCGCGTGGAAACGTTATATAGTGTGCTGCGGGACTTAGCTCTGTGAGCCCATGATTGGCCAAAATTTGCCCAATCAGGACTCTGAGCGGTGATTGGCATAGTGTTGAACCAGTCTTGCACCAGACCTGTGGTCAGGTGCAAGGCTGTAGCCAATTACGAGCTTCAGGCCAGTGGGAAAATGCATTGTGGTCCATTGTGGTCGAACATGCGGCGAACACCCGGAAATGTTTGGTGTTCGCGATCTACTCGAACAGGCTAAGTTCGGGTCGAACCCCGAACCATCCGAACCCGAACCGCTCATCCCTAATCTCGACATCGGTAGTGACGGGGTTAATGTTACTTTCATTCTTTTAAATCAGCCTTATTTCACAAGAAACTAAATTTATTTACAAAAGGTATAAGATGTCAGAACACAAAAAATAATACTCAACATGAAAGATACAAAAAACATGCATATGCTAGCAGATTGTCTAACTTTGTGATCACACTCTTTTCTTCTATAGAAAATGACAGTAAGTAATTACCATTTAGTCACTGCTGCCTACCAGTTCTTCATTGGGAGCCTTTTTTTGGATGATTGCTCTAAATTGAAATCCCCCCAGAGGTATAATTTCTTTGTTTTTTTTACCCCCTAAAGTCAATTGTTTTAGTTAAGGAAGAGAGAAACGAGAACAAAGAGGTAACGATAACATTATCAGTTCCAAATTTTCCCAGTGGTATCTCATCCTTTGGAAACATGTATCCAAATACTAAAATAACTTGAAACAAAATAGTTTTTTTGATGTGATTAAAATGAAAAAAAAGGAGGGGGTTAATACAAGTGGCGGCAGTGTTTTGGGAAAAAGACTTGTTAAATTTTTTAACATTTTTTTTAAAATAATATGTATAAGTGTTGTTTTTCGGAAGGAAAAGAAATAGCTTTTATAATCTCCTTGTCAATTGTACTACAGGTGTAATACACGGAATCCAGCCATTGAACTGTAAGCTAATTACAGGGAGAAACAGATGTTCCCTGCTAATGAGGATGCGAGTTACACCGAGCTCTGTGCTGTTTACTAATGTCTCCGATTAGGGGGGAAAAAGTGAAACTAAATCCTATTAGCATCACACATACCCCTAGTAAACCTGCTCTCTCGTTTTGTGTTTAATCCTCCGCATTTGTAATCGTATATTGATTTTTATAATTGCTGGTTTTTTTGGGTTTTTTAAGAGAATTCTCCAATCCATCTCCGTTCTGCCGCGTGCAAGCCGTATAGCCCTTTACCCTCATGTGCCCCCCTCCTCGCCGCTGGCGGTGCTCCTTCTTTTAACTGATTATCAGGTAAAGCGCTAAAAGGGGAAATTCTCATGGGCGCTCCTGTCCCGAGCCGAAAAACACGCTCCCAGCTGCTGCCTCATGTCTTTGAAAGGGTCTGTTAATTAAAACATGCATCTATTTGTACGGCAGCGAATTTCGATTATTATTTTCTTTGTACTAAATATATTGAGTGGCCTCTGCGAGTATCCTGTAGAGAACGCCGGTGTCCCTAGCGAAAATGGATGTGACAGTGTGAGGTGGAATTCCGAATCTACTAACCAGATGCCGCATTCAATTTATTAATTTCTTCCAATTTAAGAACGTGCATGCTAGGGGACGCCACTCGGAAAAGCCTCTTAACGCTCACTGATAGCATATTCAGTGCACATTAAAAGGGATTGTGGCTACTGATCGTTTAGAACATCGAGGGGATATATGCTTATTTTAAAATTATGAGTCGGATTGTGCAGAGCTTATTATTTTTGCTATTATTCAGGGATCATGCCCTAAAAAATAAGTGTGGGAACTATCCATTGTTTCTGCCCGCAATTAAACATTGCTGTCTCACTATTAACCCCTTTTCACTGGGGCATGACAGGGAGTCAGGTGGGCCTGAACAACGCTGGATAGCATGTTCAGGAGGGGTTAAACCACCACCCCACATGCAAGTTTAACTCTTCACACCCAAAGTCGAGTGAACTCGATTTTGCTTTGAAATACATTAAAACAGCATTCATTAGCATATCAAAACCCAATTTTCACACATTTTTAAAGCCAGATTAGTGTGCTCCCTATGGAGAAATTAATTCCACTGACTTATCTCTCTCAGGCACCCTACATAGAGATAAAACAAGCTGTAAATAGCAGTCCCAAACCTCACTGTAACAAAAGGTTCTACCAAAAAAACAAGAAAACGAAAATACAGATCTTAAAAATATGTATAGCTTTATTGCAGACCAGAAATATGACAAAAAACATTTAAAATACAACAATAAATGTAAGGTATCACCATCTGTCCACTTGGGTCAAAAAGAGATAATGATGATAATCATTACATGCCAAAGGTACAGACCCTTTATGATACAAGGAACTCTGGGGGCAACTCTGGTCTGCAATAAAGTTATACATATTTTTAGGATCTGTATTTTTGTTTTCTTCTTTTTGGTAGTATATAGGTTTCAATCCCATTCTTACAGTATCCGATCTCTCCTTTCTTAGAGTCCTTAGTGACTCGTATTTTTCTTACAAAAAGTCCTAACACTGCATTACAGCAGTCAGGGAGTGTAAGGGCAGAGGCTTTGACCCCTGAATGGTGTTGGGTGTATGGAACCCAATGGCAAGCCGAAGGAGGAGACCAGAAGGAATATGATTGATTAAGCTTTACTGAAGGCAACAAAATATAAGTCCAGAATAAAGTAATGTAATGTTTCTTTTGACAGAAATAAAAGTCCAGAACGGAGAGTTGTAAGGATAATTAAATACGGTTGCAATCTTGGAAATAGTCCAGGGGTAGAGGTATGCCAGGAGGTGGAACTGGCACTGCGATGGCAATCTTGAATATGGAAGCGGAATGGAGCTGTACCGTGATGGCAGGAACCGAAGCGGAGCTGTATCGTGGCAACAGGAACCGGAGCGAAACTGTACCGTGGCAACAGGAACAGGAGCGGAGCGGTATCGTGGCAACAGAAGCGGAGCTGTACTGTGGCAACAGGAACCGGAGTGGAGCTGTACCGTGGCAACAGGAACCGGAGCGGAGCTGTACCGTGGCAACAGGAACCGGAGCGGAGCTGTACCGTGGCAGCGGGAACCGGAGCGGAGCTGTACCGTGGCAGCGGGAACCGGAGCGGAGCTGTACCGTGGCAGCGGGAACCGGAGCGGAGCTGTACCGTGGCAACAGGAACCGGAGCAGAGCTGTACCGTGGCAGCGGGAATCGGAGCGGAACTGTACCGTGGCAACAGGAACCGGAGCGGAGCTGGTACCGTGATGGCCGGAACAGAAGTGGAGCTGGTACCGTGGCAACAGGAATCAAGGCGAAGCTGTATCGGCAGCAGGAACGGAAGTCAGAATCCTTTTTGAGGAACACGAAGGGGAACCACTGGGTATCGTGGTGTAACCACAGTATAACCTGGTTAGTGAACTGGAGAAGGCGGCAGGTTTAAATAGGGTTCAGGGAATCATACGAACACCGTTCACCTGGGACTCGCAGGTGTAATAGGGATACCTGAGTGCTAGGTAGATTAATTGGTGGTATACGAGGATCTCCAGTGCAGGTGGGGTGCAGTACCTTAACTTGAGCAGCAGAGGGCGCCAGAGTACCTAGGTCTTCATGCTCTGGGATGGACGATCGCGCATGCGCGCTTGCCTCCTGTTCAGGTGGATCCCGGAGACGGCGTGGGACACATCCTGGCTCTCCTCCCTCCAGCTGAAGATTGGCATCAGGGAGCGACGCGCCACGAGGGACCTCAGGTGAGTCTGCCAGGCGTCCCAATATGGCGGCCGCGGTCCGACCGCGGCGTGGGACATTACAGGGAGATGTTATATATACTGCTTATAATCTCATTATGATCCCTACAAATTCCAATAAGATCTGACCATTTTTATTATTTATCTTTATCACAGTTACAGTATTTGACACAAAGACCATTTCTGCCTGTATGCTTATAATCCATACCCCATGGGACATTGTTCGAGATTAGGGACACCATCTTGAGTTGAGAATCTTTCATTCCAACATTATCTCTGTAATGGATAAATAAATAAATTAAAAATGAGCGTATTTCCTTTATTTTAGTTTTTTAGCTATCTCAGCACAACACATTATGTACAACATTTCTATTTTACTCTATATAATAATTAACTTCGCATCCCATGTCAAATAAGTGTTATGATAAAAAAAGTTTGATAGAAATCGCTTGGTAGTGGATGGGGTTAATAGTAATGCATATGCAACATCATAGGGTCTCATTGCATAATTGCCAGCAAAAGGGAGGCATTAATGGGAAAAATGGCAGTAGTTGATGTGCCGTACTCGTAAATATTTTAATGCAAAGACCCAAGACTGCAATTTCCCTTTTTTTAGCTAGATATATATGGTTTATATGGACTGGGTGTGACAGTTATTCTCATTATCATATATTTATTGTGACTTAATACTGAAATATGTGATTGAACAGCGAAATAAAAGCTTCACAAAGTGGGAATGGCAACTGCATTCCCTTTGCAAATATAGTAAGGGAATGCAGTTCCCAGGCATTCCCAATCGACTGGACTCCTGTCGTCATCATGTTTGCTTTTTATATATTGTAACTGTCACTGAAATTAACAGGATCAGTAAAAAAAAAAAAAAGGTGTTAGTCCAGCCTTAGGACAGATTTCATCAAACAGAAAAAAATGCACTCAAGAAGAAGTGGAAACTAATTCATGTACCTATACACATGTAATGACATGTTAGCGTACTCACGGCCGATCCTCCAGCCCACCATGAAAACAACAGGATATAACAACAGCCAGGTTGTCAATGGTCAAATATGGGGTGGGGATTGGCTAGGATCTTGGGTGCTAATGGTGCCAGTGGATGGTGCAAGTAAAGCTCATTTTCAGTAGACCACCATGAACCCAATGACCTTATGTTTTGACAAATTACTTTTAAAAAGGTAATACCAACCGATAGCGTGAGACGTCGAGTAGCGAGTGACGACACAAACACACAGTGATGAGTATAAAGAATTTAATCTACCTTCACTGCTGAGCCATTTCATGTCTTAAAAAAAACACATTTTCCTTTTTTTATTATTATTGTTATTATTTTTTTCTTTAATTTAAACATGGCCATGTTTGATATCATTAGAAAGGCCATGCTCTGGCCTTTCTAATGATTCCAAACATGACCCTGCTAGCTGAAAACAGTTGGGAGATATTGTGGTTCAAAGTAACCCCTATCTCCACCCCTATCTTTCCTAGGAGTCAATAAGGACGTTCCCCACACGTCCTCAGCAGTGAAAGGGTTAAAATAAAAAGGATAAACAAACAGAAAGATAAAACATTAAAATATTATTAAACTAAACCCTGGACACTGCAATAACACAAAGGCTCAGCATAGGTAAAGTGATATACAAAGGGATCAACAAGAGCAACATTTACCCAATCCAAGATATGTCTTAGGTCCAAGCCAAATGACAAAAGGGGCTGTTCCCTTCCTGGAACTCCTGGTTGAATGAAAAGAAGGTTGGACTAGAGTCTTTTCTCCCCCCACCAGAGTGGCATCCCTCCCACCAACAATGTATACACCTTTATTCCCAGTGGGAGTCACCATATGAGATAACCACTCTAGAGTAGGCTGGCTTAATGAGGTCACAGCTAGCCACACAGGGCAAAAAGCCTCACACTGCCCCTAGTGTTCCCTCTTTGGTATTACAATCAATATATAATTAAATATGATGATTTATGACACAATTCATCCATGATCACTATACCTTTGAATAAAGGTAATGAAGATGCACAACCTTAAAACTAGATGAAAAAGTAACAGACACGGGTCACACAACTGGTTAACAGAGAAATGTTTAGCATATAGAGTGATGATGTTTTGTCTGATGCATTCTTCGGGATTGTTTAAGCAGTAATTACTTTTATATTGTTAGTGATAATTGCAGTTTTTGTTGCTTTGTTTTTTTTAACAGATCACAGATTACTTAATAATATGAAACCGTTCTTTTCTTCTTACGCTTCATTTATAAAATCCCTATTTAATATCTGACGGAGCATTGTACATTTCAGAAGAAAAACTACCTAATTTTCTACTATTACATTTTTCATTAGACGAGTAAGAGCAATATAAGGTTTGATATTTTTTTAATTAAAAATTATCACCAGCATCATCTACTTCTAGTGAAAGTTACAGAAGAGCTGCGCGAGCCGTGAATTTATCCAAGCAATATTTTCAGGAGAACTGATGTATTCATTTTTATGTCACTTTCTGCATATTGTTTTAATCTCACTATACCCTTGTCATGTATTTTTTATTTCATTGAAGAGCACCCAGAAGCATGTTTCTTTTTTATCTTTACATAAAATGTATGAAGGCTCTTAATTTACAAAAGATACGATTTTTTTTCCCATCGCTGATGATGCCCAAAGGTCATGTGAATTTTTTTTTTAAATTTAAAATGCATAAACGAATGCATCCCGTCGCGAGCATAATTCCCATTTCTGGAAGCGCCACGCTTGTGACAGACGGCGCTGACCTAGGAATCACTGAGCAAACAGACCTCAGTTACAGGCTTCGGACCCCGCAGTGCAAATGATGTGGGAGCAGCTGCCAGCTCGGCTCATGTGGAGAGAGCACTCACCATTGCGCTCATGTACAATATCTCATCATAACCGCATCTAAGGATGGATTTTGCACAGCAGGGTCTTTGCCACATTGCCAGCGGCAGAGAAACCCCGCTCAGTGAGAGTGTCAGAGCGCAGAGGGTAGGGATGTCTTCGCATCAAACTGCAATGTGGAAGTCTTTATGTCGTCTTGTAGGGTGAGACAAAGTAGTATGTAGCCCTGGTTTATGTGCATATGTCATACAGCATCTATGGAGCGTTTTAACTGCATGAGAGGAAACATTATAACATTTTACACCAATCTGGTGAGGAATGACATTTCACCAAAACGTTTTTCATTTTTATGAGCAATGTGTCCAGGATGTTGTGTCATATAAAGTTATTTTACAACTAAACAAATAATACTGGGCTGTATTACATTAAATGCGCTAAAACGGGGATGCTATTGGGGAAAACCTGCGCCTGCAGGTTTCACTGTTGAATCCCCATTTTAGCACCATATTACGGGACAGGCGCTAATTCAGTAGTCTGCCACATAATGCTGCATTAACCCTCCCTGATACTCACGGCAGTGCTTCCACACCACCGCAAGTATCACCTCCTGGAGTCCATAGGACTACATGGAGGGTTATGTTGACGGGCCATGAGCCCTGCGCGATCTCATGAGATCCTGCAGGGCCACAGAGTGATTCGTGGAGGGAGACTGGAGACCATTTGTCCCCAGTCTCACTCTGCTCCCGGTGGCCAGAAGTGAGACTTCGGCCACTCGCCTCGCGATGAGAGGTGAGTATCTGATTTCTTTTTTGGGGGGGGATAGTTGGTAGTAAATGATTCTGCAGAAGTGGTATTAGTTAGCACCCGCTTCTAGCTGTGGTTATCTTTTTTGTTACCTACCACATAGGTGCGGTAATTAGCGATAGGACTTTGTAATCCAAATCCTTGAGCTGCAGGTAATGGATTCTGCAGCAGCGCAATCCGTTACCTACACCTCTGAGCCGGTGGTAACTTTTTCAGTTAGCGCCAGCTCATAGTAACTAGTGTTAGGACCAAGTGATCCTAACGGTAGTTACTCTGTGCTTCAACTTTGCGCTCCTCATGTTAAGTATAGGGAGCACAAAGTACAGTAAACTCGCGCTATGAATCTCTAATTAACGAGCGCTAACGGTTTTTTTAACCTGGGAGGGTATAGATATATATTTAATATCTTAAAGCGTGGGCGCCTATAAAGATAAATCGTTATTTATAACAAATATGAACCACTTAAAAAAAAGCTGATGATTATAACCAATAAATGGTACGATGCTGCCCAGGGAGCACAGAAAAAACAACCAAAATCTGTGCCAAACAAGGGATGAAAAAAATATATAGCGAAAGTCCCTTACAGCGCATCAATAAACTCCAATGTAAAACAGTAAAAGCATTTGCATTAATAGTACAATAAAGTGCAATGGTGCTTATATTCTTACAACAGTGCAAAAGTAGCCAAATGCAGTAGTGCATATATATTGATACATATAAACGGCTGTTCCATAAATGGCAGCCAGTGAGGTGCAATCAGTGTCCAATATCGCAACCAAGTGTAGTAGTGCGTATAGCAGCCAGAGGATTAGAAAAAGCCCTTCAGAAATTCCAAATGGCAGCCAGTAAAGTGCAAACAGTGTCCAATATCGCAACCAAATGTAGTAGTGCGTATAGCAGCCAGGGTTTTTTAATCTGTTTGCGATTCAAAGGTGATCTTGCCGCAGGGCTATGACCTCCTTTAAGCTAGCGCTAACGCTGACGCTAGTGTTAGCTTGAATGAGGTGATAGGGCCCCACGTCTCCTGCAGTTATTTTATGGACAGGAAACGCCATTCGATTCAAGCCGCAAGCTCAGCTCGAATGTATCGTTTCCTTGTGAGAGGTTACTGTACATCAATGTATCCAATATTTATTATGTGAGTCGCTAATTTTATCCTCCATGTGGAAGTGCACGTTAAAATTATCATCCCCCATAATAAATATCTCCCGGATAATAAATAATAATTAACGTCTCTTCAAAGCTGGTGTGAAGTGATTTTACATTTGCTAAATCACGTAACACATCATCCTAACCTCCCCCCATTAAATTCCATACTCTTCTCTCATCCCGTGCTGAAAAGGGCTTCTTTTCGCCGTGAGCAGAGTGAGACTGGGAACAAATAGCCCTAGTCTCCTTCCACAATTCATCCACCGTGCTGCACGATCTCACGAGAGTGAGCTCGCACTCAGCTCGCGGCCCGGTACGTGTGGGGTTACATGGAGTCCAATGGACTCCATGAACTGATCCGGCACGTTGCGCCACTGCTGGTATTTGCCAGCTTTGTGCTTCGTTCCTGGAGTAGGAGCTATAAAGCGCCTACCCTGGAATAAGTCAGTAAAATGGAGACGTTAAGGAAAATCTGCAGGCAGAGATTTTCCTGCTTACCATCTCCATTTTACCAACAACTATGGAATAGGGCTCACTGTGTCTGTTCAATTTTAGATTAAATAGCAAATGTCACCTGAATGTGCTGTGCACTCCTTCACACTCTGGGGGTAGGGAGGGACTCATAGGGCTGATTTAGCCCCCAGAGTGCAAGGATATAATTCACCCACAAAGCCAAGATCATGAAGTTCTCATCTGGCATCCTGGAATATGCTAGGAAGCAGCTATCATTCCTAAAATATTTCAGGCCAATGGCTGTCAATGCATGCGCACCATTGGTTTAACTGACGCTCCCTCGAATATCCAGCCTACACCTAGGTACACAACAGCTGCAGCTTCAGAGGAAGCTGTCAACACATTAGGCCTGTCCCATTGCAGAACGAGCCCAGGGCCAGAAAAAATGTATGCTTAAACTTCACTATAAGGTTAAAATGGAAGGAGAGTCAGGGGAAGGGGTTAATTTTTTTCCCTTTCTGTTTTTACCCTAGTATACTCCTTTAATTCTAAAGGTACTTGGAAGGATTAAAGGATTATTTCAATTCCCATAGTTCATCAACCAAGGGTAACAGATTTTAGAAAGTAGTCTAGCAGGTCAATCTGCAGGCCATAATAGGGCAAACGCCAATATGCTTAAAGATACCCAGTTGAAATAGACCCAGATTTGCCCCGTATAGTCCGGCCTACAGTCTTTATCGATACATCAATAAAGTCATGAAGGTAATCTCTCTTAAAAACAGAGCCATAGAGAGACCGCTACTAAGAGGGTAATTCAGGTCAGGATTAAAATACACTGGCAGAGATATGTATGGAAACTTGTCTCATGTCTCATCACGTTAAACAGCTCATGCTCTAAAACCGGACGTTCATCCCAACATCATGCAAACAAGCAGCTCAGATTCCCAACGGTTTACCATATAACAACAGAGAAAGTGTAGGAGATAATCCAAAATGTTCCTTGTGCTTACAGCACGTGGAAAAAATAAGGATGCCGCACCGACAATTTTACGTGATTGTGTCTTTGGCTTCCACAT
Organism: Leptobrachium leishanense; assembly: GCA_009667805.1. Lineage (NCBI taxonomy): Eukaryota > Metazoa > Chordata > Amphibia > Anura > Megophryidae > Leptobrachium > Leptobrachium leishanense. Next base: position 58,662,750 of record CM019069.1, on the reverse strand, counting down.
TTGCATTTTTCGGAAAGGTCATCGTAATGTCTGATTGTAAAAGATTAAGAAGTGGAAGGGAAAAAAATCTATCTCAAACAGCTGGCAATGTGGACACATTTTTTTGGCAGGAAAGAACCTGTATTAAGTAACCCGTGGCTGTCCATCCAATCTGTGCACATAGTTGTCTCTCTCTGACGGCTGACGGTGACTTTGTTTAAGATACCAGCTACATTTAGCCCTTAGATCACAAATGTATGACGACACACTTCTAGGTCTAAAGAAAGTCCACACACTGTACTAAGTTCCAGAAAACATTAATAGGGTTAGTGTAAACACGTAAACCCCATTGTATAGTGTTGATGTTAGCACCATTAACAATGTCGATCCCCATAGGGAAAATTAAAGAATGGCAGAGGAAGCTTCACTGATGCCACTTTGTCCATTGTTCTTTGATTTTCAAAATCACCAAAGTCTATCATGTTTGTCACAACATCGATTTTTGAGCTCCAGATAATGTGATAGTAAATAGCCCTAATAGTGTTTAAAATATTTACTTAATATATGAAATAATCAGCGCCTACATTGAGCTAACTTTCTATATCTACCATTTGTTATCCTTGCAGTACAAGGTACAAGGTCTCATCAAGCCAATTGAACAAAGAACCAAATATGCAATAGGGATGGGCCAAGTGTTCGATTCGAACATGAGTTCGAATCGAACATCGGCCGTTCGAGTGTTCGGCGAATGCCAAACATTGTGGGATGTTCGCGGTCTGTTCAACTGCGGATATTCCATTCAAAATGCCTTTGCAAAATGTCTTCACAGTTCTCCTAAATATACTGGCAGCTGATGGTACGTTTAGGAGACCTGTGGCTGCAGCCCCCCGTCCCCCGTGCCTTTGGCCCTCCTGTTCCTCCGGTCTGTCTGCTCCTCCGTTCGGCCGCAGCACCTCTGCCCCACGCCTCGTCTTCATGCTGAGCCCTGATTGGGCAAAGTCCTGTGCTGACCTGGACTTTGCCCAATCAGGACTCTAATTCAATATTGAGCCCTGATTGGGCAAAGTCCAGGTCAGGTGCAGGACTTTGCCCAATAAGGGCTCAGCATGAAGACAAAGCGTGGGGCAGAGGAGCCGCAGCTGGACGGAGGAGCAGATGGAATGGAGGAACAGGAGGCCGGGACAGCAGCAGGACAGCAGAGGTACGGGGGCCGGGGGGCTGCAACCACAGGTCTCCTAAATGTACCGGCAGCTGCTGGTACATTTAGGAGAACTGTGAACACATTTTGCATTGATTTGCATTGTGTTCGAGTTCGTATTCAAACATTTCGGCTGTTCTAATGTTCCAATACGAACCGAGCACAGGGGTGTTCGGCCCATCACTAATATGCAAGTCAATGTTTCTGATTAAACCTCTACATAGTTATGTGTGATATATATACAATATGAAGGTATGTTTGTTTTAATAATATATCTATTAAGAAAGATATGGCAAACTTGCATAAAAATGCATATTTTATTGCTACCTGAACTGTTTGAAATAATGTGTGATTCTAAAGGTTTTCTTAAAAAACAAACAAAAAAAAACAACAGTTTCCAGCTTAGTAAACAAGATAAGATGAGTTTTTTGAGTGTAAAGTGAACGTCTGTATTCGATGTAGGCCGCTAAACGCCTCATGTCGGTTCCCAGCTGAAGGACCCCGTTCTGTTTTTCCTCGGTGAAGCCAGCAGCAAAATGTTTCTTAATCACTACATTGAAAAGAAAACAGAGTGCTAGCCATGCAGGAATCCTCAATTCCATTATTCCGGAGTGGCTGTGGTCCAAGGCTGATTATTGTGAACAACAGCACCACAACATCCAGCATTATTACAGTCAGTAACATAAAGAAAAGGATTTATTTTTCCTCCAGAGAGCATGCACAATAGCCCAGAATGGTGCAACTCGCCTTATTTTTTTGGGAACTTTTCTGTAAGCATAATTGGCCACATATTGATCATAAAAGCCACTCATCTATCCAACTCTGCGTGCTTGCCTTCACAGTTTCACCTCTTCTGCTGCACCTGCAAAAAACATGGAAGGGGGGAAGCAAGCAAATTGTTGTCATCTAACCTGACCCATTAATTAAACCATCTGTCCTATGGTGTATAGTTTTCTAATCATGTGTTGTTGTTTTTTTCTTTTTAATTTTTGAAATGTTTATTACAGGAAGTCGTGAATATTCCGTATAATGATTGCTGTTGTCTCAAATAATTTTATTATCTGATTATGTTTTAAAAAGATCTATCGTCAACATAAGGAACCGGATTATGGTGTGCACGCAAAACATTTCTAAACAGTTATTACACTTTAAGGAAATAGAAATATGTAATTTCTATCTCTTGTTAATATTGTGGACCGGTGGCATCTTCATTTGGTTGTCTAAACACTTCTTGTGTATCATGATTCACTTTTTGTCGCATATTCTACATCATTTCCAAGGCTGAAATGAAGCAAGCAGATGATATAAGCTAAATGTGAGGGTTACCTGCTCTGGTATCTCCTTCATGCGCCCGACCTGGGGTTCCATTGCGTATCACTCCAGTGTGCCTCCAATGGCCTGGTCTGTCATGTTCCTCACCGAAGGTGCAGGAAGAAGACCCGGTGAAGTGCCAATTCTCCATCATGCTCCAGCTCCAGACCAGGTTTTGGCACTGCCTGGTGCAGAATCCAAAGACTCGAGAATCCATACCTGGTCTTCCCTAACCTTTCCAACCTCAGGTGTGGGCTGGGCCTGGACTGCCTATGGAACCATGCCTCACCCCTGAATCAATGCTTCTGCATCTTTCTTGATAGGAAGTCTCATTTGCAAGTCTGACCTGCGTGCTATGCACATACCTGTCTGTGAAACCCCTTCATCGCTGTATCCTGCTGAAACCCCTTCATCGCTGTATCCTGCGGAGACCCCTTCATCGCTCTATTCCTGTTGAGACCCCTTCATCGCTGATTCCTGTTGAGACCCCCTCATCGCTGCATACCTTCAGCAACCCTTATTTCTGGGTTCCATATCTACCTTCCATCATCCTGCTGAACTGTTTGACCTCACGTGTATGACCTCTGATCTGGCCTTTGACAATCCCTATGCCAGCTGCCTGCCAACGACCTATGCTTTGTCTGACCATTCTCCTGCATTGCCCTTCTAATACCTTGCCTGATACATACTATTCCTTTTTGCCTTCTGTGTCTCCTGGTCCTCCACTCTCTATCCAGTAAGGGTGCTTTAGTTCATCTGTATCTCCTTGTGTTATTCGTTATTCAGTGTCCAGTCCTGTATCTGTCCTGTCCACCCTTCTTGTGTTATTGTGTTATTCACTATTCAGTGTCCCATCCTGTTTACCCTGTCCTATCATCTGCTCAGTGTACCCTGTCCTGTGTATATACAGTATAGAACCTCACCCAGCCAGTTCCTATAACTGTTATTATTTATCCAGCGTCCCCTTCCTGGTTTACTCCTGTTTCTTTATTTAATAAACCTTCTTCTGTTTAAACCTTACTTATCTGCCTCCCTCTACTTGTGTAACCGCACACTGGGCTCAAAACCTCAAACCCGCAAAGTGAGACCTGACGTTGTCCCACCCTGGCAACATTTCATGCAACGCAGTCAGCCCGTGCTTCATTGCCCAAATTCTGATAAACAATTTCTACACTGGATTCTTATCACGTATGTTTTCTTATGGCTGCTCAGAGTGTCACCACGTTAATGACATGGGCGGCCATATTTCTTTCCTCTCCACCAAACATATATGTTCTGGAGCATGAGAGTGTCGTCAGAATGAGCAGAGGACTACATACCTATTTAAACTCTGGCCAGAGAGGTGCTAATTGCCCTGTTGTGGTTCCCCAAGACCATTATCACATTGTATTGTATCCTGATTGTCTCCGTGTACCGATCCGGTGTTCTGCCCATCGAGTGAACTTGCCATAATGGCGAACCCGCATCACTTCCGGTGCACCTACGTCACCAAAAGTGACGAAAATCAGCTGTGTACAGCATCCAGAGGTAGGACTCTTGAAACGGCCCGTCCCAGCACCTCTCCTCCCCCCCTATCACGTTAATGACATGGGCACCATATTTCTCTCCACTCCACCAAACACATATGTTCTGGAGCATGAGAGTGTCGTCAGAATGAGCAGAGGACTACATACCTATTTAAACTCTGGCCAGAGAGGTTCTCATTGCCCTGTTGTGGTTCCCCAAGACCATTATCACATTGTATTGTATCCTGATTGTCTCCGTGTACCGACCCGGTGTTCTGCCCATCAAGCGAACTTGCCATAATGGCAAACCCGCATCACTTCCAGTGCACCTACGTCACCAAAAGTGATGAAAATCAGCTGTGTACAGCATCCGGAGGTAGGACTCTTGAAACGGCCCGTCCCAGCACCTCTCCTCCCCCCCCATCATAGACGCTGCAAGAGGGAGTCTTTTAAATTACACCTCAACCAGCCTGCTGCGATGCTCAGGGACGGAGATCCAAGGCTCCAAAGGAGCCCTGGGTCCTCCTGCAATGCAAGGTTCCCCCAGGGGAGAAAGCAGCAATCCCCTCCCAGAGTCTGTGACCGTCGATGCGGGGAGAGGTGCTGGGACAGGGGGCTGAGTCACTCCCTTCCTGTTTGAGCGGGCAGGGGTGGGCTGGCTGGGGGAGACGCTGGGACGGTTGTTTCCTTCTCCCTCTCTCCCAGCGTGTATGATAGGGGGGGAGGAGAGGTGGTGGGACGGACCGTTTCAAGAGTCCTACCTCCGGATGCTGTCGTTTCAAGAGTCCTACCTCCGGATGCTGTACACAGCTGATTTTCCTGTACACAGCTGATTTTCCTAACTTTTGGTGACGTATGTGCACCGGAAGTGACGCAGGTTCGCCATTGTGGCAAGTTCGCTCGAAGGGCAGAACACCGGCGTACTCCTGTCCTTGACTTCTCTAATTTTGATTACCTTCCTGTGCACCGACTCGATTTACTCCTGGACCTATTGTCTCTTATTGTCTCTCCCTGCCTCAGATAAACATGTGTTAAGTACACATGGAAATAGTGAACCAGAACACTGGAAATCCATGTAAATACCTAAATACAAGTAAATCTGATACCGTTTAATCTAATGCTCTATGATTCACAGCTCCCCTGGTCTCTACCTTCTGATTTCTTTAAATGGAAAAAAAATATATGGAATTGTGATATTTACTGTGAAAATGCATACATGTTTTTATGAGATTTGTGTGCAATGTATTTGCAATCCTTCTGAAGAATTAGCAAAAATGAAGCCAAAATGTTAAGTGAATATGAAAAAAATTCAAACTATATAAGAAGAAAACTATTAATTGCATTTTAATAGTTTTTGTGGGTTACCAATTTGGTACCGTGAATTAGAAAAGGACCAGCTGAAAACCTGCAATTAATTGACCAATATTCTCTGTCAACTTTCATAAAACGTTTTCGAGGCATTTATCAAAGTTGATGAAGATTCTAAATTCAGTAATTGTTAAGGTACTAGGTGTCACTGTGACCTGTCAGATAGGCTCAGCGACAGGATGCTAAAGCGCTGTTATTCTTCTATACACCCAATTATTGAAGAACAAATTCCCTATCTGCTATAGTCATTACCCATCAAACATCTGACACAACGCACTGCAATGTAATTTACATCAGAGAGTGAGACCAGTGATTTACTTTGTACAATTGTTTCACTGATGTCTAGTGTTCTACATGTCCTAAGGTTGCTTTGCAGGTTACCTCCTAGCCTCCCAGGCGTACTGCAGCGACGGGTGGTGGTGGTGGTGGGGTGGGAATGATTGTTGAGTATTATTAGTCCTAATAAGGCATTAAAATGAGAGATGACAAGTTGAGACATGCCATTAATTATCCAGGATGCAGTGGTGTTAATCTCCTTCACAGCTTGACACAGAGAACCAGCAATATCTTTACTTATTTTTACATTGATGGTTACGGAAACCAAAGTTACGGGAAGGACTTCTTAATGTTCCTGATTAATGGAGCGTGTGGGTCAACTCATGTGAGCACTTTTCTTTTCATAGCCTCTGTTCAGCACTTACATACCATTTTCTGTAATTACTAAAAAATATAAAAAACACATGATTTCTGGTTTTCATGTTCTACACTACTGATAACATATAAAATGTATCCATATGTGGCTTCACTCTAATATTACGTGACAGTGTAGGGAAATGGCAGATTATTGTGATTCCACCTTATTTTTTTTCCATTCTTTTTATTTTTACAGTATTGGATAAAACATGAAATTATGCACAGACTTAGGTCATGAATGGCGGATTAATCTAATGCATGCATTCAGAGTGCCAGCTTATTTGCTTTTGTGTGACTAGCTTGTTATCCCTTATATTAGGTCATTATTCCTGTTTCCCCTATTGGGCCATCCTGCAAACCGACATGTATGTCGAAGGAGCACAGGTGTTATACATAGACACTCAAAAACATAGATTGAAAAACAGAGCATCGTTATTACACAAACACAGGTGGAAAAGGTAGTTATGATACTCTGTATGCATTCCCACACTCAGTTTAACAATACTCTAACAAAGAGCTCGATATAATTGGCCTCAAGGAAGAAATATAATACAGTTTAAGCCGCAATCTAACATTTTTCTTTTGGAAGATTTTAATAATGGCATAGCAGCATTTCGTTCCCTATAAAAAAAAAAATACTCAATTATTGTCACTGTCTCCTACTTGTGCTAATATGATTTAGTAATTTATTTTTTCTTTTTAATTTTGTCAGTAAATTTATTTTTGAAAAAAATATCAAGTGCTTAACAGCATTGATAGATAACTCTTTTGAATGGGAAAAGAGAAAGCCACTTTGAAATAACTCTGAATACCTTCAACTATAAGCTGTTACGCTCCATGGCGGGTGGGACTGAACACCGCATGGACGGCATAGCACGCCCCGCTGGCATCTATGGGCCGCGACAGGCCCGTCCACCAGTTGGCGCGTGGCACGTGTCATTTGCTGCCGTGGGACGGCCTGAACTCAGGCTGTCCCCCTGCAGCCAATGATGTGCACACATCAGCTGCATAGGTGGGCCGGAGGAAGGGCCCACTGCAGCAGCCGAGAAGGCGTACTAGCACGCCTCGCCAGCGTTAACACCCCCCCACCCAGCAGTAAGGGTTTAATATAAGTGTTTATTTAGTACTAAAATCTTAACCCTAAACCTAAAACTAACACTACCTCTCACCCTAAAAATAACCCTGTAGGTAACATTAAGCGTAAAAGTGCTGGACACCAGGGTTATTCTAGGGCTAGGGTTTTTAATATAGGTTAATTAGACAGAAATTTTTTTTTTTGGACTTATTACCAGCCTGAAAATTATTCTATAGCACTTCTGAAAAGTAAAAGAGGAATTTAAGGATAGACCATAACCCAAACAGTATCCATAACATTACATTACTTTATAGTTACTCAGAATACATGGGCAGAAAGGTAAAGTTACTCAACTAGGCAAGGAAAAAAAAACTGAGATACCAGTGTGTTAAAAAAAAATCCATAACACGGAACGAGGGTGATGATGTAGACCAGAAGCCAATATTTTTCTTACAGGTCGTAAACGGTTTAATGGAAATTAATGAGTTTCAGGAAACGTACCTCCTCTTTTGTTGAGCACATACCATCACCGCAACTGCTGAAAGTGGTTACTGTTGTCCATTCAGCACATGTCAACACGTAGCTGCATATTGTTGCCAATGCATGTCAATATTGAATCATCAATGTTTTGGGTCTCGTTCCTAATATTATTCTGCTAAAGCTTTAGTCATGTGTGGCTTGTTATGGTAAATGTGTTCCTTCAGATCATCCCACAAAAAGAAGCCTGGACTAGTAAAATTGGAAATTGCTATGTTCTCAAAAAAATTCAGGATTGTTGCCATTGACTCCTGTGAGTTGTGGCATCTTGTACCATCTTGCTGGAAGTAACCTTGTGCACTTCCAAAGCATAAGCGATTTTGTTTTGTGGAGGTGCTATTCTCGTGGCTGTGCTGTTGCCGTGACTGTGCTGTCATCTACCAACCACTTTCAGCAAATGCTGTGGTGAGACATGCTCAACATAAGAGGAGGTGCATTTCCTAAAACTCTCATTAATTTCTTTCCATACATTTACAAAAAGTAACGAAAATTTTGGGTTCTGGTCTACATGATTCACCCTGTATTGCCTGCACACAAACAGGTATAAAAAAAAAACCTGAGGTCTCGTTTATTTAAAATTAAATGTAGTTATCTGGCTAAATAATTTCGTACAATTTCTGCAAACAACTCCACAATTACTTTGTTAAGACATTAGCAAATCCCAGCACTTTTTCAATGAGCCCCATTGGTTTCTGTAACACACTGCGTCTTTAATGGCTGTAGGCTGATAAAATAGTATCCCTTATTCCGGCTTTATTAACTTATAATTTGTAATGTAAAACCCTGCTCCTTATAAACCAGCAGTAATCACTTTGTAATCTGCAATACATTTTTATTTTTCAGAGTATTTAAGTCAGCGTGATGGGAAGCAATACCAAGCGCTGACTCACATCTTTATCAAATGAATAGAAAATGAAAAGTAAATTAGTTCTAGATTTAAATGCATGAGAAATGCAGATTGGTTTGCATTTATATTTGATTTAATGAGAGATATCACGACCTTCCATTAATCAAAGTGTATTACTTAAAGGACCACTTAGACAATTTTTTTTTAGTGTGTCAGCACATTGTTCCGTGTGTACAGTAGATTTGTTGTTGAAGGTGATTGCTTGCCTCTTGCTTGTCAGGATATTCGATTTGGTAAACAAGAGATTTCTCCAGTTCTTTTGTTTGTACAGGATTTTCTCTCCTATCATCATGAGTCTAGGCTCATCATCAGGTATAAAATCTAAATGCCACCTGTGTGTTTCACCAGTACATGTTAAAGATCAGAAGACTATCAGGGTTATTCAAAGAGATCCGAATGGCTGCCGAAAGGTAACCGAACACTGAAAATCAGCGTTCAGTTACCTTTCTTGGCCATTCGGCTATCCAGAGAGCAGGCCATTCGCAGAATGTTGTCGAATTGCCTGCACATACGGTGCCTGGTCGGTGCCTGTTCGAGGGCAGGGAAATCCCCATAGCTTTGTCTATTCAGAGACCAAAACCCAGCAGTGAAAAGTTGCCGAAATGCCCTGCCATTCGGTTGCTTCATTCGACAGGTTTATTCAGGCGAATCCCATAGGCTTCAATGTTAAAAATATTCCTGTTTTAATTCAATGTCTAATAAACCGTTTATTATAATATTCTGCAGTAAAAAGTCTCTTGATTTTAAAAAAAAATTCCTTTATTTTTTATTTGTTTTTAAACATTTTTTCTTTTTTCTGTAACAGCCCTTTTTATTATCATTCATTGGACCTCATATGTAAATTTCAGACATTTTCGCTCAGTAGTTTGTTTGCAAACAGCGTTTCACTTTCCAAACATTCAAGCAAACTGGTTTTTTTTTTTCCCTCCATTCATCTGCGGTGTCGGGTTTTTCCAGTGGCTGCTCTTCGCTGTGATTGGCTCCTGCTCGGGTTTCTCCAGCGTCTTCGGCGGGGTTAATTCAGATGTTTTTGCGGGTTTCAGTGTGCATTTGCCTGGGTTTTGAGGTGAGTCTGGCAGGTTTTCTGCGGCTTTTCTCTGCTTTACAACAGCCCAGAGCATTGCTTGAGATTACACCTGATTTGGAATATAATCCTATGTTTTGGTGCAAGATGCAACATACTCCCACTTCAAGGAATCTAAAATAATAAGTCATTTAAAATGAATAAATGGATGTGGCACCGCATGTTACCACACATTTTGAATACAGTCGGTGAATAAGAGTTTGTCAGATAGAAAATTCTGTTCAAAACTTTAGATTTCAATAAAATGCCAGTGGTGAAAGGAGTGCCGAAAGGTCACAAGCGCACAAATGCATTTGCGCTCACTATGTTAAGTATAGGACGCGCAAAGTACATTACGCTCGCAAAGGGTTCGCACAGGTTCACTCGCAGTAGACGTTAACGTGCTTTTTTTGTGCAGACATTGTAATACGACGTTCTGCACAAAGGGTTTTTCCCCTCGTGTTAATGTGTTTTTGCACATACGTTAACGTTTGCGCGAAGAATGTAATAGCGCCCTTAGTGTCCACCAATTTGATTACTGTTTTTTTTATTGCTGTGAACAAAGTGCAATAGTTATTCTAGCCTGGTCTTCGGGGCCTCACATTTCTATGACAGATTTTATCACATCTCTTCTACAGCAAAGCTGAGTTAATCATAGAAGAGATATCCTCGAAACCTCATCAGAAAGTAGCATGTAGAAGTGATCAAAAACTGATGTTGGTGGCTTAAATAATCTCGGAATAAATTTTAGCCAACTCCGGAACATTGGGTATTCGTCTGCCTAATTCATACTTGCGGCACATCTCTACTCATGACAAAAAATGCAATATCACATCTCCCTTTACATTATAAATGTTCTTGCACAGCTATGTAGCTTCATTCGGGCTCACAAAATGAATAACCGTGTCACTGAAAAGGAAACATGTCTAATATTTGATATGAATAGGAAACACTCAGGCTAATAATAGGTGCTTTATCTCAGAGTTTCTAATAAGGTGTTGAAATGTTTCTTTAAAATGTCAGCTAAATCATCTATTTGGCTACGATCCGATGATCTCTGGGGTCTTATGAAATACCTAGGGCAATATCCAGACAGTTTCCTTTCCCTGCCTGCTAGGAAGGAAGGCTGCGAGTGGAATTTTTATATGAATGAGAATGTTGAAGATGGTTGTAGAAGAGGATGTGGGGATCGCCCCGTGTGTTGTTAATACTGCCGCAGGAAGCCAGGAAGTCAAATAAGCATGAACAGAAAAATAACAGACCGCTTTCACTTAAATATAAACTGATTTGTTCTCAACAGAGCCAGAGCCCAGCAGGCCAGAATCTCAGGACATCCTGAAGAAAGGTTAACACAGACTGCTTGCATGAAAACGTATTATCTGTCAGGCCTAAGCCACGGTGGCAGCCATTTTGTTGAACTGCTATCAAGACTGAGGTGTGAACAACAAATCTTATTTATATATCCATGTAATCATGTAATGTTATAAATAGATAGTGCCCTGGTTACTTTGTTACATTAAATTAACCCCTTAAGGACCACTGACGTACTATGTACATCATAGTCCTTTATCCCCCCTCCCTCCCTATACTCACCTCTCTGGCCGGGGTCCCATGCCAAAATGACTTCTCTGAAGTCCGCCTGACGTTTTTATGGGCCCCAGCCGTCGCAATGATGTCATTTTCAGACCCCCCCCCCCGTGGAACTTGAAAGGGGAGGGGGGGTTAGGTCCTTTGGACCACTGTCCCTCCCCAACAGCTGGAGCTAGGAAAAAAGAAAGTTACCGCTGGAGAGGGCAGAGTTTGCCCTTTTCAGCGCTACCTCTCTTTAACCCCTTAGGTGCCGGATCGCTATTCGCACCTGGAAGTGGCTGACATCTTGGATGTCAGTTAAGCCACCGGATCACCCCCACCCACTGACATTATCGCCATAGGTGCGATGATGTCAGTCAGCCAGTTAAACCCCTAGCTGCCAAGTGGAGTTTAGGGGATCTTTTGGATCCCCGTATCTCCCGATCCATGGCATTAATCCCGTAACTTGATACCTTCATTGAGATATTACATCTCACATGTATTATTTTTTGAGTTATAGATGATTATTTCTGTAACAAGCCTTATAAGACACAGTAATTAATATTACAAAACTGTGAAATTACACCATATAAATGATACAAAAGGATACTGGACAATATATCATGTAAAATACACACATGTAACAGTCATTCCTAAAACATTTTGGTACAGTGTTAAGCCTGTTGCGTTAGAGACCATGGAATTCACCTTTTTGTTAATCAAAGCTTCTTTCTGCTGCCAAGTATGAAAGAAGAGCCTTCAAAATAGCATAATTTGTTCAAAGCCATAATTATTACAGATAACGAAATACGTGTAATTATCACCATTACCAGCGATGATAATAATTTTCTGTCTATAACTATAGCACTCTGCAAATCCTGTAAGACATTTTGCTATTATCCAATTACAAAGAATCCTGACTTGAAAAGATACCAAGGTCAATTATAAACTCACTTATTAGAAGTTTTTTTATTTATTTATTGCTTAACAGAGTTTTTAAAAAAGTCTGTTTTTTTTTGTTTTGTTTTGTGTTTATTTCCCCCAACAGTCTGTCAAACAAATGATAAATAAGGCAAACTAATACAGACAAAAACAGACTTCGAGGAAATACATGGGCAGTAATATATAGAGTGGGTCGAGTTTACTCTTATTAAGCTTATCCAAATTGAAGGTTTGCAATGGACAAAAGACACATGCAAGCATATGTGTGCAGTTTTAAGGTTACATAAAGAAGACAAAAACTGGCATTTTACCCTATATCCATAAACTCGCGGAGAATAGCAATTAGCCATGGGTTTCCAAATTGTGCGCCAAAATAGTTGGCTTTGGCTATTTTAGCCATAGAATTACATTTCTCAACCACTAAACCTCCTATAGGTCCAAGTGACTTAGACATTAAATCATAGCTTTAGAATGGATACAATGCCATTCTTCTCAATGCATGTATGTATAGATGACACATACTGTACGTATTTTCCTTTTTTTTTCTTTGTGACAACAAATTAAATTATGCCAGTACAATTCTGCAGAAGTTCATGTATATTCACTGAATAGTCAAAGGGTCTCAAGTGGGATCGAGTCTGCTTTTCCGTGATTGTAGATCAGTGACCTGGTGGGTAGGTCGAACCCACTTCTCGTAAAGTTGAGACTTTCTTCTCCCCAGTTGTATTGGAGGGATGTGCTGAATGAGATTTGACTTGCTTCTCCACGGTTGAAGGGTAGAGATGTTACCATTGGACTCCACAGCTGACTCCATAGCTCGTATGTACTGTTACGTTTCTTGCCCAATGACACTAACTGGTGAGCTGTTCTGGCTGGGATTCCACTGCTCTATAACCTGGGTCTCCACGGTTATAGAGCAGTTAAGTTACCTCTCCACCATCCAGCCAGCACACTCAAGCATACTCTCACACAACCCATTAGATAGCACCCATATCACACATACCCTCACACCAACCCCATATCACGGCTAACATCCATATGATGTATACACTCACACAGCTCTCATTTGAAGGATACACTCACATGGCTCCCATATCATGCATACACTCAAGCGTCTCCCATATCACGCACTTTCATGGCTCCCATATCACACATACACTCACACGGCCTCCATATCACACATACACTCACGCGGCTTCCATATCACACATACACTCACACGGCTTCCATATCACACATACATTCACATGGCTACCATATCACACATACATTCACACGGCTTCCATATTCACACATACACTCACACGCCTTCCGTATCACACATATGCCTTACATATCACACATACACTCACATGGTTCCTATATCACACATACATTCACATGGTTCCTATATCACACATACACTCACATGGTTCCTATTAGGGATGAGCTGTTCGGGTTCGGACGGTTCGGAGTTCGAACCGAACTTTGGCAGTTTGAAAGTTTGCGAATTTCGAACTCTTTGGGTGTGTTCGGTTCGAGTTCGAAAAAAAAAAGAAATTTTGAAAAGTATAGAAAATGCTTAAAAAAATACTAAAAAATCTAGAAATAAAGAGACTCTTTACTGCAGAATATTATAAGCTACAGTTTATTAGATATTGAATTAAAAACTAATGTGTACGTGGAAAGATTATCAACTCTAAATGACCTCTATTCACAAACGGGCATAACACCAGGTGTTTTTAGTCTGGTAATCAATTTGATACATTGTACACCATACTGAGGGTGGGGTGGTGTCTGCTTCTGATTAAAATTTGAGAACTAATTTCCCTAAAACATCCTAATATGCTGCATTTAACCCTTTCGCTGCTGAGGCTTTTCACAACTCTGTGCTGATGTCATTTTTACCGCTTTCGCTCATCATGTTTAACCGCATTTTGTAGCCATATTTTGATATATGACCCAGACATATTATATATCGTTCTTTCCGGCAGACTTGGCAGATTCATAATATGTCATTATTATATGTATACGCTATGTCATGTCTGTATATTATAACAAAAATGCAATAAAATTTGAATTTTCAATAATTTATTATGTGTAAAGTGTTTTTTTTCACATTTTAACATGCGATCGTTTGCGGTTATATTTTGTATGGGGTGCGCTTGTTAAAAAAATTTGAAATGGGGTCTCGTTACATTTTTTTTTGGGGAAAATTTCACTTTACGCGAAAATTACGTGATTTTTAACAAACGCACCGCATACAAAAATCGTTAGTGCAGCATTATTGTTCACATTATAATTGAAATGGGAACAATATTGCTGCATTAACAAAACAAACAAAAAAAACTTGTTTATTTTTATTTTTTAATTTTTTTTAAAATATTTTTTTGTATTTTTTTTTAAAACATTTTTCATGCTCATGTTTGGTATCCTTGGAAAGGCCATGCTCTGGCCGATCCAACGATATCAAACATTAACCCCTAGCTGCCACAGATCGGGAGATAGGGGGTTCATTGGAACCCCCTATCTCCACCATTGGTGGCAGCTAGGGGTTAACTCCAGGACTGGCGTCATCGTGCTATGCACGATGACGCCAGTCCTCAGGGGGAGTTCCTGGAGGCTTGGCCGACATCCAAGATGTCGGCCAGCTCCAGGAGAGGATCACGATCCGGCGCTTTTCAGCGCCGATTCGTGATCCGGCTCCCCAGGGGTTAATCACAGCCACCGTTTGGAAGGGCAGGCTGTGCCCTTCCAAACGGTGCCTGGATTAACCCTCTGCCCCCCGGCGATCGGGAGGGAGAGAGGTCCGAAGGACCTCCCTTTCAGGCGCTTCCTCCGCACATGCGGGGGGGGCGCCTGAATTAGATGTCATCGCGCCGCCACGATGACATCTAATTGCTCCGCCAGGGTCCCGGAGTGCTGGGCTGACATCCAAGATGTCAGCCCGCACCGGGGGGCTCAGAAATCCACCGGAATCCGGCGGATTGCTGCCTCCTGTGCATGGACGCGCTCAGCGCGTCCATAGCACAGGAGAACCACTTGGCTGGACGCGCTGAGCACGTCCATAGCAGCCAAGTGGTTAACTGGTGTTTGAAAAAAATTCAAAATAACATCTAAGGCTAGGGTCAGATGAGCGCATTTTGTACGGACTGTGCGTCCGTGCAGTACGGACGTACTTACTGACTGACAACAAGGTAGTGGCCAAACAGTCCGTTTTTTTCACTGACGTATTTTTTGACTGATGTAGCAGGGAAAATAAATTAAAATGAAAAAACATTCTGTCCGTCAAAAATGCTGGACGTATAAATGCAGTCCATCTTACCTCATTTCATCACTCACATACAAAGCTACACGGACGTTGCAGACGTGGCGCACTCCGCACGTCCGTTCTAGCAGTATTACGTTCTTGCCTAACCTGCGTCCGTTTGCTGCGTCCGCCATGCATCCGCACTTCCGTGCGGACGTACTTCGTGTGTGGGGCTCCATTGGTCAGAATGCTATGCTGCCACGGACGTACAAATGTGCAGCAACACGGACGTGATAACTGCGCTCGTCTGACGCCAGCCTTAAGCAATGTTATTTTTCACCTCGGGATTAAACATTTTGTGCGTGATTTTTTACGGATCCAAACCAGGAAACTTTGGGTGTCTGGACGTTATGTTGGCCGGACATGAGCAGGGTCTGACGTCTCAAAATCACGCACACACGCCGCTAGTGGACGCAGCGCACTCTGTACGTCCATACTAGCGGTTCTGCGTTCTCTAAAAAATGCGTTCATTTTCCACTTGCGTTGCGCAGCCGGACTTTCATGCGACCGTACTTCGTATATTGGCTGTCATTGCCCATCATTTGCTGCTAGTGCGGCCGTGATTAAGTGCGCCTAAACGCATCTTAAAAATTCGCTAGTCTGACCCTAGCCTAAATGGGAGAATTTTTCTGGTTTGGCTATTTTGACCTAGAATTTTCCATTCTCCAGTCATTCTCCTGCTCTACACCGCTCTCTGAATAACCCTGACAGGGTTATTCAGAGAAAGGTGAAACTCAGGAGAATGACTGAAGAGAAAATTCTAGGTCAAAATAGCCAAACCAGAAAAATTCTCCCATTTTTCTCACTTTCCAAATCGGCTATTTGGTCTAGAATTTTCCATTCTCCAGTCATTCTCCTGCTTTTCACAGCCAAAAAATCTGTAAACTTTTTCTGCATGTCCGAAAATGTCTCCTCTTTTCATACAGACTGCCGCCCCAAGCAGTTGTTTATGGATAGATTAAAGGAAAAGCATTTACCGTCATTTGAAATGTCATTTTTTGGTCTTTACATATTTCTATACATCCTAGAAATCCGCCACTTCACGGGCAGGTTATGGGGACCTCCTAGGCACGATATTTGAAGGAATTTTTGGTTTTTATTTTTAACCCTTATTTCATGGAAAACTCACTGTCCCTTTAAAAACGTTTTTTTTTTTACTTTTTGTCCTTGTTTCCTGTCCCCCAGGGCACTACCCAGACCCCCATACACTTTTTATGGCAAATATATAGCATATATGCCCTCTTGGAGGGCACTCTATAAACCAAATTTTCAGCCCATTGACTTGTATGGGGTTCGAGCTCGGGTTTGGGTTCGGATCCGAACATTTGGAAAGTTCGGTTTCGGTTTCGAACCGAACTCGGGGAGTGTTCGGCTCATCCCTAGTTCCTATATCACACATACATTCACATGGTTCCCATATCACACATACACTCACACAGCTTCCATATCACACATACAGTCACATGGTTCCCATATCACACATACACTCACGCGTCTTCCATATCACACATACATTCATACGGCTTCCATATCCTTAGGGGCGTAACTACCAGGGGTGCAGAGGGCCCTTGAGTCCGGGAGGCCCCACTCTCGCCTGCCTGGGGGCTTGCCTATAATATATAATTCTTCTTTTAATTTATTTTATATTTATTTGTGAGTTATACTTTGGAGCTCTGTGATACACTCATACACACCACATATTTGTGAGTTTTGTTGCTGTATACCTCTGTGATTTACACTGATACACACTGCACATTACTGTACGTGGTATTGCTGTGGAGCTGTGTGAGATACACATAGTGCAAATTACATTAAAAATGGGATGGACTGAAGAGGTCATAGAGAACCTGGAAAAAATGTGATACTGTCAACATTGTGGACCAGGAGGGGACCAATGCATGTTAACGGGAGGGGGGTATGTTTTTGCCTAGGGTGGGGGGCCGTCATGGTTCCTGCACCAGGGCCCTGAGGATTCTAGTTACGCCTCTGCATATCACACATACACTCACTCGGCTTCCATATCACACATACATCCACGCGACTTCTATATCACACATACATACATCCACGCGACTTCCATATCACACATACATTCACATGGTTCCCATATCACACATAAACTCACACGACTGCCATATCATACATACACTCACAAGGCTTCCATATCACACATACACTCACACGGCTGCCATATCACACATACACTCACACGGTTGCCATAGTACACATACACTCACAAGGCTTACATATCCCACATACACTCACAAGGCTTCCATATCACACATACACTCACACGGCTGCACAAATACACTCACAAGGCTTCCATATCCCACATACACTCACAAGGCTTCCATATCCCACATACACTCACAAGGCTTCCATATCCCACATACACTCACATGGTTCCCATATCACACATAAACTCACACGGCTTCCATATCATACATACACTCACATGGCTCCCATATCATACATACACTCACACGGCTGCCATATCACACATACACTCACATGGTTCCCATATCACACATACACTCACAGTATTTTTTTGTATTATGCACATATTTGTGACCGTACACTGAAACTATTAAATATTTTATTGTTGTATGCCATTTATTTAATCTGACTATTGGTAAAAGTAATCTGTTTAATTTCTAATTCTTTTGTAATTTTTATTAGTTAAATCCCACCTGTGACTGTTTAGTTGTTTATGCATCATATGAGGTCTTTTTCTTAAGGTAGCAGCTCAAATATCAGATTTTCATATTGCTGTTTTTTTCATTCAAGATACCAATTTATTCACATAAATGAGTAGTATTACAAAGAGGCTTGGAATAAAATGCCTTACTTTTATATAAATGTAATGATACTGATCTTATTATTAAAGAAGAAAACTAGAAAGATATTGCACTAAACTAATTACATTTTCCCATACTCTACAGACCTGAAGCTGTGTTTTCTTAACTTGTTATTTTTTATTAACCATTCATTCATACGTAGTTTCAATGTTCTTTGCATCCAATGCATTAAGCACCAAGGTAGCCAAGGAGTTAATGGAATTGATAACAGCTAAAAAATTGATGCTCTGAAATGACACCTCATTCCACACTTTCTTGCCCTTTGCTGCACAATTATATTTCCTAATAGATACTGAAATTCACAGCTGATTGATTGGTCGACCCACTTGTTCTGCGCTTCCATCAAAGCACACAGTTCTCATTAGGGTGCATTATTTTGTGCTCTTGGGCTGATCCTCACGTTCTCGTTTTCTCCCACTTAGAGCTGCGGTCTAGTGGTACTGACCTCATGTTCTAACACTACATTAAATCAGTATTTACCTGTAATGTTCGGCATGTATAATTATGAATTATTATCTTTTTATTATCTACTGTATATTTAATGTACTTGGATTCAAGGATGAAAGACGTCCGCATTCTGCATCAATAATCAGCATCAAAAGAGGTTTGGAAATTATCATATCCAGATTGGATTTATCCCACTACAATCTGCAAGAAAAATATAATTTTTCAGTAATATTACTGTTAAGTATAAAGGTCTTCAATCGTAATCATTAATGGCTCCTGTCCTAGTCTAAGACACGACGCAAAATCTATGCCAGCTTTCTGTACGTTTACATTTCATTTCTTTATTTAAGAAGAGCGAATATAGTGAAAGCCGGAGAATGACAAGCAATTCCACACTTCATCTCTATTCTGGTTTGCCACCGCAAGCTTAAAAAGGCGACAGGCTCGCAAACGCTGATGTTAAAAGAAATTACGAAATTTTGCAAAATCGCTTAACATCAAAAATAAAATAAAAAATGTCCTTCTTGTGATATAGCTTCCACATGTCATTCTGGTGACGCCTCTCCACTCCGGCGTCATTGCAGTGATGCCTCTCCAGTCCAGAATCGAATGATGCACTCACACACATTCCGGGGCTCCACCTCTCTCTGGACCAATCAACAGCCTCCTTCAACTACTTAATATCCACCTCTTACCATACTTGTTGCTCTGACTTGGTTTATTTCTGAACATCCCAGTGCACTCTCTCCATTCTAATTTTCAGTTTTTGCCTGATTTTAGACTTTGCCTCTGTTTTGACTACATGTACCTCTTCTGCTTTGGACCTTGGCTCTGTTTCTTGTTTCTGTGTGCCTCTTCTACCCTTGGCTTTTTTATATGGTTTACATGTTTCCTATGCTCAGTATTTCTTTATTGCAGTGTTTCCCAAACCTGTCCTGAGGACCCGCTGACACGCCAGGTTTTCCAGATATCTGAAGCACAGCACAGGGGATATGATTTTCTGCTCAGTGATTGTAGGATTCAGTCTGCATATCCCCAAGGTAAGAGCAGAGGTCAGCAAACCTTGGCTCCCTGATGTTTTGGGAACTACATTTCCCATGTGGCTCAGTCAGCCTAATGGGTGACTGAGCCACATGGGAAATGTAGTTTCCAAAACATCAGGGAGCCAAGGTTGCTGTCCCCTGTGTTAGAGAGTCCTGAGGACAGGTTTGGGAAACACTGCTTTACTGGGTGTTCTCTCTTTGTTTAGACATTAACCCCATCACTCCCCAAACTGAGTTAACTCAATATTGTATTGTAATGAATCAAAAAACACTCATTAGCATATCAACACCCCATTTTCACATATTTTAAAACATGTTTAGTGTGCCCCCGGTGGAGAAATAAAATCCTTTGTTTCATCTCTGTCCAGTCACCCTGGAACGAGATAAAACAAGCAGCAAATTTCAGCACAAATCCTCACTGTACCATAAAGCTCATACATTTTGCAGATGGATTATAGCAGTCAAGGAGAGGGCAGACTAAAGGTGAGAGCTCTGGGTCACTCACTACTGTGCAGGAATACAATTAGGAGGTTATAATGGTTGAAAATTCCTGTACAGTAAAGATGCATAGGGTTACTTTAATTACAGGCATTATGCCAATTCAGATATTCCGATTTTTAGAAGCTGCATTGCTAATAATATCATTATGATCAATACAAATCCCCATGAGCAGGACATTGACAATTTTTATTATCTATCTTTAGCACATTTACAGTATTTGACACAAAGCCCATTTCTGCCTGTTTGCTGATAATAAAGACCCTGTGTGAAATTGTGCAAAATAAGGGATGCTATCTAGAGTTCAGAACCTTTCATTCCAACAATATTTCTGTAATGGATACACAAATACATGAAAAATTAGCAAATTGACATTATTTAAAAAAAAAATCATTTTTATGAATAGCCTATCATTTTTTTTTATCTCAGAACAATCTAGGTTCTATATTTCCATGGATTTTATTGTTATATTCACATTCCATGGTTCAAATAAATGTTATGATAAAAAAAAAATCAAGATAAATCGCTTGGTAGTGAGGGATTAAGGACTGGATCTCTTCAGGGTTTCTACCTTTTTTGTCTCTCAGTTCTGCGTGTTGGGTATAGCAATCGTTATAGAGTCATGGCGAAGAAATGGGTGCGATCTGTCACAGCGAAGGGCAGAGATAAATAGTTCTAAATGTTTTTTCTGCTGATACTACTTGATCTCATAAGAACAGGTACACAGGATCTCGAGCGAGTCCACATATAGTCCTGGTAATCCAGGAGAGAATGCCAGCAGTGGTGTACAGCGCTGTCTTGCATTGTATTACTTTGTATTTCTGTAACAACTGTAACATTTTAATGTTCTTGAACCCAGGACGTACTTGAAAACGAGAGAAATCTCAATGTATCCTTCCTGGTAAAATCCTTTATAAATAAATAAATATATATATATTAGCGACTCCCTAAAAGTACGGGCTGAGCCTTTAATATAGCAGCAGGCTCATAATTCAGCTGCTAATGGAGAAAAATTTAAATGTTTTGCGGCTTGCGTTGATATTTTGTCTTAGCAGCTCCCTATTACAGGCTCAGCCCAAATAGAAGCTAATATCTACTGGATCATACTATCTATTTCTATGCCATGGTCTAAAGGTTCAAAAGACTTAGCATTTTCTTCCAAAATAAAGACTGAGACTCGTGTCAGACGAGTGTACTCATCACATCCGTGTTGCCGCATATTTGTACGTCCGTTATAGCATATAATCATGACCAATGGAGCCCCACAGACGAAGTATGTCCGCACCGAATTGCGGACGCCTAACGGATGCGGAAAATGGACGCAGGTTAGGCAAGAACGTAAATCCGCTAGAACGAACACACAAAGTGCGCTCCGTCCACAACGTCCGCATAGCTTTGTGTGTGAGTGATGGAACGAAGTCAGACGGACTGCTTTTTTGACATCCAGCGACCCTCGGCCTGGAGCGCGGCTGAAAATGGTGACTCTTGCTCGGGTACAGCCGCCGAGCTTCCACCCTCCACCGCTCGGGTCCCCAAGGTCCGATCAGGGCGCTTTTTGGAGTGAAACAGCCCAGGGGCCCGAGCTACATGGCTGTATCCAAAGTGTGCCGCCGCTCCAAGGGGATCACCCCCAAAACCAACGTAACCCCAAAGTCGGGCTGAAAGCCGCAGGGGGGCCACAAGACAAGGGAAGCGCTCACACCACAGGAGCGGCTCCGGGAGGGGGACAGACGAGTAGGCGCCAAGCCCCAAGATAAGGGCTGCGCTCAGCAGGGGGGGTCCAGGTTAACAAAGGGAAATTGGGCAATGGCTCGGGGCAGTGGCAGAAATCACCCCGGGAGGGCTGAGGGCGGGCCAGGGGAGAACAATGTCTTTTTTCCTCATAAATACGCCTGTGTTCCCCATGCAAAATAAATCACTCTTGTTTGAACCTCGGCTCGTAATTGGGGATAACAGGGCTTTGGGAACTGGGACGCTTCAAGGACCTCTCTACAGCGCTGCAACCTCGGGGTATACTACGAGGACCAGCGGCCCCTCGCTACCACACTACCGACCTCCAGGTGTACTCGGCGTTGACAGCAGATCTACTCACCCCAAGTAGCGGGATCCGTCACACATATTAATTTATTTTCTCTTCTACATCAGTCAAAAAAAACATAAGTCACAAAAACGAACTGTGTGGCCACAGTCCTTGTCGTCAGTCAGAAAGTACGTCTGTTGTGCACTGACGCAAAGTTCGCAAAGAATGCCCTCGTCTGACACGAGCCTAAGACACAAATTAAATATTCAAAATACATTTTTATTGAGCATTAAAGTCAATAAAAACGTTATCCCAAAAAAAAAAACATGCCGGTTCATATTTCATAAAAATGCAATCCCAACCCAGGACAATTACATTTAACACTATACTTACAAGAAACGCATCAATGGTGGGAAAGGAAACGTAACGTTGATAGGAATTCTTCAACTGAATTCTGTAACCACAGTGGCAAGAAAAAGTATGTGAACCCTTTGGGATTACGTGGAGTTTTGCATGAATTGGTCATAAAATGTGCTCTGATCTTCATCTAAGTCACAACAATTTGAAAAACACAGTCTGCTTAAAATAATAAAACACAAACATTATGTTTTCATGTTTTTATTGAACAGAACATGTAAAAATTCACAGTGCAGGGTGGAAAAAGTATGTGAACCTTTGGACTTAATAACTGGTTGAACCTCCTTTGACAGCAATAACCTCAACCAAACTTTCCTGTAGTTGCAGATCAGACCTGCACCACGATCTGGAGTAATTTTGGACCACTCCTCTTTACAAAACTGTTTCAGTGTAGCAATATTCTTGGGATGTCTGGTGTGAATCTATCTCTTAAGGTCATGCCACAGCATTTCAATCGGGTTGAGGTCAGGACTCTGACTGGGCCACTCCAGAAGGCGTATTTTGTTTTGTTGAAGCCATTCTTTTGTTGAATTACTTGTATGCTTTGGGTCATTGTCCTGTTGCATCACCCATCCTCTACGGAGCTTCAGTTGGCGGACAGATGGTCTTACGTTTTCCTGCAAAATGTCTTGATAAACTCTGGAATTCATTTTTCCACCAATGACAACAATCCGTCCAGGCCCTAAGGCCTGATGCTCCCTCTGCCATGTTTTATAGTGGGGATGAGGTGTTGATGTTGGTGTGCTGTGCCTTTTTTTCTCCACACATAGTGTTGTGTGTTTTTTCCAAACAACTCAATTTTGGTTTCATCTGTCCACAGAATATTTTGCCAGTAGTGCTGTGGAACATCCAGGTGCTCTTTTGCAAACTTCAAACGTGCTGCAAAATTATTTTTGGACAGCAATGGCTTCCTCCATGGTGTCCTTCCATGTACTCCATTCTTGTTTAATGTTTTCCTTATTGTAGATGTGTCAACAAAAATGTTAGCATGTGCCAGAGATTTCTGTAAGTCTTTAGCTGACACTCTAGGATTCTTCTTTACCTCATTAAGCATTCTGCGCTGTGCTTTTGCAGTCATCTTAGGACGACCACGCCTAGGGAGAGTAGCAACAGTGCTGAACTTTCTCCATTTGTAGACGGTCTGTCTTACCATGGACACATGAACATCAAGGCTTTTGGAGATACTTTTGCAACCCTTTCCAGCTTCATGCAAGTCAACAATTCTTGATCGTAGGTCTTCTGAGAGCTCTTTTCTGCGAGGCATGGTTCACATCAGGCAGTGTTTCTTGAAGCCAGTAAACCCAAAACTGTTGTGTGTTTTTAAAGGGCAGGACAGCTTTCAGCAACACATCCAATAATATCACACTGATTGGACTCAAGGTTGGCTCACTCCTGGCTCCAATTAGCTCTTGGAGAAGTCATTAGGCTAGGGGTTCACATACTTTTTCCACCCTGCACTGTGAATGTTTACATGTTATGTTCAATAAACACATGAAAACATATAATGTTTGTGTTGTATTATTTTAAGCAGACTTTGTTTTTCAAATTGTTGTGACTTAGATGAAGATCAGAGCACATTTTATGACCAATTGATGCAAAACTCCAAGTAATCCCAAAGGGTTCACATACTTTTTCTTGCCACTGTATAACAAAGTGAAGTCTTTATATATAATACTAAAAAAATGTCCAAAGCACAACAGAGGTTTATATGAAGATAGTATCTCTGCGTAAAGTGTTAAAAGGATGCTATGTATGGTGTCTATTCTCATGGATGAAATTACTGCCAGAATGAGCCACTAACGCATCAGCTGCTCTAAAATGAAAAGCACTTCCTGTTCAGGAATGTTGTTGTAAATTGTGTATAAATTTAGAAGTAAAAGTGCGGCATGATTTAAATCATTTTTGTACTATGATCCTTCACTCTCTTATCTTTCTTTACTTACAGTCTGGGATGGTATAGTGTATGAACAAAAAATGTTAATTTGAGAATGAAATGCCCCGCTTTGCTCTCATGGACGTTTTTAGAGCGATTTCTCTATCATTTATGCATAACCTTCACTGACAGGTTACAAAAGAAGCTGTGAAACACAATGAAACAGAACAGCGAATTTGAGTATCTATTCAAGCACATTAAATGCTCGATGTCCTCAATACCAGTTTTAGGGCAAAACATTTATCCACTTGTAGGTATGGACAGATCTTGTATTTTTTTATGAAAGTTTCACATCATTAAAGGGATTATTCAGAGAGCATTGAAATTTCAGCAAAATTTCGGTGCTTTCTCTTTCGGCGCCCTTCGGTGAACTCAATTCGCTGACCCTGCGTTGAATTCAGCATTCACCGCAGGGTCCCCGAAGTGCGCCGAATGGATCCACCGAACGCCACCGATAAACCTGCCGAACGCAGCCTCAAACCAGCGAAAAACCACAGAATGAATTTAAAAGATGGCGAAAAACCACAGTATGCATCCGATGAAATCGCCGAAAAATCATCGAACGCATCCAATAAAATCATCAAATCGATCCGATACACCTCCGAACGCAGCTGACGACCCGCTAAATAGACCCCCGAACGCTGCTGAAAAAAGCCGACCAGCTGCCAAACAGGGGTAAAAAAAAAAGAAAAACTGCAACATTTAAAAGGCTTTCTAAAAAGAACTAGTGCATGAAAATGCATGGAAATGATATATAAGGTCCTATGAATAACAATAAAAAGTCCTGTTACAGAATTTAAAAAAACACCATTTAAAAAAAAAAAATCGGAATTAAATGCTTAAAAAAATTCAAAGAAATAAGATAATAAAAAAGACTTTTTCTGCAAATGAAAAGAATAAACGGTTGAATTAAAATTTAATAAAACCAGGGAATTTGTTTTGCATTGAAACCTATGGGATTCGCCTGTTTAAACCTGTCGAACTAAGGCTAGGGTCAGACGAACGCATTTTTCACGTCGTCCGTGAAAAAGTTCGGTCGAACGAACGTACGTATTTTTCCCCGGAATACGCGATAGCGGTCATACGATGCGCCTTTTCGTCCGTGATTTTGTACGGATCATCAATAAAACACTTTTTGAGTCTGGACGTTATGTTGGCCGGACATTAGCAGCGTCTGACGTCTCCTAATCACGCACACACGCCGCTATGCGGCCGCAGCGCACTCTGTACGTCAGTAGTAGCGGTTTGACGTTCTCGAAAAAATGCGTTCGTTGGCCACTTGCGTTGCGCGGACGAACTTTCGTGCGGCCGTTCGTCGTATGTTCCCCGGCATTGGACGTCATTTGCTGCTAGTACGGCCGTGATTTCGTGCGGCTAAACGCACGTTAAAACTGCGCTAGTCTGACCCTAGCCTGAACCAGCGAAAATCTGGGCGAATATTTGCCGAATCGCCAGCTGAATTGCCACGAAATTGCACCATATGAGAAATTCACCATTCGGTGCAATTCGGTGGCAAGTTCAGCTCTCTTTGAATAACCCCTTATGTTTTGTATTTTTTTTTTACACAAATTTTTTTCTTTGTTTGCCAGGAAAAACGCTTGTGTCGTATGTAAAACTAAAATACAGAACTAAAAATAAATGTTTAAAAAATATATACATATTAGCTGTAATTCAGAATCTCTTCCGGACACAATATTGTCATTTTTTGTCATTGGCTCTGCATGAATATCCATCTAGACTAATTTGCTGCTCTTCATTCATGGCTCTAACAGCTGTAAAAGAAGACAAGTAAGTGAAAAGGAGGTGAATTAAGGACAAGTAAATACTTATAAATATAACTTTATATTATTATTTTTTTCACATTCCAAAGCAGTCGACTTCGCTGATGTCAATTTGAGTGTAATTTGTAATTCTAAAATCTCTAAAACAATTACACAGCTTGAAAACCCAAAGAACGGCTCCGGGCTAATCGCGTAAAAAATACCTTCTAATGGCGTGTAGGTGACAGATTTACTTTAAAACGTATACAAATAATTACCGGATTCTAGCTGGTATTACTGCTGTTTAATGTTCATTAAGAAAAACAAAATAAATTACCGCAAGGGGTTATACATTAAGTAGAAAATTGGTGTACAATCGCAATGTTGCAGATTTTAGACCAAACAAAATTAAACTGAAGGAGTATAAGAGTTGGAGAAATTATCAATTTTAGACTTTTTTTTTTTTGCTAAAGTTTACAATTCCCATGGAATTCTTCACCAATTCGTTACTATTCATATATTTCTCTTTGTTATTGCACCATATTTCATTTCTAGTTTGATTTAAGGGATTGCAGTCTTACAGTATAAAAACCACAACAAATGGGAGATTTCTATAACAAAAAAAAAATAAAAAAAGCATAGGGCCCTATTACTATCTTCGCGCAAACGTTTGCGCCGGCGCAAAAAAACATTAATGCTAGGGGTAAAACCCTTTTCGCTGAACGTCGTATTACATTGTCAGCGCAACAAACGCACGTAATCGTCTACCGCGGGTGAACCTGCGCAAGTGTACTTTACTGCGCGCGTCCGATACTTAACATTGTGAGCGCAAATGCGTTTGTGCGCTGGTACGCGGATGGTATTACAATCTATGCGCAGGAATTAACGCATAGACGTTGCGCGCATAAATTTAGCAACTCCTAAAAGATGGTGTTAATGGGAAATTCTATCAACCTGGCCAAAACCAAACAGACCAGCCCAAAAAAAAAAATGCAGCAAAGTATAGTTACACATTCTACTTGTGCCAAACCAATAAATTTGAGAAGTTGTGTGTGCATATTTTATTGATGCAGCATATATGCTGAGATTGACTTTGACAGGCGCAAAAACTTAACGTGAGATAATTGTGGTTCTTAATTCTGATCGGCTGAATTGCGTGAAAAAACAGTCCGCACACTGATTTCTGCACGCAACGTTACTGCGCGCGCATTTGTGTGCGTCCGTTTAACATGCGTTATTGCTCGACGGATGAAAAAATGCATGAGGATTGTAATTCCAGCGTTGATTTCAACGCGTTAACGTTTAACGCTTGGCGCACAAATTCACGCATTGCGTAAACATTTTAACGCAAAGATTGTAATAAGGCCCATAAGGTATTACTCCCAATCGCATATATATATATGCTGTTTTATGATGCACTCACAGACAATATTTGATTGAAGTCACATCAAGGTATCTTTTACATTGCTCCCCTTTTAAAGGATCCAGTTTTTCATGGATCCCTCAGGTCTGACAATTTCCAGATCCCCAAGATTGGTGTTAAAAGTACCTCAGGGAGAAAAAGTATAATAGTGTAGATAGCCACAGATAGGTATCAAACCAAATCTTATTGCGCTTACATAAAATCAATAAAATAGAGGCATATCATCACAATTCTCAAATCCGCATGCAGCCTGCAACCAAGTGCTCAAAGGGATAGGTCCTCAACAGGAATCCTCCACAGCTCTCCTCGCTCTGTTCGATGCGTTTCATCACCTGGACTTCATCAGGAACATGTAGCCTCTGATCCTCCCCACCCTTATATATCCTCAATATGTAATAAATCAATTAGATTCTAAATTCACGATGAAAAAATATCAGGAGTCGAGTCAGCTGTGCATGCTGCTGCAAGTATCTCTCTGCGCCTCCGCTTATTTCTGGGGTCAGGTGATAATAAAGCACATACCCAGGAATAGGTGCAGTAAAAGGGAGATTGCAAGGAAAATCAACTTGAAAAGATTTTCTCTAGAGATGTGCATTCGTTTCGGAAAAAATACGGAATTTGGAATGAAATTTGATAATTCGTATTTCGGAAGTACTTCCGAATAACGAATCGATACGATACGAATTCGAAACGAAACGGTATATAACAAATTTATTTTGTTTTACACTGTGTCATCATAATAAAAGATGAATTTGAATAATCGATATCAACTATCGAATTTGAAACGAACTATCAAATGGATATCAACTATCGAATCGATTCGAAATTTCAAATCAATCCGAAACTAAACGAAATACGAAACAAAATTAGTTACGAAATTCCGAAAACAAAATTTTCAGCCATGAACATCTGTAATTTTATCACTTGCTAGCTTCCTTTTTAGAAGCAGCCATGGAATAGGGTCCCGGGTTTGCTCTAGCTTGTATTATTTCTCCTTCCTAAAAGCACAGTCTCTACATCACGTTCTTTCAAACCGTATTGCTGCCAATTCTGTTGGAATTCGAACGGCCACACTATCCAGGCTGTGGTTTTTCAACCAAATTAGTTACATTTACTTTGAATGGATGTCCCAATTACGCCGCTCATAAGAATAAAATCTATTTTTTCACCGACCCAAATGAAAGCTGTCCTGCTAACGAGAAGCAAAGAGGCCTGTCACTATAATTTTCCTAACCTATAGCTATATCAGATAAGAAAAGTGGCCAAAATCCTATTTAAATACAACAGGGATATGTTAATGAAACAGAAACAAATACTTTGCTTCTATTGTGTTATGATTCTGGTGAGTCCCAGAGCGGCACAGCGAGATTGGTTCCAGAACACGTTGGCATATTACCTTATGGAACATGACATTTTGTTTGAGCGCAATTATCAGTGGGGACTCGTCAGGGAGAGATCATTTCTACTAATACACATTATTACACTGCAGCTGGCTCCAGCTTTGGAACGGCTTGTGCAGTCTGGAGGCAAGGTGGATCTATCAAGTGTTTATTGTTTCCTTAATATGTCCATCTTTATTTGTCCTCTCTGCCTGCTTATCACAGTGTACAAGACAAGGCAACGATCCATTACTCATCTTTATTCAATGGTTAGTGGTATAATCTGGCTTTTGCTTAGCAGCAGGGGAATCCACATTAATTTTAACTCTTACTCCTCTCTTTATGTGATGAAATTACTTCTGTGTGTGTGTGTGTTTGGAGAAAGCAGCAGAATAGAAAAATAGGAAACTGTAATGATATAGAGTCACCCAGCACGCGGACAAAACCCAGAAAGGCAAGAAAAAACCCTAAACTGAGAAGCTGGTCCTTAGAATGGCCAGGTACTAATCTAAAATACATAGGTACAGAGGTACAGATCAGGGACAGGAGAGTTATCGTAGTAATACTAAGCCAGAGGACGGTACACGAGATAAACATAAGCCAAGGGATAATCACAGAAAACACAGTCAAATATACAAGCCAGAAGTCAAACCAGAAAACCAATATACAGAAGCTAAAGACATGCGCTGAGGGCTAGAATAAACCACGTCAGGGCTCAGAGCACAGTCAGTGACTGATATTTAAAGGCCTAGATCCCTAACCAGGTGCGGCATTCAAAGTGGCCTGATTCAGAGACTGGCGCCCTCTCTGTTGGGAAGGCTGCACTGCAGGAGCACCAGCAGGCATGACAGAAACAAGTTATTCATGAACCATCGTAAGCTAACTTTCTTGCAAACAAGGCCAAAATATTATCAGCGTTTGACGTTGACTAGTTTAGCCCAATAATTGCATTTTTCTTGCAATTCTGAACCAACTAACTTCATAGTAAGACCTACAGGGTTATTCAAAGGGAATTGAAAAGTCACCGCACGTTCAGTGACTTTCCGTTCTCTCCAATTCGGTTCGATTTGGTGATCCCATTTCGGCAACCCTGCGGTGTATTTAGCAAGCACCACAGGGTCTCCGAATTGCAGGGAAAAGTCACCGCAAACCCGTCAACAACTCACCGCAAAACCCGGCAAAGGCACATCGAAAACCCGTAAAAAAATCTGGATTAACCCGCCGAAAACACGGGAAAAACCTGAGTAGGAGCCGATCACACGCATCGCAGCCGTCAGAAAAACCCGACACCGCAGACGAATGGAGTGAAAAAAACAAAACAGTTTGCTTGAATGTTTGAAAAGTGAAACGCTGTTTGCAAAGAAACTACTGAGCAAAAATATCTGAAATTTACATATGAGGTCCAATGAATGATAATTAAAAGGGCTGTTACAGAAAAAAATAAGTAAAGTTAAAAAGAAAAAAAAAAAATAGGAATTTTTTTTCAAAAAAAAGAATCAAGAAAAATGCTTAAAATATCCTAAAAAAATCTATCAATAAAGAGACTTTTTACTGCAGAATATTATAATCAATGGTTTATTAGATATTGAATTAAAACGAGAATATTTTTAACATTGAAGCCTATGGGATTCGCCTGAATAAACTTGCCGAATTAAACCACCGAATGGCAGGGCATTTCAGGAACCTTTCACTGCTGGTTTTTGTTCTCTATGGGGATTTCACTGACCTCGAACAGGCACCGTATGTGCAGGCAATTTGCCAAGATTTGGTGAATTGCCTGCTCTCTGAATAGCGAAATGGCCAGGAAAGGTAACCGTATGCTGAATTTCAGCGTTGATGTGACTTAGACATTAAATAATAGAAATATCCTGCCTAGCAACACTATGGAGGTTATGCATTAACCACCATAGTTTACCGTTGTTGCAGAGAACAGTGAATATCCTTTTGTGGATACATTTTGCCATTTCCCAAAGTGAAATTCAAACAGCAGCAGGAGAAGTTTCAACAGTGAATCTTCTCCTGCTGCTGTGTCAATTTCCCTTTTGACAAAAGCAGAAGTTTATCGTCCATGCAATAACAGTAAATTATGGTGGTTAATGAATAACCCTGTATAATTCATATTCCATTAGATGCAATGGAAACAGGCCAATGGGAATTGTTCCCAAGGCATTTGACACCTCTAATTCTGACTGATAGTTGTTTGACAGTATTATCAATCTGGAACATTTATCATTTCTCTTACATCATCATAGAGTGATCGGTTGTCGATAAAGGTTTGGCCAACTTAGTTGTCTCATTTCTATGTTATATAAAACTCTGGATCATTTGGACCTGCCATTTCATTTTTGAACATTGTTGTAATCTCTTCTGTAGCAGCAAAGCATTGTCAGTGCAGTTAGTGTTTCATACACATTATGGGACTCAATAAAAGTCTAGCAGAGATTTGCTAAACAATCTTCATCTAACCCCTTTCAGACCAACAGGGTTATTCAAAGAGATCCGAATGGCTGCCGAAAGGGAACCGAACAGTGAAATTCAGCGTATGGTTACCTTTCCTGGCCATTCGGCTATTCAGAGAGCAGGTAATTCGCCAAATCTTGGCGAATTGCCTGCACATATGGTGCCTGTTCGGTGCCTGTTCGAGGGCAGTGAATCCCCATAGAGAAGCAATGCATCGGCTATTCAGAGAGCAAAACCAGCAGTGAAAGGTTCCCGAAATGCCCTGCCATTTGGTGGTTTAATTCGGCAGGTTTATTCTGGCGAAACCCATAGGCTTCAATGTTAAAAATATTCCCGTTTTAATTCAATATCTAATAAACCGTTCATTATAATATTATGCAGTAAAAAGTCTCTTTATTTGTAGATTTTTTAGGACCTTTTAGGCATTTTTCGGGATTTTTTTGCAAACATTTTCTTTACTTTTTTTTTCTGTAACAGCCCTTTTTATTATCATTCATTGGATCTTATATGTAAATTTCAGACATTTTCGTTCAGTAGTTTCTTCGCAAACTGCATTTCACTTTTCAAATATTCAAGCGAACATTTTTTTTTTTCTTCACCTCCTTCGTCTGCGGTGTCGGCTTTTTCCGGCGGCTGCGCTGCGTGTGATCGGCTCCTGCTCAGGTTTTTCCGGTGTTTTCGGCGGGTTAATCCAGATGTTTTTGCGGGTTTCGGTGATTGTTCGCCCTCGTTTTGTGGTGAGTGTTCGGCGGGTTTGCGGCGACTTTTCCCTGCATTACGGCGACCCTGTGGTGCTTTTTGAATACACTGCAGGGTTGCCAAAATGGGATCGCCAAATCGTACCGAATTCAAGAGAACGAAAAGTCACTGAATGTGCGTTGACTTTTCGATTCTCTTTGAATAACCCTGCAAGTGATTTTCTATAACACCACTGGCAGAACCCTTTATTTTTATTTTTTGGAAAATCACTTTCTATTAACTAAGCAGTTAAAAAGAATTGTGAATATTCACAATGTATTTTTTGTACCGTAGTAGCCCTATTTGAAAGGCAGACGTTCACCACTTGCTGTCTGAGAATCGTTACTGCAGCTGGGGCGCTCTGCTGTATCAGCTTCCCAGCTGCTCAATCTGTTGTGGCATTTCTGCTGTCGATCCCGAGGTGATAAAACCTGTGAAGCATGTTCTGGAGCCCATTTGCAAATTGAATTTCACTTACAAGAAATGAAATCCCTTTGAATTGCTTCAGAATCAGACCAAATTGAGTATCCTTGATATTGGGGCAATAGCAGGTGCTTTTGAGGACTGAGTATACTTGATCTTGGTAGTGTAGAGTCCTATTTTACCCTTGGACTGCAATAATCTCCAAAGGATGTGTTCCAAGCAGGTTACTCTCATAATAGCAGTCATTAAGTTGTGTTAAAGTAGGACCGGCCAATGTCATATGCTGATATTTTTGCAGGCTTTTCCAAATGGTGATAATTTCATGTAACTGCATCCTTATTTGCATGTCTTACCCAGAATTCCTTACTGCACATGGGGCACCTAGCAAATGAGTGATGTTGGGTTTCTCTACATTAATAGTATCAAAAAGGAGAAATGTACTACAGTGATCAAAAACACAATTTTGATAGTAGGTGTTCATGAGACGTAGCGCGTGCCCAGGATTCCAGTATAGATATAATACAGAAGAGGGTCCAGGCACGCCACATAGGCTTTAAATAGTGTAGCTTGTGTAGCGCTCACTCCCGGAGGAGCCGCTGAATAAACCTTGGGTTAGTCTCACCGCACTAGGAAATAAATATACACCAGCACTGTTGTGGATTTTATAGATTATATACTTTACTGATCCCAATAAAGTGACACATATAATGCAAATACGGTATATGAACGACAGGATTTCGTAATGCGGGAAAACACACGGCGGCAAAATAAAAAGGATTAACCCCCTCAGTTCTGGAGTGTAAGTCCCGTGAGTGTAATGTCTCAAAAAGGTGTACGTGTATTGATTCGTGTACCCGGGTACCGTATTCAACTGGCCAGTGAATGTAATAAGCAAATCTTCGACTAGTCAAGTTGGGGCCCTGTAGAATTGAACAATAAGGCAGCGTGCTGGATTATACTTGGACTTGCGGCCTGTAAGGCCTCTCACCCATCCGTTAGACAGTCCGTCCCACTGCCCGATCAAGGATGTCTTTCCGCTTGTCCTCCGGAACTCTGTGCCGCCGGATCCACTCTCTTGCTCATCCGATCTCCAACTCGAGAACTACGGCCTACCGCCTGCACTCCCTATGGATCATCGCGGTATCCTTACAAGGGGTCCAACTGGAACTGAAGTTCTGCGCAAACCTCTCAGCTGTAATGGGTATGTCTCCGCAAGTTACTGTCCCGATCTCCAGCACCCTTGAGGTAGCGTCTGCGCTCCAGCCTGGTCTCGATCTCTGGCAGTCTCACTTGTGTCCTCTGTCTTTCGCCGCTCCGCTCACTCTGGCGCTCCTGCGCACGAG
Source organism: Leptobrachium leishanense (assembly GCA_009667805.1). Classification (NCBI taxonomy): domain Eukaryota; kingdom Metazoa; phylum Chordata; class Amphibia; order Anura; family Megophryidae; genus Leptobrachium; species Leptobrachium leishanense. The sequence goes on along the minus strand of CM019069.1, from coordinate 58,628,572 downwards.
GCTGCTTACATCTTTCCTCTCTGTCCCACCCACTTCCTGTATCCGCCGCAAAGCTTGATGGATATTGTAGTTCGTTTAGGTCCCGCATTGTCCATATGGCTTTTGTCTCCCTCTGGTGGCTAAAACCGAGTAATTGCAGCAACACAGTTTTAAACAGCGCTACACTTGTATTAGGCAAGCAGCAACGTTTAGCCAACATATTGGCCTTTCTCAAGCCCCATTTGGGGTTTGAGAAACACCAAACTCTTAGCTGAAACCTTGATATTTTCCTAATAAAAAGTACACTTTTTAAAGCCTGAACCCTCTTCTGTACTGTCTGTTGGGTTAGTCAATGTCAATGTTACATTGAGAGTGGAGTAGGAGTCACCAGAAATGTGGTATTGCGAGGAAGGGGTGGACCAAACATACAGGGTTATTCAGAGAGAGGTGAAAACCAGGAGAATGACTGGAGAAGTTAAAATTCTAGGTCAAAATAGCCGATTTTTAAAGTGAGATAAATGGGAGAATTTTTCTGGTTTGGCTATTTTGACCTGGAATTTTTGCTTCTCCAGTCATTCTCCTGGTTTTCACCTCTCTCAGAAAAAAATGTTGATATGTGACATTCAGGGTTATTCAGTGTTCATGGATTTATCCTTGAAATGTTATACTTTGCATGTGCACTGAGTCCTGCTTGTATTTATTTTACATAACTTGTGAATGCAAATTCTGTCTAAATCTGTACATTTGATATACATTGACGTATATGTATTGACATACATATACAATATACATTGTCTATTATGTGTGGTGTAATTAGTAGACTGGACACTAGATGGCGCTGTAACAAGCTGTTATCGAAGGATGTACAGTTTTTCCCTGCTTCCTTTTCCACGTGGGCTGCTTTCATTCTCCCTGAGATGTAGTGGCAGGCAGTTGTTTGTACACTTGCAGGGCTATTCAGAGAGAGATGAAAACCTTGAGAATTGCCAGGAGAATGAACAATCTAGACCAAATAGCCAATTTGGAAAGTGAGATAAATGGGAGAATTTTTCTGGTTTTACTATTTTGACCTAGAATTTTCAATTCTCCAGTCATTCTCAAGGTTTTCACTTCTCTCTGAATAGCCCTGTTGATGTATCAAAATAAAGGATAAATTCTTTTTAAATGTCTTTAAATGTTTTAATAAAAATCAGTGGCCAATTGCAAACAGTTTTCAGTATTTATTTTGTATAGTTTTTTTATTATGTGATTTTTATTAACCCTTTCGCTGCTGAGGCTTTTCCCGCCCCTGTGCTGAGGTCATTTTTACCGGTTTTGCTCATCATGTTTAAACGTGTTTTGAAGGCTTATTGTAGTATATGACCCAGACATATTATATATCGTTCTTTCCGCCAGACTCGGCAGATTCAGAATATGTCATTATTATATGTATACGTTATGTCATGTCTGTATATTATAACAAAAAATGCAATAGAATATGTATTTTCAATAATTTACAACGTGTAAAGTGTTTTTTTTTCACATTTTAACATGCGAGCAATTGCGGTTATATTTTGTATGGGGTGCGCTTGTTAAAAAAATTAGAGATGGGGTCTCTTTACATTTTTTTTGGGGGAAAATTACACTATTTTTAACAAACGCACCGCATACAAAAATCGTTAGTGCAGCATCATTGTTCACATAATTGAAATGGGAACAATATTGCTGCATTAACAAACCCAAAAAAAAAAAAAAAATTTTTTTTTTTTTTTATAATTTTTTTTTTTTTTATTTTTTATTTTTTTTTTTCATTTTTTTTTTTGACAAAAATTTTCACAGTAGTGTTTGGTATCGTTGGAACGGCCATGCTCTGGCCGATCCAACCATACCAAACATTAACCCCTTGCTGCCACGGATCGGGAGATAGGGAGTTCATTGGAACTCCCTATCTCCACCGTTGGTGGCAGTTAGGGGTTAAGTCCAGGACTGGCGTCATCGTGCTACGCACGATGACGCCAGTCCTCAGGGGGAGTTCCCGGAGGCTTGGCCGACATCTAAGATGTCGGCCAGCTCCGGGAAAGGATCGCGAATCGGCGCTTTTCAGCGCCGATTCGCGATCCAGCTCCCCAGGGGTTAATGCCAGGCACCATTTGGAAGGGCAGGCTGTGCCCTTCCAAATGATGCCTGGGTTAACCCCCGCAGAGCCGCCGATCGGGAGGGAGAGAGGTCCGAAGGACCTCCCCCCTCCCTTTCAGGCACCTCCTCCGCACATGCGGGGGGGGGGCGCCTGAATTAGGTGTCATCGCGCAGCCGCGATGACACCTAATTCCGGCGGCTGCGGTCCTGGGTGCCTCTAAATGACCTGTGCTCTCAAACGGCGTAAACAACAGGTGTTTAATTAGTGTTTGGAAATAACATGTGCTTCTAATTAGCAATTAGAATTTGATACATTGCCTGCAGACTGGGTGGGGCCTCCTGCACATGTATGAACAAACACTCTGCTTGTTTTGAATTCTAAGAAGTGTTCATTTCTACTGATATGCTGTTTAACCCCTTAAGGACCAGGGCTCTGTAAAGCCAATCATTAATGATGTAGATGTTACATCATTTGTCATCAAGGGCTTAATAAAATCTTTATCACACTCCTTAGATTTAAACGTAATATTCCAGTATTTGTATGTCATGTACCTCTCCCGAAGGGCCTATGTGAGCATACAATTATTATTGTGTTAGAAATGTCTAACATAAAGCGTACAAGCTGAGTCCTTAGAGTCTCTGACTATCCTTTGTCATATATACCTTGCTTTATACATATAATACATTCCCTCATCTAACAGGATAGTAGCTAGTCCCTGTGCATTTTAACCCCTTAAGGGTGGCTAGGTGTTGTGTGTGGGTCTCTGATGGCAATGTTTCTATACATCCTACAAATCCGCCACTTCATGGGCAGGTTATGGGGACCTCCTAGGCACGATATTTGAAGGAATTTTCCGTTTTTATTTTTAACCCTTATTTTATGGAAAACTCACTGTTTCTTTAAAAACATCTTTTTTTAAACTTTTTGTCCTTGTTTCCTGTCCCCCAGGGCACTACCAGGACCCCCATACACCTTTTATGGCAAATATCTTGCACATATGCCCTCTTGCAGGGCACTCTAAAAACCTAACGTTTGAGTCCCATTGACTTGCACTGAGTTGGGGAGACTTGCACGGGGGTGTTCGGCTCATCCCTAATGGACACATGCACAATGTACCATGCATGTATTTATTGTGGGTAACCCTATGTATCTTTCTCATGAGCTCTTCTGTTTAATTTGTTTAAGTTTAAATATTTATTTTAAATAAATTTTTAATATTGTTTTGCATCTAGTCAGAAACAGCTTTTTTTCCTGTTACATCTGCACAGCATTAGTTTATAGGGTGCATGGATGTTTAGTTTTTGTTCTATTTTACGTAAGTACATATTTATTAGCTTATAAATAATCATTAAAAGTCATTATATGTTGGACGTTGCGGCTGAGGATTCTGTTCTTGTTCTGGCCAGTGCCTTTGTCTAAAGAAGAATTAATACAGTGTAATGAAAAAGATTATAATTAGTTGTTACTGAGTGGCCAGAAAGAAAATAAATGACATTCACACATCTTGTCAGTTTTCTTGATACAATATCAGGAGTAAAGAAGTGGCTTTGTTATTTATAATGTAGCGTCTCGATATTTAAGCGTTAACACTAGGATTAGTAAATTTAATGTCTGGCATCGATATTTCAATCTTGACGCTAAACTGGGTGAAATCTATATTTACTGTCTTGAAACGGGAGGTATTACAAGGTGCAGGCGCAAATTACCGTTGAGACCTAAAATTAAGAATTTTAACAACTCCTAAAAGCCGGTGTTAAATGATTCTGCAAATGTAAAATTATTTAACGCACTCTTAAACGCTTCCTAAAAATTGCGTACTCACCTCTCATCCCATGGTGAAAAGGGTGACCTGATCCGCTGCTTCTTCTTCACTAGGAGCAGAGTGACATTGGGAACAAATAGTTCCTAGTCTCCGTCTGTGATCACTCCACGACACTGCGTGATCTTGCGAGAGCTAGCTTGGGCACAGCATGTGGCCCGTAAACGCAAGGCTCCAGTCTGGCCTGGAAGCGCAAGTCCTATGGACTCAAGGAGCTGAATCTCACAGTGGCGCTGAAGCGCAACTACGGGTATCAGGGAGCTTAGTGCTGTGTTCCAGGCCGAGGTGCTGAGATAGCACCTTCCCCCGAATACGATGTTAACATGGAGACAGTAACGGGAAATCTGCAAGCACACATTATCCTTCTTACCGTCTCCATGTTAGCGCTCACTTTAGGGCCCATCAGTGGTGGAACTACCAGGGTCGCAGCGGTCGCACTTGTGATCGGGCCCTGGCATTCTGCCACTGGAGAGGGAGCCCAGCTAGTGGTGGCTTACAGACCGCGTAGCCGACAGTGTTGACTCATGGTCCCCCGCTAGCGGCGTCTTCTGGTGATGCGCGGGCGTAAGCTGATGATGCGTGGATGTCACATGATAACACTCGGGCACCACATGATGGTGCAGAAGAAAGGAAGAGGCACAGAAGAAAAAAGATAAAGCAGAGGAAAGAAAGAAGAGGCCGAGGTAAGAAAGGCACAGAGCAGAGGGCAGAGGAAAGTAATAAGAGGCTCAGAGGGCAAAGGAAATTAATTAAAGGCACGGAGGGCAAATGAAAGGGGCACAGAAAGCAGAGGAAAGTAATAACAGGCACAGATGGTATATGGAAAGAGGTACAGAAGGCAGAGAAATGGGGCACAGAGGAAAGTAATAAGAGGCACAGAGGGTAGATGGAAAGAGGCACAGAGGAAAGAAAGAAAGAGGCACAGAGGAAATAAGTAAGAAAGAGGCACAGAGGAAAGAAAGAGGCACAGAGGAAATTAATAGGCATAGGAAAGATGGAAAGGGGTTGCCGTTGACTGCTGCAAGATGGCCTGAAACTACCACTGCTAACAACTACAGTAAGTAGAAATAATTAATATAAATGGCATATTATTTTTTATATTGCAGATTTTTTTTTTTAAATATGGATCTTTTTTTGCGGGCCCTTCATGAATTCTTGCACCGGGGCCCTGAGGTTTCTAGTTACTCCTCTGGGGCCCATAGTCTATAGGGTAGTTAAGTTTAAACCAGTCCTGGTTAAGTTTACACCAGCCTAGGAATAGGGCCCAAGATCGGTAACACCAGCCCTCCAGGTCTTCTGTATCCTGGGTATTCAATACATAAGCAGTGATACATCTTGCTGTTGTATTTCTTTGTGTATTTTTCCTCAAAAAAAATGTAATTGTACTCATTTATTTTGTGGATTGTTTATACAATGAGATTGGACTTTTGTGTTTCCAGTAGGCTGGACGTCATAGAGAGATCCATAGTGGCAGCAGCTGTGCAACCATTTGTAGAGTTTCTTTACTGCACTTTGCAAATGCCCAAACGACAACTCTGTTAATCACGGTGATGCATACAGATACAGAAAAATGTCTCTCTTTGCAGATTTGTTGAATTCTTCTTAAATTGGGATTGTGATAGATTAGTAAAAGACTGATCATACAAGCCCTGGCATCATAGCTTTGCAACCTTAACTCCTTCACTACCAAGTGTCAAGTGATGTTCCAGAAAAACACTATCAGGAACCAGTGATTTTTTTTTGGGGGGGATCACTTCTCATTAAGAATACAGTAAATCCCCAATGTATGTTATGCTATAGAACTTTTTATTTGAATTTTATAGGCAGATGTTGCCATTAGGGATGAGCTGTTCGGGTTCAGACGGTTCGGAGTTCGACCCGAACTTTGGCAGTTTGAAAGTTCGCGAATTTCGAACTTTTTGGGTCTGTTCGGTTCGAATTCGAAAAAAAAAAGAAATTTTGAAAAAAGTATAGAAAATGCTTAAAAAAATACTAAAAAATCTAGAAATAAAGAGACTCTTTACTGCAGAATATTATAAGCAATGGTTTATTAGATATTGAATTAAAAACTAATGTGTACGTGGAAAGATTATCAACTCTAAATGACCTCTGTTCACAAACGGGCATAACACCAGGTGTTTTTAGTCTGGTAATCAATTTGATACATTGTACACCATACTGAGGGTGGGGTGGTGTCTGCTTCTGATTGAGATTTGGGAATTAATTTCCCTAAAACATCCTAATATGCTGCATTTAACCCTTTCGCTGCTGAGGCTTTTCACACCTCTGTGCTGAGGTCATTTTTACCGCTTTTGCTCATCATGTTTAACCGCGTTTTGTAGCCATACTTTGATATATGACCCAGACATATTATATATCGTTCTTTCCGGCAGACTTGGCAGATTCATAATATGTCATTATTATATGTATACGCTATGTCATGTCTGTATATTATAACAAAAATGCAATAAAATTTGAATTTTCAATAATTTATTATGTGTAAAGTGTTTTTTTTCACATTTTAACATGCGATCGTTTGCGGTTATATTTTGTATGGGGTGCGCTTGTTAAAAAATTAGAAATGGGGTCTCATTACATTTTTTTTTGGGGAAAATTTCACTTTTTTAACAAACGCACCGCATACAAAAATCGTTAGTGCAGCATTATTGTTCACATTATAATTGAAATGGGAACAATATTGCTGCATTAACAAAGCAAAAACAAAAAAAACATGTTTTTTTTATTATTTTTTTTTTAAAAGATTTTTCATGCTCATGTTTGGTATCCTTGGAAAGGCCATGCTCTGGCCGATCCAACGATATCAAACATTAACCCCTAGCTGCCACGGATCAGGAGATAGGGGGTTCATTGGAACCCCCTATCTCCACCATTGGTGGCAGCTAGGGGTTAACTCCAGACTGGAGTCATCGTGCTATGCACGATGACGCCAGTCCTCAGGGGGAGTTCCTGGAGGCTTGGCCGACATCCAAGATGTCGGCCAGCTCCAGGAGAGGATCACGATCCGGCGCTTTTCAGCGCCGATTCGGGATCCGGCTCCCCAGGGGTTAATCACAGCCACCGTTTGGAAGGGCAGGCTGTGCCCTTCCAAACGGTGCCTGGATTAACCCTCTGCCCCCCGGCGATCGGGAGGGAGAGAGGTCCGAAGGACCTCCCCCCATCCCTTTCAGGCGCTTCCTCCGCACATGCGGGGGGGGGCGCCTGAATTAGATGTCATCGCGCCGCCGCAATGACATCTAATTGCTCCGCCGGGGTCCCGGAGTGCTGGGCTGACATCCAAGATGTCAGCCCGCACCGGGGGGTGCTCAGCGTGTCCATAGCACAGGAGAACCACTTGGCTGAACGCGCTGAGCGCGTCCATAGCAGCCAAGTGGTTAACTGGTGTTTGAAAAAAATTCAAAATAACATCTAAGGCTAGGGTCAGATGAGCGCATTTTGTACGGACTGTGCGTCCGTGCAGTATGGACGTACTTACTGACTGACAACAAGGTAGTGGCCAAACAGTCCGTTTTTTTCACTGATGTCTTTTTTGACTGATGTAGCAGGGAAAATAAATTAAAATGAAAAAACATTCTGTCCGTCAAAAATGCTGGATGTATAAATGCAGTCCATCTGACCTTGTTTCATCACTCACATACAAAGCTACACGGACGTTGCGGACGTGGCGCACTCCGTTCTTGCCTAACATGCGTCCGTTTGCTGCATCCGCCATGCATCCACACTTCCGTGTGGACGTACTTCGTGTGTGGGGCTCCATTGGTCAGAATGCTATGCTGCCACAGACGTACAAATGTGCGGCAACACGGACGTGATAACTGCGCTCGTCTGACCCCAGCCTTAAGCAATGTTATTTTTCACCTCGGGATTAAACATTCACAGGGTTATTCAGAGAGCGGTGAAAAGCAGGAGAATAACTGGAGAAGTGAAAATTCTAGGTCAAAATAGCCAAACCAGAAAAATTCTCCCATTTATCTCACTTTCCAAATTGGCTATTTGGTCTAGATTGTCCTCTTCTCCTGCCAGTTCTCCTGGCTTTCACCTCTCTCTGAGGGTTGTTCAGAGAAAGGTGAAAACCAGGAGAATGGCTGGAAAAGAGAACAATCTGGACCAAATAGCCGGTTCGGAAAGTGAGATAAGGCTAAGGCTAAGTCAAAAAGTGCGTCCGAACGCATTGCCTTATTTTTTCACGGAATGCGTGAAAACGGTCATACGATGCGCATTTTTGTGCGTGATTTTTTATGGATCCAAACCAGGAAACTTTGGGTGTCTGGACGTTATGTTGGCCGGACATGAGCAGGGTCTGACGTCTCCAAATCCCGCACACACACCGCTAGTGGACGCAGCGCACTCTGTACGTCCGTACTAGCGGTTCTGCGTTCTCGAAAAAATGCGTTCATTTTACACTTGCGTTGCGCAGCCGGACTTTCGTGCGACCGTACTTCGTATATTGGCTGTCATTGCCCGTCATTTGCTGCTAGTGCGGCCGTGATTAAGTGCGCCTAAACGCATGTTAAAAATTCGCTAGTCTGACCCTAGCCTAAATGGGAGAATTTTTCTGGTTTGGCTATTTTGACCTAGAATTTTCCATTCTCCAGTCATTCTCCTGCTCTACACCACTCTCTGAATAACCCTGACAGGGTTATTCAGAGAAAGGTGAAACTCAGGAGAATGACTGAAGAGAAAATTCTAGGTCAAAATAGCCAAACCAGAAAAATTCTCCCATTTTTCTCACTTTCCAAATCGGCTAGTTGGCCTAGAATTTTCCATTCTCCAGTCATTTTCCTGCTTTTCACCGCCAAAAAATCAGTAAACTTTTTCTGCGTGTCCGAAAATGTCTCCTCTTTTCATTCAGACTGCCGCCCCAAGCAGTTGTTTATGGATAGATTAAAGGAAAAGCATTTACCGTCATTTGAAATGTCATTTTTTGTTTTTTACATATTTCTATACATCCTAGAAATCCGCCACTTCACGGGCAGGTTATGGGGACCTCCTAGACACGATATTTGAAGGAATTTTTCGTTTTTATTTTTAACCCTTATTTCATGGAAAACTCACTGTCCCTTTAAAAATGTTTTTTTTTTTTAACTTTTTGTCCTTGTTTCCTGTCCCCCAGGGCACTCTAAAAACTGAATTTTCAGCCCCATTGACTTGTATGGGGTTCGAGTTCGTCCGGGTTCGGATCCGAACATTTGAAAAGTTCGGGTTCGGCTTCGAACCGAACTTGGGGAGTGTTCGGCTCATCCCTAGTTGCCATCTGCAGGCCAAAAAGGGTTACTGCAGCTGTGTCTCCATGTGGAATCAACTAAGAATCTGTGTTTAAGACACAGAAACCCAGCTTTTCAAGCAATGTTTTCCAGTGTTTTTGCACCATGGGTGTCATGTCAATGCGTTAAAACATTTGGGGCATGGTTTGGAGCCCAACTGCTACAAATTAATTACATATCCAAGTACACAGCTCAGCTCCAGATAGTGGTAACTCAATCTCAGGCTGCACGGTCAGAAGCAGGCATAGTAAACACGATCGCTGTACAGAGGAGGTTAAAGATACAGATTTTCTCAAAATACGGTAATTTTCAGTATTTCACAGCATAGAAGAAAACTAGATGTCAGTATTAAAAAAAATATATTTCTTTTTACATGTGGGAGTAGAAAGATAGCATCTGGGGTCATCAGAAGACTTGTACCTCAATGAAAAAAAACCAAAACAAAATATGTTTCAATGTATTTCTAACCCGTGAGTGCAGCTTTTTATCCCATCTGGTTCTCACTGGGGATGTAACCTATTGTTTTTCTAGCTCCCCTCCCGCAAATGCAATTTGGACGCTTTCCATATATTCAGCAAAAAAGCCAAAGGCATCTTTCCTGCAGCTGACAAAACACAGTCCTGCTTCATCTTCAGACTTCGTTTCTCCTGGCCCTAATTACAACATGCTAAAGGAACGTTGACAACTTGTGTCACGAGTTTACGTGGAATCCAGGACTTAGACAATAGGCCAGAGCTGCAGATAACAGGTTGACACAGTGTTGCAGGTGGTTGAACTTAAGATGTAAATCAAACGCTACACTGGGATCATTCCCTTGGAATATTTCCAAGCTCCTCTCCACCCTCCACTGTAATCTGAAGAACGAGCATTTTAAGATGTGGCAAGAAAAAAATAATATTCTCGCACATCCAATCCAGGAACGTGAGACATGAATATCAACACATTAAAGGATCATTTGAACGCAGATGGGCTCTCCTTATTAATTTCTGTAGTGTTTAAATGTCATATAATACTGGCATTTAACTGAACGTTACAGATTACATGATTATAGAGGGAGATAGAGAGAACATTTAAAAGGTCGGCCCAGGAAAAGTCATCAGTGGGGATGGTTTAACTTAACGGGTCAAAATGAAAGAAAAGAAAAGTATTCTGTCTGTGTAATTAACTTACTAAATGGAATAATTAAACAATTTTTTTTATGGTAGGTGTATTCTTCTCAAGGGTTTATTATCTTTATTGCGACATGAGGATAGCGGTATGAATCCCAATTCCCTAAATGGTGCATTATGCTGAGTGGGAATCTACATTTATCTTTCTATTGGATGTAAGAGTCATCAGTGTACTTCGATTTCATAAAACAGTAGACAATCCCTTTCCACGCACTGCTGTGTGTGTGTACTAATTACACACACCACAACATTGGTAAATTACCAATAACTGGTATGGCAAATCTCTGCCAGCCACAGGATAGGAAAACATCTGTTTACCCCATCAAGTCCTTTTACTAGACTTTTGCCGTTTTTTGCTCATGATGATAATAGGGTTTTTTTATATTCCCACCTCACAGCCTAAACCTGTCTTTGTAAGTAGTCGCTAACTTACTCTGGAAACCCAGTCGTCAGGCTTTTGGTATGTGGAGCCCAGGATGCTGAGCAAGGAGACCTGGGCGTCAGTACAAACGAGGCAATCCAGAAGGCAAGGTCAGACGGTTCTGAGGCTGGGGCTGGCGGTGCAGAAGTGTAGTTGGTATTGGTATGTGGGTCTGGCAATAAGGTAATAAGGTAATTGGGGAAGAGCACTCAGCGTCTTGATACTATAGAGGCACAAAACAAGTGAGCACCTTTGTCCTGGAGCTCAGAGTTTATATAGGGAATCAGGAGCCGGCTTGACCCACCCCTTAACCCCGCCTCTCCAGTCCTCCCTCTCCACCAATGGAGCAGAAGGAGAGAACCAGGCATCCCCAGCAACCGTTAACCTGGTTGTGGACATAGAGGCCCCGCAGACACGCCAACATGCCCGGGTGCTGGAAGGCAAAGGGGGCCCATGCACCATAGTGGAGGAACACCCCTGACACCAAGGTCGGAGGGATGGCACACAATGAGCAGAAAGGGCAGCGTGTGGCCCCTGTGCCTGGACGGAGGCTGCCTCTAGAAATGCCGTGAGTCCTGGGAGCCAGGGGAGGGACACGGGGACACTTGAACCCAATGGGCCCCATTCCAAGGTTGTTGATAAGATAACTTCTCAAGACTTTGTATAGGTATTGTCTCCAGAAGTTATCATATTGTAATTATTGCTATTCTCCCCGTGGTGAAAGTTTAGCTTACGCCTCGTTCAGGACGCATCCCTACTATAAATTAACGTCTCCTACCTTGTATAGTAGCCATTCACTTGCACCTCAGAATGGAAGCAAATTCTAATTCATGGTAGCTCGTTCTTCTATTCTGGAGCTAGTACTTCTCAAAGAAATACAGACTCCTAAAACCTGATGTCAAGTGATTTTGCTTTTGCAAAATCACCTAACACACTCTAGTAACCCCCTCACAAAATCTCGTACTTACCTCTCATCATACAGTGGAGAGGGAAGCGTGATCCACTGCTTCCTTTTACAGAGTACAAATAGTTCCCAGTCTCCATCCGTGATTTCTATTCAGCTCCAATGTGATCCCACAAGTGCAAGCTCATGAAGAGCTGTCAGCTGAGACATGTAGGACTCCATGTTACTCTACGAGCCGATACATTTCAACTAAAATATATGTGAGCTAATTATATATGTGTGAAATACCTATGCACCACACCCTCTGAAATTTAGCTATAACATTTTCTATAGTGTTATGATACAGGAGAGTAATTTGTAGCGATCTGCTGTCAAGCTCATATCCACTCCTTGCCAGATAAATCCTACAAACGCTAGGTGCTCAAGCTCTGCACAGCCAGGGATTTAATTAAATACTCCAGAAAGTGTGGGAAATCTGACAAGGCATTTCAAAATGTAACGTTGAAATAGCAGAAGTGGAAAATTAGTAGAGTTGGAAGTTTGTTTACATTGCACTGTTTAGCTTGGGACTTCGAAATTATGTAGTTGTAGCCTGTGACATCTGAAGTGACATGAGTCTTCTAATTCTTATATACTTAAAAATTTAGCTCAATTGTGTTATTGTGAACTTTTATAAGTCCAGGGGGTTGCAAAAGTTAAGGCTGTTAGGAAAAAGAACGAGGAGGATCCTGCTTAGGAGTGATTACAATGCAACTTTATATTAAAACAGATTGAAATCATTATAACAAGGGGGTCAGACATTTTTTAGTCAAAACAGTCAAATTGGTACACGTTGGAGATTTTTCCCCTGATCAGTATTTATCCATAGAATTTGTAAATACCTTCTCAATTCTACAGTATTCACAGTTTGATAAATAAACCTCTCTATTGTGAAGAGCACTTAACCCCTTCACTACCTTGACTGTGTTTACATGATTATTGGTAGCAGACACAGCAGCCTGAGATCATGCAACACAATCTGGGGCTATGCTTTATCATTGCAAATGAAAGTCATTTGTTGCAAATGAATATCATTTGCATTTGGGGTCCTAGAGGTGCCTCCAAAGTTTTAGCACCATTGGCATGAAGCCCAGAGTGCTAACACCTTTTAACATCAGCTGGGAATATGTCTGTATGACATCTCCCCAGCTGATGGTACACAGACCTCAGAAGTGTAGTAACTCCTTTTGGCCAGTTGATGGCGACATCTGTCTGAGAAATATGTTATTACAGTAAGAAATACATTGGAAATGTTCCTAAATATTTCTTACTGTATAATTCATTAAAAATGATTTTCCTGCATAACCATTAATTCCTGACAGTGTTTTTTTAAATCACTTTGTAGGGAAGAGGTTAAACATGGGGGTTATACTAAACTGGGAATTACCTGGAATTGTTCAGGGAAAGCTCACATTGATAACAAAGCTTATAGTAGTTGAGCTCTCGCCAAGGAAACGTGAATTCTAGATAAAAAAAAGGAATTACAAAAAACATTATAGAACTATTTTTCCAAATGTTGACTTAAAATCCGCAGGGCGCCAATCAATTTTCAACTGTGTTGGAACTAGATGAGTTATTCATTAATCACTGCTGTTTGCCATAGTTGCAGTAACGACAAAGATCGCTGTTCTTGTAACTATGACTAACGTTGGCATTTCCCAAAAGAGAAATTGAAACAGCAGCAGTAGAAGATTCTTTGATGAAGCGTCTCCTGCCATTATCTGTATTACACTGTATGGAACGCCAAAGTTTGTTGCAACCGCAAGAAGGAGGCTTTTCGCCATTGTTAGCAATAGCTGTGCTTTCTGAATAACCCCCTTATGCTTTCCCATGATGCTCAGCCACTCTGATCTAATGAAGCATCATAGAAAATGTGGCTCCAAGACATCTTGGATGTTGAAGTTGCTGATGCAAGAGTTAGAAATTTCATAATGATCTGACTTGTTTCTGTTTTCCTTCCTAATTTTAAAAACATAACATAGTAACGTATAAAGTACAAGCAAGATTTAATAATGAGTCTCACATTTAAATAACAAACAATGGGCTCTATTACACTCTTCATGCTAAAACGTGGGCGCAAGGGAGGAAAAACTGCGCCGGCAGTTTTCCCCCTTGCGCCCGCGTTTTAACGCTGGATTACAATGCAGGTGCAAAAAATGCTGCCTGCATTGTTTCCAAGCGTAAAATTCTAGATGCTCACGGCAGCGCTGAGCGCAGCCGCGAGCATCCACTCAATGGAGTCCATAGGACTCCATTGAGTTCCCCCCTGACGGTCACGTGACCAGCCGGCTCTCACCTTGCGAGATCCGGCCTTGTCGGCATAGTGATACGCAGGGAGAGACTAAGGGGACTTTTTCCCCCAGTCTTTCCCTGCTCCCACCGGTTGGAGGAGGTGAACAGAGCCGCGGTCCTCGCCGCAGGACAGGAGGTGAGTATAGAATTGATTTTTTATTTTTTAAGGCTGGTGTTAACGGATTCTGCAGAAGTGGAATCCGTTAACACCAGGTTCTGGCTCTGGTTAACTTTTCACTAACCAGAGCCAGGCGTTAATCAGCGCTGGGACATTGTAATTCTAACGCTGATTAACACTTTGCGCTCCCCATGTTAAGTATAGGGAGTGCAAAGTACACTAACCTCGCGCAGAGAAGCGCAAGGTACCAAACGCAAACTGTTTTTTTAACCCGTTTGCGTTTGGATTGTAATATGTGGTAAATACCGCGGCAAACGTTAATGCTCACGCAAGTGAGCGTTAACATTTGCGTTAAGAGTGTAATAGGGCCCAATGTTTTTAAACTATGCCTTGGTTTCCCTGTAAGCTTTGTTGATTCTCCAGTAATTAATAACTATTTTATTACCCTCATGTATGTTCTTTAGTAGAGAATGTTTCATTGACATTTTCCATTGATGCAAATAGAATTACACAACTGCGTATGATGATTTCCCCTCACAATTCGGGAACTGCTGGAGAACCTCTGGATGAGCAAAAATAAAGAACCAAAATCAATTCAGGTCATTTCAAAACAACACTAGAGGCTGCTCTGCTCTTATCTTTAGCAGAGCACTAGTGCTGATTAATTTGTCCTATTTTATAAAAACCTCAAAATCATTTTACAGACAAAGCGCGCCTTTTTTCCTTTTGAAGAGGTTGGGGACTTGTCTGGAAATTAGATGCACTCCAATTTTTAAATTATCCTTGCATATTTTTAATTATGTACATTTTTAAAATGGGCAGTTACTACAGAGATTGAGCAACTGTGGTATTGCTTAAATCTTGCTATGTCTGTTATTTGCTTTAACCCAATAACTTCCAAGTTGTTTTCCATAAAACCATTGTCAGAATCCGTCAGATTTATGGAAAACAAGTTTCTATTGCAGACAGTGTTAAAATGAATGCACACTTCACAAAATACATTTTAGAGGCAGTAAGCTTATTTGAGAGGCAGAAGACTCCCCTGCTGGCCAAAATGTGCTACTACAAATGTAGTAATACAGCTGGAGCTCCATGTTTCTGTGAACAAACAACAGAACTCTAAGCAGTTTAAACAGCTTCAGCCCCTTGCCCGACATATCCAAGTTGTTTAAAATTTGGGGGCGCATTCTGGAGCCCATTTGCAAATTACTTTAATTTACAGTAAACATAATTACTTTTCTTTGCTCCAGAATATGACCAGATCGAGCTTAATCCATGTTGGCTTCCTACAGGAGCTTTTGAACATAGAGTATACTCGATCATGGAAGTAAAGGGGTTACGAATGTCACTGCTAAAAATTTAGCTCATTACAATACTCATGGTAGAACGAAATGTGTTCGTAGCCAATAGCTGCATTATTGCTTTCATTATTAGACACACATATATATATATATATACAAACAATTGAAGGTCAGCACTACTGGGTCTTCCAAAAAAGCAAAATTTATTAAAGTATAACAAAACAGTATAGCAAAAAATGATCAAGTCAACGTTTCAGCTCCTACATGGAGTTTTCATCAGGACATAGATCCATGTAGGAGCTGAAACATTGACTTGATCATTTTTTGTCATACGTTAATATATTTCGCTTTTTTTGGAAGACCCAGGAGTGCTGGCCTTCTATTGTTTGTGTGTATGTGTATATATTTGTTACGGGTATAGTACAAAAACCGGAAAGCCTAGGATTATCCAGTGGCTTTGGGTAAAACCTGAAGTGAAATATCGGAAATATTGGGCTTAACCTGGTTAAACAGCAATCCCCCCAAATGCTGCTGAGTAACATGTTTTCTGAGAATTTACAGTGGCATACAATCATACAATTGACCCCAAACCTTGGTTTACCTAAATACAGTACATGGCCAACCCTAACCCTAAACCCTAACCGTCATCTTTACCCAAGGGGGTTTGGGTAGTCTGCAGATTACCTGAGTAAAGCACAATCATTTAAATTATTTGCGGCTTTACCCAGTGCATATAGGTCATTCTGGCTTTTCCCGGGGTTTAGTCAAGAAAAGCTGACTTTGCACTTTACCCATAACATCTATATATCTATATCTATAGCTATAGTACAGCAGTTGTAGTGATACCTTTTGTATTAGACAAATGTTCCATTTAAAAGACAAACTTTCAAGAGTGTACCTCTCTTACTCAGGTCTTCTGGACTAACACGGCTTACCAAATCTACACTACTATCAGGGTTATTCAAAGAGAATTGAAAAGTCACCGCATGTTCGGTGACTTTTCGTTCTCTTGAATTCGGTACGATTTGGCGATCCCATTTCAGCGACCCTGCGGTGTATTCAGCAAGTACCACAGGGCCACCGTAATGCAGGGAAAAGTGACTACAAACCAGGGGCGGATCCAGAGACTAGTCTCGGGAGGGGCACTGACAGAAAATAAGGTGTTTTAGCAGAGAGTCCGACTCACGAGAATTTACAGAGGGCCCGGCTCACAGGAGCTTACAATCTAGAGGAGCAGAGGGCCCGGCTCACAGGAGTTTACAATCTAGAAAAGCAGAGGGCACCCAGGAGCTTACAATCTAGAGGAGCAGAGGGCACCCAGGAGCTTACAATCTAGAGGAGCAGAGGGCACCCAGGAGTTTACAATCTAGAGGAGCAGAGGGCACCCAGGAGTTTACAATCTAGAGGAGCAGAGAGCCCCCAGCTCACACATGGATTTGCCCCCAGCTCATGGATTTGCCCCAGCTCATGGATTTACCCCCAGCTCATGGATTTGCCCAGGTCATGGATTTGCCCCCAGGTCATGGATTTGCCCAGCTCATGGATTTGCCCCCAGCTCATGGATTTGCCCCCAGGTCATGGATTTGCCCAGCTCATGGATTTGCCCCCAGGTCATGGATTTGCCCCCAGGTCATGGATTTGCCCCCAGCTCATGGATTTGCCCCCAGCTCATGGATTTGCCCAGCTCATGGATTTGCCCCCAGGTCATGGATTTGCCCCCAGGTCATGGATTTGCCCAGCTCATGGATTTGCCCCCTGCTCATGGATTTGCCCCCTGCTCATGGATTTGCCCCCAACTCATGGATTTGCCCCCTGCTCATGGATTTGCCCCCAGCTCATGGATTTGCCCCCAGGTCATGGATTTGCCCCCAGGTCATGGATTTGCCCCCTGCTCATGGATTTGCCCCCAGGTCATGGATTTGCCCCCTGCTCATGGATTTGCCCCCTGCTCATGGATTTGCCCCCAGCTCGTGGATTTGCCCCCAGCTTGTGGATTTACCCCCAGCTCATGGATTTGCCCCCTGCTCATGGATTTGCCCCCAGCTCATGGATTTGCCCAGCTCATGGATTTACCCCCAGCTCATGGATTTACCCCAGCTCATGGATTTGCCCAGCTCATGGATTTACCCCCAGCTCATGGATTTACCCCCAGCTCATGGATTTACCCCCAGCTCATGGATTTACCCCCAGCTCATGGATTTGCCCAGCTCATGGATTTACCCCCAGCTCATGGATTTACCCCCAGCTCATGGATTTGCCCAGCTCATGGATTTGCCCCCAGCTCATGGATTTGCCCAGCTCATGGATTTGCCCCCTGCTCATGGATTTGCCCAGCTCATGGATTTACCCCAGCTCATGGATTTGCCCAGCTCTCACCTGGATATTGCTCCAGGCCTCCAGCTCCGGTGTTCAGGGGACCCAGATGCCGCCGGGCAGCGCAGGAGCGCCTGCCCGGTCCTGAAGAGTGCGTCCTTGTAAAGGGGAGGCGGCTGCGTGCGTGCGCAGGTCACGCGGTCCGGCCAGTCAGGTGGTACAGAGACTCAGTACCACCTGATTAGCCGGACCACGTGACCGGCTGCGCCTGCACGCAGCCGCATCCCCTTTACAAGGACGCACTCTTCAGGACCGGGCAGGCGCTCCTGCGCTGCCCGGCGGCATCTGGGTCCCCGGCTCAAATCTCGGGGGGGGCAATTGCCCCATTGCCCCCCCCCCTGGATCCGCCCCTGCTACAAACCCACCGAAAAATCACCGCAAAACCAGGGCGAAAGCACACCGAAACCCGCAAAAACATCTGGATTAACCCGCCGAAGACGCTGGAGAAACCCGAGCAGGAGCCAATCAGAGTGCAGCGCAGCCGTCAGAAAAACCCGACGCCGCAGACGAATGGAGTGAAAAAAAAAATCAGTTTGCTTGAATGTTTGAAAAGTGAAACGCTGTTTGCAAACAAACTACAGAGAGAAAATTGCTGAAATTTACATATGAGGTCCAATGAATGATAATAAAAAGGGCTGTTACAGGAAAAAGAAAAAACGATTTGAAAAAAAAAATGTTTGCAAAAAAATCCCCAAACATTTGGCGAATTGCCTGCTCTCTGAATAGCCAAATGGCCAAGAAAGGTAACCGTACCCTGAATTTCAGCGTTCTGTTACCTTTCGGCAGCCATTCAGATCTCTTTGAATAACCCTGTATATATATATACATTATATAAGGATATGAGGGTGTTTTAGCATTAGCACACATAACACATATAACGAATGAAACTACCAATAAAGAACATTTGAGCCATAGTTATTTCTTCAATGAATAATACATGACAGGGACATTTGATAGAATATAGTTTATATAACTTCACTTTTTGATATAGGATGTACAAGGATGCTTAAACAATTTTACATATGCTGTTGTTCTTGGCTAATGCATAGTAGTGGTATTTGAAAACCACCCCATACCTTTAAGGCTAGGGTCAGACTGAGGCAGTGCGAACGCGCGTTCTGGCGCACTTAATCACGGCCGCACTAGCAGCAGATGCCGGGCAATGACGGCCAATATACGATGTACGGTCGCACAAAAGTCCGGCTGCGCAACGCAAGTGGAAAATGAACGCATTTTTTCGAGAACGTTAAACCACTAGTACTGACGTACAGAGTGCGCTGCGTCCGCTAGAGGCGTGTGTGCGTGAATTGGAGACATCAGACGCTGCTAATGTCCGGCTAACATAACGTCCAGATGCAAGAAGTGTTTTATTGATGATCCGTACAAAATCACGGATGAAACTGCGCATAGTATGACCGCTATTGCGTATTCCGTGAAAAAATACGTCCATTCTTCGAACGCACATTTTCACGGACAACGTGAAAAATGCGTTAGTCTGACCCTAGCCTTAGTCGGGGAGTGATTTGACCCAGGCATAATGGATGGATTCTTCTGCAATTTGCTCGACTTGTTCAGCAGTCCAGACTCTTCTCAACCTCCCCAATTAAGAGAAATGTTTGCTTAATATTTATGGGAAATATTGAGTTTGCATCAATGTCAGGTGAAGGTGAAACCTTGTCTAAAGAGTCGCTTAAATAATTGATTGCTTAATTAATTATACTCCACTAATTTAAACTGCTTTATTGATCACGGGGATAAATAAACGTCTGTTGCCTTTGCCAAAATCACATATACAGTTTAATAAAAAAGTGTGTGTCCATACTAAAAAGTCATACATACACAATTGTCAAGTCAAAAATATGTTCTTAATAAATACTATATAAGCAACAGAGGGAGCTGCAATACTACGAGCATCGGGGGAGTGCTAGGCACAGACAGGGAACTACATAGCAGGATTTTCAGAATCAGATCCATAGAGAACAGATGTTTAACACCAGGACGGCTGCTTGAAATCACTATTCCAAGTATTTTTTGTGCAAGCAAAGATGTTCACTGAAAGATCCTCCTAGCTTTATCAAAGGTGAACAGATTTTGGCAAGTAAGGACTGGTGCCAATATGCAGACCAGGAAGGTGGTGGGTTCAGTAACGGGAAGGGCTATACCCAGTTGACGCACCCAATACATTTAGCATTAATAGTGCCAGTTGTGGGTGGGTTTTGAGTAATACATAAGCAGACTTTGGGGACTTTGGGGATATTGCTTGTGGCCCATTGAACATTTGGCCGGTGTACCCAGTGTCCAGTCCGCTCCTGAATTCTATCAAACAAAAAAAAAATTAAATGAATGTCCCCAACAGTCAACTAAGGAGCCATAGACAATAAGCACAAACATTATGGGTAAACAAGTCTGGAGTCAGGATTAACGAAATCAGCAAAATCAAGAGAAAATACGGTTTTGTACAAAGAAAGACAACTGAACAAAAAATGGCACACTCTCGGGTATAAATCATGACAGGGCATCAATCGAAGAGTGAATCTGGCTTAAATAGTCTTAACTGCTGATGACTTGGACGGTGTCACTTTTTGTGCACCAAAAATGTTCTGCAATAATGCCGGCGTAAGGACACATGGGCATAGGTGCCCTAAAATAACGTGAAACCGAAATGGAATAAATCGCATTGACGCACCAGCAAGTAGCAACATTATTGTTATCAGCATATGTAGCAAAGGAACTGAGAAGCACAGCGTCAACATACTTAGCAGAGGGCATAGATTGATGAACAAGGTCTACAGCTAAGCAATGATTCATGACATACAATCCCTAAAACATATACTCATGCTGACCAGCATTGACTGACACGGCTCAATCACACAGAAAATGAATATATAGTCAATGCTGAACGACAATGATGTCCTTTTTAATTTGAGTAAAACAATTAAGACTGCGATCCAATGGTTTATCTAAACTCTGGTTTACCAGAAAATGATTTAATCCTTTCGCCACCAAAAACATGTACAGTATGCACGATTTGCAGTGAAATACAATGAAAAATGGAAATTAACAAACAAAACTCTATTTGCATATTCTTTGTAAATTCAAAA
Source organism: Leptobrachium leishanense (assembly GCA_009667805.1). Classification (NCBI taxonomy): domain Eukaryota; kingdom Metazoa; phylum Chordata; class Amphibia; order Anura; family Megophryidae; genus Leptobrachium; species Leptobrachium leishanense. The sequence goes on along the minus strand of CM019069.1, from coordinate 58,607,658 downwards.
TAAGTGTTCTCCCTGGGTAGTATTTATATTCTCTGTGCGGTCTCACTCCTGTCACCCTGTACTACTGTAAAGAAGCTGCAATGACCAGCCACCATCCCCACAGCAGCAAAAAGTTCAAGAATCTTTACTGCTGCATTACAACAACCAGAGAGAGGGAAGACTATAGGGAGAGCTCTGGGGTCACTCACTACTGTGCAGAGATAAGATTCAGTGGGTTATAATGATTGAAAATCCCTGTACAAAATAGACTGATACATGAGGGGTTATTCAGAGAGCCCTGCAATGTCACAGACATTTTGGTGCTCCCTCGTTCCCCGCACTTCAAAGAATCAAATTCCCCGACCCTGAGGTGAATTCAGCATTTTGGATCGATACAATACCAGCCGATAACATCCCAAACGCACCCGACTATCCGCTGCAGAAATGCTGGCCATTGCCGCCAACCCACCGGACAGCCGCTGCAAACCCGCCGGACAGCCGCCAGACGCAGCCCATGAGCTGCCTAACACAGCGCCGATCAGCCGCAGAAACAAGCCAACAAGCCGTCGGAAGAGTAAAGAAAAAAGATTGAATGTAACAATTTTGAAACTCTGTGAAAACTAAACTTCTTGTATGCTGATAATGCAGACCCTGTTAGACATTGTTTCAGATGAAGGACACTATCTAGTGTATAGAACCCATTTGCCCAGTAATATTCTGTAAAGTTTAAAAGAAGATATGAAAAATTAAACAGTGAGCAAATATAAATTATTTATCTTTTAACTATCTCAGAATAACATTCTTTTTGAAAAAAATACTATTTAAGTGCTATCTATGTGTGTCGTGTTTTAATTTATTGTTATGATTTTTTTTAACTTGATAGTAAAACAAGAAATGGTGGAGCCAAACCTATGAGGTATTACACTTTCCAGGTAATTAATTTTAATCTTGGATCACAAAAATAATTTTAATACCATTCCATACCCTATAAACATATTACAAAACAATAGTTTTATAAGCTGATATTTCATACTAAGAAGTTTTTTTTATCCCCAAAGCTCTGCAGAGATGTAATATGGCAGGGAATAAAAACTGTGCAAATTGCCAATTCCAAGCACGGCAGGAACCTTTAAAAGAATGTTGCTTCCTTTATGCTAAAATAGACAGTGTAACAAAGTTTCAAATTAATTTGAATTACATATTCTTCAAGATGTAACATTTAAATTAACCGAACCACCAGGGCTACCAATGGAAGTTATTTTTTTTATTCTTTGCAAATGCGATTTATACAATGGTCATGTTAATTGCAAATTTGACCCATTCAATTTGAGAAAAGGCCACGAGAATAAGACCCCCAAATGGCTTTTATTATGTAATTATAGTGCTCTTGTGAAAGATGAACCATTGCTAAAATTCAGATCTTAAAGCTGTACTACCAAAATTACTAAATGGCGCTGAGGTACTTGTTTATTATGCTTTTATTTAACAAAAGATCTCAAAAGAAATAAAAAAAATCTTTAAAAAGATAACTAATTATAATTTTAATAACTTATATTAAATAATTATGATTCCTGATAGGCCAACCTACCCCTCCACGACCTAAGCACTTTTTAAATGAGACGGGCCCTATCCCCTGTGACAGATTGCCCATACAAAATGCAGGCTCATTCCTAACCCAGCCATTGAATACGAAGATGTAGTGTATGCAGCTGCCCCTCAAACACGCCTCCAGAAACTTACTACATTGTATAACTCATTCTGCTGCTTTGTGCTACAATGTAACTACAAGACCCACCATTGTGACATGTTAAAAGAACTAAACTGGCCATCGCTGGAATCTAGACGCACTCTTCACCTTTCCAACCTGGTGTTTAAGAGCTTTTCTGGGAAGCTCAAGCTACCACCCTACCTGAATAGGCTGATTGCCCCAGCAGTTCCCTCATCCTATAACCTCAGATCCAGGACCAGCACCTTACTTGCAATACAAAAAGAAAGTGGCTCGATCATCATTTTCCTACAAAGCACCGCAAATATGGAATAACCTCCCAGACACCATCAAATCTTCCCCCAGTCTTAAGTAGGGATGAGCCGAACACCCCCTGAGTTCGGTTCGGGCCCGAACCCGAACTTTCCATATGTTCGGATCTGAACCCGAACCTGAACTCGAACTCAATGCAAGTCAATGGGGCTGAAAATTCGGTTTTTAGAGTGCCCTCCAAGAGGGCATATATGCTAGATATTTGCCATAAAAGGTGTATGGGGGTCCGGGTAGTGCCCTGGGGGACAGGAAAGAGGTACAAAAAGTAAAAACAAAAAGGTTTTTAAAGGGACAGTGAGTTTCCATGAAATGAGGGTGAAAAATAAAAACAAAAAATTCCTTCAAATATCGTGCCTAGGAGGTCCCCATAACCTGCCCGTGAAGTGGCGGATTTCTAGGATGTATAGAAATATGTAGAAACCAAAAAATGACATTTCAAATGACGGTAAATGCTTTTCCTTTAATCTATCCATAAACAACTGCTTGAGGCGGCAGTCTGTATGAAAAGAGGAGACAAAAAAGTTTACAGATTTTTTGGCGGTGAAAAGCAGGAGAATGGAAAATTCTAGACCAAATAGTCAATTTGGAAAGTGAGATAAATAGGAGAATTTTTCTGGTTTGGCTATTTTGACCTAGAATTTTCTCTTCAGTCATTCTCCTGAGTTTCACCTTTCTCTGAATAACGCTGTCAGGGTTATTCAGAGAGCGGTGAAGAGCAGGAGAATGACTGGAGAATGGAAAATTCTAGGTCAAAATAGCCAAACCAGAAAAATTCTCCCATTTAGGCTAGGGTCAGACTAGCGAATTTTTAATGTGCGTTTAGGCGCACTTAATCACGGCCGCACTAGCAGCAAATGACGGGCAATGACGGCCAATATACGAAGTACGGTCGCACGAAAGTCCGGCTGCGCAACGCAAGTGGAAAATGAACGCATTTTTTCGAGAACGCAGAACCGCTAGTACGGACGTACAGAGTACGCTGCGTCCACTAGCGGCGTGTATGCGTGATTTGGAGACGTCAGACCCTGCTCATGTCCGGCCAACACAACGTCCAGACACCCAAAGTTTCCTGGTTTGGATCCGTAAAAAATCACGCACAAAAATGAGCATCGTATGACTGTTTTTGCGCATTCCGTGAAAAAATACGGTAATGCGTTCGGACGCACTTTTTGACGGTCACTGTGAAAAATGCGTTAGTCTGACCCTAGCCTTATCTCACTTTCCAAATCGGCTATTTGGTCCAGATTGTTCTCTTTTCCTGCCATTCTCCTGGTTTTAACCTTTCTCTGAACAACCCTGAGAGACAGGTGAAAGCCAGGAGAACTGGCAGGAGAAGAGAACAATCTAGACCAAATAGCCAATTTGGAAAGTGAGATAAATGGGAGACTTGTTCTGGTTTGGCTATTTTGACCTAGAATTTTCATTTCTCCAGTTATTCTCCTGCTTTTCACCGCTCAGTGAATAACCCTGTGAATGTTTAATCCCGAGGTGAAAAATAGCATTGCTTTAGATGTTAAAAGCGGGCAATGAGGAAATTTTGTATTTTTTCACACAGCAGTTAAATGCAGCATATTAGGAAGTTTTAGGAGGGAAATTAACACTCACTCAGACCAGAAGCAGACACCCCACACCGAAGGGAACAGCCATGGGCACTAAATTTGCGCCCAGCTACGCGAACCTATATATGGCAGGCTGGGAATCCCAGTTTGTCTACGGTTCGCGTAGCTGGGCGCAAGGCAATGTCTTGTCATTTAGACAATACATTGACGATATATTTTTTGTCTGGAGGGGATCAGAAGAGGACTTGATGTCATTTCTGATCGGTTTAGATAGCCCGGAATGGGGCATTAAACTTGACAGCAAATGGAGTCTAGAAAGCGTTACATTTTTGGATCTTATGATATATAGGGAGGGTGAAAATATAAAATCAAAGACATTCTTTAAAGAGGTAGATGCCAATACATTCATTGATAAATCTAGCTGTCATAACCCCATCTGGCTTAAGGGAGTCCCTAAGGGACAGTTTGTCCGGTTAAGAAGAAACTGTACAGACATTGAAGTTTTTAAAGAACAAGCAGACCTCCTAAAAAAAGATTTTGTCGAGAAAGGATATGAAGAAAATGACCTAGATTGCGTCATTTTAGATTTAATGAAAGACGACTGTGAGGAACTACTCAAATATAAACCTAAGAAAGTAATGGATGGAGAACAAGTAAGATTCATCTGTGACTACAATAACAAAGCCACACAGATTAAAAGAATTTTCAATAAACATTGGCATGTTCTACAGAATGATAAAGACCTCAAAGATTATATAGGCACAACACCTAAAATCGTGTTTAGAGGAGCGAATAACTTGAAAACTAATCCTGTCCATAGCAAAACTAAGAAAAATGTCAACAAGGAGAGACACTTTGGGCTAAAACAGGGTTTCTATAACTGCGGCCATTGTTTAGCATGTAGATCCACTGGTAATAAGAAAGGATTTAGGGACACATATCATAATCAAAAAAATAAACAAGATATTCCTATAAAGGGTGTCCTCAACTGCTTCTCCAAAAACATAATATATATGCTGGAATGTCCCTGCGGCCTACATATTGTATAGGTCGTACAAAAAGAGCGTTCAACGTGAGAGTATCAGAACATGTTAGAAATATAAAAAAGGGTTTTGATAAACATTCAGTCTCATTACATTACAAAATAGGACATAACAGCTGTCCAATGGGCCTTAAATTTATAGCCATTAAACAACTAAAACAACATGACATAGGTGAAGATTTTTTCCAAAGGTTGGGGCAGGCGGAGATGTGTATGATCTTTGATATGGGAACCCTAACACCTGGTGGTCTTAACGATGATTTTGAGATTACACATTTCCTATAAGCAGGTTTTCTTCCCATACATATACATCCTATGTATGTGTCCCATTATACGTAGGGGCCACATATGGGATATCTCCCCTCCCTTCTTCTAATGTTTAATACACTATATCATTCCTAGAGATAATAGCAAAGGACGACACTTATGTACATCCTAGCCTCCTAGATTCACAGAATACATAACAACAATATATCTATAATTTACCATTCACCTACTATATTATGTAATCCCAACACATATATAGCCAAGATTTATCCAATTAAAATTTTTGCACTCAGGAATTTTATTTCCTCCACATTATTGGCTTTGCCAATTTGCCTCCCTTGTTATTTGGAGGACAGATATATACACCAACATTACACACCACTTGTTTCATTTTTAATATATATATATATGACACAGTGATGGTCCCCCCCCTTTTCTTCATATACACAACAGTATCTATAAAAATATCACCCTTAGGTATATATAGTCCATCACACTTTTTTCAAAAGATTTAGACTGTGGTTTCATATCACTTTAAATTTATTATTGCACAGTACCGAGATAGTTATCATAATAGGGGTATATACTAAATGGATTGGGGTCACACATCATGATTCTAAATATTATGATCATACTGCACCTAATTCTGCTATTTGGCTATAGGCCATTCCTATAGATTTGTACACCACCCCGGTATATATCTTCCCTTAATTTCCGGGCTTTCCCGTTTATTTTGGGAGGACAGCCTGCTTAGATTAGGATTCACCTGGATTCTACTGATATAGGTGATCCTTTCTTTATATTTCCCTTATGCAATGTATTTGTTATATCCTTATCGCAACCTAATTTCAGAGGAACGTAATACTGGAAGTGCGTGTGCCTACAATGGAACGCACACTGTTCCGCGATACAGGATGTGAGGCTATGAAACGCACTGTGGAACGCGGAAGCGTCTATCACGCCTGCGCAAGATGGCGCCGATGACCGGAGATATATCGGAACTTCAGGAAGAGGCCAAGAACGCACGCTGACCACCAACTAAGCACATGTGGGGACGTTTTTTCTTAATTGTGTTAACTTTTCAGTATATAAACATGCATAGTGGTTCATTATTGTAAGGACCAGCTGATGAAGCCGTATTTCGACGGTGAAACGCATTCTGGACGGTAGTCTAGTTTTATTTCTTTATTATTTTAATAAATTTAAAAAAAAAAGAACCAGTTCCTGCATGTTTTGGGTCTTTATTGGGTTTGACCTACGAAACCCATAAGCTGTTCGTTTCGAGCTCGGAATAGCTCCACCACATGTGAGTTTCCAATCGCTATGGTCTCATATTATTGAATATTACGCCAGGTATACACAAGTCCTGTTTCTTTCTCTTCCCCATCTTGAATGGATGCGATGAGCTACCTCCAATAACAAGGAGTGGGTTACCTGAGAAACCTTTCCAGACTAACAACCCAAAGGCGTTTATCCACTCAGAGCCAGTGCTTGGGCTCTTCGTTTGTGAGTTGAACAACCATATGAGATTCGTCTAAGATTTACTAATCTTGTTAATCTACTGCACTTAGATTTGTGTTTTCTGTTTTTATCCCAATATGTTATATTATGGATGATGTCATTTGAGAAGCCTTCGAGTCTCCTTGCGTCTGTCTCGCGCTGACCAGATACGTATTTTCTGTTCAATTTGTCTTCTGGTTTGAGGGAAACCACTGTCCCTCTGGTTAGCTGGGCACTTGGAGGTCATAGTGTGGGCGCTCACCATTCTCCTTTGCACCCCACACCTTCATTCTACATAAAATGTATCAAATTGATTAGACCAGACTAAAACATCTGTTGTTGTTATGCCGTTTGAAAAAAAAAGGTCATTTAGAGGTGAGAAGAATCTTTGCACGTACACATTAGTTTTTAATTCAATATCTAATAAACCGTTGCTTATAATATTCTGCAGTAAAGAGTCTCTTTATTTCTAGATTTTTTAGAATTTTTTAAACATTGTTTATACTTTTTTTCAATTTTTTTTTTTTCCGAACTCGAACCGAACGCGCCCAAAAAGTTCGAAGTTCACGAACTTTCGAACTGCCAAAGTTCGGGCCAAACTCCGAACTGACCGAACCCGAGCAGCTCATCCCTAAGTCCCTTAAGAGTTCCCTGTTAACATACCTCAATATGGAATGCACCTGTAAACATGTAACATAATGACTTTATTTCCTACATATTTATTTTTCTGCTAATCTGTATATTTGGTTTTGTGTTAATATCTTGCATTTTACTATTTTGTATTTCTGTAACCACTCAATGTTCTTGAACCCAGGACATACTTGAAAACGAGAGAAATCTCAATGTATCCTTCCTGGTAAAATCCTTTATAAATAAATAAATAAACCCGATTTCCCCATCATCGACTCATACAATCTTTGCGATCCTTCGCTCCCCTCCAAGACTACACTAGACCACTCACACAATTTGAGACGTTGGTAGAGAGAGGCAGATTCCCTTGGCACTGTCTCTCCTTGATGTATGACATGCTACAAGCAATGTCTTCTCTGAACAGCCCCTCTCGCACTAGCTGGGAACGCAAATTGCAACATGCTTTCGAGGACCACCAATGGCGCGCAATCTGTCTATTAGCACACTCCAGCTCCACAGCATTCAGAGTACAGGAGGCTAATTATAAGGTGCTCACGACGTGGCATAGAACACCCCAAGTTCTAGGCCACTATGCTGACCAGGGAGCTAGCTGGTGCTGGAGATGTGACGCTCTCGATGCCTCATCACTCCATATATGGTGGGAATGCCCTGTCCTTTCTGAGTTTTGGCGCTCTGTACACAACTGTCTCTGTGATGTCACAGAACCCCCGCCCCCGTTCACCCTGGAATACTGTCTGCTTAATCATTCAGAGGACCCACCCGAGGTATTTCGGAAATCGATCTCCATCAGGCTTCTGCATGCTGCGCGCCTGGTTATACCAGTATTCTGGCGTAAGCCCACTGCACCGCCCATTGCTGTATGGTTGCGCGAAGTGGAAAATATCCGATCAGCAGAGGAAAGATTCGCTCTGACCCAGGGTAAAGCCGCTGAACACTATCAATTACTGGTTAACCACATGCTTACCACGTGTGGGTCGGACCGCTCCCGACCTTAGATTTACTCCCAATCCTTGCAGTTATCGTGCTCCCTTACCCTCCCTTCACGGACCCCTCCCCACACCCTAAACAACCCCTCTTGCCCGCACATGAGACTCTGATTGTTTTAGATGCCCCACTTCATTATATTTAGAATACTCGCTGTATTTTATGCAATGTTCTTTTTGTTTTACCTTGCCAACATATTCTTTACTATTACTGTTATATCTGTATGATTTACCTATTTTACAATAAAGCACAATATGTTAAAAAAAAAATATATATGATAAGGCACCAAACTTAACATCGTGACCATATTTTTTAATTCACGGAGGTCAATAATTTAGAGAGTATACCTATATATAAAAAATCATCCCAAATACAACAAAAGCAATCTAACAGTTATTTAAAAGTACTTGTCTGAAAAGTAAAATATTTGTGTGATTTAGCTTTACCATTTGACCATACCATGTATAGCACACGACTGCGTCAAAGTACCCAAATGTCTGTACCCTTGCAGTTTTTCCCTTACCATCTCCATGTTAGCGCCTTCACCGGAATACAACGTTATCTCAGCACCTCGCCCTAGAATGCAACACTAACCTACCTGATACCTGATGTAGCGGTACCGCTCCACTGCATATCAGCTCCTGGAGTCCATGAGGCCACCCTTTTCACTGCGGGATGAGAGGTGAGTATAGAATTTAATGGGGGGGCTTTAGAGCGTGTTAAATGATTTTGCATTTGCAGAATCGTTTAACACCAGCTTTTCGGAGCTGTTAAAACTTTTGTCTTCACATTCCGGCAGTAAATTGCGCTTGCACTTTGAGGTACTGGCTGGGTGGAGTAGAGGTAACATCACTGCTCTATAACCGTGGAGAGAGACTGTGGAGACACAGGTTTGATCCCAGCAAGAGCACCTCTCCAGTAAGTGTCCTTGGGCAAGAAACCTAACGGTACATACTCGCCACCCGGGACATACTTGAAAATGATCTCTCATTTACAATGTAAATGTATCCTTTCTGGTAAAATCTTTTCTCAAAAGAAAACAAACACCCTTACATGTCGAGATGCTAAAAATAGATTGTGCTCCCCATGTTAGGTATAGGAGACGCTTAAGTACAGTAAGCTCGCGCAAGCTGCAAGGCACCATACTTTTTTTACCTGTAGTGTCAAGATCGGAATATCGATGCCAGACATTAAACTTACTTCTCCTAGCGCTAACGATTACATATCGAGAACCTGCATTACCACCAGCTATGGAATAGAGCTCCTAATTTTCCCAAACTGTTATTCACTAACAACCATAGGTTATCATTATTGCAATTATTACGATTTCCAAAAGGGACTGAAATGGCAGCATGAGAAATGTCAATGATATTTCGCCTGCCCCTGTTTCAATTTCAAAAGGTAACCTACGATGGTTAGTGAACAACTCCCTTAGTCAGTGATGGTGAACCTTGGCACTCAGGATGTTTAGGAACTATATGTCTCTTGATGCCTAGTTGCTCATAAGTCTGGGAAAACATTATGTGTCATGTCGTTCAGAAAATCTGGTGTACCACGGTTCGCCACCAAGTGATGCAGTGATGCAGTATGCCATGATCTTATGCATGTATAAGAATTAGGACCAGCACACCACCTTTAAAGAACCATGGAGAGGAAGAAGGTATGCTTGAGAGGCCAACTCAGACAACACAGTCCAACAACAGTGAAGAAGGAATGAGCACTCAGTCTCCAAAAACAGCAGGTTTATTGGAGAATACTGGCAATGATTTGGCTCTACAGCAGCCATTCTCAAGCCTCAAGTTGCCATTATTGGAGACTGAACGATCAGTCATTATTCTCTGTTTGTGAAGTGATGCATAATATTCTCACATGGGAGTAACACAACATATATATATATATTTTTTTTTTGAGAAAGTATTTTACCAGGAAGAATACATTGAGATTTTTCTCGTTTTCAAGTATGTCCTGGGTGTTGAGTATGTACCGTTAGGTGTCTTGCCCAAGGACACTTACTGGAGCAGTACTCTTGCGGGGATTCAAACCTGTGTCTCCACAGTCTAGACAGAGCAGTGATGTTATCTCTACTCCACCCAGCCAATATGTAGTATACCATGAGTCAGCAACCTTGGTCTTCCAGAGATTTTGGAATTGCAATTCAAACGAGTTTTGGCCAACTGAATGAGTGACTGAGCATTGTGGGAGATGTAGTTCCAAAACCTCTGGAGGGCCAATGATGCTGACCTCTGATATATACAATATACCTTCGTCTGTGCAATTATGGCTGACCATGGAATGCTCTGTGGACCTAGATAAAGTGTTTGTGTATAATATATTTGGAAAACATGAATTCGTGTTTATTGTTTGCTGGTCAACCTGAGCCTCATCTCAGTTTTTATTCAAGTTAAATTATGAATATAAATAGCTAACCATAAACCAATAGTAATAGTGAGCAGTTGGAAAAATTAACAGGTAGGGAAATAACATCCTTTTTATAGCGATAAACCCTATTTAATGTTCTTGTTGATAAAATGCATGAAATCGTTTAGGAGTTGGCGTTCTACAGATGGAATGGTATTGTTAGAATGCAGCGAAACGTGAATCAGGAATCAACATGCTACAGTACTGAACTGCGCTGGAACCAATCCAGACACTTTAAATTAATCATTGTTTTTATTGCTAGGTTTTTACACACTGAACTGTCAGTGTTAACAGATCCATCGCATGGCAACAGAGAGCTCAACATAATCCTGTTCTTTCACAAGTGCCTGTGAGTTCAAAACAAATACCCCGCTGTTACACAATTAAAAAAAATCATTATAATAGTTTCTGGGAAGCTGGACCCACTAAGTGGAAATATCACAATGTTTGTCTTTTCGTCATACCTGCAAACATCAGTGGATGCACAATATGAACTTTTAATCTTTATTTCAATTTAGGAAATTAAATCCTACAAAAATATCCATCACCACTTTTAGCCTTCATCAACACTGCTGCAACATAATAGTACCATCCCATATTACCATCACAAATCCAGGTTCCGAGTGTACTTGTTGCAAACTTGCTATGCTACTTTCTCGCTACATCCGGGTCTCGCTACATCTGTCTGAGCCGGTAATAGATATCTGCTAATGGAAGACAGCGGCAGTTATCCATTAGCAGCTCCGATTCTTAATTTGTGTACCAGTAGGTGAAGGAATGCAAAGTGCATATGAAAACGAGGGGTGAAGAGGCAAGCTCAGGTCCTGGAAAACATAAGGAACATAGAGCTAAAAACAGTAAAACTATGTCCTACAGGGTTATTCAGAGAGCGTGAAAAGCAGGAGAATGACTGGAGAATGAAAAATTCTAGGTCAAAATAGCCAAACCAGAAAAATTCTCTCTTTCATCTCACTTTCCAAATTGACTATATTGACCTAGAATTTTTCATTCTCCAGTCATTCTCCTGCTTTTCACGCTCTCTGAATAACCCTGTTATTGTCCTCACATGCCCACTTGCTAACAATTTGCATGATATAAATGTTATGGTAAATTTTTAGGATGTGCAATTCATTTCGTACCGATTTTCATACGAAATTTACCATTTTCGAGCTTCCGAAGGCATCCCGAATCCGAAATGTCAACCACACAAAATTTTCAGATCGATTCGAAATGTCGAGTCATTCGATTCGATATTTCAGATGATTCAAAATTTCGAGTCATTCGATTCGAAATTTCAGATGATTCGAAATTTCGAGTCATTCGATATTTCAGATGATTCGAAATTTCGAGTCATTTGATATTTCAGATGATTCGAAATTTTGAGTCATTCGATTCGAAATTTCGAGTCATTCGATTTGAAATTTCAGATGATTCGAAATTTTGAGTCATTCGATTCAAAATTTCAGATGATTCGAAATTTCGAGTCAATCGATTCGAAATTTCAGAAGATTCGAAATTTTGAGTCATTCGATTCGAAATTTCAGATGATTCGAAATTTCGAGTCAATCGATTCGAAATTTCAGATGATTCGAAATTTCGAGTCATTCGATTCGATATTTCAGATGATTCAAAATTTCGAGTCATTCGATTTGATATTTCAGATGATTCGAAATTTCGAGTCATTTGATTCGATATTTCAGATGATTCGAAATTTCGAGTCATTCGATTCGATATTTCAGATGATTCAAAATTTTGAGTCATTTGATTCGATATTTCAGATGATTCGAAATTTCGAGTCATTCGATTCGATATTTCAGATGATTCGAAATTTCGAGTCATTTGATTCGATATTTCAGATGATTCGAAATTTCGAGTCATTCGATTCAAAATTTCGAGTCATTCGATTTGAAATTTCAGATGATTCGAAATTTCGAGTCATTCGATTCGAAATTTCAAGTCATTCGATTCGATATTTCAGATGATTCAAAATTTCAAGTCATTCGATTCGATATTTCAGATGATTTGAAATTTCAGATGATTCGAAATTTCGAGTCATTCGATTCGATATTTCATATGATTCGAAATTTCGAGTCATTCAATTTGAAATTTCAGATGATTCGACATTTCGAGTCATTCGATATTCAGGTGATTCGAAATTTCGAGTCATTCGATTCAATATTTCAGATGATTCGACATTTCGAGTCATTCGATTCGAAATTTCAGATGATTCGACATTTCGAGTCATTCGATTCGAAATTCAGATGATTCAAAATTTCGAGTCATTCGATATTTCAGATGATTCGAAATTTCGAGTCATTCGATTCGATATTTCAGATGATTCAAAATTTTGAGTCATTCGATTCGATATTTCAGATGATTTGAAATTTCAGATGATTCGAAATTTTGAGTCATTCGATTCGATATTTCAGATGATTTGAAATTTCGAGTCATTCGATTTGAAATTTCAGATGATTCGCCATTTCGAGTCATTCGATATTCAGGTGATTCGAAATTTCGAGTCATTCGATTCGATATTTCAGATGATTCGAAATTTCGAGTCATTCGATTAAAAATTTCAGATGATTCGACATTTCGAGTCATTCGATTCAAAATTTCAGATGATTCAAAATTTCGAGTCATTCGATATTTCAGATGATTCGAAATTTCGAGTCATTCGATTCGATATTTCAGATGATTCAAAATTTTGAGTAATTCGATTCGAAATTTCAGATGATTCGAAATTTCGAGTCATTCAATTCGATATTTCAGATGATTCAAAATTTTGAGTCATTCGATTCAAAATTTCAAATGATTCGACATTTCGAGTCATTCGATTCGAAATTTCAGATGATTCAAAATTTTGAGTCATTCGATATTTCAGATGATTCAAAATTTCGAGTCATTCGATTCGATATTTCAGATGATTCGAAATTTCGAGTCATTCGATTCGAAATTTCAGATGATTCGATATTTCGAGTCATTCGATTCGAAACTTTGCGTCATTCGATTCAATATTTCAGATGATTCGAAATTTCGGGTCGATTTGATAAATCGGGTCAATTCGATAATTCGGATCATTTCGGCGTTTGGATCATTTCGGTGATTCGGATCATTTCGGGTCATTTGGGTCAGTTTCTTTTCATTTTATGCTGCATTATTATACTGTAGAGGTGCTGCCCGGGAGTGTGCGGATTAATATGCTGCATTAATTATACTGTAGAGGTGGTGCATGGCAGTGTATGGATTCATATGCTGCATTATTCTCTAGAGGTGCTGCCCGGCAGTGTGCGGATTCATATGCTGAATTATTATACTGTAGAGGTGCTGCCCGGCAGTGTGCGGATTCATATGCTGCATTAGTATACTGTAGAGGTGCTGCCCGGCAGTGTGCGGATTCATATGCTGCATTAATCATACTGTAGAGGTGCTGCCCGGCAGTGTGTGGATTCATATGCTGCATTATTATACTGTAGAGGTGCTGCCCGGCAGTGTGCGGATTCATATGCTGCATTATTATACTGTAGAGGTGCTGCCCGGCAGTGTGCGGATTCATATGCTGCATTAATCATACTGTAGAGGTGCTGCCCGGCAGTGTGCGGATTCATATGCTGCATTATTATACTGTAGAGGTGCTGCCCGGCAGTGTGCGGATTCATATGCTGCATTAATCATACTGTAGAGGTGCTGCCCAGCAGTGTGCGGATTCATATGCTGCATTATTATACTGTAGAGGTGCTGCCCGGCAGTGTGGGGATTCATATGCTGCATTAATCATACTGTAGAGGTGCTGCCCGGCAGTGTGCGGATTCATATGCTGCATTATTATACTGTAGAGGTGCTGCCCAGCAGTGTGCAGAATCATATGCTGCATTATTATACTGTAGAGGTGCTGCCCAGCAGTGTGTGGATTCATATGCTGCATTATTATACTGTAGAGGTGCTGCCCGGCAGTGTGCAGATTCATATGCTGCAGTAATCATACTGTAGAGGTGCTGCCCGGCAGTGTGTGGGTTCATATGCTGCATTATTATACTGTAGACTAGAGGTGCTGCCCGGCAGTGTGCAGAATCATATGCTGCATTATTATACTCTAGAGGTGCTGTCCGGCAGTGTGCGGATTCATATGCTGCATTAATCATACTGTAGAGTTGCTGCCTGGCAGTTTGCAGATTCATATGCTGCTTTATTATACTTTAGAGGTGCTGCCCGGCAGTGTGCGGATTCATATGCTGCATTATTATACAGTAGAGGTGCTGCCCGGCAGTGTGCGGATTCATATGCTGCATTAATCATACTGTAGAGGTGCTGCCCAGCAGTGTGCAGTGTGCATATTTTTAAATTTGAATTCTAAAAGATGCGCAGAGTCTGTGTATTAACTGAAAGACAATATATATATTGTGTTCAGTTTTATTTGACTGACATGCAGCTGTGGTATGGACAACTAGTATTTATGTAATAAGCACCAACTCAGCCAGTAGCTCTGTATAATGTAAGGAAAGCCATGTTTCTATAATTTAAATACAGTAAATTATCTTACACCTCTGAATCCATTTTCAAGCACAGCTTGAAATATGAAAAATAACAAGAATATTTAGCATAATTTTGCAAGTTGAGGAGAAAAAAATACGTGATGGGCAAAAGTCAGCAAGACAGCTCAACTGGAAAGTCATGGATAGGAAAAGCGAATGGATAAGTGACATTTAGTGACATTAATTAACGGCTTAAATTAAACTTGATATTTTAATCATGATCTGTTTACGTGCAGCTCAGACGAAAAGCTCGCCTGCATTTAACTAAGTTGCATGTTGCTTACGATACCAATAACTAGAAATGAGAAAGATGAGATGTGCGTTTGATGAAGCTGAAGTTAATTATCTTAGTGTGAAAGGAAAAATCGGGTGTGAAGAATCTCAATGATTGAGGATTTATATGTTTTTTTTTCTTTATATTTCACTGGGTAGTAGCTGTTTTGTTGGGTTGTTAAGAGGTTTTTTTTATCCCCAGGAAAAGCTAAAGAAAATGTTGCAACTATCACAAATCTGGAGATTATTAGCAATAGATTGCACCTCTAGGTGTGGGATACATGTACTTAATTAATGGGTCTTATGCTTTTAGAAAGAGAGCAAAAATATCAAAAATGAGAAACTAATAATGAATGGAGAAGGGAGTCCGGGGATTTTCTCCATCAGAAGACAAAATCGTTTTAAAAAACCCAGAGCTCAGAATAAAGCCACTCCTAGGACAGCGCTATTTTGGGTTTTTTGGACCCTCATCAGCTAGTTCCAATAAACCCGGGACAGCGCTGTCCTAGGAGTGGCTTTAAGCAGTTGCATAAACCTGATCTCTGCTAAAAAAAAAAAGCCATAGTATGGCATAGCATTGACTTAGGCTGGGGTCAGACCAGCGCACTTTTAACGTACGTTCTGGCGCACATAATTACGGCCGCACTAGTAGCAGATGACGGGCAATGACGGCCAATATACGATGTACGGCCGTGCAACGCAAGTGGAATTTGAACGCATTTTTCTGAGAACGCTGAACAGCTAGTACTGACGTACTGAGTGCGCAGCTGCGGCATAGCGGCGTGTTTGCGAGATTAGGAGATGTCAGACACTGCTAATGTCCAGCCTACATAACGTCCAGACGCAAAAAGAGTTTTATTGACGATCCGTACAAAATCACGCCCGAAAATGCGCGTCGTCTGACCTTTTTTGCGCATTCCGTGAAAAAATACGTCAATGCGTTTGGACGCACTTTTTCACGTTCGCGGGGAAAAATGCTTTCGTCTGACCCTCTATGTAAAAACAGACACAGAATGCAATAAAAGTGAGACAGAGGTCATTTGCATATCCTACCCAGAGTTCCTTGCTGCATATGGGGAATGCAACACAGGGGCTCTGGGATGCAGTTCTTTGAATTGCTGTGATGTGCAGATGGCTTCTGCAATAATAAACGTATAGGCTTCTGCAATAATAAACACACTTATTATAGTGTGGAGGCTTTTTATCTCACTTTTTGTCCTCCACCACAACCCTTGTAGATACTGATTTGCCCTACGGGTCCCAAGCAGCATCCACTGCAACTGGTCATCATGCCTAGCTCCTAGCTAATGAGGGTCCAACAAACCTGAAACAGCGCTGTCCTAGGAGTGGCTTTTACCAGTTGCATAAACCTTATCTCTGCTAGAAAGCCACAGTGTGGCATAGCATTGATTTTAGGGATCTGTGTAATAACAGACCCAGGATGCATAAAAGTGAGACAGATGTCATTTGCATATCCTATCCAGAATTCTTTGCTGCATATGAGGAATGTGGCACAGGAGCTCTGGGATGCAATTCATCGAATTGCTGTGATGTGCAAGTGGCTTCTACAATAATTAATACTATATATATATAGTTATAGTGTGTTTAATATTGCCACCTGCACATCACAGCAATTCAATGAATTGCATCCCAGAGCTCCTGTGCCACATTCCCCATATGCAGCAAGGAACTCTGGGTAGGATATGCAAATGACCTCTGTCTCACTTTTATGCATCCTGGGTCTGTTATTACACGGAACCCTAAAATCAATGCTATGCCACACTGTGGCTTTGTAGCAGAGATAAGGTTTATGCAACTGGTCAAAACCACTCCTAGGACAGCGCTGTTGTCGGCAGATAAGAACCTTTCGGCCCATCTAGTCTGCCCAATTACATGGATACTTTACCTGGATTTATCTTTTGTTTAGGATAGCCTTATGCCTATCCCATGCCTGCTTAAATTCAATTACTGTTTTGGCCTCTACCACTTCAACTGGAAGACTGTTCCATGTATCCACCACCCTCTCAGTAAAATAATGCTTCCTGATGTTACTTTTAAACCTTTGCCCCTCTAATCTAAGACTATGTCCTCTTGTTTTGCTACTTTGTTTCCTTTTAAATATACTCCCTTCCTCTACCTTGTGGATTCCCTTAACGTATTTAAATGTTTCTATCATATCTCCTCTGTCTCGTCTTTTTTCCAAGCTGTACATGTTAAGATCATTAAGCCTTTCCTGGTAACTTTTCTCCTTCAAGCCGTACATCATTTTAGTAGCCCTTCTCTGAACTCTCTCTAAGATGTCTATATCCTTCTGGAGATACGGTCTCCAGTACTCTTGATGGAGTGTCTGTGCTGGTTCGTCCTGAGATTTAGTTTAAGGCTAGTTTCACCAATATAGCAGCCCCTATCTCACGCGTGCACTGGATCATGTATACAAAGGTATCACTACGTACTGCTATACTCGTGATTTTGGCAAACTGGACTAACACGGCCTATCGAATATATATATATATATATATTCTACAGCACCAACAAATCCAAAATTCATTACAGGAAATTGAATTACTTCGTTCCCCAACGAACCCAAAAATATACACAAACTGCTAACTATGTTTTCATAGCTCCTGCACATAGAATTTGTGATGAGGCAGATCTTGAAACGACCTTAGACACATTTTTACTTTATGTTCTGTCGGTGGATTTAACATTTGAGTATAAATTAGAAACTTAAACTTTTGCACAGTAGCCTTTGTGCCCCATTCCTCCTTCTTGCTGGTCTCTAAAACGGAGAAGAGATTGAAACTGAAATAGTTGCATTAATACAAGACTTATTAAACCTGTAAAGTTGCAGGTTGAACCTATACAAGCTTCATTTTAATGCTGTTCCTCACATTGATTTGGCAGAGTTATTTAAACAGATTTATTCAAGTTTAGCCATAGTTACATAGGCTTTAAAGAGACGCACGTCCATCAAGTTTAGTCTTTCACTCAAACAGCTGATACCATGTAATCAATTAAATTTATTGCATCGTATATTTATTGAAGTTACATATATCTTAAAATCCTGTGTCATTGGAGTCGAGCTGACAGAAAGATGATGTGGGCTTTCTTTCTGGGCCCAAGGCTGACTCTCTAAAATTGTTAACGTTTGTGGAGCAGTTAGTTTTTTTTTTTAAGAATTTTAGCTTCACCACAGCTCCATTGCTGAGTGATTGTCTTAAGTCACAGAGGAAGGGTGTTGACTCGTTTAATCAGACATGAGAGAAACTGGTGGGTTTTCATTTATACTCTCACCAGAAACAATTCCACTTTGGGATAAAAAGAAAAACACGGAATAGAGGCAGCAGCAAAAAATGACCTGGCTGAGAATCCAACAAATATACATATGTACAGAAAAAACGGTTTTGCGCCTATTCCCTATCAGGGCGGCTGTGTGGACCAGAAGTATTCAGCCTGTTCCATGTATAAAACATAACAAGAGAACCTTCCACGTCACGGCACCTCTGGTCAGGTGAGTACCTAATGAAATCTAATGACTGAAAAGCAACACGAGCTTATGAGGTTGCTTAAAAAGCAGCTTGGTTTCATAAGGTCGGACTCGCCTGAGCAGAGGTGCCGTGACGTGGCAGGGGAGCTTACACTTTAATGGCCATTCAAGTAAACTAAAACCTCTGATAGGGCTCTATTACAAAGTTGGTGCTAACTTAACCAGAGCTGTTGTAAACTTAGCAGAGCCATTACAGCCGATGGAGCTGTTAAGTTAACAACAGCTCTGGTTAAGTTAGCACCAACTTTGTAATACTGCCATTAGTGTTTTGTTTCACATGGAGCCATAGGAGTGAGTGCAAATGACAACTTTTTTTTGTTATGTTTTATACATGGAACAGGCTGAATACTTCTGGTCCACGCAGTCGCCGTGATAGGGAATAGGCGCAAAACCATTTTTTTTTGTACATATGTATATTTGTTGTATTGCCAGTAAGGTAATTTTTTGCTTCTGCCTCTATTCCATGGTTTTCTTTTTATCCCAAAGTGGGATTTTTTCTGGTGAGGATATAAATGAAAACCCACCAGTTTCTCTCATGACGGGAACGCAGCATTAGCATATGAGGTTGCTTAAGGCTCAGGTCAGACGAACGCATTCTGTGAGAACTGTGCGTCCATGCACAACGGATGTACTTTCTGACTGACGACAAGGTAGTGGCCACATGGTACGTTTTTGTGACTGACATTTTTTTGACTGATGAATGAAAAAATGAAAACATTTTGTCCGTCAAAAATGCTGGACGTCAAAAATGCAGTCCGTCTGACTACGTTTCATCACTCACACACAAAGCTATGCGGATGTTCCGGACGCAGCACACTCTGTGCATCCATTCTAGCCGATTTACGTTCTTGCCCAACTTGCGTCCGTTTGCTTCGTCCATTGTGCGTCCGCACTTCTGTGCGGACGTACTTCGTGTGTGGTCTCTATTGATCATAATTGCATGCTACCACGGACGTTAAAATGTGCGGCAACACAGACGTGATCACTGTGCTCGTCTGACCCGAGCCTTAAAGGCAGTTTGGTTTCATTAGGTAGGGCTCATCTGACCAGAGGTGCAGTGACGTGGCAGGTGAGCTTACACTTTAATAGCCATTCAAGTAAACTAAAACCTCTGATTGTGTTTTGTTTCGCACAGTTATCCAGTTTAATTTGCCATGACTGAGCCCGCATTTAACTCACATATGGGTAACATCATGTCACACTGAAACCATGTCTGCTAGAAAAGGAAATATTCGTTTGCTTCGAAAAATTGACAGTATCTCTATTCCTGCTTTTGTCAGTTTTGTTAACATACTCTTTGAAGGTTCCTAATACATTTCTTTGGTTTAACCCTGTGTGTAATGTTAATCCAGTCTTCTGGAAATCAGAACATAGCTGTTGTTACAAAATTGAGAGTATCTTTAGTTTGGTTAAAGGTTTAGACTACAATGCCCTTCTTGCCAGCCCTTCTTTCCTCTTTAAGATATGTCATCATTACATATGGCGTCTAGAAACCCTACAAAATTATATTTTACGGTCCTTTCTTGCTGTATTATCCTCCTTTGATTGTTGCTCATCTATCCAGAATTCCAGAATGACTACAAAATTAGTATGAGCAATAAAGTAGCTTCATTTTCTGTTTATAGGCTATATTTAAAATATTGGAGACAACAGTGCAGTAATTTGCACAATGATGTGCCTTGGGTTCCTCGATTCCCCCTTCAATGAGCAAAGAAACGATGATCACATAACACCAGGCATAAAGAAGGAGAGCTTTATTTCACCCAAGTGGACCAATCTGGACCACTTGGGTGGAATAAAAGCTCTTCTTTATGCCTGGCATTACATCGGCATAATTTATTCCCCAAGAAATTTACATTATTCTTTCCCATCTTAGCACCACAGAAGACAAAAGACGACAAAATACGGCACTTTACGTCCATGCTATGCCTAACAATAGTTAGGCATTGTATGCAATGTTTCAAACTCCTGCTTTCATTCTCATCTTGAACAGTTGTCAATATAAATTGACAGCAATGTCCAGAGTGACTTATTATATCTAGAACAGTTTACTATTTATCAATGAACCCTACATAGTTAGCAGATGAAAGGTGCCCTTCATAGATTTAACTTGGACTTTGTCACTTTCTGCACATCAATTTTAATAACTGATTAAACTCACCAATCAAACCGTGACCTTATCGCATCTGGTGTTGCTAAATCTCTTGGGTCTTGCTGATCCACGGAACATCGGCTGAATGTTTAGAGCACACTGATGCAAAAATCAACAAATATCAATAAATATGAAAAATGTATGTAAATAAGCTCAATCTGAACAGCTGATACAATCCGTGTGATATGACTGCATTACGTGTAAACAATATGCATTTTGTCCTTTAATAAAAGCTCCCTGTATTAGCGCAGGAATAAATCTGATATATACCATGGAATCAATTTCCCTTTGCATTTCATCTTCCTTCATTATCATATAGAATCTACTGCTCCGAAACTGATCAAATGAGTATATGGAAATTCTTTTTCATTGTAAGGAAAGGCTACATGCATAATTTTTACATGTATATTTTCATTACTGGGAAAACCTTTCTTGTTATTAGCGATTAGCTATTATTGGCTATCTGAGCTTTAGTTATTGTTTAACTTGTACACTCTCAGTTGTGGTTGCTTTGAGGCAAAAAATGAGATTGCAGGAAAAATGTACAAATTGTCATTGCTGAAGAACAGCAGCAGTCACTGAGTCATGGGGGCACCCAGTGTGAGCCAAGGTGGGGCCCATATTTGGGGTTGATAGCCCAATAGGCAGGAGTGCCGCTGGCTGCATAACAGGCAGTCTATAGAAGTGCACCACAGAGCTGCACAAGGCAAGACACAAACAGGAAGGGCATGGGTTAAAGGGAAAACCAAAATACACAGGCACCCAACAGCACACAAAAGGGAAACCTAATAGGAACACCAGTCCTTAGATGACTGTCTCTAAACTAAGGGTTAATACAATAGAATAGTCTGGAAGCAAAGCCAGGGGTTATATACAATATATCAGATATTACAAAAACACACTGATCAGTATAAACAAAAATTAAGCAAATGGCAAAGACAAGGCAAATGGAGTAACAAACAGACGAAGGAAGCATGGAACCAGAAATAAACTGAACCAAATAGACAAAGGGAAAACAACAGAGAGAACTACTAGGAACAGGAACAAAATAACAGGCAGCAGATAGACCCATATGACAGAGTCCTGCTGAATGGGAGAGACTGGCTTTTATTGTGTGTAGGCCAGTGCAATGGGTTAGGTGGTCAGAGATCTGGCAGGCTACAAGGAAATCCTGAAACGGAAGGTGGAGAGGGGTGCATCATACAGTGGTAAAAGCCGGCCTGGATCGGCTCTCCTATAGGGCTCAGGGCTGGAAACGTGACACACTGAGGGCTCTATCATGTCCCTTGAGCTAAAATGAGGACGCTAAAGGGAAAAACGTGCTCGAAAATTTCCCCTTAGCGGCCCGGTTTTACAAGCAGATTACGAGGCAGGCGCCGTGAGTATCCCCTTCTGGAGTCCAGCAGATGGGGCAAGAAATACAAGGCAGGAGGGAATGCCGTGATGAAGATATAGACACCATTTTTTTCTGTATATTTCCGTCATATTGTTGCCTAATTCCAATGTCAGAGTTAAAAATATTTACCTAGTTATGCCTGCCTGTGAATAAAACTCTTGCATTTTAACAGAACAGTATTAAATTTATGCAAAACAGCGAGGGACAGATTAGTGAAATGAAAGCTGTTTACCAGTTTATTAGTATTTTGTGTTTTGTTTTTCCCTCAGACATAATTACTATCCTGCTGCCATTGTGATGGCTTTACAACAGGAAGGTATCAATGTGACAGATTTAATGGAAACTAACCCCAAGGCAGGACCTCGATCACATCAAGAGTGCCAACACATGTTGTGACTGCAAAATCGCACAATACTTATCCAGGAAAGGAGGTGATACGGGCACTCCAACCTCTTAGCTAGACCATATTTATTTAAGTCACATCAGTGGTCAAGACATTTCGAATGTATGTGAGTCTTTTTCAAGTCACCGCTGGCCCTGATTCCTACTGGGAGGGCAAGTGTTTAACCAACTTTTAGCTCATCGACTTTTCCAACGGTCACTTGAAAGTTTATTGAGGGCAACAAGCTATCGCTACGTAGAAACGTCTATAGTCTTAACTACCTTTGTCCCTTTTCCATTGTTGCCATTGACAGGGAAACACTAAGGTAAAAGAAAAAAATGCCACTTGCCGATATCCCTTGCTGGCTCTTTTGAATGAACAAGACCAGGGGTCAAGTCGAGCAGGAACATGTGAGAACGTAATTCCTCTGCCTTTTCAGAGGGAACAGAGATCCCATGTGCCTTAGTACCTAAAACGTTTATTTTTTATTTTTAAGGTTTTTTTGTATCTTTCCTTTTGTGTCACAATAAATATATGTTTTTTTTATGTTAATTATCATAACGAGTCCCTAAAGCCGGGCTACAGTTTTAGCATCAATATCAAATTTCAGTGAGGGCTAAGGGCAAGATGTAAATTATAATATAGGAGGACAGAGGATAAGCAGAAATATTGGTGAGTTCACACACTTCTTTCGGTTGGTCTTGACCCCCTGAACAAGACCCATTCCTTATATCTCACCAGAACCTTTACATATTTTAAACTCAACACAATATAGTAGAGATGTGCAATTCATTTAGTTCCGAATTGAAATTCGGCCGAAATTCAACATTTTCGTGGTTCGGGAGCATTTCCGAAAACGAAATATCGACCACCCGAAATTTCGGATCAATCCGAAATTTCGGATCGATTTGATTCGTTGATTCCGATCATTTTTGCAATTCGGATCATTTTGGCGATCCGGCTCATTTCACCGATCTGGCTCATTTCGGGTGATTCGGCTCAATTGGTTTTTCGCTTTCTTATGAGTTATTTCGTTTTTTATTGCTTACTTAAGATTGGGAAGATTACTTAATTATTCTTTTAGGATTTTTTTAGGCATGTTTTGGGTGAAATTTAAGATTTCCTAACTTTTTTTAAAGAAACAAGACTTTTTAACCCATAGGTTTCAATAGAGCATATGAATCCGCACACTGCCGGGCAGCGCCTCTCTGCAGTATAATTAATGCAGCATATGAATCTGCACACTGCCGGGCAGCGCCTCTCTGCAGTATAATTAATGCAGCATATGAATCCACACACTGCTGGGAAGCGCCTCTCTGCAGTATAATTAATGCAGCATATGAATCTGCACACTGCCGGGCAGTGCCTCTCTGCGGTATAATTAATGCAGCATATGAATCCACACACTGCCGGGCAGCGCCTCTCTGCGGTATAATTAATGCAGCATATGAATTCACACACTGCTGGGCAGCGCCTCTCTGCGGTATAATAATGCAGCATATGAATCCACACACTGCCGGGCAGCATCTCTCTGCAGTATAATTAATGCAGCATATGAATCCGCACACTGCCAGGCAGCGCCTCTCTGCAGTATAATTAATGCAGCATATGAATCCACACACTGCCGGGCAGCGCCTCTCTGCGGTATAATTAATGCAGCATATGAATTCACACACTGCTGGGCAGCGCCTCTCTGCGGTATAATAATGCAGCATATGAATCCACACACTGCCGGGCAGCATCTCTCTGCAGTATAATTAATGCAGCATATAAATCCGCACACTGCCAGGCAGCGCCTCTCTGCAGTATAATTAATGCAGCATATGAATCCACACACTGCCGGGCAGCATCTCTCTGCAGTATAATTAATGCAGCATATGAATCCGCACACTGCCAGGCAGCGCCTCTCTGCAGTATAATTAATGCAGCATATGAATCCACACACTGCTGGGAAGCGCCTCTCTGCAGTATAATTAATGCAGCATATGAATCCGCACACTGCCAGGCAGCGCCTCTCTGCAGTATAATTAAAGCAGCATATGAATCCACACACGGGCGGGAACTTCCCAGCAGTGTGTGGATGCATATGCTGCATTAATATATAACTCATAAAAAACTAACTTATCAAAAAATTAATCGATCCGAATCAATGAATCGATCTCCAGAGAGGTGCTGCCCGGCAGTGTGCGGATTCATATGCTCAATTAATTATACTGCAGAGAGGCGCTGCCTGTCAGTGTGCGGATTCATATACTGCATTAATTATACCGCAGAGAAGCTCTGCCCAACAGTGTGCGGTTTCATATGCTGCATTAATTATACTGCAGAGAGGCGCTGCCCGGCA
This sequence comes from Leptobrachium leishanense, assembly GCA_009667805.1. Taxonomy (NCBI): domain Eukaryota; kingdom Metazoa; phylum Chordata; class Amphibia; order Anura; family Megophryidae; genus Leptobrachium; species Leptobrachium leishanense. The sequence continues at coordinate 58,582,597 of CM019069.1, read as the reverse complement.
GTGTGTGGATTCATATGCTGCATTAATTATACTGCAGAGAGGCGCTGCCCGGCAGTGTGTGGATTCATATGCTGCATTAATTATACAGCAGAGAGGCGCTGCCCGGCAGTGTGTGGATTCATATGCTGCATTAATTATACTGCAGAGAGGCGCTGCCCGGCAGTGTGTGGATTCATATGTTGCATTAATTATACTGCAGAGAGGCGCTGCTCGGCAGAGTGCGGTTTCATATGCTGCATTAATTATACTGCAGAGAGGCGCTGCCCGGCAGAGTACGGTTTCATATGCTGCATTAATTATACTACAGAGAGGCGCTGCCCGGCAGTGTGTGGATTCATATGCTGCATTAATTATACTGCAGAGAGGCGCTGCCCGGCAGTGTGCAGATTCATATGCTGCATTAATTATACTGCAGAGAGGCGCTGCCCGGCAGAGTGCGGTTTCATATGCTGCATTAATTATACTGCAGAGAGGTGCTGCCCGGCAGTGTGCGGATTCATATGCTGCATTAATTATACTGCAGGGAGGTGCTGCCCGGCAGTGTGCGGAATTATATGCTGCATTAATTATACTGCAGAGAGGCGCTGCCCGGCAGTGTGCGGAATTATATGCTGCATTAATTATACTGCAGAGAGGCGCTGCCCGGCAGTGTGCGGAATTATATGCTGCATTAATTATACTGCAGAGAGGCGCTGCCCGGCAGTGTGCAGATGCATATGCTGCATTAATTATACTGCAGAGAGGTGCTGCCCGGCAGAGTGCGGTTTCATATGCTGCATTAATTATACTGCAGAGAGGTGCTGCCCGGCAGTGTGCGGTTTCATATGCTGCATTGAAACCTATGGGTTAAAAAGCCGTGTTTCTTTAAAAAAAGTTAGGAAACCTAAAATTTCACCCAAAAGATGCCTAAAAATTCCTAAAAGAATAATTAAGTAAAGAAACTTACATTCTATTGGTAGTAATCTACTTCCCATTCTATTGGTAGTAATCTACTTCCCAATCTTAAATAGGCAATAAAACACGAAATAACTCATAAAAAAAGGTGAAAAACCAAATGAGCCGAATCACCTGAAATGAGCCGGATCTCCGAAATGATCCGAATTGCCGAAATTAGCCAAATCGCCGAATCGATTTGAATCACCGAATCGAAATGATCCGAAACGAAAGAAAAACTGTCCGGAATGATCTGAAATTAAAAAAATACCCGAAAAAAAAACGAAACGGAAAAACAAGTCATGCACAACCCTACAATATGTCATTGTGTACATGACTTGTTGCTTTTTCTCAATAATCTTTAGAATATTAAATAGAAATACAATTTTGTTTAATGAAAGAAAGAAATTACGGATAGTTTAACGTTCTGCCAATTTAAAACTAACAAGGAGTTATTTTGTATACTCGACCATCAAATGTAATAGTTGGTGGTTTCTACAGTAATTAAAAAATACATTGGTCTATGTAGAACTGTACCTTTTAATAAAGACTGTAAGCTTTCAATGAAAGCAGCTGCATTTTGGGCTGTTTTGGCATGTAGTCTTAATTATTGTTTTATCTACCTAATGAGCTTTCTTAAGAAGGAGGAAATGGAGGAGTTTGTACGATAATGTGGTAGGGGGTTATTTAATTAAAAAACAATAAAGCCTCCAGCTGCTTTCTGTTAATAATATGAAATTCCTCCTCAGATCACAGAATGCTGAGAAACAAGAGGTGATCAAGGAAAAAACTTCAGAATTTTCTACTGCTTATGAGATCGAAAACACTCATCCTTAACATTTCACAATCTGGCATTTAGCAGGCATTTTAAAGACAGATGGAATTCATATGACGCTTGTCAATCTTTAATTTGGGTTTACAATAAAGAGATATAGCACCGGGACACTAAAAGAAGAGGCTTGTTGGATTATTGGCTGTGAGTTGGTGAAGAATTACAAGGGAGATTTAATCCAACACAATCAAGATAAAGTATTGAGGAATGAAAATGTTTTGTCCTAAAGAAATCATTCAAATTCTCCAGACTTCGAAATATCTAGAAGGTGTTGTTCTGTGATCGGAACAGCATCCATTTGTACAATATATTATTCTGGTAGTTCATAACAGTCTGTAGTCACCAAGCAGTGATTTATACAGGGTTATTCAGAGAGAGGTGAAAACCAGGAGAAAGACTAGAGAAGTGAAAATTCTAGGTCAAAATAGCCAAACCAGAACAATTCTCCCATTTATCTCACTTTCCAAATCGGCTATTTTGACCTAGCATTTTCACTTCTCCAGTCATTCTCCTGGTTTTCACCTCTCTCTGAATAACCCTGCTAGTGTCTTAGAAATATCCATGTAAAATTAAGGTTGATAAAAGAGAGATGGAACAGGTTTCATATTTGAATTTGTTTTCTATTGCTCTGCTACTGTGTGGGTTTACCACCAAAATGTCTCCATGCCATTCTGCCATTTGGTCTGTGGTTGCATGCCATTCTGCTGTCCTCAGCACGTCATACTTCAGTCCCTGTGTCATCTCAGGTGATGCTGAACATCCTTACTCCATATATCCCACGCACGTTATGGGTTTTGATGTGGAAAGCCAGTGCCGTGTGTAATTTTACAGCCGAACATATATATTTCTCTCTGACACTTTGTGTACTGACCCAGCTAGTTTCATTGACCACATGTCTGTCTGTTTCCCAGTTTATCGACCCCGCTACAGTCTCTGAACACATATCTGTCTATCTACTCAAGTATCAACCTGGCTGTTCCTAGTCCTGACCATGTCTCTCCCTGATTATTATTTGTGTACTGACATGACTATTCCCCCTGACCAGCATCTTTCGCTCTCTCTCTGATATTTTGTGTTCTGACCCAAGCATTCCCTCTGACCACATCTCTGTCTGTCCCTCTGGCATACCCAGCCATTCATCTCTCATCCCGAATGGACACAGATGTTTAAGCTCAGCCATTATAAAGACTGGTGATCAGGTCTGATTCTCGGCCCCTTTCTCCTACCACTATAGTCAGGATTAGCTGTTTTAGGGACTGTTTTAATCCTAGGTAGGAGAGTATTTGGTATTGCATATCGGGGTCTTTCAATCACTCCACAGCCATCACAGCTACTTAGGTGTAAAGTTTGCTTGTCTGCCCTCAATTCAATATTACCAAGACAATTGCAGAGAAATTTCAGGAACATTGACCCATCATAGCTGACGCCCTTGGGCGTAGGCAATGGGTGGGTCACTAAGGTGGCCTCCCTGCTTCCATATAAATTTAATACAATGAAGCAGTAAATTGAGCACACAAGTACATTGACAAAAACCCAAATTAATTAAAAAAGAAAAAGAAAAATCCTTCCCATATGATTCTTTCTTTGGTTTATCTTTGGAGATGTCCTTTTTTTGTTTTGGATTTTTGACGATTTGGCCAAATTGCAGACAAATCTTAATTCATCAAAAAACGAATGTACCTATCCAACAGTTTGTTACTTTACCAGTCTTCATTTTCAGATACTTGCCTCTTCTGGATCCCATAAGACTCCTACTAAGGACCATTTATTGATCTCATAGGTTGGTCTTGCATGTTCACCACTGTTTACTGATTCACTGAGGTTGTTTAAGGGATCAACAAGCTAAGGGTTTATAGCGATAGAGGTATGTAGAGCGATAGAGGTATGGTTAAATAAATTGTCAGTGTTAGACTTCCTTGACATGCTCAGTTTAAAGTACTGACGTCTGGTATGCCCTATGTTATTTCAGAAAAGAGTTTCTCATCTTTTCTCATACACTTCCCCTATTTTATTCCACTTCGTTCCCCAGTAATGAAATCTACCAACTCTTAACACAAAGAGAGTAAATTAAGCAATTCAATGCAGTTTAAGAGTCATTAATCTATCCTTCCTTCCTATATTACCTTTTTTCCTAAAATTAATAAAATGTTAATTACTGAAAAATGCATAGATATTTAAAGAGTTTTACAAGATAAATGATCTTCTCCCTCATATATGGTAATTGGATTTCATTTCCGAGAAAGAAAATATCTATTTAAAAAAATAACACTGTTCTTTGGTTCTGAAATGTGTCTTTGATAGCAGCAAAGCACGTGATTTAAATTTCTTTCTATTGAAAAGGGCCATATATATGCTTAGGGACACTCACTGTCTCGTTGAAATAGAAAGAAAGGTTCCCATCTACTACAATAGGTTTACCAAGGGAGGACTGGCAGGTTATAGGTTTGGGATCAAGTGTAAATAAACAGTTTCTTTAACCTCTTCAATACCAAGTAGTTTTGCATAAAATCACTGCCAGGAACCAGTGTATTTATGGAAAAACACTTTCCATTGCAGAAAATGTAAAATGATATACACCATTATACATTTATAGAGACAGTAAGCTTATTTAATTCGCAGGCTGTGGGCTGCTTCCCTGCATCTGAGATAACTAAGAAGTACCAACGAAGGGCAGAGGCCACCCTCAACTTGGCCCAAGGCACTCAAAACCAGAGCCGGGATATATGAGGCTCTAGAAAGCGTAAGTGTTCCTTTGTCTATGGACACTCGGCATTTTTTAAGGCAATATTGCACTATCATTTTCTCTTTTTTCCTTCCTTCTCCCTTTTGTGAACTGGGAGTCCGTATAAGACTTAGGTGAAAACATCACATCAAGACTCTGCATATACGCCTGGACTGTTTACATAGAGGTTGAATCAGACTTTCTCATACTTCCAGCACTAAGTGCATGGTTTGTTGGAGTTTTTTCTAGACTTTGAGAGACTGGACTTGAATTTAGCAACATTCGCTGAAACATAGAGAACACTACACGAATAGACTGCACAGTCGTTAAGGACGTTTTTTTATATATGCACTTTCGTTTGCATTTGTACTTTACGTGTTTTATATATATGCACTTTGGTTTGCATCTGCACTTTAGTTGCTTTTTGCAATATACGCACATTCCTTGGTTATTTGTACAGTGGTAATATTGCACATAGATTATTCACGGTTGCAATTTATTTGGTGATTTAGACTGTGCACTTATCCCAGAACGTTGGGAGCCACCGTATACAATTTATCTATTTTAGGTATTGTATATCTGCCATTTTGCACCTACAAATCATACCCACTTTATTACATTTGAAAGCTGTAATATTGATGTCACTAGAGCTTGCATAATCTTTATTTATCTACATATATGCTATCTAGGCTCTGATTTTATAGGAATTTATACCGAACATATTTCACTCTAATAACAGATTGCGCCACTAGGACCTCTCCTCTTTGCAGGCTGTGGGCTCCCCCTGCTGGCCAAAAAGCTCTATTCCATGTATAGAAACACAGCCCGAACTCCGTGTTTCCGTGAAATAAAAACAGATCTCCAAGTTGTTCAAACAGCTTCAGCACCTTATGTCTACATTAAGAAGTGAGATCGGACGAAGGTTGTGGCACGCGTCAGGGGTTTTACCCGGTTTAGGAAGGGTAATAATATGAGCCTGTAACATGTCTGTCGGGAATGTACCTTGTTCTTGTGCAGCCCCAAAAACCGTGTGCAGGTGTGGTAGGAGGTGAGAAAAGAAGGTCGAGTAATATAAACTGTTGAGTCCATCAGGGCCTGGGGCCTTCCGTTTTTGAAGCCCTTTAACCACCCCAGAGAGACTGGGGAAGACAGTTTTAGCATTTGTGAGGGCAATAATTTTGGCATGTTCAGTTTACGTAGATAGCCGGTAATGGCGTCAGGTGTAGGTTGTGTTGTTGTCTCATCTGTCGATAGGTTATACAGTTTCTCATAGAAATCTGCAAATTTTATTTATTTATAAAGGATTTTACCAGGAAGGATACATTGAGATTTCTCTCATTTGCAATGTCCATCGGATTGTGGAGTACTCCCCGGTTTGTTTTGTAGATATGATTTTTATATAAATCCAACATATTCCATATAATTCCTCCATAAATGAGTAAATTAACCTCCTGATTTGATGGTGCTGCTTCTTCCTTGCATAGAGAGGCATTGGCCTGTCAGCAATGCACATTGCAGTGTATTGCTGTCCATAAATCCAGAAGATTGTCTAGGCCAGGGCAAGCTGGTTGAGAAGTCTTCTGCTTGGAAAGGTTGTCATGGTCCACTGGGGCACCCATAAATGGGGGTATTTTGAATTAAATGGTCAAAGCAGCCCGAGAACTAAGGATGAGCGTTTGGTTCGATTCGAACGTGAGTTCGAATCGAACCTCGGCCGTTCGAGTGTTCGGCGAACGCAGAACATTATGGGATGTTCTAATTCAATATTGAGCCCTGATTGGGCAAAGTCCAGGCCAGGTGCAGGACTTTGCCCAATCAGAGCTCAGCATGAAGATGAGGCATGGGGCAGAGCTTTAACCAAGCTCTGATTGGTTAAAGTCATGCAAGACTTTAAACAATCAGAGCTTGGTTAAAGCTCATCTTCATGCTGAGCTCTGATTGGGCAAAGTCCTGCACCTGACCTGGACTTTGCCCAATCAGGGCTCAATATTGAATTAGAGCCCTGATTGGGCAAAGTCCAGGTCAGACGCAGGACTTTGCCCAATCAGATCATTCTGCATGAAGACGTGGGGCAGAGAGGAGCCGCGGCCAGAAGGATCGGAGGAGCTGATGGACCGGGGAACAGGAGGCCGGAACAGCTGCAGGACAGGTGAGTTACGGGGGCTGGGGGCCACAGGTCTCCTAAATGTACCGGCAGCCGCCGGTACATTTAGGAGAACTGCGAACACATTTTGCGTGTTCGGCCCCCATAGGTTTACATTGTGTTTGAGTTCGTATTCGAACATTTTGGCCGTTCGGCTGTTCGGATACGAACCGAACACAAGGGTGTTCAGCTCATTCCTACCGAGAACAGTGCGACTAACTCCATATCGTCCTCTGATTTCACAAAATTTCTATCCAAAAATTTAACCCTTACTGGTACCTATTTTCACACTTTTTGTTCCCCATCCATCATACTCATTCATAAAATACAAATATAGGAAGATTTAATGTGTACAATTTTTTTTAGGAATGGATGATACATTATTTTCTTGCTGTAAAAGGTATGCAAACGCTGTCCTGTTGGGATGCAGATTATGTGGCAAATGGATTAGACGTAATCATATTGGGAAGGTGAGACAGTATTTATAATATCTCAGATTAATAAAGTTAATTTAGTATGGAGACTTGCCATGGGAGAGATATCGAATTGAATTCATAAAAATCATAACCTTTGTTTTATTCTCACTGTTCTAATTAGATCATTTTCCACTTCAATCCATCTTGTAGCATGTGACGTGATGTGCCAACTTGTGAATTTTCAGTGCTTTTTGGTATTAAAATAAAAATACAAAGGTCACAAAACATACTATGCTCGTGTAAAGGGGGCATTATTTTGGATAGTATTTTTTTCAAAATATAAAAGTTTTGAATTCTACACACTACGTAGTCCAAAAAAGTCACACACTCTATTATTTTTTTGGACCGCCTTTTACTTTGATTATGACCGCATTCGCCATGGCATCATTTTCATAAGCTCTTGCGATGTCACAACATCTAACTCCATCGAAAGCTGCATTCTTTTGCCGCCACTATCATGTATTGCTGATGGGAGAGTCGGACCTCTGTGTAAAGTCTTCTCCAGCAGATCCCAAGTGTCATAGTGGCTTTTATGTAGAGAACACGGTCTGGTCCTTAAACAGGAAGCAGCGTCTTTGCCGGCAGACGCCTATCGCTGTTTTCCCGGTTGTGTAGTGGTACAATGACGTCACACACATGATTCATACCGGCTGGGTGGAGTAGAGGTAATGTCACTGCTCTGCATGGAGAGAGCCTGTGGAGTCATGGGTTCAATCCCAGCGAGCAACCTCTCCAGTAAGTGTCCTTGGCAAGACACCTAATGGTACATACTCGCCACCCAGGACATACTTGAAAACGGGAGAAATCTCAATGTATCCTTCCTGGTAAAATCCTTTCTCCAAAAAAAAAAACATTACCCTGTTAAGCTATGGTAGCAATCTTTTAAGCATGGGATAGGCATAAGGCTATCCTAAACAAAACATAAATCCAGGTTAAGTATCCATGTAATTGGGCAGACTAGATGGGCCGAAAGGTTCTTATCTGCCGACATTTTTCTATGTTTCTATACCGCAGCTCTACCTAGCTGGGGAGAGGACCTCTAACTGGCACCAGCTCTATTGGTGGCGGGTTGGGCGGCGTTTGCAAACAGCACACCATGAGAGGCTCGATGATCGGAGGAGGGAGGGGCGGAGGCCATACATGTGACACAAAGATTCTCAATTGGGCTAAGATCTGGACTCTGTGGTGTCCAATCCATCTGTGAAAATGTTGTCTCATGCTCCCTGAACCACACGTGCACATTGTGAGTCCAATGAATCCAGGCATTTTCATCTTGGAATATGTCCACACCCTCAGGGCACAATAAATCCAATGATGGACAAACCTGCTCATTCAGTATATTCAGCTTTTCAGTTGAGCACATTTTTGGCCAGATGAAACATTTTAACCCTTTCCTGTCGGAGGGCGTACTTTGCCATCCCCTTGGCAGGTGGGCCTTGAAGCCGCGGGGTGGCATAGGTACCCATAGGCACGCCATGGTAGCTTCAATGGGCCTCTGTAGTCCTTCTCACCAGTTAGCGCGTCCGTTGGTAAGGGGTTAATGAATGCAGTATTTATCCAATGGAAGTCTCACACTTATTTGCTTAGTTAAATCCAGGTGGTGACTTGTTTTTGGCCAGGCAGTGTATATCTTTCCATTTATTTGCATTGGTATTGTTATAGATGGCTCTGACAATGTAATAAGAATCACTTGGTAAGAAGTTTCTAGTTTAGTGGGTCAATCTCAATGTATAATATTGACAAGTTATGTGTTGGGGCAGCCTGCAAAGGTTCCTGGGCAAAGATGAGTTGTGGTCACATCAGGCTGTGGAAATGCAGGATTATGGAAGCAAAACAAATTGCAGTAAAACAAAAATAAATTAATATCTTTCTGCAAAAGTTGGTAAAAAATTTCTAATAACATCAAAATGCCTGGGATCCTATCATGTGGTTTCGGTGATTCCTTTTAGCCACCTCTTTGCTTTTTATTGTTTATTTGTGAGTGTGGTGGTAGATGGAGGGTTATTTCCTAAAAAAATATATTGCCTTTCTAGCACTGGCCTAACTAATTAATTCAAAGATTTCAAATAAAAAAGAATGAACCCCTTCACTACCAAGTGTTTTTCCATTTAACCAATGGTGGGACCAAGTGATTTAATAGAAAATTACTTCCCATTAACCAAACAGTATATAAATACAGAGACATCCCCCATTTGTGTTCACTGTAGCCCTATTTGACTTCTGGCCAAAAAGTGCTACTGCATTTACATTACATTACAGCTTGGGCTCATTTTTGTAAAGAAAAAAAAGATATGTGTAGCGCTCACTCCCGGAGGAGCCGCTGAAATTGAACCACGGGTCAGTCTCCCCGCACTATGGAATAAATATACTCCAGCACCGTTGTGGATTTTATACATTAAATAGTTTACTAGAAATAAAGGCATATAATGGATAACACGGTGTTCGTGGATATATTTACAGTATTTCGTATTTCGGGAAACGCGCAGCGGAAAAGAAATACGAGGCTTCGTATTTCGGGAAAATGCGCAGCGGAACAGAAAAATACAATGCTTCGTAATTCGAAGAAAACGCGTAGCGGAAAAGAAAATAAGATACGAATCTTTAACCCCTTTTTGGATATTAGGGAGTGAGTCCCGCACAGGTTAAGTCCCGGACTGTAAGTGTGTGTGTGTGTGTTATGGTACCCGGGTACTATTCAACTGGCCAGTGAATTACAGTACTTAAAGTGGTGTCTTCGACTAGTCAAGTTGGGGCCCTGTGGGTTTTAGGAACAAACAACAGCGTGCTTTCTTGCTTTACAACCGGCCTTGGGGGCCTCTCACCCATTCGCTCGATAACCAAGGCTCCGCTGACCCAGGACGTCTCTCCGCTCGATGCTTCACTGGGATACTGGCTACTGGATCCGTTGTCTGGCTCTCTCTGCTCCGGCCACGACTTGTCCAGCTTACCGCCTGCTCTCCCAATCCGATAGACCTGTGGTACTCCTAACTCGGGGGTCCTCCGGCTTCCTTGATAGCAGCTTGGGTAATATCTGTGGATCACTGGGTCTCCCTCTTACAAGGCTGGATAACCCAATCTGGAATCCTAATAGGCCGCACCTGCGTTCTGGCCTAGTCACTGTTCCTTCTGCAGCACTGTGTCCTGTCTCTTTCACTCCCTGGCGCGCTCTGCCAGCTATCTCCACGAGGCTCAGGATGTCACTCGGCGTGTCCCACCCACTTCCTGTGTCCGTTCCCAGAGCATGCCGGGAAGTGTAGTCCCAATGTTGAGTGTCTCTTATCGTGCTTGTCTCCCTCCGGTGGCCAAAAATGGGTACTGCCACAGTAAGGTTTTAAACACAGCGCTACATATGCTAGCTGATATAATGTCGACACACCGGCTGCCATGTCCGAAGGGTTCAAATTTTGGGGAGTGTTCTGGAGCCAAATTGCAAATTTGACGTTTGTTTGCAATAAACAAAATTCCTTTGCATTGCTACACAATCAGACGAGATCGAGTACAAAGCAGGTGTTTTTTGAAGAACGAGTCCACTCTATAATGTCACTGAAGGGGTTAATATTATACTATATTGTTCACATTATAGTCCCTCAACAAAGAACAAATAAAAAAAGGTTTACAAGCTAAATGTCATCCTGTGGATTAATATAGTATAGATATTAAAAATGCCACACCATTGACATTTCTTTTGTGTTTTATATTTGCCCCATTCAACATCTCAGTTTATATTTCTTACAAAACTTTTCCCATTTTCAACGAAGGGATAGAAAAAAAGGCCTTATTAGTTTATGGAACATTTTGTTCTGTCTCAGAGGCCAACAAAAGATTAATTACCTGTTTAGATGCAGAGAGTTTTTAAGCAGCACATTATTTTGTGTTGGCCATTAGGATCATAAAGTCTGCTTTGCAAGTTTTCATAATTGTTTTATCAAGGCTAGTTAACGTTAGAGACATTTTATTATTCTGCCTCTAATTACGTGTTTGTGCTGTTACATTAAACTCAGCTGCTTGCGGATTGTTGTGCTAATATAATGACATGGCAGCGGGTCTGACTCCTTATCTGGCTTGCGAGCAGAAACCTGTTATCCACGTTTAACCCTTCAAAACAAAAGAAACAGAATGCATTTTTGATTTCCAAACTGTCACGGTAAATCATTTGTTATAGAATTTAGTAAAATAAATTATGTGAAAAAATAAGTAGTAAGATATAGAGCATGAGGAACATAGTGAAAAAAATATTTTACATAGAAACAATATTATATCAATGTACCTTTTATATGTATAATCAAAATTCTAGATATCCTTCCCTATTAGGTTCCTGAAACCTTTAATAACCAACAGTGATGGAGTTCAGTGATGGGTGATGGTCCTCTCCCTTTGGCACTAATATTGCAGTTCAAGATACCTAAAATAAGGGCATCATTTAATAAGGCCTGAAGCACCTAGGGCGTAAGGCCTTTAAGTTGCCTCTGATGCCAGGACGCAGGGAGGATTTTTCTAGAAGGTTTTTGGAGCGCGTGAGGAGATTGAGCGGGAGCGGTGTGGGAGGAGTCGACAGGAGGGTACTTAAGGCGCGTGTGGAGAGGCTCTGCGCGCCTTTTTCTCCTGAGGTAGAGCGGTGAAAATCTGTGCTGCGTCAGAGAAGCGGTGGTTTTTTCGGCTTTTTGCCTTAAAATATTGTTTTGAAAATGGCGGAAGGTTGGTGAGCTGGAGTCGCTACTGGAGGAAGTGCGTGAGGCTGCTCGGCACCGTGGTGTGGAGTGGGCCAGAAGAAGCCTGTCGCAGGTGTTGGCGGCGGATGGGGGTTCTCGGCCTGCCAGGATTTCGAGGCCTCCAGTGCGGTTTAATCCGGGAGGCGAATCCAGTGATGTATCGGTGGCCAAGAAATTGAGATTGGAGGCTGTGAGAGGTCGTGGTCGGTTGGTCCAACAGATGTTGGCTGGTGGTGACGCAGTTGGAAATGAGGCTGGTGTGAGCGCTTCCAGGCCTGAGGAAGGTAGGAGCTTGAGGCCGGCTTCGGGGGCTAAGGATCCTTCCGGTCGGAGAGGTGGTGTGGTGAGCTCTACCAGGAGAGGAGTGCGGAGTTCGAGGAGTTCCTCAGGGAGAAGGAGAGGTCGGTGTTCCGCCAGGGGTCCAAGAGGAGGAGCAAGGGCTGTCTCAGGGACTGATGTTTCAGCGGTAAGACAGTTGGTGGATGGGGATGTGTACGGTGGTGTGACACTGGGTATTGGTGTGCGGGATGAGGGCACCCAAGAGCTCGAAGTAAATTGGTGTTCAGTTGGTGGAGATGATGGGGCTCCGGATGTTGGTGTGAGGGAGCGAGTTGATGATTTTGGTACTTCGGGTTCTGGGGCTCATCGCACTATTAATTTTTCATCCACAGTTCCAAGAGATCGGGAGAGGAGTCCACAGCCGGTGGGTGGTTTCCAGGCTGCTGGAGTTGGTGGAGGTGGTGCAGGAGGTTTGGAGTCGGTGGCGATGGAGGTTCCAGGAAGTGCGGGCGGACCTCGTGTGGCGACAGGTAACAGAAATGGTGGTGATGTTGGTTCTTTCATGTCTTTTTTACAGGGGGCATTTGAGGCTTGGTCGGGTACACCAAGGGGTGTGAACCAGGGTGTGTATTTGGCTCAAGCTTGGAAGGGGTCAAGTGGCCAGTTGTGAGAGCCGGGGGAGCTCTTGGTGGTGAAGTTATGGCTTCGAATGGGCCGAGTAGCAATGTGGGTTCACTCGGTGAGTCCGCAGGAGTGGCGGATGTGGCAAGGAGGAATGCTTACGTGTCATTTTCTGGGCCTTTGGGGTTTCATTTGAAGCAGGAGGTTAAAGATGGCATATGGCAGGGAGAGTATGTGGAACTTTTTTGCCTGCTTCCGTTGGATGAGGTGGCTGGGGTAAAAGATGATTGGTCTAAGGACGGTTTAAAGGAAGAGGAGGAAAGGAAGAAGTAGTTTCGGAGGATTCCTAAATCATTCGGGAATTGGCTCCGGGCTTTCTGTATTTTGGCATGTGTGGTGGGGGAAAAGAGCCCACAGCACTGTTCGGGTCTTTTTTTGTTATGTGGATGGGATTTGGGAGGCTTATCGAACTTATGGTGGTTGGGCATGGTGTAAATACGATGAGCAGTTTAGGCAACGTTTGGCGGCTCACCCAGGCATGGGGTGGGATCAATTGGACATTACGCTGTGGTTGCGTTTGATGGGGGCACAAAAGGCGTTGCCCTTTCCAGGGGGAGCCGGTGGGGGAGGAGTCAGTTCCCCACCGGCTGGTGTTAAAAAGGGATCGTGCTGGCAGTTTAACGAGGGTCAGTGCAAGTTTGGTGCAGGGTGCAGATACAAGCATGAATGTTCAAACTGTGGAGGATTACATTCATTGTCCGGATGTTTTAAGAGGGCAAGACAAGGAGGTCTGCCTTTTGGAGGGTCTGGAGAGGGGAGCTTCCTTGGTGAAACTCGACGCAATGTTACCGTGGCTAAGGCTTTACGGAAGACATAGAGATGCAGAGTTTTTACGTGACGGTTTTGGTGTTGGTTTTCGGATTCCTTTTGTGGTAAGGCCTGAGGGTGGCAAGCTAAGAAATTTGAAGTCGGCTAGAGTGTATCCGGAGGTAGTTCGGGAGAAGGTGTTTAAGGAGATTGGGGCTGGTAGGATGGCTGGTCCATTCTCGTCTCCTCCGGTGCGGGATTTGAGGATATCCCCTTTGGGGGTTGTGTCGAAGCAGAAGGTGGGAGAATTTCGTTTGATTCATCATTTATCCTTCCCACGGGGCGAATCGGTGAATGATGATATTGGTGAGGAGTTGGCCTCGGTGTCATACGTGTCATTTGATTCTGCGGTTAGTTTGGTTCGTGATGCAGGATAAGGAGCTTTGATGGCCAAGGTGGATATTGAGTCGGTTTTTCGGTTATTACCTATTCATCCTTCGTGTCATCATCTTCTGGGATTTTGGTTTGAAGGTGAATTTTATGTGGATTTATGTTTGCCTATGGGTTGTTCCATTTCCTGTTACTTTTTTGAATGTTTCAGTAAATTTTTGGAATGGGTGGGCCGTGAAGTGGCAGGGTCGAACAATCTGACTCATGATCTGAATGATTTTTTGTGTGTGGGAAGGGAAGGGACAGGAGAGTGTCTACACATTCTTCGGTCTTTTCAGTGGGTGGCACACCGATTTGGTGTTCCTTTGGCCTCCGATAAAACGGAAGGTCCAGCATCGGTTATCACTTTCTTGGGAATTGAGATTGATTCAGTGAAGGGTGAGTGTGGTTTACCTATGAAAAAAATAGTGGAAGCTTTGAGACAGGTTGAGGGGGCCTTGTCGGTTAAGAAATTACAGTTGAGAGAGCTACAGTCGCTGATTGGTCGCTTGAATTTTGCGTGCAGGGTTATTCCGGTCGGAAGAGTCTTTTTACGTGGATTGGCTTTGGCAACACGGGGTATTCGGGAAGGTCATCACTTTGTTAGGATTTCCAGTACCATGAAAGAAGATTTGGAAGTGTGGAAATCCTTTTTGGTGGTATATAATGGGGTGGCCTTATTCCCTTCGAAAGAGGTTTTGGCGAAGGAGCTGGAATTGTTTACGGACGCCTCAGGAGGTGTTGGTTTTGGGGTATATTTTGGGGGTCGTTGGTGTGCTTCTCGTTGGCCTGATCGTTGGTTGGCATCTTCCTTGGTTAGGAATTTGGCCTTTTTGGAGTTGTTTCCATTTCCATTAGTAGTGGCCTTGGAGCTGTGGGGAGGTGCTCTGAAAGGAAGAAGGATTCTGCTCCATTCTGACAACATGGCGGTGGTGTCGGCGGTTAATTCTTTATCGGCTTCATCATTGCCAGTCATTAGATTGCTGAAGAGATTTTCGTTGTTGTCTCTTAAGTTTAATGTTTTATGTAGGGCAAGGCATGTCCTGGGTCGCCTTAACTCTGTGGCGGATGCTTTGTCTCGTTTTCAGTGGGGCAGGTTTCGTTCCCTGGTTTCGTTTGCAGAGGAGGTGGGCACCCCTTGTCCGGAGGGCCTTTGGCAGCTAGGCTCGGAATTTTTGGAAGATGGGTGAAAGGTTCTTTGTCTGAGTCATCTTGGAAGGCCTACTCGCGAGTATGGAAGGACCGGGACGCTTTGGCTGAGCGGTTCAGGTACGTGGCAGTAGGTGGTTTGGATGAGGTAAGTCTGCTCAGAGCATACCTCATTCGGTTATTTGAGTCTGGGGCATCTCCTGGAGTGGCTCGGCAGTCTTTAGCCACCTTGGCTTTTCTTTTTCAGGTATAAGGGAAAAGAGATGTCACCAAGGATTTTGTGATCAGATGTGCAGTTCGGAGTTATGTGAAGGGGAGATGCAGGGCGGACGTTAGGCGTCCAGTTTCGAGACAATTATTGGAGGGGCTATGGGATTTCGTTGGGAGTTTTTGTTCTTCACCTTATGAGGTTCTGCTTCTGAGGGCGGCTTTTTGTTTAGGGTTTTTTGGGGCATTTCGAGTGGGTGAGTTGGTGTGTAATTCTAAGAGAGGAGGTGGTGGTTTAGGAGCTGATACGGTTTGGTTGGGAGTTAATGATCTGGTTATTTGGGTTGCTAACTCCAAGACGGATCAGTTGGGTAGGGGGCGTCGAGTTGGTTTATTCAGTGTGGATAACTGTGTGGTTTATCCGGTGGAGAAAGTTAAGAAATTTTTGGAGGTACAGTTGGAGTCTAGAGTGGCCTTTTTATGTCACGCGGATGGGTCGGCTTTATCAAGATTTCAGTTTATTTCTATTTTTAAGAAGGGTTTAGGGAGAAACCCGAAGGAATTTGGTTCTCATTCTTTTCGGAGTAGGGCTGCAACGGAAGCTTCAAGGTTGGGTTTGTCGGCAACGGAAATTCAAGAATTGGGAGGATGGAACTCAAGGGCTTTTAAGTCTTACGTTCGTCCTGGTTTGCTGTCATGAATTTTGTAATCATCTGTTAAAGCTGGGAGGTAATGTGGAGCACAGTTTGCTGTATGTTAAGTATGTCTTTTTGCTGATGACACAAAGATTTGCAACAGGGTTGACATTCCTGGAGGGATCAGCCAAATGACAAATGATTTAGGTAAACTAAAAAAATGGTCGGAGCTGTGGCAATTGAGTTTTAATGTGGATAAGTGCAAGATAATGCACCTAGGACGTAAAAGCCAAGGGCTGAATATAGAATATTTGATACAGTCCTAACCTCAACATCTGAGGAAAGGGATTTAGGGGTTATTATTTCAGAGGATCTAAGGGTAAGTAGTCAATGTAATAGAGCAGCAGGAAATGCTAGCAGAATGCTTGGTTGTGTAGGGAGAGGTATTAGCAGTAGGAAAAGGGAAGTGCTCATGCCACTGTACAGAGAACTGGTGAGACCTCACTTGGAGTACTGTGTGCAGTACTGGAGACCGTATCTCCAAAAGGATATAGACATCTTAGAGAGAGTTCAGAGAAGGGCTACTAAAATGGTGTACGGCTTGAAGGAGAAAAGTTACCAGGAAAGGCTTAATGATATTAACATGTACAGCTTGGAAAAAAGACGAGACAGAGGAGATATGATAGAAAATTTAAATACGTAAAGGGAATCCACAAGGTAGAGGAAGGGAGTATATTTAAAAGGAAACAAATTAGCAAAACAAGAGGACATAGTTTTAGATTAGAGGGGCAACGGTTTAAAAGTAACATCAGGAAGCATTATTTTACTGAGAGGGTGGTGGATACATGGAACAGCCTTCCAGTTGAAGTGGTAGAGGCCAAAACAGTAATTGAATTTAAGCAGGCATGGGATAGGCATAAGGCTATCCTAAACAAAAGATAAATCCAGGTAAAGTATCCATGTAATTGGGCAGACTAGATGGGCCGAAAGGTTCTTATCTGCCGACATTTTTCTATGTTTCTATGTTTCTATGTTATGTTTTCAACTTTTATAAAAAAATAAACTAAAAAAAACAAACATTTCATTGAAATATGAAAAATATCAATTTTATGCATGAAATATGAATTATACCTTTTTATACGGAATATATATATTTATTCTATTTTATCTTTGTAAATTTGTTGGTTGTTTGGGGTTGAGTGTGAGGGTTTCTAGTATTTGGAGGCAAGGAGTTGGTGTTTGTTTATGTTGTGTTTTTCTTTGCAGGTATGGTCATGGTTATTGGGAGGGATGTGTGGTGGTTTGGTGGGGAATTTTTCTTTTAAAGTATTTTGTGTGAGGAGTTTTTATTTAGAGTATTTGTGTGGTGGAGATGTTGGTAATGTGTTTTTGTTTTTGCAGATCCTCCAAGAGTGGTGTGGATTATAGGAGACTCGCTGATTTTATGGGGTGAGAAGAAGGGCGTTGGTGCAAACCTCTGGTGTTCAGATGGGTCTGCTTGGGTCGGCAACACGGGTACGGTGGATCGGAATCCGTGGACTCCTATGGGAGGAGTCTAAGCTGACAATTTTGGGTGTCCTGAGGCATGGTGAAGTTCCCCATCTGCTGGTGGTTCACATGGGAGGGAACGATTTGGGTGTGGTCCCTCTTTGTATGCTGCTGGAGCAGATGCAGGAAGATCTGCAGCAGTTGAGGGTGTGGTCACCATGGACAGTGGTGGTGTGGTCCGAGGTGATGCCAAGGATGGTGTGGGAGCAAGCGGAGAATGAGGAGGCGGTGCGGCTGGGCTGTATCAAGCTGAATCGCTGCATGGGAAGGTTCGTGAGGAGGTTGGAGGGTGTGGTGGTGCGACATCTACCTTTTGAGGAGGCGGAGTTTTATTTTATGGCGGATGGAGTTCACCTGACAGATGTGGGCAAGGATCTGTTCATCCTGGGACTCAAGGAAGGGATTGAACAAGCCCTGGATTTTCTTGGTGGGGGAGCTCTCCCATAAGGGGTTATGTGAGGAGCTTGTGATGGGGGCTTGTAGGCAGTGCTGGCTAGGGGTTCCTTTTTAGTTAGGATTACTTTGGTCAGATGGTTGGGAGTTGGGAGATTTTTGGTGGTTGGTTGGTTTGGAGGTGTGTGGGGAGTCCTCTTTCAGCACTGGATTATTGTTTTATTTTGTTATTAGAATTGTTATGTTATTATGGTGGGTTATAGTGTGGAGTTGTTAGCTGTGGCCTACATATAATAAATATATATATTATTCAACAGTTATGTGTTTGCGTATTTTTTGGCTCCCAGAGTCCGACCCGGTCATCAGTAAGCTACTTAAAACTCCAACCTGCAGAGTATTCCTCCTCCTTTCATGATCATGTCTAGTGAGCACACTTTGGCACCAAGCATTGGTGTCTAGTTTGCTGTACCGACATTGACTCTGGCTGATTTATCGCTCTGAATCCAGATCCAATTCTTATCGTTATTCCTGATATGATACAAAGAAAATGTAGGAGACCATACTGAGCCAATGTATATACAGGCTCTAAATCATGTGAGTTTGATACTCCTATACTATATGATTGATGTTATACCAGTGAGCAATATCTGATCTCTCCTTTGGTAATCAACACATCGTGGAAGAGAATAAGGGGAAAGGTTAACCTGGGATATTTGAACCCACCGCGCTTACAATGAGCCTATATAAATTTATGGCTCATTAAAACGTGAGTTCTATAAATAACATTATAATTATTATTATTATTATTCTTTATTTATAAAGCGCCAGCATATTCCGCAGCGCTGTACAATAGGCACAGTATAGACAGGGTTACAATACATTGAACAACATTTTACAAACAGTACAGGAGGAGATGAGGGCCCTATTCCCGTAGGAACTCACAATCTAGGAAGGTTGGGGTTGGAAACAGGAGGAGAGGACTGTAAGGTGAGAGTGATTGATGGTTGCGTCAGTGAGTTGGGTGGTAGGTTTCCCTAAATAGGAACGTTTTAACGGAGCGTTTGAAGGAAGAGAAGTTAGGGGAAAGTCTGACAGTATGAGGGAGAGCGTTCCAGAGAGTGGGGGCTGCGCGTGAGAAATCCTGCAGTCTATCATGGGAAGAGGTGATGCGGGGAGAAGCTAGGCGCAGGTCACTGTTTGACCTTAGGGAGCGGGCTGGGGTGTATTTGGTGATTAGTGAGGACACGTAGTGGGGAGCTGAGTTAGTGAGGGTTTTGTAGGTAAGTATAAGGATTTTGAACTTAATTCTGCAGTGGATGGGGAGCCAGTGAAGGGACTCGCAGAGGGG
Organism: Leptobrachium leishanense; assembly: GCA_009667805.1. Classification (NCBI taxonomy): domain Eukaryota; kingdom Metazoa; phylum Chordata; class Amphibia; order Anura; family Megophryidae; genus Leptobrachium; species Leptobrachium leishanense. The sequence continues at coordinate 58,563,366 of CM019069.1, read as the reverse complement.
AGCGGCAGAGACAGAGCGGCGGGTGAAGGTGAATTAGCCTGGCGGAGGCGTTCAGGATGGATTGTAGGGGGGAGAGGCGGGACAGAGGGAGGCCAGATAAGAGATTATTGCAATAGTCGAGTCGGGAGATTACCAGGGCGTGTATGAGTTGTTTTGTGGTGACAGCGGTAAGAAATGGCCGAATTCTGGAAATATTACGCAGTTGGTATCGGCAGGAGGAGGAAAGAGACTGGATGTGGGGGATGAAAGAAAGAGCAGAGTCAAGTGTAACTCCAAGACAGCGAACTTGGTTTGATGGGGAGATGGTGATACCCTCCACTGTGATAGAGAAGTCAGGAGGTGGGGAGGCATTGGAGGGAGGAATAAGTAGGAGCTCAGTCTTTGACATGTTGATCTTTAGTTGGTGGGAGGCCATCCAGGAGGAGATGCCAGATAAACAGTCACTGACTTTTGAAAGGACAGGTGGAGAGAGATCAGGGGTAGAGAGGTAGATCTGAGTGTCATCAGCGTAGAGGTGGTAATTAAAGCCAAAGCTGTTGATGATTTTGCCCAGGGAGGAGGTGTAGATGGAAAAGAGCAGAGGACCAAGGACAGAGCTTTGAGGTACACCAAGAGATAGAGGCAATGAAGAGGAGGAGTTACCAGCAAAGGACACACAGAAGGACCTGTTGGATAAATAGGAGTCAACCCAAGCATGTGCAGTGTCACCGAGACCCAGAGAGTTGAGGGTCTGTAGAAGGAGGGGGTGGTCAACAGTGTCAAAAGCAGCCGGGAGGTCAAGCAGGATGAGAATAGAATAGTGGCCGTGTTTTTTAGCAGTTAGGAGGTCGTTGGTGACTTTGAGGGCAGTTTCAGTTGAGTGTAGGGGACGGAAGCCAGATTGCAGGGGGTCAAGTAGGGAATTGGAGGACAGGAAGAGGGAGAGGCGGTTGAAGACTAGTTTTTCTAAGAGCTTAGAGGTAAAGGGAAGCAGGGATACAGGGCGGTAGTTGGATGGAGAGTTGGGATCGAGGGATGGTTTCTTTAGTAAAGGGGTAACTAGCGCGTGTTTGAAGGCGGATGGAAAGGAGCCAGTGGAGAGAGATAGGTTGAAGATGTGTGTGAGAGCAGGGGTGAGGGAGGAATTAGATGTGAGGGAATGGGGTCGAGCGGGCAACGTGGTGAGATGTGAGGAGGACAATAAGGAATTGACTTCCTCCTCAGTGGCTGGGAGGAAGCGGCAGAGGGTGACAGAGGGGTATATTTGGTGATTAGCGAGGACAGGTAGTGGGGAGCTGAGTTAGTGATACCATCAATATAATTATTTACATACTGTACCATTGTATATGTCTATTTCTTCTCTTACATATGATGAGAAGCTTGATGTAGAGCCACCTCAAGACATAAGCAATATATTTATAAGGTGATTTTGCATTCATCTGATATTAATATGTGCACTGGGTGTGCATAGTAGAGTGGGGTTTTCTTTTTCTCTGGAATACAACCCACATGCGCTGCACCCCTTTGTTTTTGGTGTATGCTTTTTAACTGAAGGGTTCAGAGGCCTTCACGTGGGAAATAGCTGCATATGGTTGGTGTTTCCTATTGACGCTCCGTGCGCCAGGTGTGGGAAATATATATTTTTCTTTGTTTGGTTATACAAGATCCAGTTCCAGACAGATCCTGTGTCAACTGGTTGACTCTGGTACTTGTGCACCAACGTCTAAACCAAGGCTACTTGGCGTAACCTCTACACTGTGTGAAATACTGGGACTTGCAGGTGACAGCCCCTGTGCTCACATTGAAGCCTGGAAAATCTATTCAATTTACCAAGATCAAAGGAAAAGTGTAGAACTTAAACTCTGCAGATTTATTAACCCCTTAAATACCAAGCTGTCTTCCATAAAACCACTGGCAGGACCCACTTTCCATTATCCAAACAGTAAATATTTATAGAGGTGTCCCTCTGTACATGTTTACCCTAAGTGATTTTTAATAAGCCCTCAGCCAAAAAGGGCAACTACATGTACATTATAGCTTGAACTTTGTGATTCTGTGCATGAAAAACCATATCTCAAATCTTTTCAAATAATTTCAGCACATGGGCCGTCATGTGCGATGTGTTGGAATTGCAGGGGCATGTTCTGGAACCCATTTGCAAACAAATTTAATTTGCAATAAACAAAATTCCTTTGTATTGCTCCAGATTTAGACGACATTGAGCATACTCGACATCAGGGCACCAGCAGGTGCTTTATGTCGATTGTGCATACTGGTACTCGATCTTGGTAGTGACGGAGTTAAGTAATAACTAAGGCTGGAGAAGAGGGTCAGTGGGGTTGTGTGGTTTTCTGGTTTTATTATACAGTTTCTGTTTCTATGTATTGAAAAACAAAAACAAGCCTAAAGAAAGGTAAGAATGTCAAGGTTTTAAACAAATAGTGCTTGTCTTTTATAGAGAGGCTTTTCGGGTACATTACCAATTTGAAAAATTTAGAACACTTTAGAAACTAGCTGCAAAACAATAATAATAATAATATTCCTATATGTATACTCAGTAGAACAGAGAGGAATATTCACTTGTTTGCTTGCTTGATGGTTTTTGTATTGACATTTATTGATTTGGAACACTTTACAAAGGACCGGCATGTGGAGATTCACTTTATTTAGTGAGACCGTGAGGAGTGTACAGTGCTTCAAGTGTTTTGCTTTCCAAAAAATATAGAAAGAAGCTGTTTGCTCATTAATGATTTCCCTAAAAAAAAAAGCTGCGCTAGGCAAGATAGAGTCTGAAAACATGGCCAGATGCAATGCATTACATAGATTAGCTATCTGTAATGTTGATATCTTTCCAAATCTACATATCACAAACTTACACATATACACACTGCCTGTTAGGCTTGTGCACCGATTTTTTTTTCGGTTCGGTTCGTTCGGATTTTGTAAATTTTCATTTCGACTCGTTTCGGCCGATTTTCATTTCGGTTCGGTTCGTTTCGTTTTTCGTATCAACTTTTTTTTCGTGATTTCGGAAATTTTCGTGTTTTTCGGAACGTCTGTTCTCCTCATTTCAAAGTGTCTATTCGTTTTGACGTAAACTAATGTTTTTTCAGATACGATAATTATAAGATACGATAATTCTGCCGATAAAATAATTCTGCCATTGGGATTTCTCATGTTTTACAAGAAGGATACATTGAGATTTCTCTGGTTTTCCAGGAAGGAAACATTGAGATGGGAATGATACAAAATTTATTTACAGGATCAGCGATATAAATACGATGTCCGAAATTACTGAAATGGAACCGAAATCAGGAATGGAGCCGAAATCACGAATGGAATGAAAATGAATTTCGATTTTACACATTTCTAGTCCATTCGAAAATTCCAAAAAGTTTTTGTTTCGGCACGAAAATTTGTTCGGATCTGCCGTTTTCAGATCTGAAAATTTTCGGAAAATCGTCCGAATCCGAATGCACGAATCGGGAAATTTCGTGAAAATTCCGAAATTCCGTAGCCCGAAACGCACATCCCTACTTCCTGTCCAAAAATAAGTCACCACCTACTGCACAAGCATGTTATGATCTGGGTTTGCGTCAGTTGTTCAGGTCTAGGTTCGGCAATGTTACGTGGCCAAAAAATGAAGTCATGTGACTCCCTGAATATACTGAATGGGCAGGTTTTTCCATCAATGGATTTTTCCAAGATGGCAATGCCAAGATTTATCAGGCTCAAATTGTGCAAGAGTGGTCCAGGGAGCATGAGTCATCATTTTTGCACATGGATTGGCCACCACACAGTTCAGACCTTAACCCCATTGAGAATCTTTGGGATGTGTTGGAGAAGACTTTTCACCATGCTCCGACTCTCCCATCAAATTAATACGACTCTGTATGGAAATAAATGCTGTGACATTGCATAAGCTTATCGAAACCTTGCCACAGCTAAGGCCCCCGGCACACGAGCGTATTTATGGCTCAAATGCGCCCGCACTTCCCTGCGTCCGTGGGGTTTTGATGGGGAAGGTCCTCCACCGGACATGAAAAAGCCCTCCCCGTCAAAAAGCTAAACGGACGCTTAAAGGATACAAAGCACGATTCTCCATAGGAGGATCGTGCTTTGTACGCTGAGCGCAGAGAGTGGAAGGAATGTCCACTTTTACAGACGTTCCTTCCTCTGCTCATGTGCCGCCAGCCTAATGTGTGCTGTAATCAAAGCAAAAGGCAGTTCATCGCACTATTAGAGTGTATTACCATTTTTTGTCCAGACAGTGTAAATAGCACACACTATGTATAAGGATTAACGGAAGTATTGTGAGTGATATACAGTATATTATTCGACGACTAATATCTGCACATATATAAAACTTTGGAAATGTTTTTCTACAAAAATAATCACACGTCTAATCCATGCAATTCAACTATCTATTAACAGACCAAACATACCCTTACATAATGGAATGAAGCCTCGGCTTACCCTAATGTTGGAAATAATTACTATTGAAGAAATGTCTATTGGGCTAGCACTTTTTTTGTCTTCTAACCTAAACTTATAGTTCACACTGTGATTGCCCTCAGAATAGAGAGAAAGTTCTGCTCCAACCCACTGCACTAATAGATTGCATTGAATAGTTTCGTATACAACTAAAGGAAGGAGTTGGCAGCCAAGTCCGATATGTCATTTACGGTTTTTGGGCTGTGGATTTACAATGGGAAATGACGTGATATGTCATAAGGGATGGGCCTTAGTAATTGTTTATGGTGTGAAAATGAGGATATTTACCACAGAGGAATCCATAGCACCCTATGATGTCTTATGTGCAAATCGTGTCTAAAGGACTTCTAACAGACGTTTATGTCTGTTGATTCGTCTTGCTTTATGTTTGATTCTATTATTTTAGTGATTTTATATTTTGTTTTTGATGCCTGCTTTGTCCTTGTTGAACTGCCAATGTGGTAGTCCGTTCTGCTGGGGTTCCTCAAAAGCCAGTCAAGGATTAGCAGGTCTATTCTAGGCTTGTGCACCGATTTTTTTTTTTCGGTTCGATTCGGTTCGATTTTTCGGATTTTTAAACTTTTCGATTCGGCTCGTTTCGACCGATTTCGGTTTCGATTCGATTCGGTTCGGCCCGTTTTTCGGGTACATTTTTTTTCGGAATTTCGACCATTTTTCGTATTTTCGTGTCACTGTGCTCGTTTTTTGTATCGTCTTTTCGGGATTTCGGAAATTTTCGTTTTTCGGAATTGCACATTTTTCGGAATATCGACCATTTTTCATATTTTTCGTGTCATTTTGCTCGTTTTTTGTATCGACTTTTCGTTTTTTCGGAAAATTTTCGTTTTTAGAAAATTTTCGTTTTTCGGAACATCTGTTCTCCTCGTTTGACACATTTCAAGTCCATTCGAAAAATCCGAAAATATTTCGTTTCGGCTCGGAAAACATTTCGGATCTGACATTTTCGGATCTAAAAATTTTCGGAAATTCGGCCGCATCCGAAAACACGAATCGGGAAATTTCGTGAAAATTCCGAAATTCCGAAACCCGAAACGCACATCCCTAGTCTATTCACTAAAAGGTGAAACTCAGGAGAATTGGCAGGAGAAGAGAACAATCTAGACCAAATATATGGAAAGTGAGATAAATGGGAGAATCTTTCTGGTTTGGCTATTTTGACCTAGAATTTTCCCTTCTGCCAATTCTCCTGAGTTTTACCTTTACAGGGTTATTCAGAGAGCGTGAAAAGCAGGAGAATGACTGGAGAATGAGAAATTCTAGGTCAAAATAGCCAAACCAGAAAATATTTCCCTTTCATCTCACTTTCCAAATCGGCTATTTTGACCTAGAATTTTTCATTCTCCAGTCATTCTCCTGCTTTTCACGCTCTCTGAATAACCCTGATAGTGAATAGACCTGTAGGAGTTTGTGTGGCCACTTCTAACACTGAACATCTTCCATTGCAGAGGACCTACGGAGGCAGATAGCGACTCATTGAGCTTGCTATTTCATACTGATATTGCACGTTCATAAATATTTTATGTCGTGTCATTTTATTTGTGAGTGAGCCATTTCATTTTATGGTTTAAATATTGTAATAAAAGTGTCTATGCTATGTTTATCTATATCTAGTTTATTTTGTAGCACTGTGCATCAGCTAATGTCACGGATAAGATCCAGGGATCCAGATCGCAGGGGCAGAAAGAAGACCCACCGCAAAGCCAGATCCACTGTAGTTTGATCTGTGGCAGCACTTTTCATGCTGCATCTGTTTGACTTTTCCATCTGCACCACCAGAAACTAGGGATGTGCGTTTCGGGTTTCGGAATTTCGGAATTTTCACGAAATTTCCCGATTCGGGTCTTTCGATTCGGCCGAAAATCCGAAATTTTTTAGATCCGAAAAAGTCGAATCCGAACAGGTTTCCGAACCGAATCGAAAATTTTTCGGAATTTCGAATGGACTTGAAATGTGTCAAATCGAAATCTATTGCTTTGAAACGAGAACAGACTTTCCGAAAAAACGAAAAGTTTACCAAATCGAAAATTTTTCGGAATTTCGAATGGACTTGAAATGTGTCAAATCGAAATCTATTGCTTTGAAACGAGAACAGACTTTCCGAAAAAAATGAAAAGTTTACCAAATCGAAAATTTTTCGGAATTTCGAATGGACTTGAAATGTGTCAAATCGAAATTTATTTTCCCTCTATTCATGATTTCAGTTCCATTCGGGATTTCGGTACCATTTCGGTAAGTCTGGACATCGTATATTTAACTAGTATCGGTTATATGGCTGATTCTGTAAATTTTTTTATTGTTTCCAAAGATCCGATCAGAAGTTTCGTATTTTGGTCAGATCCGATTCGTCCGCGGGTCGCGCATGCGCGCGCGCACACATGTCGTAACTTTATTGAGCCAGTTTTATTGACAACTTTTTGAACAAATTTTTTTTTTTATTATTCTTCATAATGGCCGCTGCCAGAGAGGAGACCTCCTCTTCATCTTTTGATGAAATCGAAGCACCGGCACCAGGAAGAAAGTAAAACGGGCCCAAAATATGTCGTTTGAGGAGATGTTGGAGCTGGTCCGCATCTTGATAGAAAAGATTATGACTGCCGGAACGGACCTTACCGCAGCAAGAATAACGCCAGGAAGGATCGTATCCTGGACAAGCTACGCGCCACCATTTTGGAGAAGTTTGGGAAGGACCGGACGAAGGACCAGCTACGGAAACGCTGGTCTGATTTAAAAGTACGCGAGGAGGAGCAGTTGAGACGCATCCGTCGCGTCATAGCGAAACGTAAGTGTCATGTTATATTGTAAAGCGCTGCGCAAACTGTTGGTGCTATATAAATCCTGTATAATAATAATAATGTGCTTGCATGTGCTAATGTGCACAGAAATACGTTTATTTATCTAGTCCTTTTTTCATGCAATGTGATTGTGTATAGCTTTGCGTTTTCACAATTCGTCATACATGCATTTTTGCCATAGCTTTTCTTTTTTGTGATTTTACGTATTCGTGTAAATTGTGATATTTGATGTATGTAGATGAAGTTACAATGCTGGATTTCTTTTGGCACTGTGTGTATAGTCTGTAGTGTGCTGGGGGGGAGGTTGTTGTGATTGAGTGATGCATACGAGATGACCCGCAGCTTGCCAATATTGACTCCACCTGCGCATCAATAAAAATCTCTGCGTCTCTGCTAAGTGATAGGATGGGACATGTAGTTCTTCTGAAAGTGCATCCAAACAGAGCTGTGTTCAATACAGCCTCAGCAGCTGCTGCAGCAGTGTCATTGAATGCTTTAGATGCAAATTTCAAAACAAAATGGTGGATTTCTGTTGTTTCTGCAATATCCACAGTTTTATTATTCGCAGAAACTGAAAGTGAAACTGAGGCTGAGGCCTTCTATAAAATAACTAAAAGCAGTCGCACAATGCGCTTTGTACGCACACAACACAAATAATAGTTTTTATTGAATAAACGTAATGTTTACTTCTGAAAAAAAATATATAAATGAACGGTAATATATGTCTGTGCAGAGGAAATAAATAAATATTTTGTGACTTTAGAACTATGAGATGGGAGTAGTGGGGGGTCAAGCTGGTAGTGGGTAGTGGAGGGGTGTCGCAATACTTTCGGCAATATATTGTATAGATATACCATTTTTTCCAGTCTGCATTATTTACGTGTTATATTTTTTGGATTTGGCAGAAGACAGGAAGAGGGCACAGGACGCCGAATCTGCCCGGGCAGGGACCAGTGCCCCAGCGGAGGAGGAGGAGGAGCCACGGGCGTCCACCAGCGCTGGTATATACTGTTTTATTTAGCAACGACTTTTGGTCAAAAACAGAAACATTTTTTGTTTACTGTATTTTTTATTTCTTTAATTTCTTACATATAGCACTGGATATACAGACGGTGGTGGTGGGGGAGGAGGAGTCGGAGGAGGAGCAGGAGGAGGCCGCCAGCTCTGGTATATACTACTGTTATATTTTTTCAAGACTTTCAGTCAAAAATAGAAACCTGCTTTACTTACTGTATTTTCCTTCTTTCATTTATTGGATATATCGAAGAAGCCAGACCGAGCAATCAGGAGGCGATTGGCGAGCTTCGCCTGGCAGCAGGACACTGGATTCCATCCAGGAACTGCTGCAGCACCTCCGGGAACACCTTACTAACACCGCGGACATCCTGGAGCGGCAGTAAGAGACAATCTTCAAGACAATACGGATGTGCCTCAGCTGCTCCTGCTCGCCTGCTTTGAGGTCGGACCAGCGTTTTCTGATCTGGTCCTTCGTCCCGTCTTTCCCAAACACCTCCAGGATGGTGGTGCGCGTAGCTTGTCAATGATACGATCCTTCCTAAAATTATTCTTCCTGCCGTAAGGGCCCTTACTGCAGTCATAATCTTTTTAATCAAACATGCGCACCAGCTCCAACATCTCCTCAAATGCCAGTAATTCTAAAATGTATGTTTGTTTGTGTTGTTTGTGCCCCTGTTGGGCAGTTTGCCATCCTTGGCATGTTCCCTTCCCTTCCCCATTTTGTAAATAAATTTTCTATTTTTTCTATATTTTCCTGTTTGTGTGCGTTGCTTTACGTTAATAAGTTAATTATGTATTGCTTGGTTTCCACACTGTTAAACACGTCGATGCGGAGGACGCGCTCAGCGCGTCCTCCGCATGGCTGCTGGTATGCGGAGGACGCGCTGAGCGCATCCTCCCTTTGGGGTCAGCGTTCAGCCGGGTTCCGGCCGATCGCTGGCCCCCCCGGTGCGGGCTGACATCCTCTGTCAGCCCAGCATCCGGAACCGCCGCCGGTGAAATTAGGTGTCATCGCGACCTCTCTCCCTCCCGATCGGCGGCGTTGCGGGGGTTAACCCAGGCACCAATTGGAAGGGCACAGCCTGCCCTTCCAAATGGTGCCTGGCATTAACCCCTGGGGAGCTGGATCGCGAATCGGCGCTGAAAAGCGCCGGTTCGTGATCCTTTCCCGGAGCTGGCCGACATCTTGGATGTCGGGCAAGCCTCCGGGAACTCCCCTGAGGACTGGCGTCATCGTGCGTAGCACGATGACGCCAGTCCTAGAGTTAACCCCTAACTGCCACCAACGGGGGAGATAGGGAGTTCCAATGAACTCCCTATCTCCCGATCCGTGGCAGCTAGGGGTTAAAGTTTGGTATGGTTGGATCGGCCAGAGCATGGCCGTTCCAACGATACCAAACACTACAGTGAAAACGTTTTTTAAAAAAAATTAAAAATAAAAATATATTTAAAAAAAAATTATAAAAATTAAATAAACATTTTTTTTTTCTTTTTTTTGGTTCGTTAATGCAGCAATATTGTTCCCATTTCAATTATAATGTGAACAATGATGCTGCACTAACGAGGTGCTGGGGCAATGTCCACGAGGAGCTGGGGCATGTCCACGAGGAGCTGGGGCATGTCCACGAGGAGCTGGGGCATATCCATGTGGTGCTGGGGCAATATCCACGAGGAGCTGGGGCATGTCCACGAGGTGCTGGGGCATGTCCACGAGGAGCTGGGGCAATATCCACGAGGAGCTGGGGCATGTCCACGAGGAGCTGGGGCATGTCCACGAGGTGCTGGGGCATGTCCACGAGAGGTGCTGGGGCATGTCCACGAGGTGCTGGGGCATGTCCACGAGGAGCTGGGGCATATCCACGAGGTGCTGGGGCAATATCCACGAGGAGCTGGGGCATGTCCACGAGGTGCTGGGGCATGTCCACGAGGAGCTGGGGCATATCCACGAGGTGCTGGGGCAATATTCACGAGGAGCTGGGGCATGTCCACGAGGTGCTGGGGCATGTCCACGAGGAGCTGGGGCATATCCACGAGGTGCTGGGGCAATATCCACGAGGAGCTGGGGCATGTCCACGAGGTGCTGGGGCATGTCCACGAGGAGCTGGGGCATATCCACGAGGTGCTGGGGCAATATCCACGAGGAGCTGGGGCATGTCCACGAGGAGCTGGGGCATGTCCACGAGGTGCTGGGGCATGTCCACGAGGAGCTGGGGCATATCCACGAGGTGCTGGGGCAATATCCACGAGGAGCTGGGGCATGTCCACGAGGTGCTGGGGCATGTCCACGAGGAGCTGGGGCATATCCACGAGGAGCTGGGGCATGTCCACGAGGAGCTGGGGCATGTCCACGAGGTGCTGGGGCATGTCCACGAGGAGCTGGGGCATATCCATGAGGTGCTGGGGCAATATCCACGAGGAGCTGGGGCATGTCCACGAGGAGCTGGGGCATATCCATGAGGTGCTGGGGCAATATCCACGAGGAGCTGGGGCATGTCCACGAGGAGCTGGGGCATATCCATGAGGAGCTGGGGCATATCCATGAGGATGTCGAATGTCGGCCAAGCTTCCGGGAACTCCCCGGAGGACTGGCGTCATCGTGCATAGCACGATGATGCCAGTCCTGGAGTTAACCCCTAGTTGCCACCAATGGTGGAGATAGGGGTTCCAATGAACCCCCTATCTCCCGATCCGTGGCAGCTAGGGGTTAAAGTTTGGTTCCAACGATACCAAACACTACAGTGAAAAAAGTTTTGTTAAAAAAATTAAAAATAAAAAAATATTTAAAAAAATTTATAAAAAAAAAAAAAATAATTTTTTTCTTTTTTTTGGTTTGTTAATGCAGCAATATTGTTCCCATTTCAATTATAATGTGAACAATGATGCTGCACTAACGATTTTTGTATGCGGTGCATTTGTTAAAAATCGTGTAATTTCCCCCAAAAAAAAATGTAACGAGACCCCATCTCTAATTTTTTTAACAAGCGCACCCCATACAAAATATAACCGCAATTGCTCGCGCGTTAAAATGTGGAAAAAAAACACTTTACACATTGTAAATTATTGAAAAATCATATTTTATTGCATTTTTTGTTATAATATACAGACAGGTCATGACGTATACATATAATAATGACATATTATGAATCTGCAGAGTCTGACGGAAAGAACGATATATAATATGTCTGGGTCATATACTAAAATAAGCCTTCAAAACACGTTTAAACATGACGAGCAAAACCGGTAAAAATTAGCTCAGAGTCAGCACAGGGACGGGAAAAGCCTCAGCAGCGAAAGGGTTAATTAAAAAAACACGATAGAATCGCCAGAATTATCGTATCGACAGAATGAATTATCGGATCCGAAAAACAAACCAAAAATTTATTATAAAAAATATATAAAGTAGTATTAAAAAAGTAAACCATAGTAGTTTTTTCATCAAAACGAATAGAGTTAGACAGCTTTGAAACGAGAACAGACGTTCCGAAAAAACGAAAAGTTCCGAAAAACGAAAAATTGGCGATATACCGAAAACCATGTACAATTCCGAAAAACGAAAAGTTCCGAAATACGAAAAGTTCCGAAATACGAAAAATTGGCGATATGCCGAAAACCATGTACAATTCCGAAAAACGAAAATTTTCCGAAATAACGAAAAGTCGATACAGAAACCTAGTAAAGTGACCCGAAAATACGAAAAATGGTCGATATTCCGAAAAATAAATGTACCCGAAAACCGAATCGAACCGAACCGAATCGAAACGGAAAGCAGTCGAAACGAGCCGAATCGAAAAGTTTAAAAATTCGAAAAATCGAATCGAATCGAAAAAAAAATCGGTGCACATCCCTACCAGAAACCTCCAGGCACTAATGGGTTTGCCCGTTGACTTCCTATTTAAGGGAGCTGCCCCTAGCCTCGGAGCCTTGACATCTTCATATATGGCTAGAACTCTGTTTTGTATGTTTGTGTTACCCTACCTGATTTGTTTTGTTTTACCTGACCTGTATTATTTAACCTGTTCCTTGGAAATAAACCCACCTGTTTACTTGCACCGCAACTTGCTTGCCAGATTTGTGACCACAGCCTTGGGTTCAGCCTGTACCCCTGCACCATGAACGTGACAGCTAATTTAGCTGGGTTCACGTGAGTTGTATATGCATTCTCCTTTTTGCGGGTGCTATTGGTGTGTCTTTGGTACTCACTTATATGTTAGTTAATGTCAGTGTCTTTGTCAATGTGTTTGCATGCTTCTGACATGGTCTTTGCTTGTCTCTATGTGGTCTATGTGTCTGTTTCTTTAAGTGTTTGTGTGTCTTCGTGTCTGTATGTAGCAGTGGACTAAAAGGAATTTTATCTCATAATCAGCAAAGTTTCAGCTTTTCAAGAGGTTTGAAAAGCTGATTTCAGCTGAAATGTACTGCTTTTAATCTACTGCTTTTTTTGGAGTGCCTGGATTCTCCTTTTTGTTTGTATGCTCTACAAGGTTTTTTTTCCACTCTAGGGTCCATGAGCACCCTGCAGGATAACTAACTTCACATGTAATTGTGTGTGCACCTCCTGTACTGTTACCTTCTAGTCTGTAGGTGTCATTCAGGTTCTATGTGTTTATCAGTCTGTAACTATCAGGGTTATTCAAAGAGATCCAAATGGCTGCCGAAAGGGAACCGAACGCTTAAATTCAGCGTTCGGTTACCTTTCTTGGCCATTCGGCTATTCAGAGAGCAGGCAATTCACCAAATCCGGACGAATTGCCTGCACATACGGTGCCTGTACGTTGTCTGTTCGGTGCCTGTTTCGAGGGCAGTGAATCCCCCTAGAGAAGCAATGCTTCTGCTATTCAGAGAGCAAAAGCCAGCAGTGAAAAGTTGCCGAATTGCCCTGCCATTCAGTGGTTTCATGCGGCAGATTTATTCAGGTGAATCCCATAGGCTTCAATGTTAAAAATATTCCCGTTTTAATTCAATATCTAATAAATCGATGATTATAATATTCTGCAGTAAAGAGTCTCTTTATTTATAGATTTTTTAGGATATCTTAAGCATTTTTCGGGATTTTTTTTAAAAGAAAATTCCGATTTTCTTCTTTATTTTTTAACTTTACTTAAAGCTGCGCTGCGTGTGATCGGCTCCTGCTCAGGTTTTTCCGGCGTGGTTAATTCAGATGTTTTTGTGGGTTTTCGGTATGCCTTCGCCTGGTTTTGCGGTGAGTTTTCGGCGGGTCTGCGGTGACTTTTCCCTGCAATTCGGGGACCCTGTGGTGCTTGCTGAATACAGCGCAGGGTTGCCGAAATGGGATCGCCAAATCAAACCGAATTGAAGAGAACCAAAAGTCACTGAAAGTGCGGTGACTTTTCGATTCTCTTTGAATAACCCTGTATGTTTCTGTGATCGTTTTGCTATTGCCTCTTTGAATTTCAGTGTCTATGTGTTTCTTTCTGCATCTGATAGTGTCTCTGTGTGTACGTTTGTGTTTTGCAGTGTGTGTATGTCTGCAGTTTTTCTGTTTGTATCGGTCTCTTTTCTGTATCCGGTTTGTCAGTGGCTCCCTGCATATAATTGTTTGTGTAAAAGTGCCTGTGTGTAACTGTGTACATGACAGCTAGTCAAACAGACAGACAGTAGAAACACCTCCATGATGACCCACTCTGGCTTTGGCTATCTACTCATCTCAGATTGTAAACTCATTTGAGCCGGGTCCTCTACACCTTTTGTTTCTATTCCTATGTTTGTCTTAACTTTGTATCGTTCCCATTGGTTATTGTAAAGCGAAGTGGAAACTGTTGGTGCTATATAAATGACAATAATAATAATATTAATATGTTTCAAGCTATTGAGCATTATGAGATCTCTAGTTCTAAAAAATCTTGGGCATCAAGCTTCGCTATCAGTTGGGGGTGATGGAAGAAACAGATGTTAGAGGTTAGGAGAAAGACATTAGGGTTAGGGGCTCAGGGAATAACTGATTGAGGCACTATAGTGTAAGAAAGTTTAGGCTTATAAATTACCGGGGGTAGCTATATTAGTGGAGGGAACAGGGAAAATAGTCTTAATTAGTGTTGGAGACAGGCAAAAAGTGTTTTGTCCAATGTGCTTGAAATTCTACGACCAGAACATCCATTTCTGCCTTTACTGCCTCTCAGCCTTGATCTTCAAGCACTTGTCCACCCATTTCTGAACCCTGGCTACTTAACTTGGCCTAAGTTTTGAACTATTGATCTTCTGTCCCAGTCCCAAACGGTTGCAGCCCCCTGTGCCCACAATGATGGCCAAGAAACCTGTTCCTATTTTCTGAACCACAACAAGGATAGGTTTCTTGATCAACTAATATCACCCATTCTGATCTGAATTAATTCTGTTGTTGCTTTTGGCCATTTGATGAGGGTGTAATACATCCGTGTTTATTTTAATCCTTGTTGATTGAAAACATTGACCGTACATCGATTTGTATAATGTATAATTTACTGTGTGTTTGTACTACCTATGTGCTCATTAATGTCTTGAAAGAATATGAAATAATGATGCATAAATAAATACAAAGATAAATATGATCTGAGAATTCTGCAAAGAAATAATGACAGGCTATGTGCTACTGAACTCTTGGTGAACTGATACTATATAAAGTATGAGCTTTACAAGTGCTGAAAATAAGCACCTTACTTGCAATGCCACAATACAAAAAGAAAGTGTCTTGATCCTCATTTTACTACAGAGC
The DNA here is from genome assembly GCA_009667805.1 of Leptobrachium leishanense. Lineage (NCBI taxonomy): Eukaryota > Metazoa > Chordata > Amphibia > Anura > Megophryidae > Leptobrachium > Leptobrachium leishanense. The sequence continues at coordinate 58,548,354 of CM019069.1, read as the reverse complement.
ACTGCAACTATGGAATAACCTCTCAGACGCCATCAAATCTTCCCCTAGTCTAAAGTCACTTAAGAGATTTCTATTAATATACCCCAATACAGAATGCACCTGTAAATATGAAACAGTGAATATATTTCTTACATATTTATTTTCTGTTAATCTGTATATTTGTGGTTTATTTTTAATATCTTGCATTTTATTACTTTGTATTCTGTACCTACTGTAAACATTCAATGTTCTTGAACCCGGGACATACTTGATAACGAGAGGAATCTCAATGTATCCTTCCTGGTAAAATACTTCATAAATAAATTAATTTATTTGAAATGTGTCATGGATACCAAAAGTGAGAAAGCCCTAACATACAGAAAAAAGTCACAACCTAGCTACCGGTCCTTAGAATAGATGGTAAAAGGACTATCTAAGGACAGACAAACAATAAAGGACAAAGAGTATCAGAGTCAGACAAGCCAAAGGTCATACACAACAAGGGTAGTAGCACACGCCAAGGTAAGGGGAATACAGAGATCAAACATGTCAAAACACAAGCTAAAAATTGATAGATGGGTAATCATATAAACAGCAAGGAACGCGTTCACTGTTAAGTATAAACCATTACAGGGCTCTGTGAAAATTACGCCAATGATAATCAAGTGTCATTAATGATGCCAGGTGGGAGTACCATGGCAATACAACCCCATGAGCCAAATGAATGTGTGAAGCCCTGCAGGGAGCACCAAACAATAAGGAATGTTGAGCCATTATGCAATTTTTTACTGTTGGAATCTGTGTTTTTTTGATCCATTGCTGTGAATTACGTGTTAAGGTGAGGGTGGTAGAACCAAAATATTTTACCATTTTCCAGTCTAATAAGGCTAGGTAGATCTTGTGTTGTGGGGCTAGGGTACCCATACTATCGGAGTATCTACTATCATTGTAAATCAGGACCAGAGTCTTAGGTCTCATAGATTTTACCATTGAGAAGAGATACTAATCTCCAAGATTAGTTTTGATGCAGAAGCAGGACACCAGACTCAACAGACTTGCCCCAGGAAATATTTTTTTCTATATACCTATATCGATTTTTAAAATATTAAAACGTTTGTCTGTGATGCCATATCAACGCTGTAGATGTAGTTACATTATTTTGTATGCTTGATGAGCTGTTTATGAAACCATGCTGTGGGTATTTGTTTATTAGAGGGTTTGTTTAACCGGAAATAAGCTGCCTTGACACCTGGCCCATGTAAACATCACACAGTGTATACCTTCAGCTCAGCTTGTCCCAAGCTAGAAGAACCTGTTCTGCCATAGCCAAAGGTACATTTTACTTATATGAATACAGTGCACAGAATGCCAAGTATGCGGTAACATGATGTCATTCTCCATGCAGTTTTTGAATCGGCACCTATTTCGCTTCTCTCGTTTTAAGGATTTTCTATGACTAACCTTGGCGGGGATAATATTACTGTAAGCTATATTTACATTCATATTGTGGTATGCAATGACAAATAAAGATTGATCAATATGTCAACAGTGCCAGGTTTCTAACAAATATTTTGCTTAGGTAAAACCTATTTTGCTATCGGATGGGGACTTCAGTAAAAGACACATTAAGTGACTTTTGAACAATGTTGCTGAATATTTACAACATTTAAGGGGTTATTCACTAAGCCCCGAACTTGCCACCAAAGGGCACCGAAGGGTTAATTTCACCATATGGTGTATTTTCGTGGCAGTTCATCCACACACTCACATCCACAAACTCACATCATCCTCTGCCACCGCGCTTGCTCCTGGACTCTGAATTTCAAGCCCGGCCACACACTCACATCACCCTCTGCCACCGCGCTTGCTCCTGGACTCTGAATTTGAAGCCCGGCCACACACTCACATCACCCTCTGCCACCACGCTTGCTCCTGGACTCTGAATTTGAAGCCCGGCCACACACTCACATCACCCTCTGCCACCGCGCTTGCTCCTGGACTCTGAATTTGAAGGTACCGGCGATTCAACATGTCTTCTGCAATTCTACGCCACAATTTTGACTTTAATCGTACTGTTAATATTTCATGCTTGCATCTATCTATTAATATTTTGGCTGTTTGTTTTTTCTTGCTAAATGTATTTCCTGCTTTGTTAAAGCCATGCTGCCATATGGCTGCTCCTCCCCCTTCCCCCCTCCCAGGTCGTCAACAAATTTACTCTATACAGCCCACACGATCTGACTCTGCAAATTCTTTCTTCCACAGCCCGGCCACACACTCACATCACCCTCTGCCACCGCGCTTTCTCCTGGACTCTGAATTTGAAGGTACCGGTGATTCAACATGTCTACTGCAATTCTACGCCACAATTTTGACTTTAATCGCACTGTTAATATTTTATACTTGCATCTATCTATTAATATTTTGGCTGTTTGTTTTTTTTTGCTAAATGTGTTTCCTGCTTTGTTAAAGCCATGCTGCTATATGGCTGCCCCTCCCAGGTCGTCAACAAATTTACTCTATACAACCCACACGATCTGACTCTGCAAATTCTTTCTTCCATAGCCCGGCCACACACTCACATCACCCTCTGCCACCGCGCTTGCTCCTGGACTCTGCTGTTCCACCCACCCAGTGCTGGTCTGAAATTTGTAGCTTACTTTCCAGCTGCTTCCACTTTGCAAATCACCCTAATTAACCCAAGGTTCTAGTCCTTCCCATGATATGTTAATCTGTATATTTGTGTTTTGTTTTTAATAGTTTGCATTTTATTACTTTGTATTTCTGTAACCACTCAATGTTCTCGAACCCAGGACATACTTGAAAACGAGAGAAATCTCAATGTATCCTTCCTGGTAAAATCCTTTTCAAATAAACAAATAAATAAATATTCAAAAAGCTGTCAATTCTCCAACTACAGGCGAATTGACAGTGAAATATAGTGCAGTGCAACCCAGTTCGCCGATCTTCGGTGGCAGTGAAATTGTTTCATAGAGACGTAATGGGTCATCTATTCACAGATCACAAAACTGCACCGGGGTGTCGGCAAAATGCCTTGATTTTCGGTAACTCCTTTTGTGTTCCTCCTCCCTTACTCTAGACTGCAACCTCATATGAGCAGGTCCCTTCATGCCTCTCGCCTATGGTTACTAAGTTTGTTTGTAAATTTGTTAGTTGATTCCCCAACTCCTAGAGGGCTGCATAAACTGCTGCCGCTCTATAAATGATAATTTAAATAATAATTTCATCGTAGTTTTTATTGTAGTCTCAGTCATAGTTGTCTACTGTTGTTTCTATTGATGTTCAGTGACAATCACCACTTTAAAATGGCCAAATTCTATTCACTGTTGTTACAAATAATGATGGAACAATGCTAAATGGAGAACATCCATCGTTTAGTCATTTTATGGAAGAATAATGGTAGTACTGCTGTTCACAGCAACTTTGTCTACAGTTGTTAAATTTTGCTTCTGGAAAGCCAGCGTTTACTTTTTACATTATCCTGATGTGGTTTTTATTTGAAAGGTTTGACCCTGCTGACCTAAACCTCCAAGCTCTAAAAGGTAGAGCCCCCAGTCTGTGGCTCAGTACTATGTGAGTAGTGGTGGAGGGAATATATGGTACTACTGTAGTCATACTGCCTGCAGTATTGCTGTCTATATATAAATATATATATCCTATACTGAAGATACAAGGAGGAGAGGAATTGGATCCATCTGCATGGTGGCTGATGGGTGTGCCTTTGTGAACCCATATGTGCAGATCTGTGAGCCCAGTTATAGGCTCAGAAAAGTGTGAGTCTTCATTTGGCTACAGCTTTTATGTTTTCATTATTGTTTATCAGTGGACGAACTATGTAGTGACCTATTTTCCATATTATTCTGAGATTTCTTGGGATTTAAGAACATTTTGAAGTACTCCATAACCAAGCACTACCCCTGTGGAATATATTATATGGACTTATATTTGCATCACAGATATAGGGTGCTATTTTTGGGTGCTTAGCGGCATTGTATTATATAACTTTCCCACATGTATCCTTTTTTTTTCTTTGCACCCATAATGTGTGTATCTGTTATAAAGCACAGAACTAATCCATCGCTGCCTTCTCTCAGGGCTCTCGCTATTGTGAGTGGTCTGAGAGAGGATGATGTCAGCACCCAGAGAGTGCTGACATCATTTGTGACTGTCAGACAGGAAATTGAAAAAATTACAGCTGCCTGGTGATACATATGTAGCGCTGCTTTAAAAACACTGTATTCTGGTGCATTGAACTATTGCTGCCACCAGAGGGAGACAGAGACATTGTTAGACTATGCTGGACAAAACCGAACAACATGTACCATCATCCTTTGAGTGAGGACAGGAAGGGGGTGGTACAGGAAAAGGAAGGAGATCAGCAGCCTCGTGGAAGGCAGAAGCAGAGTGATCAGAGCAGTGAAAGGTGGAGGACGCACGTTCGAGCTGTCAGGGATCGCAACCAGGCCGGAGTACAGACGCTGTCTTACGGGTGCTGGAGATCGGGACAGTAATCGCGTTGAGACCTACCTGCGCAGCGCTGAGAGGTCTGGAGGAAACAGCTAGTTCCGGCAGGACCCCGTGTTAGGAGGCTGCGCTGATCGATTGGGAGTGCAGGCAGCGGATCGGTGTTCCAGTTGCGGAGATTGGGCAAGCTGAGAGCAGATTCAGCAGCACGGAGTCCCAGTACACAGCGGAGAAGATCTAGTGGCTGAGGTATCGAGAGCAGGACAGTTTCGTTCATCGGATTGGTGAGAGGCCTCCAGGCCGCAGTTCCAAAACAGAAACGCACCCTGCAATATTGTTTAAATTCACAGGGCCCCAACGGTGACTAGTCAGAGATTGTTTTGTTTCATTCACTGGCCAGTTGAACACAGTACCTGGGTACCCGAGACAACACACATATATATTTTTTGAGCTATTATTCACGGGACTTACTCTCCAGAACTGAGGGGGTTAACCGTTTCTTTTACCGCCGCGTGTTTTTCCCGCGTTACGAATTCTTGTCATTCAAATACCGTATATGCGTAATATATGCTGCTTTATTGGGATCAGTAAAGAATAGAATATAAAAATCCACAACTGTGCTGGTGTATAGTTATTTCCTAGTCCAGTGAGACTAACCCGAGGTTTATTCAGCAGCTCCTCCGGGAGTGAGCGCTACACATATGTGAGTGAGGGAAACAGCAATTTTTGCAAAACGGCACCGTCTGCAAGGGGGGCACTCCACACAGCCGGACCACTTTACACATCCTGACCCCTTCAGCTTTTTAAAGTTTCCCTTTAATGACAAATTTTATTAAAAAAAGTGTTTAAAAACATGATTGTGTTAAAATAAATTCCTATCTAGTAAACATGATACTGAATAGCTAACAGAACAAGAAAGCACATGCTAAAATATGCGGTTTCCCACCGAGGTAAAGCAGCACACGCCATACACTCTGCTAGTTCATCTTGTAACGTTTTAAACCACGAGCACGACATCCCTTTGCCTTTCAGCCCTTTAGTCCCAATTAACAAGCCAGCTTCCTTTGACAAGAACAATTTTTCAATTCGCCACTCGAGGAATTTTACTGAAAAGATAAAGGTGGTTGAACACTCTTTGACATGTCGAAGATAGCACCACCATGTTAAAAGGTTTAAATGTCAAGACAGCTCTGCATCCACAGAAGTATTTCAAGACGACGACATGTAAAATGCCCCGGAGGTAGAAGTAGATTTCCAGCCACTCACAATTAGCTGCGATAGAACAAATGCACTTTATTTTGTTCCCCGAGCTCTCATATTCAAAAGCTGCAAAGTACACAGCGTGTAAATGGATCTCATTATAGCGGCTGTACTAAATCTTCTTTTTATGTACACAGAATTAAACTTCTTCTCACTGTCATGCAACATTAAAACAGGGAAGGGAGATACATGGTTGACACGGATTTGACAGTGTAATGACTTTACACATCAATTTGATGCCTAAAATCTACATTTCATTTGTTAATTAGCTGGTAATAGGACAGATGAGAACATTGCTGTCATCCTTATGATACGTGAGCATCTTCTAAAAAAAAAATCAGAGCTCAAAATCAGCCATTTCTTGATAAGCACCGTTCAAACAGAAGCAGCCATACGCTCAGTGATTCGGAAGAACATGGTGAGTACTATGAATGCTTAATTAACCCTTTAATGCACTGCATGCTGCAGCTTCAATTACATTTCAAGGATTCTCAGAGTACCATTGTTGTAGGAACTCCAAACAATTGGATAGCATTCTCAGTGTAAAGACATAGGGCCCTATTCCAAGTTTGGTGTAAACTACAACAAAGCTGTAAATCTATCAACTCCATAGACTACAATGGCTCTGGTAAAATAAAAAGACTGTCTCATTAAAACTGGTATTAAGTGATTTTGCTTTTGCAAAATCACTTAATACACTGACCTAACACCTGCAAAAATCCCATACTCACCTCTCATTCCTCTTTTGAAAGGGCAAGGTGATCCGCTACTTCCTTTTGCCAGGAGCAGATTGATACAGGGAAACAAATAGTTCCAAGCCAATCGTCCTCTACGATTCCTCCATGGCACTCTTGTGAGATTGTGCAGAGTTCACAGCCACGATGTGCAGCGCTCCATAGAGTCCAATCGAGTCCAGGAGCTGATACTTGCAACCGTTCCAATTATCAGGCTGCATTGTTCTTCGTTCCGAGGCTAGGCACTGAAAAGAGCACAAACCTCAAAAGAGGCTCGCAATAAAGGCGACAGTAACTAAAGTATGCAGGTGCAGATTTTTTTTTTACTAAAGGGGTTATTCAGAGAGCACCGAAATGTCACTGACATTTCAGTGGTGTCCCGTTCATCGCACTTCGGCAAGTTAGATTTGCAGACCCTGTGGTGGATTCAGCATTCACCGCAGGGTCCCTGAAGTGCGGAAAAAAATAAAATTGACCCGCCGACCGCATCCGAAAAACCTCAGCAAAACCGTCGAATGAATCGAAATACCGCTGAAAAAACACTGAAATCGATTGGAAAAAGCCCGAAAGCATCCGACGATCCGCTGAACAGACCGCCGAATCGATCTGAAAAGAAGCCGACGACCCGCCGAACAGACCGCCGACCAGCCGCGCCGGAAAAAGTTGACAAGCCACTGAACAGGGGTAAGATGAAGAAAAAAAACGCATGAAATTGCCTGGAAATAATATATAAGGTCCAATGAATAACAAAAAAAAAAAGGTTTGTTACAGAATAAAAAAACACCATGTAAAAATAAAAAATCCAGATTAGAAATTTCGCTGACAAAAATCTTGTAAAATGCCAAAAAAAATCTTAATTTTTTTTAGATTTTTTGCTGCAAAAGAAAAGAATAAGTAGTTGAATAAATATTTAAGAAAAACAGGGATTTTTTTTTTACAATGACACCTATGGGATTTGCCTGCTTAAAACTGTTGAATGAAACCACCAAAAATTGGGTGTTTCACTGACATTTCACTGCTGTTCGGCGTTCTCTGAATAGATTAACCATTACTTCTCTATGGGGATTTCACTGCCTCCGGAGATCACCATATTTCGCTGGCAATTCTGGCTGGGTGGAGTAGAGGTAACATCACTGTTCTATAACACAGTTTCGAATCCCAGTAATAGCAACTCTCCAGTAAGTGTCCTTGGGCAAGACACCTAATGGTACATACTCGCCACCCAGGACATACTTGAAAACGAGAGAAATCTCAGTGTATCTTTCCTGGTAAAATACTTTCTAAAAATAAAATAAAAATTGCCAATATTTGGTGAAATGCCAGCTTTTCGAATAGCCAAATGGCCACAAAATTGTATCGTACTGAGAAATTCGCTGTTCCGTGCAATTTTGTGTCCAATATGGTGTTTGAATAACCCCTATAATATCTGTCTTTTTGCGGCAACCTCAGAATAGGGCCCTTTGTATTTTGTATTAAATGTTAATATGGGAGGTATGCTTATCATAAGATGAAACGTGAATCTAACTTTCATATGTCTGGCATCTTTATTCCGAGTTGAAAGCTTTAGCTTTGATACGTACCGACCCCTGATATCTGTCCCAGTTATTCGAAGGTAGCAATAAATATATATATATATTTTTAATATCATATTTTGATAGCCTTTATTTAAAGGACACAGGATTTAAAGCATGCCAGACATTGCGTGACAGATGTTTGCAGATAGCAGAACATAATTGCTCGCACAAAAGCTACACAATATATAGAATATGAGATAGTGTTTATTGTTTATAAGTCCCGACAGGCCCTGAAGCGAGATATTGGCAAATTCAATATGCAAGCAAAGGAATCAATCTCACCACATCGATAAGCATTTTCATTGTATTTGCTGCTCTGTGTAACCATCTGAAAAAAGGGATGTTTTAATGTATAAATATTACACAGCTAACACTAATAAATAAACATTATTCATTATCGGGTAATCTCTCCCTCCCGTCACATGCACAAACAAGCAAACGCATTGCTGCCAATGCTGAATCTGAAATGCTTTGTTGTGTTCTGCTATTTGATCGCATTACAGACGAGAGGATCAATCTGAATTAAGGAATCCGTCAAGGTGATAAAGCATATTTCTGGTATGCATAAAACGATCCAGTAAGAAAAAAAAAATTGTTAATTAACAGTTCAAACCTAAATAAATATTTTTTAAAAAAATAAAATAAATTTGAATGCTTTAATATTTTTTTATTTTTATTTTAAAAATATTCACTGTACATACTAAGTGGCGATAAATACAATAAATTGAGAATATTCCTATACTTTGTTAATAATAGTAATAATAAGTAGAGGTAACAGAAATAGCAAAAACAGCGAGTTGTAAGAAAATCATATGCTAATAACAATGAGCAAAATATTCTTCATAAATCATTGCAGAATGTATAAATCGAAGTAGAGTATAGTTTTGTATAATAGAGGTGAAGTAAACAAAATATATGTTAATTGATGACATAGTTCAGTGACAAGTGAGAACAGCAAATTGGCATCTATTTATTTAAGTGTTAATTCACGAAGCACTGAAAGTTCAGTAAAAAATATTGTGAATTCACTATTTTTGCGAATGGTCACTGTATTTTGTCAAAATTGGAGTCGTCGAAGCCTCATGAAAAAGTTGGCGAACGCTGCTGAACAGCACTGAAAAGCGCCGAAGTGGCCTCCTCGAACTGAAAAGAAGAACAAAAGAAGAAGAATTCTCCTATTCACCAAACAGGGGGTTTAATCACTAAAAATGTTGTAAAATGATTCCAAAAGGTCCTTTAAAAATAATAAAAAGTTATGTTGCAAAATAAAAAAGAATCTTTTAAAAAAATGAAAACCAAAAATTTCCTTAAGGAATACAAAAATGTTTTCTAAAGATTATAAAAAACAAATGTTTTTGCTGAAAATGAAAATAATAAACCGTTTTAAAAAAAATGAATGATCTTGGGCAATATTACAAAGCTGGTGTTAACTTAACCAGAGCTGTTGTTAACTTACCAGAACCATTATAGTCTATGGGGTTGGTAAGTTTACAACAGCTCTGGTTAAGTTAGCACCAACTTTGTAATACTGCCCCTTATATTTTACATTGAATCCTATGGGATTCGCCTGTTTAAACCTGTCGAACTGAAGCACTGAAAATCAGGGCATTTCGCCGGCATTTCGGTGCAGTTCGGTGGTTTGTGAATAGAAGACCCGATAGCCTTCTATGGAGCAATAGGGCAAGATTGGTGCCTACGAATTGCAGTGAACTGTGTCAAATTGCACCGTATTTCGCTGCCAATTCGTCTGAATTTGGAGAAATTACAGTTTTGTGAATAGCCGAATTGGCCCGAAATTGCACCAAACGTTGATATCCACTATTCGGTGCAATTCGGTGACCAATGCTCTATAACCATGGAGACCCAGGTTCGAATCCCGGCCAGAGCACCTCTCCAGTAAATGTCTTTGGACAAGACACCTAACGGTACATACTTGCAGGGCCGCCATCAGGGCATTACGCCCCATGCTGCCGTAAGGGGCCCGGGGGGGTCCAGGGCCACCCTCGGCAGCGGCGTCGCCCTTTAACAGCTCCGGTATCGGACTCGATGAGTCCGAATCTGGAGCTGTGTCCCTGCTGCTGCAGGAGCCGGAGGAGACACTGTGTCTCCTCCGGCTCCTGGCAGCTTCACTGGTTGGCTGGGTGGGGCCAAGCAGCGTGTGAGGGCCTCCCAAGCACGTTGCTTTGGCTCCGCCCCTCCACTCAGTGAAGCTGCGCGCCGGAGCTGGAGGGCCCGGGAAGAAGACAGAAGAAAAGAAGAGAAGAAGAGAAGATTAAAGAAAAGGTGAAGAAAAGAAGAGCTGAAGAGCAGAAGATAGAAAAGACAGCGGAGTGGTGAGCCAGGGCCCAGACCCCAAGGCCCAGACCCCAAAGCCCAAACCCTAAGGCCCAGACCCAGGACCCAGACCCCAAGGCCCAGGACCCAGACCCTAAGGCCCAGACCCAGGGCCCAGACCCCAAAGCCCAAACCCAGGGCCCAGACCCCTGGGCCCAGACCCCAAGGCCCAGACCCAGGGCCTAGACCCCTAGGACCAAACCCAGGGCCCAGACCCCAAAGCCCAGACCCCAGGGCCCAGACCCTAAGACCCAGGGCCCAGACCCTAAGACCCAGGGCCAGACCCTAAGGCCCAGACCCAGGGCCCAGACCCCTAGGCCCAAACCCAGGACCCAGACCCCAAGGCCCAGACCCAGGCCCAGACCCCAAGACCCAGGCCCAGACCCCAAGGCCCAGACCCAGACCCCTAGACCCAGGGCCCAGACCCTAAGGCCCAACACCAGGGCCCAGACCCTAAGGCCCAGACCCCAAGGCCCAGGGCCCAGACCCTAAGGCCCGAGACCCAGGGCCCAGACTCTAGGGCCCAGACCCCTAGGCCCAGACCCTAGGGCCCAGGCCCCTAGGCCCAGACCCAGGGCCCAGACCCCTAGACCCAGACTCTAAGGCCCAGACCCCAGACCCCAGGGCCCAGACCCAGGGCCCAGACCCCAGGGCCCAGACCCAGGGCCCAGACCCAGGGCCCAGACCCCTAGGCCCAGACCCAGGGCCCAGACCCCTAGACCAAGACCCAGGGCCCAGACCCCAAAGGGGCCAAAGACCCAAGCCCAGACCCCAAAGGGGCCAAAGACCCAAGGCCCAGACCCCAAAGGGGCCAAAGGGGCCCAGACCCCAGACCCTAAGGCCAAACCCAGGGCCCAGACCCAGGGCCCAGGGCCCAGACCCTAAGGCCCAGACCCAGGGCCCAGACCCCTAGGCCCAGACCCAAGGCCCAGACCCCAAAGGGGCCAAAGACCCAAGGCCCAGACCCCAAAGGGGCCAAAGGGGCCCAGACCCCAGACCCAGGGCCCAGACCCAGGGCCCAGACCCCAGACCCCAAGGCCCAGACCCAGGGCCCAGACCCCTAGCCCAGACCCAGGGCCAGCCCCCTAGACCCAAGGCACAGACCCAAGGCCCAGACCCCTAGGCCCAGGACCAGGGCCCAGACCCAAGACCCAGGGCCAGACCCCAAGGCCCAGACCCCAAGGCCCAGACCCAAGGCCCAGACCCCAGGGCCCAGACCCCTAGGCCCAGACCCAGGGCCCAGACCCTGGCCCAGACCCCAAGACCCAAGGCCCAGACCCAAGGCCCGACCCCAAAGCCCAAAGCCAGGGCCCAGACCCAGGGCCCAGACCCCTAGGCCAAACCCAGGACCCAGACCCCAAGGCCCAGACCCAGGCCCAGACCCCAAGACCCAGGGCCCAGACCCCAAGGCCCAGACCCAGACCCCTAGACCCAGGGCCCAGACCCTAAGGCCCAGACACCAGGGCCCAGACCCTAAGGCCCAGACCCCAGGGCCCAGGGCCCAGACCCTAAGGCCCAGACCCAGGGCCCAGACTCTAGGGCCCAGACCCTAAGGCCAGACCCTAGGGCCCAGGCCCCTAGGCCCAGACCAGGGCCCAGACCCCTAGACCCAGACTCTAAGGCCCAGACCCAGACCCCAGGCCCAGACCCAGGGCCCAGACCCCAGGGCCAGACCCAGGGCCCAGACCCAGGGCCCAGACCCCTAGGCCCAGACCCGGCCCAGACCCCTAGACCAAGACCCAGGGCCAGACCCCAAGGGGCCAAAGACCCAAGGCCAGACCCCAAAGGGGCCAAAGACCAAGGCCCAGACCCCAAAGGGGCCAAAGGGGCCCAGACCCCAGACCCTAAGGCAAACCAGGCCCAGACCCAGGGCCAAGGCCCAGACCCTAAGGCCCAGACCCAGGCACCAGACCCCCTAGGCCCAGACCCAAGGCCCAGACCCCAAAGGGGCCAAAGACCCAAGGCCCAGACCCCAAAGGGCCAAAGGGGCCGACCCCAGACCCAGGGCCCAGACCCAGGCCCAGACCCCAGACCCCAAGGCCCAGACCCAGGGCCCAGACCCCTAGGCCCAGACAGGGGCCCAGCCCCCTAGACCCAAGGCACAGACCAAGGCCCAGACCCCTAGGCCCAGACCAGGGCCCAGACCCAAGACCCAGGCCCAGACCCCAAGGCCCAGACCCAAGGCCCAGACCCAAGGCCCAGACCCCAGGGCCCAGACCCCTAGGCCCAGACCCAGGGCCCAGACCCCTGGGCCCAGACCCCAAGACCCAAGGCCCAGACCCAAGGCCCGACCCCAAAGCCCAAAGCCAGGGCCCAGACCCAGGGCCCAGACCCCTAGGCCCAGACCCAGGGCCCAGACCCCAAGACCCAAGCCCCAGACCCCAAAGGGGCCAAAGACCCAAGGCCCAGACCCCAAAGGGGCCAAAGTGGCCCAGACCCCAGACCCAGGGCCCAGACCCAGGGCCCAGACCCAGGGCCCAGACCCCAGGGCCCAGACCCTAAGGCCCAGACCCAGGGCCCAGACCCCTAGGCCCAGACCCAGGGCCCAGACCCCTAGACCCAAGGCACAGACCCAAGGCCCAGACCCCTAGGCCCAGACCCAGGGCCCAGACAAAGACCCAAGGCCCAGACCCCAAAGCCCAAACCCAGGGCCCAGACCCCAAGGCCCAGACCCCAAGCCCAGACCCAGGGCCCAGACCCCAGGGCCCAGACCCAGGGCCCAGACCCCTAGGCCCAGACCCAGGGCCCAGACCCCTGGGCCCAGACCAAGACCCAAGGCCCAGACCCAAGGCCCAGACCCCAAAGCCCAAACCCAGGGCCCAGACCCCAAGGCCCAGGGCCCAGACCCAGACCCTAGGGCCCAGACCTAAGGCCCAGACCAGGGCCAGACCCTAAGGCCCAGACCCTAAGGCCCAGACCCAGGGCCCAGATCCCTAGGCCCAGACCCTAGGGCCCAGACCCCTAGGCCCAGACCCTAAGACCCAGACCCCAAGACCCAAGGCCCAGACCCCAAGACCCAAGGCCCAGACCCCAAACCCAGGGCCCAGACCCCTAGGCCCAGACCCCAGATCCCTAGGCCCAGACCCCAGGGCCCAGACCCCAAGGCCCAGGACCCAGACCCTAAGGCCCAGACCCAGGGCCAAGACCCCAAGGCCCAGACCCAAGGCCCAGACCCCAAAGCACAAACCCAGGGCCCAGACCCCAAGGCCCAGACCTCAAGGCCCAGGGCCCAGACCCTAAGGCCCAGACCCAGACCCCAGGGCCCAGACCCCGAAGCCCAAACCCAGGGCCCAGACCCCTAGGCCCAAACCCAGGGCCCAGACCCCAAGGCCCAGGCCAAGGCCCAGACCCCAAGGCCCAGACCCAGGGCCTAGACCCTAGGGCCCAGACCCCAGGGCCCAGACCCCAAGGTCCAAGGCCCAGGGACCAGAGACCAGGGTCCAGGCCAGACCCCAGGCCCCAAGGACCAGAGCCCAGACCCAGGGACCAGACTCAGGGCCCAGACCCCAGGCCAGACCCAGGGACCAGGCCCAGCCTAGACCCTAGGGCCCAGACCCCTAGGCCCAGACCATAAGACCCAGACCCTAAGGCCCAGACCCCAAGACCCAAGGCCCAGACCCCAAGACCCAAGGCCCAGACCCCAAACCCAGGGCCCAGACCCCAAGACCCAGACCCTAAGGCCCAGACCCCAAGACCCAAGGCCCAGACCCCAAGACCCAAGGCCAGACCCCAAACCCGGGGTCCAGACCCCTAGGCCCAGACCCCTATGCCCAGACCCCAGATCCCTAGGCCCAGACCCCAGGGCCCAGACCCCAAGGCCCAGGACCCAGACCCTAAGGCCCAGACCCAGGGCCAAGACCCCAAGGCCCAGACCCAAGGCCCAGACCCCAAAGCACAAACCCAGGGCCCAGACCCCAAGGCCCAGGGCCCAGACCCCAAGGCCCAGACCTCAAGGCCCAGACCCAGACCCCTAGGCCCAGACCCCAGGGCCCAGACCCCTAGGCCCAGACCCTGAAGCCCAAACCCAGGGCCCAGACCCCTAGGCCCAAACCCAGGGCCCAGACCCCTAGGCCCAAACCCAGGGCCCAGACCCCAAGGCCCAGGCCAAGGCCCAGACCCCAAGGCCCAGACCCAGGGCCTAGACCCCAGGGCCCAGACCCCAGGGCCCAGACCCCAAGGTCCAAGGCCCAGGCACCAGACCCAGAGACCAGGGTCCAGGCCAGACCCCAGGCCCCAAGGACCAGAGCCCAGACCCAGGGACCAGACTCAGGGCCCAGACCCCAGGCCAGACCCAGGGACCAGGCCCAGCCTAGACCCAGGGCCCAGACCTCAGGGACCAGACCTCAGGGACCAGACCCCAAGGCCCAGTCCCAGGGACCAGACCCAGGGCCCAGACCAGACCCCAGGGACCAGACCCAGACCCAAAGGCCATCATACACAGCCCGTTTCTGTGAGATTTATTACTGTGGATTCTGTGATACGTTCAGACACAGCGCTCATTACTGTGAGTTTTATTGCTGTGGATACTGTGATACGCTAATACACACTGCACATTGCTGGGAGTTTTATTGCTGTGGTGCTATGTTATGTCCTTTTTTTTTTGAAGGGGGAGAAAAGCTGTTAGAGGTTGAGGGAGTGCCGGGGGGCCCTGGGGGCCCCATCGTGAGGTTTAGTAAGGGGCCCCATCATTTCTGATGGCTGCCCTGCATACTTGCCTACTATACAATATTGGCTGTGGAGTCCAGTGGCAACATCTCTGCTCTTCAACTGTGGAGAAGCAAGTCAAAATGCCGTTCAGCACATCCCTCCAATACAACTGTGGAGAAGCCAGTCTCGACTTTACAAGAAGCGGGTTCATCCTAGGTCGCTGCTCTACAATCATGGAGAGACGACTCGATCCCACTCAGAAGACGCCACCAGCAAGTGTCCTCGGGCAAGACACCTAACGATATGGATGCGCCTACCACACAAAATACTTGTACATCTCATAGATTGTAAGTTCTCCTGGGAACAGGGTCCTCCTGAATCAGGCTGTATCATCCAGGTGTGGTATTCTAATGTATCAACCCCTGTACACTGATTTTGTAAAACGCTGCAGAAATTTTGGAGCTATATAAATAAAATTATAATAAAAAGAAATAATCTCATTCATGTAAGAAAAATGAAAAAAGAAAACACATAAAGTAAACCCAGGACATACTTGAAAACGAGAGAAATTTCAATGTATCCTTCCCGGTAAAATACTTTATAAATAAAATAAATAAGTAAACTGTTAAAGTAAAGCAGCGAGAGGCAAGCTGCACAAGAAAAGGCTTCATACTTTTCATTTGGGTTGACGCTACCAAAAGTACCGTATCCATGCCTTGGGTGCACTATGTTCAACTTTAACAATTTTGTAATAAATCTTCTCGAAATGTATAAACCTTCAACCTTCTCAGTGTTCTTCAGCCGATGGATCTCAGTTTCTTCTTAAAGTCCTGCCTTCAAATTCCAGGCCCTAGTTGAATATATTGCCATTTTACCTCGAACCTCGGCCGTAAATATTCTCATATATCACAGTATTTTACTATATACTACATTGACCTTTTTAAGGATCTGTCTCCCTATTGGCAGGCCGTGACAAGCATTTTCTCCGCAGTTTAAAAGGGTTGTAAATAGAAAAAGAAAAAAATTTAAATGGCCAACCAGTCAAAAAGCGGAATATTGAAAAGGTCAGACTGGTGCAGGGAATGTGCTGTGAGACAGCACGTACATGTAATTCACTCTCTCCAAAATACATTAAAATTCCAATATTTCATTGCGTGACAAAGATCGTAATGAGAGCAGAAAATGGCACAAGGCATACCCATCTTCAGAACGCACGTCTTTAATAGCTGTGGAACCTGATCAAAGTTAAAAGCATGAAGTTTGAAAGCCGCGGCGCTCTTCTCATGCTCTGCTCCTACAATGAGCAGTGGCTGGTGATTCGAATTATAGTACGTCATGAAATGTTTGTGTTTAACAGTGGTCAACTCCTAAAAAATAAGGGCTAGATTACATATTGCACGCTAACTGTAGTGTTCGGATATATAAGCGTTAACGTCAGGAATAGTGACTTTAACGCATGGCCCCCATATTACATCCACAACGCTTAACACGGTAAAAAAACGCTAGCGTATCGGTGATTTTGTTAGCTTGTATTAACTTACAGTACTTTGCGCTCCCCATGCTGAGTATAGGATCTGCAATCAGTAATTAGCGATAGGATAAGTAAGGTATTACAAAGTCCTAGCGCTAAATTCCGCACCGATGGGTTTAAAATATTTTTACCGTGCCATAAAAGCTGGTGCTAAATGAATCCGCTTTTGCAGAATCATTTAGCACCCCCTAAACCCCCCCAATAAATCAGATACTCACCTCTCATCCCGCGATGAGAACATGGCCCGATCCGCTGCTTCTTGCTGCCAGGAGCAGCAAGTGAGACTGGGACAAATAGTCCCCAATGTCCCTCTGCGATCACTCCACGGCGGTGAGCGATCTTGTGAGAGCGAGATTGCGCATGGCGCGCGGCCCGGCAGTGCAACACTCCATGGAATCCTATAGACAACCTTCAGTGATACTTGTGGTAGCCTTTCCATGCCGCCACGAGTATCGCCTCCTGCAGTCCTATGAACTCCAGGAGGTGATACTCGCAGTGAAGGGCTACCGCAAGTATCTCTGGGGGTAGCGCTTGGTTCCGGGGCAAGGTAGTGCCTGCCCCGGAATCTATTGCTAAAATGGGGATGCCATGGAGAAACCTAGGTTTTCCTCGTTAGCGACCCCATTTTAGCGATAACAATGGAATAGGGCCCTAAGTGTCGGGACTCACCAATAATTCTGTTCATTCCAGTCTTAAGAAAGAGTATCGAAAGCCTTAGCAGCCGCAGCGATTCATTATGAATGAGAATACCATTCCTCCATCAATTGTTGAGAAATTGTCATTTCCAAAGTACTGAAGTCCTGGAAAAAAAAAAAAATATAAACATTTTTATAAAATTATAATTAAATAGAAAGGTATTGCAGCTTCCCAGGAAATCATCCAAATGGGAACTAAGTTCTTCCTGCTAAGGCTGGGGTCAGACTAACGCATTTTTAACGTGCGTTTAGGCGCACTTTATCATGGCCGCAGTAGCAGCAAATGACGGGCAATGACGGCCAATATACGAAGTACGGCCGCACGAAAGTCCGGCTGCGCAACGCAAGTGGAAAATGAACGCATTTTTTCGAGAACGCAGAACCGCTAGTACTGACGCACAGAGTGCGCTGCGGCGGCATAGCGGCGTGTTTGCGTGATTAGGAGACGTTAGACGCTACTAATGTCCAGCCTACATAACGTCCAGACGCAAAAAGTGTTCTATTGACGATCCGTAAAAAATCACGCACAAAAATGCGCGTCGTCTGACCGTTTTCCCGCATTCCGTAAAAAAATACGTCAATGCGTCCGGACACACTTTTTGACGGTCACTGCTAATAATGCGTTCTTTTGACCCTATCCTAAAATAGTGAGGGAACTTCATTCCCAGGCGTTCCTGCTGGACTTGACACATGGCATTTGATCATCACAACTTATTCTGTTTCTAATTAGGGATGGGCCGAACAACCCGTGTTCGGTTCACATTCGAACTCGAACATTTGAAAAAGTTCGAACGCGAACGCGATACGAGCACAATGTAAGTCAATGGGGCTCAAAAGTTTGAAAATTAAGGTCCCCTCCAGAGGGCATATATGCAAGATATTGGTCATAAAAGGTGTATGGGGTCCGGGTACTGCCCTGGGGGGACAGGAAACAATGAAAAACAAATTTAAAAAAAAGCGTGTTTAACCAAAAAACTTTTTTTGAGCCATTTCACGTTTCACAAGCAATAACATTTGCTGTGGCGTTCACCGCATATTTGTAACGATTTCCCAGGACAGACCTGGTAGGATCCCTGGTAACAGACCTCTAACCCTCCGATCCTTAGGATGGCTGGGACCACTAAACCTAACCTCTAGCAGCCACGCAGGCCAGGGAGACAGCACCAGCAATATACACCACAGACTGAGATCAATATACGTTTGTACTGCGCTATAGTGTATGGCAGGATGGAAGCACACCAGCAGTAACAAGTAGCGGAATATATCAGACAGGAACACAGAGTGAGAGTAGTTGTTATAACAAAACCGGGTCAGCAACATTTAGGCACTTGTACTGCGCTACTGTATATGGTGAAAATCGGCGCCCACCAGTAGCAACAGGAGGCAAACAGAACAGACAGGGAGTACACAGAGAGAATAGTCAAATGGCAGGCAAAGTCGGCAACAGATCGGGTCCTCAGAACAAGCAGGGTCAGTAACAAGTATACAAACTGATTCGGTAAGCTAGCGATGTGAGAATGAAACTCCACGGCAAGGTAAGGTGTACAGCGCGCTCCTGATTTAAAGGTCCCGGAGCTCCTGGCATTCAGCCTCGTCCTGTTGGTGGGGGCGGCACCAAAGACCCTATATCACCTGCGGCATGTGTCCGACGGAGGGGACACCCGGGCCTGCACTGCGCACCCCCCCTTCAACACCTCTGCACTGCCCAGTGTGCCGGACCGCAGCCCCCCACTAACTGCTTGCCTCGTACTCCTACCACAAACTGTATGGACATATTTTCCAGATTTCTGCCGTCCTAACTTTTTTTGGTGGACCAGAGGTGCCCACTACACATACTTCTATACCATAAGATATAAATTTTCCAGTGGCACTTAAATATCTTCGGTAGACTTGCTGTACCCACTACACACACGCAACAATAATTTATTTCCTCTCGGTGGACCCACGGAGGCCCACTATCCTAGGCCATCACAACCAATTTTTATTGTAATTTTTCTGCACACGCTACACTGCCTGTCTGCATCCCAAAAATTTTCTAGACATTCTGCACTACCTGCATACTATACCATAATTTTTCGGGACACTCTATACAGTCTGTATATTACGCTATAACCTTTCTGGTCACTCTGCACTGTCTGTATACTATAACTTTTCTGGTCACTCAGCACTATCTGCATGTCGTAATTTTTCTGGACATTCCGCACTCTCGACGTATTATAATTTTTCTGGACACTCTGCAATATCAAATTTTTGGTGATCCCAGGAAGGTCCTCTATCCCCGCTCTGCAGACTATAACTTTTTTGGACACACTGCGCTGTCGGCATATTATAATTTTTCTGGACACTCCACACTGTCTGCATATTATAATTTTTCTGGACACTCCACACTGTCTGCATATTATAATTTTTCTGGACACTCCGCATTGTCCACATATTACAATTCTCCTGCCTTAGTTTCACCATGGATAAATTCATTGCATCATCCACAAAAAGTTCAAAACGCCTCACAACCAAATCTCAGGGCAATGGTACGTCGGCACCGACGCGGTCCCCGACTCGCACAGCATCTGACCTGGGCAGCTCGCCATCCAGCCCCCACCTTGCTACCTCTCCTTGCCCACTACTGTCATGCAGATGGCAGAATTCACAGTTATGCTCTCGCCATTGCTAGATGAAAAATTGGGCCGTCTATCGACCGCCATTGACCTGGCGCTCTCCCAGCTCACCTCGCAAGCGCAAAGACTGACTGAGGTGGAGGAAAGGGTGTCTACTCTGGAGGATGGACTGACCCCCCTCCAAACGTCCGTGGAAACTCACGATTCGCTCCTTTCATCCCTGATAGACAAAGTCGACGACCTAGAGAACAGGAGCTGTAGAAACAACCTACGTATAGTGGGACTCCCTGAAACCGTAAAAGGCCCTCAACTTCACCGCTTCGTCTCCTCTTGGCTCCCCACAGCCCTAGGACTAGCGGATGATTCAGCGCTGACCGTGGAACGGGTACATCGTCTGGGACTGGACCTTTCTCCATCCTTAGGCCGCCCTCGCACTGTCATTTTTAAACTGCTGAATTTCTCCAACAAAATCCGCATCATGCAGGCGTATAGGAAAGCCAATACCCTTGAATACAACGGAACTACTTTACACCTCTTCCAGGACTTCTCGGCGTCCCTGGCGGCCCGTCGCAGGGCCTTTGCCCCCATCTGCTCTAAATTGGCAGCGGCCAATGTGCGTTTCACACTGCAATACCCTGCTCGCCTACGAGTTCACCTTCACGGCCAAGTCACCTACTACGATTCACCAACCGACGCCTCAACCATATTGGAGGATGACACTGCACGTTCCCCCTCAACATCAACATCCGCAAGACATCGCTCATCGAACCCCCAACCTGATTGTAGCTCCGACCCTGCGGCGGGATTCACGCAATCCTGGAGGCGCAATGAATCCCTACGACTTCTCCCTCTTTTGTTTGATTTTACTGTTTCTCCGGTCCTGGACGTCACGGACAGGACTAGATCCAACCACGGTCCGAACTGTATGTTTGCCACTAGCCGCCTGGACCTCTTTGGCCTATCTCGGTCATATTGGTTATGGCTCTTCTGTTTGTTTTCTGGTTAATTTGATTTCTTCCAGGTACAGGCGCCCCTATGTTCCTGTTATGTGCTTAATGTTTGAAATGTTTCTGATCGATTTCATGAATCATAGACAGGAGGTAACAATGCTCGCTGATGTATATGGGGCTGCGGAGCAGATGCTGGGACGGTTCCCGGCCCCACTTCACAATTTGTTTTCAACGGTAAAGCTTAGAACCCGCTTTTGGTATTCCCCATGACCCACGATACTATGTCTGAAAGTACCCTTCCTATAGAACC
Organism: Leptobrachium leishanense; assembly: GCA_009667805.1. Lineage (NCBI taxonomy): Eukaryota > Metazoa > Chordata > Amphibia > Anura > Megophryidae > Leptobrachium > Leptobrachium leishanense. The sequence goes on along the minus strand of CM019069.1, from coordinate 58,527,240 downwards.
CCAGGTTTTTACCCGCAAATCGTTGAAACTGGTTTCTTGGAATGTGGAAGGCCTTAATTCGCCTATCAAAAGGAAAAAAGTACTACAATATTTGAAAATGTTAGATCCTGACATAATTTTCCTTCAGGAAACGCACTGGACTTCCCCAAATCAGTCAATGCGCGCCCCCTGGATAGGCTTCCAGACATCATCCGTTCATACGCAGAAATCGCGTGGCACTACTATCCTTCTCCACAAACGTCTCCCATACTCTGATTTGACTGAGATTAATGACCCGGAAGGCAGATATACCTTTCTCACCCTGACAGTGGGACAGGAGCCCCTACAATTACTTAACATCTATGCTCCCAACAGCCCTAATCTCACCTTCTTTAAATCATTGTTGCCACTACTCCATTTACATGACTCTTCCCATAGGATTGTGGGGGGCGATTTTAACGAGGTCCCGGATCCTATCTTGGACCGAGCACCCAGTCGTACAATGGCTAGAGGACGTCCTCAACCCACAGGCCCGACCTTCCTCAGGTCCCATTTTGACCTGGATGACGTATGGCGCTCCCACCACCCTGCAGGCAGGGATTTTACATTTTATTCCGACCCGCACAAATCCTTTTCTCGCCTAGACCTTTTTTTGGTTTCAAGCTTACTTTCCAACCGTGCCCTGCGGACAGACATTGGCCCAATAACTCTCACAGATCACGCGCATATCACGCTGGAAATAACATTGGAAACCCCGGTGCCCTATTCTAGGAACTGGCGCTTTCCTTAGCATCTCTTGACCTCCGGTCTCTTCACCTCTCATGCTGAACTGGCATGGAATAATTACATGGACGATAACATTGAGCATGTCGACGATGTCAGCCTCTTTTGGTCTGCGTCGAAGGCAGTGCTTCGCGGTCAAATAATCGAATATGCGCCCGCACAAAAAAGGAGACTTCTAGACACCTCTCCGATGCCCACTCTGAGCTCCTTTGCAGCTACAGAGCTTATCTCTTGGACCCTTCAAAATTACAAAAATAACAAGAAGAGATACGACTCCTTAGCCACAGAACAAGCACACCGTTCATGCCAACTACGAAAACATGCTTTGTTTCGCTTTGGTAACAAACAAGGTCGACTTCTTGCTAATTTGGTATGCTCCCAGACCCAGACCAGACCCTTAATTTCAGCACTTAAGACCTCGGACGGAACCGTACTTACTAAACCTGATGACATAGTGGATCACTTCCGCACCTATTTTGCAGATTTCTATAAGGCAGGCCCCGATGATTGTGCCGCCCAACTGAACCTTTTTCATAAAGCCCAAATACCTAAACTCTCCCCAGGAGAACATGACACACTCTCAGCACCCATCACACACGCCGAAGTCAAAGCGACAATAACCTCACTTAAGAACAGAAAAACACCGGGCCCAGACGGGTTTGGGGCGGAATATTACAAACTCCTTTCTGGCTTGGTGATTCCCCACTTAGTTACACTATATAACAATATTCTGCAGGGTGAGGCGCCGCCCCCGAACCTTTAATGAGGCACGGGTGGTGGTTCTCCCCAAACCGGGAAAAGACCCAACATTGGTAACCTCCTATCGTCCCATTGCACTACTAAATACTGACCTCAAAATCCTGTCCTCCATCATGGCCCGCCGTCTTCAAAATCCCCTTGCACGTCTCATAGGACCTCAACAAACAGGATTCCTTAACGGACGCCATTCCACCATTAATATACGCAAAGCCATAGCGGCAATATGGTCATCTTCTCTCACGCCACAATCCTCAAACCTCTTACTGAGCTGTGACGCTGATAAGGCGTTTGATAGGATCTCATGGGATTATTTAGTCAGATTTATTAAATTCCATCACTTTGGTAAGACATTCTTAACACTTTTCCGTGCACTCTATCTTGCGCCTTCCACCGTGATAAACAGCAAACAGACTCAACTCCACCCCCTTTACCCTAGAACGAGGAACTAGACAAGGATGTCCACTGTCCCCATTATTATTTAACCTGGCCCTAGAACCACTAATACGTACTATAGAGATGCCCCAAACAATATCGGGAATTCATTTGTCCCCCGCTGTAATAATAAAAGTAGTAGCCTTTGCAGACGACCTGTTGATATTCCTTTCAGACCCCGCCTCCGCGATCCCTCCCCTACTGACGTTATTCGACTCCTTCCATGTAGCCTCTGGCTTCCAAATCAACTACGCCAAAACAGTAGCATTGCTTCTGGGCCCCAAACCACAGGGTTCTTGGATCCAGGGCTTCCCCTTCTCCTGGGCACCCTCTCCGTACATTAAATACCTGGGCACTATTTTACCGGTTGACCTCTCCCACTTATACAAACTCAACGTAGACCCCCACTTAGCCCAAACGAAATCGCTTCTGGAGGCCTGGAGCTCTCTTCCACTCTCTTATTTGGGACGGGCGTCTCTCATTAAAATGACCTTATTCCCCAAATTGCTTTACTCTATACAAGTGCTGCCTCTCCTACTGAAACCTAATGATCTTCAGTTATTCAACAGGCTGTATGCGTCCTTTATTTGGCAAGATAAGCGGGCACGTATACCACTCCTTAGTCTTCAGCAACCAATAGTGAGAGGAGGTATCAACTTCCCCAATTTACTGGATTACAACCTAGCAGCGCTATATCATTACGTCTCGGACTGGCTGAATGATACTTCACGCTTCACAGCATTACACGTGGAACAAGCGCTGCTCCCTGCCTCCTCTGTACTAGCATTTCTTCACCAACACTCTCCCTCTATCTCCCCTCCCCTACGCGATAACCCTTTGCTCTCCACGACGAAATTAGCTTGGGTCAAAATCCGTAAACGCCTCCAATTGTCCTGGCAAACATCCCTTTGGTCCCCTATCTTACACAACCCTCATTTTCAAAATGCCTCCCCTGCTCCTATTTTTAGAACCCTGGCCCAGTCAGTGAGGTTTTAGTCTTCTACACCATTACTTAGACGGAACATCAGGTCTGCCTTACTCTTACACAGCCTTGAAAGAACGCATTGCTCCGTTAACTATACATCCTGTTTATTACTTACAACTCAGACAGTTCCTTCTCGCACAATTGCACACCTTATCTCCCACTGATTTAACTAACCCGATAGACATGCAATTACTCATACATAATGCGTCTCCTCCCTCTACTTCAACCATTTACACACTTCTACAACATTCGCTCCCCACCTCGAAACCCTGGACGGCTATCACCCGATGGGCTACTACTTTTCCAAACCTTACCCCCCACGACCTGGTATCGGCTACTTTGGCATCTAGACGCACTCTCCCATCTGCCAACTATTGGGACATGTTTTATAGGATACTCCACTGATCCTACATGGCACCGGACAGAATGGCCCGTTCGGGTCTATTACCTAATGCCAACTGCTTAAAATGTAATTTTTCCCCAGCTGACCTTCATCATTGTCTATGGTCGTGCCCCTTTATTCAATTGTTTTGGGACGCCGTACGCCGATTTAGCTCTATGGTTCTCCGAATCGAGATCCCTTTCACTTCAAACTGGGCAATTTTTAACTTGTCAATTCCCCCGACCCCTCAATCCCTCCCTAAATGCCACCGATTTTGGTTAGGTCTCTTAGCAGCGACGGGCAAAAAGGCCATATTATCTCAATGGATATCTGGTACCCCTCCCTCATTCCGTATGATGTACGACAAAATCTATACCATATTCTTGGCCGACTGGTCTGATGCCTCACTGCACCAGACTGAGAAAACTGAACAATTCTTTACTCACTGGTCCCCTTTGATTAGTGCCTTACCATCTGAGATTAAAACTTCCCTGCGAAACACGTTCTGCGATGCCCCATGGTATTCCCTTCAAATGTTGCGGGGCACCCCACCGATCCCCTCAGATACCTCGGACCACGTGTTAATTAACTTTCTTGACTCCACTTCCCGAGATCCCCTAAACCAGCCATCCACCTCTGAGCTTTAAACGCTGACGTATTGCCTTGACCCGTCAGTCCCAGTTTGGGATGCAACACTTTACTTAAAACCCGAAATTTAGATTTTTGCATTGTTACAGATTGTAAATGATATGAAAAACTGTTACTCCTTTTCCTGCAATTTCATCTTGATCTGAGACAAATAAAAATATGTTTTAAAAAAAAAAGGATGACGTCCTTGTGCAGGGATGACATCCTTGGCAATCAGCACTGGCCACCCTTTCTGGGTGAGAGCAGGCTGATTTGCATATGGAAAATTCATCCCTGTAATGGCACAATCAAGATAAAACCTTGTTTGTGAGACCTGAGCGGGCCCCACCGTAGAGCAGGCCATTGTGCTGTTGCTCGTTCTCAGGACCCTCACAAACAGCCCCCTTGTTTCTCACTGTAATTGTAAACGGTCATCCAGACGTGGACCCCTTGCTTGATGTGCCTAGAGGGGTGTCAGCTATACCCTCCTGACGAGGCCCAATAAGGCCAAAACGATCGTCGGGGGTTACTGCACCTCTCGTGCAGGGATGACGTCCTTGGCAATCAGCACTGGCCACCCTTTCTGGGTGAGAGCAGGCTGATTTGCATATGGAAAATTCATCCCTGTAATGGCACAAGCAAGCTAAAACCTTGTTTGTGAGACCTGAGCGGGCCCCACCGTAGAGCAGGCCATTGTGCTGTTGCTCGTTCTCAGGACCCTCACAAACACCCCCCTTGTTTCTCAAAAAAAAAAAAGAGTTTGCAGGAGCAACACAAGTAAATCTGACCTTGTCTTTTTCTGGAGCACTGTAAAAAAAATTTGTTTACTGCAAATGAAATTCATTTGCATACGGTCTCCAGAACATGTTCCCAAATTTGCAGCATACTTTACATTGCAGCCGGTGTGCTGCAGCACTCATAACTGTTCTCTGTGTCCACAAAGGACACTCAGTTTGTCTGCCTGTGTCGTGCGGACCCTTGCTGCAGTAACAAATTTTGACCAGCAGGGGTAGTCCTGTAGCATATTCTATTGTAGAAATGTATGTATAGACCTTACCTACATTTTAACAATTTAGGCAATGGAAGGTGATTTACCTTAAAACTACTGGGTCCTGCCACTGCTTTTATGGAAAAAAAATAACTTGGTAGTGAATAGATTAAAAAATTCCAGTCTGGTAAAAGGAAGCTTTTTAGCAATTTAAACTTTACATTTATTGTCTACATACAAGAAGTTGATCCTATTTATTCAAGAGCTTTAAGGATATTGAAGACTCAGCGATCTGCTCCTTATATTCCTCGAATAATGCAGCATTTACTGTATTTATTTATTATTTATTTGAGAAAGTATTATACCAGGAAGAATACATTGAGATTTCTCTCGTTTTCAAGTATGCCCTGTGGGAGTTTCTGCTATTTTGGGCAGGGGATAAAGATTTATGATCAGGTTACAGAGTCACGAGACAAAAAAGAAAGCTTCGCTGTAAAATACAAACAATTTGTTCATCTCAATTTGTTCAGCTAAAAAGTGTAAACATACAGAAAAGCGTTGTCGCGCCTGATCCCTACCAGGGCGGCTGCGACTACCAGAAGTATCCAGCCCAGTAACATGTATAAAACATAACGAGAAAAAAAAAATGTCATCTGCGCTTATCCCTATGACCCCATGTGAAACAAAACACAATTAGAGGTTTTGGTTTACTTGAATGGCCATTGAAGTTTAAGATCACCTGCCACGTAAAAAGTGTAAATAGCCTCAGCACTCTCATCTGAGCTCCTTCGAAGAGGAGGATCATGATGTAATTGGTGCGTAGGCTTTTTTCGGTTCGATTTTTCGGATTTTTAAACTTTTCGATTCGGCTCTTTTCGACCGATTTCGGTTTCGATTCGGTTCGGCCCGTTTTTCGGGTACATTTTTTTTTTGGAATATCGACCATTTTTCGTATTTTCGTGTCACTGTGCTCGGTTTTTGTATCGACTTTTCGTAAGTTCGGAAATTTTCGTTTTTCGGAATTGCACATTTTCTGAATATCGACCATTTTTCGTGTCATTTTGCCCGTTTTTTGTATCGACTTTTGTTTTTTTCGAAAAATTTTCGTTTTTCAGAAAATTTTCGTTTTTACAAAATTTTCGTTTTTCGGAAAATTTTCGTTTTTCGGAAAATTTTCGTTTTTCGGAACATCTGTTCTCCTCGTTTGACACATTTCAAGCCCATTCGAAAAATCCGAAAATATTTCGTTTCGGCTCGGAAAACATTTCGGATCTGAAATTTTCGGATCTAACATTTTTCCGAAATTCGGCCGCATCCGAAAACACGAATCGGGAAATTTCGTGAAAATTCCGAAATTCCGAAACCCAAAACGCACATCCCTAATTGGTGGTATATAGCATATTCCTGTATTTAGAGTACAGTTGAAATACTACACGTGTTAATCCCTCTGATAAAGCATAATATGATGAGTTTCCACAAGAAATGGTAGGATTGGGGCGGGACGCGACTCTTTCTGCTTTATACTGAGACTCATTGTCTAACAAATCTCAGCAATTAGACTGCAATTTTCCTTTTTTATTGTATGCTTGTTTTATTTATTTATTCATTTATTGCACTTTGTAGTTTTCAAGGCATTTTTTTAATGGATATGTACCTCTACAGGCGGATGATCACTTGTCTGTATTGCGTGGCAACACTTCACTTGAGAGGTTATTCAAAGAGCACCGATTTTCACAGAAATTTCACTCTCCGAACATGCAGTGAATTCAGCATTCACTGCAAGGTCTCCAAATTGCGTTGAATCAATCCGCTGAACATCGCCGATAAAGCCGCCGAATGCATTTGATAAACCGGACATCGCCAAAAAACTGCCAAACGCCGCCTAAAAAACACCGAACGCATCCGATAAACCGCCGAAAAAACACCAAACACATCCAACAAACCTTCGAAAGCTGCCAAAAAAACACCTGTCGCAGCCTAAGATCCTCCGAACACTGAACTGAACCAATGAAAGCCTCCGATCAGCCACCGAACGCCGCTGGAAAAAGCTGACCAGCTGCCGAACAGGAATAAAAAAATCTTGGCAATTTTTAAATGGCGTTTAAAACAAAACGAATGCATGAAGATGCCTGGAAAAATATATAAGGTCCTATGAATAACAACAAAAAGGTCTGTTACAGAATTAAAAAAAATCGGAATAAAAAGATTCGCCGAAAAAAATCCAGAAAAAAGGTCTAAAAAATTCTAAAAAAGAAATTAATAAAAAGACTTTTTGCTACAAATGAAATGACTAAACGGTGAATAAAAATTTAGTAGACATTAAACAATAAACATTTTTTTTACCTATGGGATTCACCAGTTTAAACCTGTCGAATGAACCCACTGAAAATCTGGACATTTTGCCAACTTTCCGGGGTGGTTCGGCATTCTTTGAATAGATTAACCATTACTTATCTATGGGGAATTTCACTGCCACCGAATTGCACCATATTTCACTGGCCATTCGCCAATATCTGGTGAATTGACAGCTTTTTGAGTGGCCGATTTGCCACAAAATTGTATCGTATGGTGAAATTCATCGTCCAGTGCAATTCGGTGGCCAATTTGGCTCTCTTTGAATAACCCCTTTGATGTAATGAAGGAGCAGATATTGGACTCTTTGTTTTTATTCAGGGATCCTCATAGACAGGGGATTTCTTCATCCATTCGTATAATATCACAGGAGTAACCTGACACTAATGTTGTCAAGGAACTGGTTACACCACTGTCACTGTGATGTTGTGACTTTGGTGGCAGGAAAGAGCCCAAATGAGGTAGATGAATGCAGAGCAGGCAAGAACGCAGTTGCAGGTAGTTGGTCTATTCACAAAGAAGCAGGTGAAACACAGCAGGAACACAAGCACACACAGAGCAGGAACACGATATCAGAAGACATGATGGATTTAGTACAAACAGGTGGGAACTCGCATAAAGTAAACGGAAAGACTTTGGGAAATCACAATGACACTTGATAATCAGGAACACAGCAAAAGCTTTGCAAACAGAGGTGTTTACAGCCGGGGTCCAGAACACACCATATACTGAGATGCAAAGGCACAGGTTCAGCAGGGCAACACCCTTAAATAGCAATCCAGAATGCATAGCAAGTAGAAGCACCAAAACCCAGATTGAATTAATTATGAATCGGGGAAGTAGGGCATGAAAGGTGCTGGCAGGGATCAGGTCTTAGCAGGCGCAGTGCAGGAACGAGCATTCCTACAACCGCTCCGCTACCTGCTCCAGGGCTAGGTTCCTGACAGTCACAGTGTATGGGGATATGAGCATGTTTAGAGTGGAACAGACATGGTATTGAACTGAAAATGTGGCTACATTCCAACCCGGGTTTAGACTTAATCAGCGCTGTTGTACTCCAACTCCATAGACTACTGTCGGTAAAATAGAGATGGCAAGCAAGAAAATCTGAGCCTGCAGATTTTCCTTATCGTCTCCATTTTACCAAGCAAATTCCAGTGTAGGTGCCTTATTAGCTCCTAGCCCTGGAACAAAGTGAAAGGCTGCCCGATACAGAGTATTGGGTCGTGGAGTCCGTAGGCTTTTCGTGCCCTGGCCGCGAGCTGACTCTTGTGGAGATGGCTCAGCACCACGGAGGATTCGCAGATGGAGACTAGGAACTATTTGTTTCTAGTCTGATACTGCTGCCGGCGAGAGGAAGGGTAGATTGCGCTTCCTTCTCTACCGAGAGATGCGAGGTGAGTATGGGATTTAATGGGGGGGTTTACAGAGAGTGTTATGGGATTTTGCAAATGCAAAATCACTTAACACCAGCTCTGAGGAGACGGTATTCCTTTTCCATGCCGAGGCGAATATTAATGTCTTCATTACTAAGTATAGGAGATTGTCACGTCCCACACCAGACTTGCCCGGTGCCCGGCAGCAGCGTCTTCGCTGCTCACTGGCTGGGCGCCAAGTAATAAGCAGGATCGCGGTGGTCACCTGGGACGCCGGGGGCGGGGAGCGGCACGATGACACGGCACCGTCGGGTTTAAAACCGCTAGCTGTTCATTTTCTAATTGCCCTGACGTGGTTTACACCTCCTCTCAGTGCTACACTTTGTATATGGATTCTCTGCATACTCTCTGGTAATACTGACCCCTGGCAAATGGCTGAACTACTCTCTGGTAATACTGACCCCTGGCAAATGGCTGACATACTCTCTGGTGATACTGACCCCTGGCAAACGGCTGACATACTCACTGGTGATACAGACACCTGGAAAACAGCTGACAACTCACTGGTGATACAGACCCCTGGCTAACGACTGACCTACTCTGTTATCTCTGCGTATCATTATCCTGTATATCTCGGGTACCTGGTTCCTGTATTCTGGTTCTAGGTTATAGAGAGCTTACTGACCATTCTAAGGATCAGAGGTTTAGGATAGACGTGCTGCATATAGGAATCAGATTCCTAGATATTGGGGGGAACGTGATAGCAATCTTACTTTACAGTAACCTAACGCAGGGAACCGCTATATTCAAGCCGCAAGCACAGTTTTCGGCAAGTATAGAATAGAGTCCCATCGGTAAGATAACTACAGGAGACATTATGTGTACCATCTCCTATAGTTATCTTATTGACTACTATGAAATAGGGTCCTACGAAAATAAGGACCATTATGACATTAGCCAAGTAGAGTTCTTATTGATCCTACATTCTGCATTATTTAATTTAATTTATAAATACATCAATTTTAAATATTTATTAATATATAAATGTATTAATTTAATTTAATAATTTGATTTATTTATTGTGTAGCGCTGCTTTAAAAACACTGTATTCTGGTGCATTGAACTATTGCTGCCACCAGAGGGAGACAGAGACATTGTTAGACTATGCTGGACAAAACCGAACTAAATGTACCATCATCCTTTGCATGAGGACAGGAAGGAGGTGGTACAGGAAGAGGAAAGAGATCAGCAGCCTCGTGCAAGGCAGAAGCAGAGTGAGCGGAGCAGTGAAAGGTGGAGGACGCACGTTAGAGCGGTCAGGGATCGCAACCAGGCCGGAGTACAGACGCTGTCTTACGGGTGCTGGAGATCGGGACAGTAATCGCGTTGAGACCTACCTGCGCAGCGCTGAGAGGTCTGGAGGAAACAGCTAGTTCCGGCAGGACCCCGTGTTAGGAGGCTGCGCTGATCGATTGGGAGTGCAGGCAGCGGATCTTTGTTCCAGTTGCGGAGATTGGGCGAGCTGAGAGCAGATTCAGTAGCATGGAGTCCCAGTACACAGCGGAGAAGATCTTGTGGTCGAGGCATCGAGAGCTGGACAGTTTCGTTCATCGGATTGGTGAGAGGCCTCCAGGCCGCAGTTCCAATACAGAAACACACACTGCAATATTGTTTAAATTCACAGGGCCCCAACGGTGACTAGTCGAAGATTGTTTTGTTTCATTCACTGGCCAGTTGAACACAGTACCCGGGTACCTGAGACAACACACATATATATTTTTTGAGCTATTATTCACGGGACTTACACTGCAGAACTGAGGGGGTTAACCGTTTCTTTTACCGCCGCGTGTTTTTCCCACGTTACGAATTCTTGTCATTCAAATACCGTATATGCGTAATATATGCTGCTTTATTGGGATCAGTAAAGAATATATAAAAATCCACAACAGTGCTGGTGTATAGTTATTTCCTAGTGCGGCGAGACTAACCCGAGGTTTATTCAGCGGCATTCTCCGGGAGTGAGCTCTACAATTGTTTGATGTTAGTAAACTCCCAGCATTCTTGGGTAGAATCATGAACTGAGTTGTCAATCCTACTTCATATGATACTTTTGGTTTGTTCTTTGAATGTGGAACTGATTTCTGTACTTTTTTTACCTTCTTCTAACTTTTAGACTTGTCTTGTTTGCATTCAAACATCCCTTTTTTTTCCCTAATAAGGGTTAATTGATGGAGTTTATAAACAAAACCCTCCCTTGTCTCAAATTATATTTTGTCTTTGAGCTGAAAGCTAGAGTGCAGGTTGATGTAGGACTTCCCTATAAAGATTGTGATGACGTCCTTTACAGGGGGTACTAAAACCCCATTTATTTATTCTACAATCAAGATGGGGATATTTAATAACAGGTATCTCACTTCTCCATGATTTTGAAACAAAACCATTGATAAACAGTAATATAAATCCCATAATAACACAAATTCTTCTAACGTTTTATTTTAATTATGCCTGTAATTTTGGACATTTAGTACGGTCATTAAAATCTGTTTATTTTCTTGATTAGATTTTTTTTATAGCTGTAGTTCTGGATATGGAAAAAAATGACAATCACAAAAAGCTTTGAATTCAACATTTCTAACCTCAAAAAACTGTCAATATCTTCACACTACAGCTATGCGAGAAGAAAGCAATTTAAAAGATAATTTGTTATGTCTGTGAGATTTATCCAGTGCTTATTTGTAGACTAAGATTTTTTTTATTGCAGTAAGTCATGTTTTACAATTCTGTATAATAGTCCTGCTTTACAGATTCATTTCCATCTGTCGTCTGACTGTATCTGGGCTTGTTTTATTAGATCTATTTAAGAGGATGTAACGTTGTATATACTTGGCAGAATATACAAATTACAAAATCCTAAAAAAACAAACATAAAATTCTTCACTTGCCACAGAGCGACAAATCATAAAACGCACTGTAATATTTAGAGTTCTAATTCCGTGGCCACCTCGCAGCTCTATTATTTGAATTAACTCCCATGTTTTTTTGTCAGTTTTCCATCTGCCATTTGAGCCATGTCTGTATGTCATGATCTCCCTTTACTCAAGCAATATTTTTGTAGTATTGGACACCCAGACCCCTTTGATTTCAAGTTTTGGAAGTGAACATCTTTTGTTGCTTCATTCAAGAGCAATGGAATGAACCAAGGCTGTTAATTACAGGACATTCCACGGCTTATTTATCCCACTGTCATTGATAGTGTGTGGTGCATAAGCCTATGAGACTTCATTCATCAGCAAAGAAGCAGGTGCAAACCAAAATTTCACTTAAAAGGAGTTGACTTGCTGGGTGCTCATAGAATCGAGGATGGTGGAAATCCTTATAGAAACTTTTCAATAGAAAACCAGGGGATCCAGGCACTCCAATAGGTAACCAAAAAAGAGAACTTTTATTGGGGAACATTTCAGCCCCCAAGGCTTGAAATAGGCTGAACTGAGCCAAAATGTCATTGGTTCCTAAAAAGAAAAATCTGTTTTTCTTTTATTACTTATTTGAGTGTCTGAGCACCCCTTACCTGGAATTCTAAAATCCGGAAGACAGAAAAAAAATGATTTTGCTTATTCTGGACTAGGAGCATCCCGGATGGTCACTGATGCTTCTAAACCTGGCTCCCAAGCACTGCAGTAAATTGCAGCAGATGTTGGGAGCCGCTGGGCAGCTCCAGTTTTTTGACATGCTGCCCGGAGTCAGAATGTCTCCAGGAAGTATGTCCTTGAAGAAATGCTGTAGAGCAGTCCCAGCGTGTGCATACTGGGAACTGTAGTAGGAATGTGATCACAGATCACTTGTTTTGATCGGTCATGCACAGGTTTGGTTTTTGAGCTGTGCCTGGGTTGAATGTAGTATTGGGGGGGTTGTGTTTCTTTTCAAAAGGTGTTACCCCTCAACCCCCCATCCTGAGTATTTGGGCAAAGGAAACTCGTATTCTATTAACTTGGCCCAGGAATATGATAATCGGGACATGTTTGAACTCAAAGGAAGCTGTTTGTCCTGATTAATAATAAAATCTCAGTAATTGGGACGGTAAACGCTAACTGGCAGATTTAGAAAATATTAATATCCAACTATAGGAGGACAGATGCTTTGATCTTGCCCTGCTAGTATGGTAATTATAGCTTTATCAGATACGGGGTCCTGGTGGATGGATGGGTGGAAGCTTGATCCAGGGGAACCTCATTGCTGAAAAAGATAGAGTGGAAAGGGGGCTGAATGCTTGTAAGAAAAAAGGCCAATTCTAACTCTATACTGGGTGTGCCAACCCATATCACTTGGTACTTCCACAGGACTTTTGTTGGAGAAAGATCTAAGAATGGGCTGTGAACTTAAACCTGAAGTACCCTTAGAAATTTCCTACTAGTGCTTAGGTTTCTGTGTTTTGTTTCAGTCTCATTTTATTTCAGGAATCGTATTTGCATATTTTGTTATTTGTTTATTTGTCTTGTTTTTATGTGATCCTGGCACTGTGTAAACTTTTTTTGTCCTTTTGCCATAAAACCTTTGTAACCTAGTTCTGTCTTTGATGATTCACGTTTCTCCCATATAGCTTGGGTTTCCTCCTTACCGCAGAGTTGACCATTTGGGATGTTTTAGCTGTATATCGGGAGGCTCCTGGATTGGGGTGGTATACAGTTAAGGGGTTTTGAAACTTCCCTATTACTTCTGGGGTGGCAGTGAATCTTCCGGAGGGTGCATATGGTTTTGGGGGGTTAGATTAGCATAATCTAGTAGTAAATCCAGAGGCTTGGAACTGTTAATCCCTTGTACATTGTCCCTCCACACATGACAACTGGATGAATGGTGGGTGATCGTCACAATCTCCTTCCTCTGAAACATCAGATTGTCACAGATTCCGTAATCTGGAAGAATTCCAGGTACTCTACCTGTATAAGAAAGTCTTTCGAACTAAACAGATTGAGCCAATTTATCAGTGACTGGCAGAGGCAGTAACACTATTTTGTCCAGTTGCCTGGCAATATTGTAGTCAGGTTCATTATTATTTTACTGCCATGTAAGACCTGAAAGCCAGATGTCCACACATCTGTTCCTGTAAACTTCCCATTTCAATCTTGTCATCTTATTCCCAACTTCATTCTTCTAGTGATCGGTTCAGTCTAATTTTGCTCTTGTGCCACATCCATCAGCATAGGTTTCGAAATGAAGGTGTGAGTGCTTGTTGATTTATAAAATTTGCTAGCAACATCCAGGTCTTCTCTTACACTGTGGATCCAGTCCTGGACTCCATTGCACGATACAATACACTTCTTTACCGTGTGTGAATTTACCCAAATGAATTCCAATCGATTAGATACATTGAATGCCACAATTATAGTTCTATAAAGGCAGTTTTTCAACATTGAAATATAGTATTGAAGATAATGCTATAAGAGAAGAAGCCATAATTCAGAACAAGTAGAATAGCCTTACCATTGACCTTCTCTTGTGAATCGATCAAGAGGAACTGCGTGAAAAGACAGATTAGTTTACAGCTCTAGCTCCTGTTATATACAGTGGTTAGCCTTGAATTTTGTTGCAAAACATAAATAGATAGAATCATTATAATGATTCTATCTACCAGAACAATTGCACTCTGGCCATTCATGGATATTCACATTACAAATTAAGAGTAGCTAGCTTACTGACCTTATTCATGTGGCCTACATGCTACTGAAAAAAATGCTGATTGCTTTGGCCAATGCTGTGAAAGGGATTTTCTAGACAACATCACTATTTAAGTAAATTTAAATGGTCATTACTAAAATGACAATTGTAAAGACAATAGAGATAGTTAGAGCACGAAAAAGCATTTTTACAGAAGTCTGGAGTGGCCATGTATTTTTTTTGTCAATTGTTATCTCGAGATAACAAGTTGTTTTACTCTAGTAATAACCCTACCCCTGGCCCTAGCCCTAACCCCAAAAATGCTGTAATTTGGGAGCTATGTAAAATGTTTGGATGGAGATTATATTATATAAAAGAATTCTACTTCAGTTGAATCTTATATACCAGCTGGGTGGAGTAGAGGTAACATCACTGCTCTGCGTGGAGAGAGCCTGTGGAGACATGGGTTCGATCCCAGCAAGAGCACTTCTCCAGTAAGTGTCCTTGGGCAAGACACCTAACGGTACATTCTCGCCACCCAGGACAAACTTGAAAACGAGAGAAATCTCAATGCATCCTTCCTGGAAAAATCCTTTCTCATAGAAAAAAAAAAAGATGTTTGAAGAATGAATGGAGGTGTCTTTTTGTACCGTGTTAGAAAAAAGTTGAAAGTTGGTATCACGAGCTAACAGCTTCATATTTTGCAATAACAAACCTCTGATTTCGACATATCAATGTATAATCTTGAGCAAATCACTTGTTATCTCAAGATAACAAGTGACTTTCCGCACATTTTCATTGAGTATGGAGTTAAAAATAGTTTGATTGTAAAATTACACTCTAGTCTATTAAAACCAAATAGAATCCTCTCAAAACCTTCTTAAGTTTCACAGTGTTGAGAATTTGATTATGTTCAATATCCATTCCCGGCACATGAAAAAATATTTTATGTGAACTGATGGAGATAAATAAAAAGTTGACAACAATTAAAAAAATTGTAGGGTTCAGTATGACCACACAGAAATCCCATTCAATAGGGCTTAACTTCAGTCAAATAGTTCACACAGTCAGTTCATTGGGCAATCATAAAAAGTATATTCCTGTACTGGCGCTAAGTAGAATAGGACTAGAACTAGGGCAACGGTATATTTGAGCCGCAAGCCCAGCTTGCACCAAGAGTGGCAAAGCAATTCCCATTGTTAAGATGACTGCTGGAGACAATATGTATAAAGTCTTCTGTAGTTGTCTTAACGGCAAGTCGGCAACTGTGCAATAAAGCCCTATATTGGGCCCTATTCCATTCCTAACGATATTATGGAGACGGTTAGCATGAAAATCTGCATGCAGATTTTCCCTTACCATCTCCATGTTATCGTTGTATTCTGGGGAAGGTAGTATCTCAACATCTCGTGCGGAACGCAGTGCTAACCTCCCTGATACCCGTATATTGCTTCCACGACAATCAGCTCCTGGAGTCTTTAGTACTAGGTGTAGGCTTGCACTCCCAGGGCGCGAGCTTTACCCGAGTATGCTTTTTCAAGATCACACAGTGCCACAGAGTGATTGCAGAGGGAGACTAGCAACTATTTGTTCCCACTCTCACTCTGCTCCCAAGGAGAAGAAGTGGCAGATCGGACCAACCTTTTTGCCACGGGGTGAGAGGTGAGTATGGGATTTTAAGGGGAGGGATTTAGAGCGTGTTAAATGATATTGAATCTGCAGAATCATCTAGCACCTGCTTTTAGGAGTTGTTAAAAATTTTGGAAGGTGGAAGTTAAATTGCTCTGGCACTTTGTAATAACTTACTTGTCGAAACGCTAAAAATTAGACATGTGCACAGCACAAAATTTCGTTTTGAACTAATGGATTAGTCCTAAAATGCAATTTATTTAGTTGCTAAAGAAATTCGTTTTCAGTTCTTTAGTATGAAAACTAATTTTGTTCATCCGAAAACCAGTGGATACAATTACTATTGTAGTGGTGGCTCCTCAGAGGGCTGAGATCGCTGCTTGTTACAGTATCTCTCACTCTCAGCACAATGTGGGCCATATTACATAGTTGGTGCTAACTTAACCAGAGCTGTTGTAACCTTCCCAGAGCCATTATAGCCTATGGAGGTTTTCAGCTTACAACAGCTCTGGTTAAGTTAGCACCAACATTGTAATACTGCCCCGTGTCAGGCCAAGCTGTTACAGTAACTGATTGCTGCTCATCACAGCGCTCAGAGTTTCTGTAAAACTAGTAAATAATATTTTTATATATAAGAGGTTAGAACAATATTATTTCCTTGTTTTACTGAAACTCTGAGCGCTGTTACAGTCAGTTACTGTAACAACTGAGCCTGATACATTGTACTGAGAGATAATGTAACAAGCAGCCGATCTCAGCGCTCACAGCCACTGGATTTAAAGGGCTAAAAAAAGGCTCCTCTCTGTATAATGTTTAGAACATCTTCCTGCATTAATTAATACCCCTCTTTGTATAATGTAGATAACATCCTCCTGCATTAATGTCCCTCTCTGTATAGAACATTCTCCTCAATTTATACCTTTCTCTGTATAATGTATATAACATCCTCCTGCATTAATACCCCTCTCTGTATAATGTATAGAACATACTCCTGCATTAATGCCTCTCTCTGTATAGAACATCCTACTGCATTGGCATGTGCAGGGTGCAGAACTTCGGATGTTGCGATCTTCATTGCTGGTCTCCTTCACTCATCAATGTAATATCACAAAAAGGACTGAAACTAAAATGTAGTGCATTTTATTTTAGTTTCTTTCGTTTTTTGGACTGAGCAGTTTCGTTTCTCTTGAGTCATACTAAAACTAAATTATCCCAAAATTCGGACTAAATCGTTTTAGTACTAAAACGAATGCACATGTCTACTAAAAATAGATTGCTCTCCCTATATTAAGGATAGGAGACGTTTAAGTACAGTAAGCTCGTGCAAGCTGCGAGTCGCACAACGTTTTCACCTAACTGTAAAGTCAAGATCGGAATATCGATACCAGACGTTGAACTTACTTCTCCTAGTGCTAACGATTACATATAGTGATGCTACATTAGCACCAGCTATGGAATAGTGCCCTACAGCTCTGAGAAGTTTAAAACAGTTCTGGTCAAGTTGACAGTAGGGTTGGAATAGGGTTGGATTGTTTTTTTCAAGTGTCAAGGTTGCAAACTTTTTCTTTGGAATAGAACAATGGAATAGGTACAGTCTGCGTGTACATGTTATATGTTTTGATACACAATTTATCAGCTAAAAACACTTGTCTAGATTCCAAGCTTGGTGTTAGATTTACCAGAGCTCTGGCTACGTCATCAGAGTAATTAAAGACTATGAAGTTGGTAGGTTTATCAGAGCTATGATTCAGTTTACACCAGGCTTGAAATCTAACCTATATTGTCTAAATATCTGCATATCAAACATTTTCCTAGTTGTTAAATCATTGCTACACATAAATTAGATTATTAAAATGTGACCATGTCTCTTTATCCAAAACTTTTAAGAATAGTATCATATTGGTGAGTTGGTTTTAAAAGCGGATAATACATTCATTTACAAAATGCTAAAGAGCTAAAATAGTCTTTTATTCAAGCATTTTATTGCCCGAGCAATCTGACAGTGCACGCTTATGAATATTTAAGCCATTTCTGTAACAGAGAGATAAAACTTAAAGAATAGGGATTCTGAATAGCTGGTACCTTTTATCTATTCTCCCCTTTCTAGTTTATCAACAATTAAACCATACACACAAAAAAGCACGTATTGAGGGTAATCGTATGTAGCTTTTATCTTCGTGTCCAGTTACCGAACTTGTAAATCTTTTATTTTTTCTGTGTGTTTTTCTTTCTTTTTTTAACTTGAGGAAAACGAACAACTTGTTTATACTATTCCACTTCAGGTAAAACAAAGTTCATACAAGATTCAGGTTCAAAGTGATCTGTATATAAAATATAGCCTAGCGGCAGGATGGCTTGTAATTCACACTTCAAACACTAAAATATTGTAAATTCTTTGGAACCAGAAACTATTTGAATCACCAATCTTTTGAGCTGAAGTACATTTATAACATGTTAACCTGATATATCAATTAACGTTCATTAAAAAGGAACACTGGATATAATCCACATGACTAGTATAAGTTTTGATATTAGATTTTGTTGCCCATTGTATAGCGCCACAGAACCTCTTAGCACTTTATAAAAACTTGTAACTGTAACTATATACATTGTGTAAGAACATCACAACTGACACAACACAGGGGGTTATACAGTAACTGCTGGGGTTTCTAAAAAGTTTCAAAGCTATTCCTGCCCTCTTTGGATTTAACATTTGAGAAACGCTGGTGTTTAGCGGAATTGAAACACCAGTGATTTTCAGCGGTATTTGCAACACAGGCTAGCAATGGCAGTTACTGAATAATCCCCATATAATGAGCCTTATTTCTGGTTTTCCAGCTATTAATGAGACAAGTATTAGAATTACTATAAATGCTTATTATTAGTTTATTTGTATTATGTTATCCAGCATTTTCGGAGTCCTATGGATTTCATGTTTAGTTACCTCCCTGACACTCCTGATGGGTCCTGCTGCAGCTAATCTGATGGCTTCAGCACTACAAGTAACATGCTGGGAGATTCTGTTCAGCTCCAGTGTGTAATAATTTTCTTGTTCTGTCTGGAAGTTGGCCGTTGGGATGTTGGCATTAGGGAACCTGGCTGTAGGGATTTTGTCCGGCACCCGTCAAAGAGGGTAAGCAAATGTTTGGCAACAAGGTTTTCTATCAAGGGTATAGGTAAGGTAGCTCTAGGTATTCCAAGAATAATAAACGAGCGATTAATCACCATCTACCGGATTTTAGGGAGGGTTGATTGCAGACAGGTTCCGGTGTCTTCAGCTGAAGCCGATGCTTACTTCTGTATTTGCGTCATCGGTGTGCCTGACCTGTCTGCGCATGCGCGGTTCATTGCGGCTGCAGACAGGGAAGCGAGCGGATCTTCGATGGGACGCTGACCATTCTCGGTGCGCGAAGATGCGGTATGGGTAGGAGCCTGTGCTCGGGGGTTCGTGGGCATGGGTACATGACACCCGTAGTTCCCTGTCATGATTACCCAGTCTGTTGAGGATGGTCCCCAGATTTCCTCTGTCATACCAGGCACATCAATTCAGCACTTCACCAAGATGATGCTCAGTCTACACTCGGGTCTTATACATGCGATGATGAACCGCATCCTTCCAAAGTATAATTATGTGGCAGGCTCCACATGCACCAAGGTTGATATTGAGCGTGTACTTTCTGTGCACACGGATTACTCATCTAAAGTACCTTCTTTGATGCCTATATGAGCTTTCAGTCTTTTCTGGTACCTTGCCCTACCGTGGTTCTGTATTAGACCTTTTAAAAAAAAATCATATTATTATGCTGTTGTGACCCCGGCTTGTTTTCTAACCATCCTTGACTGCTGTTGTTCCTTGACTACTCTCCAATCTGGCATCCTGTGAATTTGGCTAGATATTTCACTATTCCTTTATGTCTCCCTTGGTTGTCCAGCCTGGCCATTACATGGACTGGTAACTTTCTACTTCTTCTCCTGTGTGTTTTCCTTGTTTATTATTTTCCTTTTGTTTTTACCTGTCCCTTACCTGTTTACCTGGCCATTAGTAGGGCCGGTGTTAGCTTTCACTGTTTGTCTTATAGTCTACGAGCTGGGCCTACAGTAACCTTGACATTCCCATGCAATTGGTGCTTTGCCCATTCATTGAGTTGTCCACATTGATTTGTGAGTTGGATTTGGATCAATTGACAGATTACCAAAAATGTTGAACGAATCATAATTCATCCGGAAACTAATTTGCATGTGTTATTCATACTACTTTGTTTAGATGAAGAAAAAATAATCAGCCAACAAAGTGGTGGTGGGAATTCACATTCTCATTGTAAGACAATGCAATAGTTTGGACCAAATACAGGTTTTATGTTACTTAGCAAGACATTAAGGGCCTATTACATTATTCGCATGCACAAAAACGCATTAACGCGAGGAGCAAAACCCTTTGCGCTGAACGTCGCATTACAACGTTTGCGCACAATATGTGCGTTAACGTCTAACGTGAGTGACCCTGCATGAACCCTTTGCGAGTGCAATTTAGCATCCTATACTTAAACTTTGTGAACGCAAATGCGTTTGTGCGCTGGTGCGCGCATGGTATTACAATCTTAGCGCAACATTTAACGGACAACGTTTGCGTGCATAATTTTAACGTCTTTGAAAAGCTGGTGGTAACGGCAAATTGTAACAACCTGACCGTACCAAACTACGGATTCACAACGGAGAACGTCGATGTGGACGTTTTTTTTACTAGATCCATCAAAAATGACGGCCACTACCTTATCTTCCGCCAGAACGTACGTCTGTTGTGCGCAGTCCACACAAAATGACGGACTCGCGTTAAAAATTACATTGCGCTCACTGATTTCTGCGCGCAATGGTACTTTGCCCGCATTTTTGAGCGTCGGCTTAACGAGCGCAATTTCCCGACAGATGAAAAAATGCACGAGGAATGTAATTCCAGCGGTGATTTTTGTGCGTTAACGTTTAACGTTTCGCGCAAAAAAACACGCGCTTAGCGTGCATTTTGCGTTAAGAATGTAATAGGACCCTAAATGTGTGAGGGATCAACAACTACAGTAAGCAGCAGCAGCATGTTAGTTGGAGTTTTGGTCAAGGAATGTCAGAACGAGGAATCTTAATTATAGGCTTAGACAGGTAATACTCTGCAACAAGTATGCTTGGATTTATTTCATGGTAAGGTTATCTGAAGTGTTTTCAAGTGACCTGGAGCAAATCTTTTCAGCCTATAAGTAATATACTGGTTTCCAATACCATGGATGTTTTAAGCCTTCTTAATCTAATTTCCCCAGAGTCTCTCAAATTCAGTAGTGAAGAAAATACTTTGAACTCACCAAGAACATGAATATAAGTTCTTCAGCTCAGATTGCTGTGTATGTGTATATGTGTGGGTTTATACCAATAAAAGCCTTTATCCCAATTAAACCTTTTTATTAAACCTGAAACATTGATTGTAGTATTCATTTAAAAACCAAAGAGCCATTTTATTGGGAGCTGCATGAGCACCAGGAGCTATTCACAGCACATCCAAAACACCGGAATTTTGGTTATTGTTTATGTGTGGCTGTGTATACAATTTGGAATTCTGCTTCACGTGCTAAACTTCCTATGTCTCATAAAGGCTCACGCAAGGTTCGTGGCCCGGAAGTGCAACCCTCCATGGAGTTCTATGGACTCCAGGAGGTGATACTTGTGTCGATGCGAGAGTGCTACCGTGAGTATTCCAGTGGTTAGCGCTGTGTTCCAGGTCAAGGTGCTGAGGTAGCCCCTGCTCTTGAATATCGTGCTAAAATGGGGACGCTACAGGGAAACCTGCAGGTGCAGATTTGGGATTCCACCCGTCCCTGCCCGACTGTGAAAAATTCTGTTACAGGAGGTGCATGGGGTCTTTGGACCCCTGCATCTCTGGAACCATGTGTCCTACAAACTCTCATGGAGATTATTTCAGGATTCCAAGCTTATCTCAGGGACTTACAGGTCTATTCAAAGAAAGGTGAAACTAAGGAGAATTGGCAGGAGAAGTGAAAATCCTAGGTCAAAGTAAGAAACGCAGAAAAATTCTCCCATTTATCTCACTTTCCAAATCAGCTATTCGGTCTAGACTGTTCTCTTCTCCTACCAGTACTCCTGGCTTTCACCTTTCTCTGAATAACCCTCATAGTGTTATTTAGGTGTATCGGGGGGGGGGGGGATAGCAATATGTGTTGTTTATTATTTTTCAATTGCTTTTATGTTATTTGCATCTTTTGAAAAAAAGCAATGAGGTTTGGATTACCAATCAAATTGTGTTGAGCTGTTGTTTTATTTTTTATGGGGTTTATTTTTGCCATTCATTGAAACCAAAACATCTTTACGGTCTGGTGTCCTGATATAATTTTCTGCTCTGCTTCAAAGAAGTGCTTTTTTTTTTACATAAAAGATCAACTTCTTCTCGATCTGTAACTCATTAATCTACATTAACCATTTTGCCATTTAAATCCTTTGGCAACATTAAAAGTGTTGCAGATTTAAATAAACATCATTTCGGTCACTACGTATATTTAGCACGAGTGGCATCAGACAGTCCACGCGGATTGCTTTGCTGAACCCCCAGCCACCGATATAAAGGTTACACATTTCAGCACAGTATTAAAAGGTTTCTTCAGCTCAGAAATGTATTGCAGGTCCCTCAGGCGCCGAAGGGATTAATCACATAGAAAGTCAACGGGTTCTGATTAACGCCAAATTCTGATAAGAGCAAATAAAGCTGTGGAAGAAATATATATATGTATTGCAGGAAAAGAATGAAAAAGCAAACATTGGGGAATAGGAAAATATACTGAAATTCATCTATTCATTATCTGTGAGTTAGAAGCCACCTGTTTTTCATAATTGTCTGTTTAAATGAAGAAACCGAAGGATAATTAAACAGCACATGTAGGCGGAACAAGCTCTCCAGCATCAACCATTATTAATGGACATCTATATTGGAGCCCCACACATTTGTGAGCGGATAATTACAATGTATTGTTGGAGACAGCAGTTCTGTAAAATATTGCTTTTGTTGCATTAGACTAAGGGGTATCTGTCTTATTAGTCTAAATGCCTTCTACACTTTTCACACACACGTGTCTATATATATATATATATATATATATATATATAAAAATACAATTGAGAAGAGGGCTCGGTCGTAGAGTTTGGAAAAAATGTAAAATAGCCCAGGTGCTATCCATAAAGTGCATATAGGAAAATCCAAGTAAGGTGCATTCTGGGTCTTTAGCAAAAATAAAAAACTTTATTAACTAAATATCCAATGTTTCAGTTCCTAAGAACCTTTATCAAGGAATAAAAACAATTTGATAAAGACATTTTTAAATAGTATAGAAATTAACTCACCCCCCAATCGTGTGTACGCTGCATCTTGGGCCAGGCCACAAAGCAGATGGTCGGCGTGCCTGTGCTGGGCGCATAGCGTGTGACGTATTGATTGTATAGAAATTGACTCACCCCCCAATCGTGTGTACGCTGCGTCTTGGGCCACGCCACATATCAATACGTCACACACATATATATAGTGTGTTTATTATTGCAGAAGCCACTTGCACATCATAGCAATTCAAAGAATTGCATCCCAGAGCTCCTGTGCCACATTCCCCATATGCAGCAAGGAATTCTGGGTAGGATATGCAAATGACCTCTATCTCACTTTTATGCATCCTGGGTCTGTTATTACACAGAACCCTAAAATCAATGCTATGCCACACCGTGGCTTTCTAGCAGAGATAAGGTTTATGCAACTGGTCAAAGCCACTCCTAGGACAGCGCTGTTTTGGGTTTGTTGGACCCTCATCAGCTAGGAGCTAGGCATGATGACCAGTTGTGGTGGATGCTTGGACCGTAAGGTAAATTAGTATCTACAAGGGTTGTGGTGGAGGACTAAAAGTGAGATAAAAAGCCTCCACACTATAATAAGTGTGTTTATTATTGTATATATTGTGTATATATATTTATTTATTTTCTGGGAGAGAATGGATGGGTGAGAATAAATGCAACGTTACTTTCTGTACTATAGAAACCAATGCCAGGTATAATTTCTCCTCTTAAACTAATAAGAAGATCAGAGAAATGTATCAGTGTTTGCGGTTACAGAAGAATTTCATTGTTATGATAGATTTTAAATTGCACGTAACTGGAGAAAAACCCACCGCTCGTTTGCAGTGACTGATGCCTCAATTACATATGAAAGCGACAGCTTGCTCGCAATTAAACACGTTGCATCTAAGCGAATAGGGACCTTCCTAAACAACTATTTTCTGTTTCGAACAGGCAGTGAAATTAGTGCTCTGGGACGGCATATGAATGAATGGCAGTTACTCCATAACTGATTTAATACACCATTATTTTGATCTATTAGAACAAGTACGTTTGACAGGTCTGTTTGTATTTAAAATTATTTGCTGCGTTCCAAAGTCTTTCAGGGGAGAAATGTAAAAGTGTAGTTGTTTGCAAATCGGAATACGCACCTGTCAGGCGTTACGTGACTTGGTGTCACTTTACAGAGAAATGGATTTTTTTATATGGGAGTGTTTGTGAATGCCCATGTAACCGCACTTAAAAAAGAAATGAAGACTAACCCTGTGCATCATCAGCGCATGTATCATATACATCAGGGCTCAAAATTTCAAGTCCCAAGTTACTAACCAGGCCATAAAGGTTACTCGCCACCAGTTGCTGCACCTACCCCCTACCCACCCTTTAACTCTGCGCCTAAACACACAAAATAATTTATTGTGCTGCCTGTGTGTGCATTTCCACTCGCCCTCACTTAATTTCCACTCACCAAATGTGGAAATTTTGAGCCCTGATATACATGTCTCACAATGCTTTGTGTTGTAGAGAAATATACAGGCTCTAATTTTTCATTGGACCGTGTTTTGCTGTGATTACGGCACACATTCGCCGTGACATAATTTTGATAAGTTTATGCAACGTCACAACATTTATTTCCCTCCGGAGTTGCATTAATTTGACGCCAAGATCTTGTATTGATGAGGGGAGAGTCGGAGCGCTGTGTAAAGTCTTCTCCAGCACATTATCCCAAAGATTCTTAATGGGGTTAAGGTCAGGACTGTGCGGTGGCCAATCCATGTGTGAAAATGATGTGCATGTTCCGTGAACCACTCTTGCACAATTTGAGCCCAATGAATCCTGGCATTGTTATCTTGGAATATGCTCGCTGTGCCATCAGGGAACAAAAAAACCCATTGATGGAAAAACCTGCTCATTCAGTATGTCACATGACCTCATTTTTCTGCCGACTGATTGCAGTAATTATCCAGTGGAAGGTTCGATTTATTGGATTAGTTAAATCCAGGTGGTGATTTTTTTTATTGGCCAGGCAGTGTATAAGATACTGGGGATGAGAAGGGTAACTAAGACATGGTATGATAACATAAATGTCTGGGTCCCTCAGTTCATGCATATTTAATGCCCTAAACAACATATACTAAGCAAGCCATTATCTGTTTAACACACAAACACATTCAATATTCATGTTGAAAGTCTCTCTCGCTCTCCTTTAACACACTCTTATGTAGCTGTACTCTCTTAACTAGCCATTCTATGTCTTTCTTAAATGGCTACAAATTCTAATGTCTGACTGGTACACATAAATAACCAGTATGATACCAAAATTAACACAAACCTGTAATACCTACAGGGGGCTGCCATCTTGGTGATATAATGGGAAAAGTGATTGCCCAGCACTCTGTGGCCCAATCAGAGATCAGCAAAGTGGCTCTATAGGAGGCGGCAATGGTGCCCTGCTGGTGAATATCACATATGTGCTTTAAGAAACTACATAACTCCGCATAGCAATTGTACAAAGAAATATGTATTTGACAAAGGAATGGTAAGCTATTCATGACAGGGATCATGGTTGGATGGAAATCTTGGTAAGTTTACACACTTATATTTTAGGACTTGACCGTCAGTCAAGAGGACTGGACCAATGTAACACCAACCTTTCAAGTGAGGTCAACCAACAGGTACAGCCAGCACTGAGACAAAGGCAAATGATGTTAAAATGGTACCAACCATTTCTATAGTGAAGAGGTCACATGTATTGTGTCACCACTATAGACAAAATATGAAAAACAGAAAACTGGGTAACGCTGATAAATACTATGGTGGAAATCGCTAATGCACACTTGAATGGTCTTTGTTGCTCAACCATCAAAAAGGGAAAAATAAATGCAGAAGATGGTGCAGCGATAACAATGTTCTTTTCAACAGATAAAGTCACAATTCCAAAAATATGTTCGTAGTTTCTTGTTCTCTAAATGGCCTCAGATAAGACAGAACATGTTGAACAAGATATGATACTTCCTATATGAGCAGGAATGTGACCTCAGAACATTTATTATACGCATCCTTTATTCATACAGTTACAGTTAGTTACAAACCATAATTATTCAGTTCCTAGTAATACAATAGTCAGTTTTGCAACTTTCCTCGCAAAATTGTTATATTTTCATTTTAATTGTAATTCTTTGCATGCAAAACCATGCCGAGACAATGTGTCAGATTAATTGTATACGAGATTAAGAGTTATCTTTAGTAAGGCATTACTTGTGAAACAAGGAAGATATTGGTCTTTTAGGCTAGGGTCAGACGAAAGCATTTTTCCCCGCGAACATGAAAAAGTGCGTCCGAACGCATTGACGTATTTTTTCACGGAATGCGCAAAAACGGTCAGACGATGCGCATTTTCGGGCGTGATTTTGTACGGATCGTCAATAAAACTCTTTTTGCGTCTGGACGTTATGTAGGCCGGACATTAGCAGCGTCTGACATCTCCTAATCACGCAAACATGCCGCTATGCCGCAGCTGCGCACTCAGTACGTCAGTACTAGCGGTTCAGCGTTCTCAAAAAAATGCGTTCAAATTCCACTTGCGTTGCACGGCCGGACTTTTGTTAAAAGTGCGCTGGTCTGACCCCAGCCTTAGTGGCATTATTTCAGTATACTATAGGAACACTCCTACTTTGGCGAGGCAAATAAAAAGGTCACAATGAGGCCAAAAAAGTTAGAATTCCGGCACTAGTAAAAAAAAAGATGTCATATTTGACATGAGAATTTAATGGATTAGAACGATTTAGGGATGCACCGATACCATTTTTTTAAGACCGAGTACAAGTACCGATACTTATTAAAAGTACTCACCGATACCGAGTACCAATACTTTTATTTAATGTCATGTGACCACATTTCAATAAGAACATACCTCATACAAAATGCCCAGCTCACACATTAACCCCAGCTCATAGTGCCCCCAGTTTATGTTGCCCCAGTTTATGTTGCCCCAGCTTATGTAGCCCCAGTTTATGTAGCCCCAGCTTTTGTTGTCCCAGTTTATGTAGCCTCAGCTTTTGTTACCCCAGCTTTTGTTGCCCTAGTTTATGTAGCCCTACCTTTTGTTACCCCAGCTTTTTTTGCCCCTGTTTATATATCCCCAGTTTATGTTGCCCCAGTGCTCACCCAGCCAGGCTCCTCCATCGCTGCCAGGCTCCTCCGGCGTCTTCAGTCTTTGAGCGGCCGCAGGCAGAGGTTGTAGCCCGGTCGCTCATTGAGAACCACGTGCACAGCCTCACGTGACTGCGGCTGTGCACATGGTTTCCAACGAGTGGCCGGGCTACAATCTCTGCCTGCGGCCGCTCAAAGACGGTAGACGCTGGAGGAACCTGGCTGGGTGAGCCTGTCTTAGAGCGGCCGCAGGAAGAGGTTGTAGCCCGGCCGCTCGTTGGGAACCACGTGCACAGCCGCAGTCATATGGTTCTCAACGAGCGGCCGGGCTACAACCTCTGCCTGCGGCCGCTCGAAGCAACAGGCAGCCGGAGGAGGCTGACAGCGCGCCAAACATTGCGTTTGGCACCAACGAAACCGGCCGGCAAGCCAGCCCAGGGCTGGCTTCCGGTATCAGTTTAGGTATCTGGGGCCCCTGCACGAGTACCACGTACTCATGCAGGTCCCGGTATCGGCACCGATACTAGTATCGGTATCGGTGCAACCCTAGAACGATTCATTAAATTAAACATTTTGTGCTGGTGCTAGGGTTAGCGTTACTTATATTTTAAGAGTTAGTCATATGGAAAGGATATGTAATTAGGGCTAGGCTACTATTTGTGTTTGTTTTAAGGTAAGGGTTACTCTTAGGGTTAATGTTAACCTTAAACCTAAGATTCTGCTCCATGTTAGGGCAACAGATTTTTCACATTCTTTTGACACAAATAAGAGCAGAATCTTGAGGTTAAGGTTAAAGTTTATGGTTAGGTTAACTCTAGCCATACAGGGTTATTCAAAGAGAATCGAAAAGTCACCGCACATTCGGTGACTTTTCGTTCTCTTCAATTCAGTGCGCTTTAGCGATCCCATTTCAGCGACACTGCGGTGTATTCAGCAAGCACCACAGGGCCGTCATAGTGCAGGGAAAAGTCACTGCAAAACCCGGCGAACAATCACCGCAAAACCTGGCGAATGCTCACTGAAACCCGCAAAACATCTGGATTAACCCCGACGAACACGCTGGAGAAACCCGAGCAGCCGCTGATCACAGTGCAGAGCAGCCGCCAGAAAAAGCCAACACCGCAGACGAATGGAGTGAAAAAAAACAAAACAGTACGCTTGAAAAGTGAAACGCTGTTTGCAAAGAAACTACTGAACGAAAATGTCTGGAATTTACATATGAGATCCAACGAATGATAATTAAAAAGGACTGTTACAGAAAAAAGACAAAACGATTTAAAAAAAGAAACGGAAAAAATATTTCGCAAAAAAATCCCGAAAAATGCTTAAAAGTTTCTAAAAAAAAAATCTAACACTAAAGAGACTCTTTACTGCAGAATATTATAATCAACGGTTTATTAAATATTGAATTAAAACTGGAATATTTTTTACATTGAAGCCTATGGGATTCTCCTGAATAAACCTGTCGAATGAAACCACCGAATGGCAGGGCAATTCGGCAACTTTTCACTGCTGGTTTTTGTTCTCTGAATAGCAGAAGCATTACTTCTCTATGGGGATTCACTGCCCTCGAAAAGGCAACGGACAGGCACCGTATGTGCAGGCAATTTGCCAGGATTTGGTGAACTGCCTGCTCTCTGAATAGCCGAATGGCCAGGAATGGTAACGTACGCTGAATTTCGGCATTCGGTTACCTTTCGGCCACAATTCGGATCTCTTTGAATAACCCTGATAGTTTCCACTGTGATTTTGTCACATCTAATACATTGCTAAATAACTGTTCATTATGCTATGGTGACAATGTATCTAAATTGTGAATTTCTTTATAACATACACTTACATTATGCACAGGAGGTCAGTTCCATGTCCTGTCTGGGTGACAAGTCAATTCTAGCAGTTTTTTTTACAGAATTTCTCATGTATTCTATATGTTTTGTTGGCTTTTCTTACAGTTATTTAGTCGTACGCAAAGCTTGAGAAATATTAGACTCCAGAATACAAAACAGGGAATTGCAGACAATACCTTTGTTTGCAGGAAAACATGTTCATCATAAATATATTATTTATTAACATTATTACATTATTCATAGAAACATCTTCCGATGAGTTTTCCTCATTAAAACAACACAAAACTGTCATCTTACTTATTTCTCGTCTATTCAACAGGTGGTATGTGCTTTTCTATGGATATTGGTTTAGCATGAGAGAAATATTCCCTGTGCAACCTCCAGGTTTAATAATCTCACATATTGGAGGCTGTAACAAGCTTTAATTGTAATTAACGAAAGGGTAAAATAGCTTACAGCTGATTTAGCAGCACATAGTCTAGGTGTTTAACCTGTGGTGATAAATCAGTTTATTATACATCCACACAGCATTAGCATCATTATTAGAGAGCACGTTAAAAAGAAGCATTTTCCTACAGTGTCCTTGCCAGAATGGAGGTATTTGGCAAGTGTTACACAAACTAACAAAGACATTCCGTTCAATTGAATGATTTTTATATATTTTTTTCAGTCGTTTCTGTTCAGAGGCAAATAAAAATTAATGACAAAGAGACACATTTTCACAAAGACATTGTAAAATATAAATAAATACATAGATGTAAAAGAAGAAAATTTACAGGGTTATTCAAAGAGGTTCGAAAAGTCACCGCACGTTCGGTGACTTTTCGTTCTCTTCAATTCGGTGCAATATCGGCTTTCCCATTTTGGCCACCCTGCGGTGTAATCTGCAAGCACCACAGGGCTGTTGAAGTGCAGGGAAAAGCTGCCGAAAAGCCGCTGAAAACCCGGCGAATGTACGCCAAAAACCCGTAAAAACATCTGGATTAACCCGTCGAAGATGCCGGAGAAAACCGAGCAGGAGCTGATCACACGCAGCGAAGCCTCTGGAGAAAGCCGCCACCGCAGAAGAAGGAAGTGAATAAATTAGGAAAACAGTTTGCATGAATGATTGAAAAGTGAAAAGCTGTTTGCAAAGAAACTACTGAGCGAAAATGTCTGAAATTTACATATGAGGTCCAGGGAATGATAATAAAAAGGGCTGTTACAGAAAAAATAAGTAAACTTAAAAAAAAATCGGACTTTTTAAAAAAAAAAAATCCAGAAAAATGCTTTAAATATCCTAAAAAATCTGAAAATAAAGAGACTTTTTACTGCAGAATATTATAATGAATGGTTTATTAGATATTGAATTAAAACGGGAATATTTTTAACATTGAAGCCTATGGTATTCGCCTGAATAAACCTGCCGAATTAAACCACTGAATGACAGGGCATTTTGGGAACCTTTCACTGCTGGTTTTTGTTCTCTGAATAGTCAAAGCAGTGCTTCTCTGGGGATTTCACTGCCCTCGATCAGCCACCGTATGTGCAGTCAATTCGCCAACATTTATACAAAAAAAATGTTGTCGCGCCTATACTCACCAGAGCGGCTGCAACAGCCAGGAGTAACAGCCCAGTTCATGTATAAAACATAACAATTAATGGCCATTGAAATGTAAGCTCACTCGCCCCAACAAGGCACCTCTTTGTAGAGCGAGTCCTAACCAATGTACCAAAAGCTGCTCTTCTGAGCAACTACATGTCCCTCCTGCTGCTTTTCAGCTAAGGAGAGGCAGAAAATGGTGGGTTTTATTTATACACGCACCAAACACTTCCCATTAGGGGTTGAAAACAAAAACATGGAAAAAGGAACAGCAGCAAAAATGACGAACTGGTGTTACAGCATAATATACATACAAACAGAAAAAATGGCATCGTGCCTGAACTCACCAGAGCGGCTGCAACAGCCAGGAGTAACAGCCCAGTTCATGCCTATGGAATTCGTCTGAATAAACCTGTCGAATGAAACCACCGAATGGCAGGGCATTTCGGCAAATTTTCACTGCTGGTTTTTGTTCTCTGAATAGATGAAGCATTGCTTCTCTATGGGGATTCACTATCCTCGAACAAGCACCGTATGTACAGGCAATTCGCCAGGATTTGTCGAATTGCCTGCTCTCTGAATAGCCGAGTGGCCAAGAAAGGTAACCGAACAGTGATTTTCAGCGTTTGGTTCCCTTTCGGCAGCCATTCGGATCTCTTTGAATAACCCTGATAATGTAGAAAAAGTGAAGAAAAAAATTTATTAACTCCACTTAATTTTGGAATCTTGTGTTTAAAAAGATACATTTTAATTCCGTGCTCCGTATTCTATACATTTTTATTTTATGCATGAAATGGCATAAATACAAAACAAAATGTTCGATTTTTTTCTTAAATAGGTTAAAATTGTTAATTTTAATAGAAAATTCACTGATATTCTCCATTCCTGATTATGATAAAAGAGAACATCATTGAATATAGAACTACAAATGTTTGAATAAAGAAGTGTGGAAAAATAAATTTACATGCTGTAAATTATTAAAATCCAAATAAAAATATATATATATATTTTTTTACATTTTCTGAGACAACCTCCTTATGTGACGTAACCTATGCAAATAGTAATTCAAAATCCCGACTGCAGGTGACACTGGATGGGGTGGAGAAAAAAAACTCAATTCCCCCCCCCCAACCTTTCTTCCAGTTTGGGGCAGTGTGGTGGGAGTTTAAAAAGATAAAGTGGTCAGGATGAGTAGATTGTTCCTTTAAGTTTGGAGTCCTGGGACAATTATTCCCTCAAGACACTGAGTGCAAACCTGGAAAACTAGGACTGTTAGCAACTATTCAGAAGGACCAATGGCAACGTCTGCAACAAACATGCAAGTAATTGTTTCTTTTTCAAGATTATTTAAAGGTTATATCACACTAGCCACAAATTTAGGTAGATATGCACTATCGGGTCTTTTCACTAAAAGTGAAACTCCGGAAAATTGACTGGAGAAGTGAAAATTCTAGGTCAAAATAGCCAAACCAGAAAAATTCTACCATTTATGTCACTTTCCAGATCGGCTATTTGGTCTAGATTGTTCTCTTCTCCTGCCAGTTCTCCTGAGTTTCACCTTTTAGTGAACAGACCTGATAGAGTCAGAGGAGTTTAGCTGGGTCCAACTGAGATTTTGGCATGGAAATTGGTGTAAAGGTACTGCAAATGACAATATTGGAGAGTTAATGTGTGGTCCTAAAGGGTTGATTGCCAATGTGCCACAATATCAAGATGGATATACAAGGGTTGGTTTTATCCTCTGTAAGAAACAAAAGAGGGTCGACTAAACTGATGGTAATTTCCATAAGTAAAATGATGCCAACCTTGGCAAAGGGATTTTTCAAAACTGGTCCTTTTAAGAAGTTAAACATCAATAGTACCCATATACATTTCACTTTTTATGTTGCAAATGTAAGCTAAAATAGTTTCATTTTATTTCACATCAATCTGCATTCAACTGCTTGTTTTTTTTTTTTTTTTTGCGGGAATGTGGGGAGGGGGGGGGCTGAAAAGGACCAAATATGTGGATGACTGTTCAGGGTGGAGGTAAGATCTCTGTTGGGAGAGCTGGCACAGTGTGGTCATAAATGGTGAAGGGTGGGTGGAGTAGAGGTAACATCACTGCTCTATAACCATGGAGTCCCAGGTTCGAATCCCGGCCAGAGCACCTCTCCAGTAAGTGTCCTTGGGCAAGACACCTAACGGTACATACTCGCCACTCAGGACATAATTGAAAATGAGAGAAATCTCAATGTATCCATCCTGGTAAAATACTTACTTTTAAAAAAAAAATACATTTACCTGTCACCATGACCACTTAATTAATCTTAAGTAGCCATGGTGGCTACAGTTTCTCTTTAAGATATGCAGGGCGAGGTCAAATTAAACAGAGGCTCCAGACCCATCACACAAAATAGGCCCAGTGACAAATTAGCTATGTTAGCATCAGTTGCTAACGCAACACAATAAGATTAAGGTCAGTGTCAGACGAGCGCACTACTGGCGTGCCTTCCGACGCCCGTCGCAGCATTGTGACGTAGTGATGGGGCCGGACACACGCTGTAGCCCACACATGAATTGCGCACACAACAGCAGACCTGCTGAAAGCCTCTCCATCGAAACGTTATGATCGACAGGGCTGCAAAGCACGAATCTCCATAGGAGGATCAAGCCTTGCAGTGCTGAGCACACTAGCTGCACTCAGCGAGGTGGCCAGATGGGCGTCAGAGTGGAAGGAACATCCACTCTCACGGACGTTCCTTCCCCTCTGAAAAACGCACGTCTGACACCAGCCTAAGAAGAATAGGGCAGGTGGAAACACTGGACATGAAAAGAAAGGGGCAGAGTGACAATGGAAGGAGAGAAGATGCAGCAGAGGCACAACAAAATCTTTATCGCCAGACCTATAATTGTGCAAACACTTCCCACATCGTCTGATCCGACAGTCATTTTTGTCCAGTATAGATTTAGGTTAGCGCTCATGGTATAACATCTTGATTAAATGTATTATATGTCCTTGTTTTGTCCTAAAAAAATGGAAACTATAGGGGTTATTTCCAAAGGAATTGAGTTTCACAGTGCGACAAACACCAGCGATATTGCACCACCCACCAACCACCACCAGCATTTATTTCACAAAACTAAATCCAAAGAGCACTGGGAGAAGTGTTACGGTTAAGCTGCTCCTGTCACTCTTTGAATTTATTTGAAATGCCGGCATTTGTTGTCTCTGCAATACTGTTGATTTTTCCCCGATATTTGCAACACCGTCGCTTTGTGAACTAGCGCGTATATATCTAATTTGGGTTTGGGTAAAAATCCCTACAACCAGGTTCCCTAATGCCAAAATCCCGACGGCCAACTTCCAGACAGGACAAGTGCCGGACATACCAAGTTCCCAACACAGACAACTCCCTGACGGCCAACTTACAGACATCCAAAATCCCAGCAGCTAATTCTATCCCTACTCCCTTACCCCATAAACCTAGCCCTAACCCCGCTAAACCTGACCCCCTAAACCTAGCCCTAACCCCCTAAACCTAACCCTAACCCCCTAAACCTAACCCTAGCCCCCTAAACCTAGCCCTAACCCTCTAAACCTAGCCCTAACCATAACCCCCTTAAACCTAGCCCTAACCCCCTAAACCTAGTCCTAACCCCCTAAACCTAGCCATAACCCTAACCCCCTAAACCTAGCCCTAACCCTCTAAACCTAGCCCTAACCTTAACCCCTAAACCTAGCCCTAACCCCCTTAAACCTAACCCATACCCCCTAACCTAACCCTAATCCTAGCCCTAACCCCCTAAACCTAGCCCTAACCCTCTAAACCTAGCCCTAACCATAACCCCCTTAAACCTAGCCCTAACCCCCCCTAAACCTAGTCCTAACCCCCCTAAACCTAGCCATAACCCTAACCCCTAAACCTAGCCCTAACCCTCTAAACCTAGCCCTAACCCCTTTAAAACTAACCCATACCCCCTAAACCTAACCCTAGCCCTAGCCCTAACCCTAACCCCCTAAACCTAACCCTAGCCCCCTAAACCTAGCCCTAGCCCCCTAAACCTAGCCCTAACCCTCTAAACCTAGCCGTAACCCCCCTAAACCTAGCCCTAACCCTAACCCCCCTAAACCTGACTATAACCTCTAACCCTAATTCCCTAAGGGTTAGGGTGTTAGTATTAGGCCGGGTGCACACTAGACTAGAGTAGACGTTTTTTTTAACGCACTTTTAACGCATAGGAGGATAGCGGAGCACCCGACGTGAATCCTAGCGTTCTAAAATGGCGATGCGCTAGGATTCGCGTCGACGGGTGCTCCGCTATCCTCCTATGGAAGATAACGCAAGGGGGGGTAGACGAGTGTCGAGTACGATGATTTTTTTTTTAACGCGCGTTAGTGCGTTAAAAAAAACGTCTAGTGTGCAGCCGGCCTTAGGGTTAGCCGCTGGGATTACGGATGTCTGGAAATTGGCTGTGTAGGGAAGCTGGGAAGTCTGGCACTTGTTCTGTCTGGAAGTTGGCCGTCGGGATGTTGGCATTAGGGAACCTGGTTGTAGGGATTTTGTCCGGCACCCATCTAATTTAACATGAATATCAATAGTTTAGCATAAGAAAGATGAGATGACATTTACAGGTTAGCTCAAAAAATTTCACAGTATCATGTTATGGACCTTATTTGTTTGCCTCACAGGCCAATGTATAATTATATACATATCAAAATACAATAAAAGATGAAGGAACTCGGTACTCTGATCTGTAAAAAGACCCATTTATAGGGCTAGCAGCAATGTTTCCACTGTAACAACCTCCCTCAAGTTCAGTACCAAAATTTAAGCTTCAGTACTGAGCTTGAGAAAGGCTGTTACAGCCAAAACGTTGCTGGAAGCCCAATAAATTGGTCTTTTTACAGATTGGAGTCCTGGGTTCCTTCATTTATCGCATGTCATGTGGAATTTTGTCTGGTCGCTCATTGGTTCCTGGAGCACCCATCTGATCGTGAGCTGGATAAACCTGTGAGTGTACCAGCCTTCACATTTTTATTGAACTGTACATCAAAATAAGATTTTCCCAGTTTACATGGTCATAGAGATGATATTTCAGTGGTCATAAAGATCAATGTTACAGCCCATCCCCGGAGGAGATATGACAGGCGGTCGTTACCCAGTTCTAGTACCGGATGGCTCTATGCTTGTTCTCCCTGGGTATCTCGCTTTCGGTGGGTCATCAAGCAGTGTTCAGTGATTGGTCTTCAGGGGTGACATTGGAACTCAGTCATCTGACTGGAGCGAGTGGAAGTCGGCCCTGTAGGACAGCTCTCCACTCACAGCTGTCACGTCAACGACATGCCACGAGAAGTGAGTGAAAGCAAACCATTGACAGGGAATAACTCAACATGTTCCAGTATTTGTGTAAGAAAAACAACAACAGATACTAACACGCATATCGGCAGTGATTCCCTGTCTAATTATCTCAATGTATGTTGGGCATGACAGGTGCTCTATACCAATTATTAGTGGTGTGTCTTGAGCAGTGTTTCCAAAACCTGTCCTCGGGACCCCCTAACAAGCCAGGTTTGCCAGATATCTGAAGCACAGCACAGGTGATATGGTTTGCTGCTCAGTGATTGCAGGATTCAGACTGTATTTCCCCAACGGAATCCTTAAAACCTAGTCTGTTTAGAGGGTCCTGAGGACAGGTTTGGGAAACACTGGTCTTGAGGAAGAGAGGCAGATAAGTACAATATGGTATTGAAATTTCTGTTTCTGAAAACTCATTCCTCAGATGCAGATGTATGACCAGTTTCCTTGTTGTAACAGCATATAACAGGTGAAGCAGGTGGAAAGCTGATCATACGGGTATGTAGATTGGAAAACAGAATGAGCACATTGCTGGTAATGCACAAACTTTCCAGAAAAGTGTTTTTAAATCACAGAGTATTCACTGTCTCACTGCTATTAGTGTTTTGTTTTTTTCCAATATTCCTGAATTTACCAGTTTCTTTTATTTTGGGACTCAGCATCTGAGAAATATCAAGTATTTCCTGTCTGAATGCATGCCAGCCTTTTAACTCACCCGTATGAGTGAAAATATGTAGATTCTATTGTGTAAACGTGGGCCATATGCAAGCAACATGTTAGACCACAGACCTTCACTTCTCAAAAGGGGTTATTCAGTAAGCACTGACATTTCAGTGAAATTTCGGTGCTTTCCGATTCCATTTTGCCGACCCTGCATTGAATTCACTATTCACCGCAGTCCGCAGGATCCCTGAAGTGCACCGAACATGGAGCTGCCGAAGACTGCCGGACTGCAGAAAAAAAACCCACGAAACTCTGCTATTCTGCTAATAGGTGCTTAAACCAATATCAATGCATAAAATGTGTCTAAATAATAAAAAAGTTCTTTAAAAAATAATAAAAAGGTCTATTACAGAATAAACAAAATGCATTTGAAAATAAACGGGGAATCAAAAATTTCACCGAAAATACAAAAAGATGTGCCAAAAAAGAAAGAAATAAAAGACGGTTTGCAGAAAATGAAGGGAATAAACTCTTGAATGAAAAAAATAATAAAAAATGATATTTTCTTTTACATTGAAACCTACTGGGTTTAAACCTGTCGAACTGAATCACCGCCAAACAGAGCAGCCGTCAGGGGATGACACAGCCCATGATATGTTCAGGGACCCAGTGGCTCCAGGGGGCCCTGGCCAAACCCTGTGCATTTTGTCTAAGTGTCACAGACATAAGGATATCCTATGCAACCAAGACTGATCCATGAAGATTTCCACAAGTTTCCCAGTGGGCCGCGTCATCTGGGGCTGGTAAGAGCACTCAGACTCTTCACTGAGGGAGTGATTAGTACGGTCTGCACCAGGTAGAGGTGCAGAACGAATGTTATCCTACTAGGGAACAGGGACCGTGGAGACACAGTATTTGGCTAATTGACAGCTTTCTGAATAGACTTGCACCGTGCGGTGAAATTCACTGTTCAGTGCAATTCGTTGGCAAGTTTGTTGTTTATTGAATAACTTCTAAAGATTTAAAGTGAAATTCTTGTAGCAACCAAATGTACATCAAGCATATTCAATCTCAATGATTTTCAATCATTTCGTCTTGTGGCACACTTGTAAGGAGCAAGAAAAATGTCATGTTGCACCAGCACCTTATTACGGGTATAATTTATTATTTAATAAAACAAAGATGTTAAAGGGATACTCTAGGCAACAACTAAGCTTTTTTAGGTGGTCATGATGTCCTAAGTATGCCCTCTTCTTTGCTCCCCCCTCCGCTCAGCCGATCGGCTGAAAGAGCTGAGAGACGCAGAGGACTTTACTCCGCCCTCCCAGCTGTCAGTCAGCAGAGCGGGATTTGTATTTCCCGCTTCTGCCAACTATTGCCGAGTAGGAGACGTCATCGCGCTTTCAGCTCCAACTCCAACTCGCCGCAGTAGCTGGCGGCAGCTGCTGAGATTAGTGTTGCGCGCATCCACTTGCGCGTAACACTAATCAAAGAAGAAGATGGAGCCAGGAGGAAGCCTGCTGATTGGCTGGTTTACGTGAGAGGCGCGCATGCGCGCTTCTCACTTATACCATTAGCCAAGTTGAAGATTTCCCACGACGGGAGCGGAAGAGGAGGGAGGTGAGTATAAAAAAAAAAAAAACGCTGTTGGAAACAAGTGGTTTTTAGGGTATTACATAAAAAACAAAATACTGAATAACTAGGTAGGGCAATAGGTATAATATAATGTAAAAGAAGGGGGGGTGATTTTTAGCCTAGAGTGTTCCTTTAAGCTTCAACTTAAAGTTCATATTCAATAACACATCCCCCTCTTGTGCCTTTGCTCCACGTTTTGACACTGTCCTGTCACATTGTACTGCGCTATGGATCTCATTGTAACTGTAGCTGCAAGATGCGCAGTTCACTCTGCCACTGCACAGCAAGCTTTCGCTACACGCCAAAAGACCATTCATGGCACAGTGGTTGACAATCTCTGCTCTACCCATTACCACATGTACACAGATCCTATAAATCTCAGTGAAGTACTTTTGTGTTGCCCATTAAGGCTAGGGTCAGACGAGCGCAGTGCGAACGCGCGTGCAGGCGCACTTAATCACGGCCGTGCTAGCAGCAAGTGCCAGGCAATGACGGCCAATATACGAAGTACGGTCGCACAAAAGTCCGGCTGCGCAACGCAAGTGGAAAACGAACGCATTTTTTCGAGAACGTTAAACTGCTAGTACTGACGTACAGAGTGCGCTGCGTCCGCTAGCGGCGTGTGTGCGTGAATTGGAGATGTCAGACACTGCTAATGTCCGGCCAACATAACGTCCAGATGCACAAAGTGTTTTATTGATGATCCGTACAAAATCACGGATGCAAATGCGCATCGTATGACCGCTATCGCGTACTCTGTGAAAAAATACGTCCATTCGTTCGAACGCACTTTTTCACAGACAACACGAAAATGCGTTCGTCTGACCCTAGCCTAAAACGGAAAATTGATGGACGCCTCAGAAAAATCTTGGTAGATGTGGAAGCCTTTATAAAGATGGCACCTGGTCCTCATGCTTTGAGTATTGACTGGACCTGCTAAACAAGGTGCTCATTTAACACTTATTACTAATCTGTAAGGAGACCCACTGATAATGTGTGTTATCCAGGGGGTCAAGTCCTAAAAATTTAATTAGTGTGGGAACTCAAGATTTCTGTCCCCCCCCAATTAACATAAAACATACACACAAACTGAAAAAAATATATATGTGGCTTTTAGGAAAAATATAAGTGACAAGAAATACAAGATTTAACAGGGAAACATGATTAAACATCTGAATTCAAGCCTGATAATGTATGGGACCAATGGGAACTCATTTCCCTCTGCAAAAATAGTGGAGAAATGGTGTTCCCTTTCAACTTGACACTTACAGGTCTATTCGCTAAAAGGTGAAACTCAGGAGAAATGGCAGAAGAGAACAATCTAGACCAAATAGCCGATTTGGAAAGTGAGATAAATGGGAGAATGTTTCTGGTTTGGCTATTTTGACCTTGAATTTTCACTTCTCCAGTCAATTCTTCATAGTGAATAGCCCTGCTTGTGTTAACAATTTACACTAACTAAATAGTAATATTTAGACTCTGACATGTTTAATTTTACCTATCCTTAACTACCATACCACCAGCTTTATAATCTTTTACAGATAACAATTAAAGTGATTTATAAAGCACCAACATTGTCTGCAGCACTGTACAATGGGTCAGGCAAAACAAACATAAACTTAACGTAATGTGTTTGAAAAGAACTATAGGTTACACTACCTCTCTGTGAACATAATAAAGAGGATAAATCAAATATGAACGGATTTCTTACATTTACATATATACTCGTGATTTTGGCATCTGGACTAACACGGCCGACCTAATCTATATATATATATATATATTTTTTTTAAATTTACAGCAATGTAGAAGCAAGTTGAATATTGCCATGTCAATGATATTAAATATCTAGACTCCTATCTCGATAATGCAGCCCCCAGTTACACAGTTATTTGCCAGCTTTGCAGGTTTTGGGAAAATATAATAAATCATATATGTATTGTGACTTAAAAGGAAACATACAATTAAATAACTGAATAAAAAGTTTGCAGTTTGTGGGACCAATAGGAACGGAGTTCCCACTGCAAAAATAGTGGAGGAACGGTGTTCTCGCACATTCCTGCTCGACTCGACCCTGCTGACCACCATGTCATTTGTAATCCTCTACCTCAATACAGAATGCACCTGTAAACATGTAACCTAGTGACTATATTTCCTACATATTTATTTTCTGTATATTTGTGTTGTTTTTATAATATCTTGCATTGTATTACTTTGTATTTCTGTAACTGTAACACTTCAATGTTCTTGAACCCAGGACATACTTGAAAACGAGAGAAATCTCAATGTATCCTTCCTGATAAAATCCTTTATAAATAAATAAATGAATAAATAGTTACAATCATATATTATGTGTCAACAAATTCTGTAGCGCTGTACAATGGGTGGGACAAAACAAGCTATATTTACAAACAAGTTATACACAATGAGAACAATAAAAGAAGAGGGTCCTCAAGAATTTACAACCTGAGAAGGGGGAACACACTGAGGCAAGAGTCACATCAATCAGTGCTAGAAACAGATTTTATGTTGCTATATTTTAAGTTGCCCCCTCTTATCTATACACTGCAGTGAATTGAGGGACCACCTTGCTATGTGCATCCCTTGCTCTCCCCCTCCTCTGTCCCTCATTCATCCTTTGCATGCAGCTGATACTTTCTCTACCCCCTCCTCTGTCCTTTACACTTTCCCTCTCTTTTTTTTAATCACTGAGCCCCCACTCCCTCCCCAGGTCTCCTTTTATTTGCATGATGTGGGAGGAATCAGAGCTGTCTGTAAGCAATGAATGAGATGTAGTTAGTGAGTGCTCCCTCCCTCCCTCCTCTTTCTCCTTTGGCATGGGAGCCTCTCCTCCCTCCATGGTGACATAGTATTCATGTGCTCCTCCCTTGCTGCAGTGCCTGCCTGGGAATCCCGGCCCTAATCCACACTTTTCTAACCAGGACTTTTTTGAAGCTTCCTGACACTTGGACCTTTATGTAAGGAACGTCCCATTGATGGTAATTTCCAGGACCCCTGAGCCCAGCTGAAAGCAGGACCCTCCTAAACTGAAAACCTCATCTGCTGTGACTTCCCCATTCCACCTTTACCCTCCTCACAGCTACTGCCTGTCCTTCCGCCTTTTATAGGGGGGGTGGAGGATTTCTAATCCCTGGGAAAGGTATTTTAAGCATTTGACAAGAATTGCAATAAAACTACATTTTAAGTATTTTTTTTTATTAAAAAGCTTTTTTCCCCCCTATTTATTTTCCCCTTGTTTCTTGAGAGTAAGTGATTAAACACTTGGATTTTTCACAACTCAATTACTTTTTGTGCCTTTTTGATCAATCAAACTTTTATTGGATTTGGATACACATTTCCCACCAGCCCATGGAGAAAACCTAATTCTGGATTATGTTCTGCTGGACCTGTAACTGCAGACTAGCACTGCACCTGTTGCTGGCAGGAAAGAACACAGTGTGCACAGGCTGGTAACTTTGTAACGCGTTGTTGTGTTTTTGTTTTCTTTTGAGTTGTTTTGTATCTTCTTTGGGGGAAACCATTATGAAAGTAACAGTATGTTTTGGAAACACTGGAATTGTGGTCCCTTGCAAGGATGGAAGGCTCAGCGTGAAAGAGTTAATCCAGCAAGCTGCACAGAGATTCATCAAAGCCAGAGAAAAAGTAAGATTTTGGTTAACTCTAACCATATATCTGTATAGAAGAAATTATAAACTTGCCAAGTCTTGTTGAACTGTGACTTGTATTTCCTTAAAGCAGGGGTCAGCAACCTTGGTGCTCCACATGTTTTGGGGAACTACATCTCCCATGATGCTCATTCACGTATTAGCATGGATAAGACTCATGGGAGTTGTAGTTCCAAAACTTTTGGCAGACCAAGGTTGCTGACAACTGCCTTAAAGCTATGACTGGCTGAGCATCATCTTAGTTAAGCAGCACATCTCATGTTTAAGTGTACCCAGAGTAGCTCTTAGCCAGAAAATGCCATTTTGTTGTCTTTTGCGGGTTTATACCAAAAGCAGGGGTCAAGTACTTTATTATAATAATAATAATAACTGGGGGGACTCAAAGATTTCTGTCCTCCAATTAGCTCACAACTAACACTTAAATCAGATATGTATGTAAATTAAATTTATCTAGACTGTGTAGAAGTCCCAAAAGATATGATTTAAGGCTGGGGTCAGACTAACGCATTTTTAAAGTGTGTTGAGGGGCGCTTAATCACAGCCGGAGTAGCAGCAAATGACGGGCAATGGCGGCCAATATACGAAGTGCGGCCGCACGAAAGTCCGGCCGCGCAACGCAATTCGAAAATGAATGCATTTTTTTCGAAAACGCAGAACCGCTAGTACTGACGTACAAAGTGCGCTGCGGCGGCATAGTGGCGTGTGTGCGTGATTAGGAGATGTCAGACGCTGCTAATGTCCAGCCTACATAACGTCCAGACGAAAAAGTGTTTTATTGACGATCCGTAAAAAAATCCCGCACGAAAATGTGCGTCGTCTGACCGTTTTCGCGCATTCAGTGAAAAAATACATCAATGCGTTCGGACGCACTTCTTGACAGTTGCTGCGAATAACGCGTTCGTTTGACCCTAGCCTAAACCGGAAAACCATATGATTGTTTTCAGATGTCAATCTCTAGTGTGTGGGGTCAACTGAGTTCCCTCTGCAATCATAGTTACGGAACTGCATTCCCTCTCTTGACCTACGGATGACAGATCGGCCTTGTTTTCCTGGACAAATGTTACTATTTCATGCAGAGAGGAGCGCAAGGAAAAGTGCCACCCTGTAGCATGTATAATTCATACGCTGCAGGCAGGTCACCTGGGATTCCTTTTTGAATTTACCTGCAGCGTATGTGTTATACATGCTGCAGGGTGGCATTTTTCATGCACTTCCCATCAGCATGAATATATTGTATGTGTCCAGGAAAACATGGCTGGTCTGGTAACCCTGTCTTGACCCTTGACATAAAATAACGTGAAATATATCTTTAAAACTTTGAAATACTACCAAACTTTGCATACTACAGTATCACATTATTTCCTCTGTAAACTGAACGTGTTTTAGGCTAGGGTCAAACGAAAGCATTTTTACACGCGAACGTAAAAAAGTGCGTCCGAACGCATTGACGTACTTTTTTTCACGGAGTACGCGAAAACGGTCATACGATGCGCATTTTTGTGCGTGATTTTTTTACGGATCCAAACCTGGAAACTTTGGGTGTCTGGACGTTATGTTGGCCGGACATGAGCAGGGTCTGACGTCTCCAAATCACACACACACCGCTATGCCGCCGCAGCGCACTCTGTACATCAGTACTAGCAGTTCTGCGTTCTCAAAAAAATGCGTTCGTTTTCCACTTGCGTTGTGCAGCCGGACTTTCGCGGGACCGTACTTCGTATATTGCCCGTCATTTGCTGCTAGTGC
Organism: Leptobrachium leishanense; assembly: GCA_009667805.1. Classification (NCBI taxonomy): domain Eukaryota; kingdom Metazoa; phylum Chordata; class Amphibia; order Anura; family Megophryidae; genus Leptobrachium; species Leptobrachium leishanense. Next base: position 58,483,281 of record CM019069.1, on the reverse strand, counting down.
GGCCGTAATTAAGTGCGCCAGAACGCACGTTAAAAGTGCACTGGTCTGACCCCAAAACTAAGGCCATTTATTTTGTCAGACTGCTGATGGGGGAAGCCATCTTTAACTGGCGATGGTGATGTAGATCAGTAGGCTATGAGAGGCCAGCTGAGTTTTCCATAGTATGTTTCTGTCAGTTGTACCTTTCTCAGAATGAGGTAATTCACTTTTGGCACAAACTAGATCACCTGAGCCATTCTGTGATCACTGTAATCCCATGACCTTTTTCATTCTGATGAGCGGTACATGAAATGCGCTACCCTGTATTTATATACAATACACGCCACCACAGGGACATAATTATAAGACGTAATTGGTTGTACAAACAGAAGACCTTGATATGGTTCATTGTTATTTCTCCTGAGGCATATAAATTGAACATGATAAATGGCAGTGCTTTTCAATTCCTGTCCAGCAGTATGTATGTTGGGTCAATGAAAAAACGGTTGATCCTGTATATGCATATTTATGATTTTTTTTTAACCTCTAAAATTCATTTTCTTTGCCGGAATTTGAACTATGGTTCTAGGATAAGAATGTAAAGTATAAACCAGCTGTATGTGGATCTGACAGTTGGCCTTAGAACACCGGAGGCCTGTTCAATACCTCAGCCGCTGCAAGTGCTAAGTTAGCAACTTGCCATTGAACGCCGTTCAACCGCTCAGCAGTGCTAACCTAGCACTTGCAGCGACCCGAGGAGATGCTGAGTGTGACGTTTTAAAGATGGCCGCCGCCATGAAGCAAGTAACAATGCCGTACAGCAAGATGGCCGCCGCCTCGAAGCAAGTAATAATTCCGTACAGCAATGTTAATTTTGAGGTTTTTGTTCACCAAAGCACAAAATATTTATTTATTTCCCCCTGCACATAGACATATATTACAGTTCAATTTATATATTGTTTCAGAAGTAAACATAACGTTTATTCATTAAAAAATATCATTTGTGGTGTGTGCGTACAAAACGGAATTGTGCTGACTGCTTCTCTTTATTATATTTTGTCCGAGTGATCCGAAAAACAATCTGAATTTTTCATTAAGAAATCGTCGGCCATTTTGGATTCAAAATTCACATCCAAAGGGTTCAACGACTCTGCTGCAGCAAAATGAATTGCTGCGCAGCAGCAATTCAGCAGCTGCTGAGGTATTGAACAGGCCTCTCGATTTCATCAGAACTACATTGCTCAATAGGCCTCAAGGCTGGCTGCACACAGTGGCATGTTAGTTCTGAAGTATCTAGGATGCAATGGTTAACCATAACTGCTTTTATGAAGGCCCTGATGACCTAATGATGCTCTCCCCATTTGGGGCCTGAATTCCAGGTCAGCTGGTTTGACCAAGACGTTAACATATAAATGTGGTGCGAGCTGTTGCCTATCACAGTTGTGTCTGATAGTTCAGAGCTGAAAAGAAATTCCGTCAGTGGCACCACATGCCACCAATGCTATTGTCACGTGGAGTCGATATGACTCCATAGAGACCTGCTCTAGTAAGAGGGGTCATGCAGGTTCAACATAAAGACCCTGAGAACGATTTGTTTCCACCTACTTGGGACGAGAGGAGGCAGTGGATCGCACCATCATCTGCACCGGGAGAACAAGCAAATGAGACTTTCCTTTTTTTTTCTCAAGTTTTTAGTTAAGTTGGTTAACTCCAGGTTTTAATAACTATAGTGTTGTGTGTGTTGTTTTTTTTTTCTTTTTCTTTTATATGGTTTGACTCAGATTATAGGAGAGTCCTTTGGAATTGCTTGTTATTCTCCTGCTGCAAAATAAAGTTTCTTATAAAAAGTGTAAGTGTTGTATTACATCAGGCAGCTGCAATTACTGGACCAAATGCAAAGTTTACGGTGCGGATGGAATCGCAGGGGAGCTGTTAAGTATTACGGTCCCACTCATTAAAAACAACAACTTACACAGAATAAGGCTCCGGTCAGACGAGCGCAGCGTTCACGTCCGTGATGGCGCACAAAAGTACGTCCATGACGACATAAAGGCCAATGAAGTACGTCCGCACTGAACTGCGAACGCACAACCGCCGCGGCAAACGGACGCAAGTTAGGCAAGAACTTACAACCCCTAGAACGGCCGCACAAAGTGCGCTGCGTCCGCATAGCTTTGTGTGTGACTGATGGAACGTGGTCAGACAGACTGCATTTATACATCCAGCATTTTTGACGGACAAAATGGTTTTGCATTTTAATTTATTTTCCCTTCTACATCCGTCAAATAATACGTCCGTCACAAAAACAGACTGTGTGGCCACTACTGCGTCTTCTGTACTAACGTCCGTCCGTACTGCACAGACGCACAGTCCGTAGAAATCACGTTCTTCTGACCCTAGTCTTAGGCTCTTGGTCTTGCTTAGGTGTCTTGACTATAAAATAAGTGCTGCTGTCTAATGGATAATAGTGATAACACTTGGCAATGAGTTCTGATGTCTTGAAAACCATCTTAACACAGATTTTTCATTCGTTAAAAAACTTCCATTCGCCAGAGGTAACGCTACAACTAGTGAGGCTTTAGACCATGAGTCAGTACCTTTTGTCCCTCCCAGATGATGTTTTGGAACTACATCTTCCATAATGCTCAGTCAACCTGAGCATCATGGGAGATGTAGTTTCAAAACACCTGGTGGGCCATGGTTGCTGACCCCTGGTGTAGAGTGCAAGTTCAGAACTCTCTTGCAAAAAATTGTAAGGCTTATGAGTATATTGAAGTGTATATATGCACATGGATACAGAAGTACTGTATATTTGTATGGAGCACTGGCATGCAGGACTTCTTCGTAATTTTCTCTTTGTGAAATGCAGCAGAGTGTCAGTGTTTGCTAATGAAGTTTTGGTTTAGTTTTGAGTTACTATTCCTGTGTTCCAAAAGGCTTATTTCAATATACTGTATGTATATGTATATATAGAACACAAAATGAGGCACACTCTAGGACTAATACTAAAAAATAACAAACTTTTATTGGGAATAATAACATTTTCAAAATCTATATTATGTAAATGTTATTCGAATAAAAGTTTATTTTTTAGTATTAGTCCTAGAGTGCGCCTCATTTTGTTTATTTGTATTAGTTCCGTTGAGACAGCAGCACCGGGCATAATATACAGTATATACATTCCTTGTCGCTTCTCCAGAGGTCCCTAGGTCATGGGCCAGCCATCACTCAAATGCCACGTTTAGTCTCAAGTGATGTCATGATTTTTTTTAGACAAAATTGGTGCCAACATAAGAGGCATTTATAGTTAAAGCCTATTTCTGTCTAATATTAATTATCTGAATAGCAGAGTTTGTGGAAGATGTCGCTCTATCGCTCATCTTGATATTCCCAGCTGAGGCTAGGGTCAGACAAATGCATTTTTCGCGTTGTCCGTGAAAAAGTGCGTTCGAACGAATGGACGTATTTTTTTCACAGAATACGCGATAGCGGTCATACGATGCGCATTTTCGTCTGTGATTTTGTACGGATAATCAAAACACTTTTTGCGTCTGGACGTTATGTTGGCCGGACATGAGCAGCGTCTGACGTCTCCTAATCATGCACACACGCCGCTATGCGGACGCAGCACACTCTGTACGTCAGTACTAGCGGTATCCGTCTATTGCCCATCATTGGCCGTCATTTGCTGCTACTATGGCCGTAATAAAGTGCGGCTGCACGCGCGTTCGCACTGCGTTAGTCTGACCCTAGCCTAAATGGTTGTTGCCGCTTCAGACTTTGCAGATGTTACTGAACCCTTGCTCCCTGTTACAATTAAAGCTATAGCAAACTAATATATTATGGAGAAAACTGAACACAGCCTGGTGTGCCAGGTGATTGTCTTGGGCCTGGCTGAGAGTAGTAGTAGTGTTAGTGTTATGGCAGACTGAAACCTGTAAAATTTTATATATGGACAGAGCGGGACCTGTGTCTGGCGAATGTTCACGGATTGTGGTTGTTCGACGCTTGGTAAATAGATCTCAAAGCTTCCTACATTTCTCTTAATGTTTTTTCCTTTTTGGGTTTTTTAAAACTTTCCTCTGCATACGGGTTCTCGTGTCAGGTTTTATATTTGTTATGATACTGAACTGATATATACACCTCCCTTTTATTTCCTTTTTTGATATACTGTGTTGCCGCTGTGCTTCTGGACCCCCCCCCCCCATAGTTGCGGGTTTTTTTTTTGTTTTTTTTTTCCTCACTTTCTTTGTCATTCCTGGTAAAAACATTTTCATAAAAATGTAAAAGATAATGAAAAGTATATAATTATTTATGATTTTCTAAAGCCCTCGACACGCCAGGGCCCCATCAGACTTTATATACTCCTCAGGTAAGGCTGCGCTCTCAGGACTTCTCAAGTTGCTGCTGCGCTTCTTTATTGATCGTTTCAGTTCCCGATCCACAGATTTTCATTTCTAAATGCTGTGCCAGTGATGTCACCAAAATTGTGTCTCTCTGTAGGCAAGTACGACCGGTCGTGGGCACTTTATGCTATAATCTTTACAGCATCAAGTACATGTGTTGACATGATGCAATTTGGCGTTCACGCCCCTAAAGTCGGTTTCCCTTCCATCAAGCATGTAGGAATGGATGACCGGCTGCCTGGTTGGAGAGCTGCTCAGGGCTGCATTAGCCGCCATCGTGTATGTGTTTCAATTGCCATTATTTTTAACTATTTTACCACCTCAAATGCCAATTGTTAGGTACTCACAGTTAATTTTCCTCTAGTCCTCCTGAAAACTGGGTGACAGGAATTACTGAGGTTAAACCACTGCCCCAGAGTAAAACCATGTAACGTCACATGTTATCATACACTGTGTCGGGTAGGGTTGCCAGGTCAGCCATGTTTTCCTGGACATATTAATTTTAGAGTACAGGGATGATGCTTCCCTACAGTATGTGTAAATTTGGCTATCTATTCAGGGCAGGTCAAATGAGGTTCCACGCTGAAGTCTCAGGCCGTGTCAGACGAACGCAGTGATCACATCCGTGTTGCCGCACATTTTAACGTCCATCGTAGCATAAAATTATGATCAATAGAGACCCACACACAAAGTACGTCCGCACAGAAGTGCGGACGCGCAACACACGTGGCACCGGACGCAATTTAGGCAAGAACGTCAAACTGCTAGGACGGACACAGTGCGCCACATCTGCGTAACTTTGTGTGTGAGTGATAGAACGTAGTCAGATGGACTGCATTTTTGACGGACGAAATATTTTTTCATATCATGTATCACTTTTTTTTTTTTTTTTTCATTTTACATATTTTATTTCCCATCTACATCAGTCAAAAAAAAAAAAACGGACTGTGTGGCGTCTATAGTATCATCAGTAAGAAAGTACGTCAGTTGTGCACGGATGCAGAGTGTGCTCAGAATGCGTTCGTCTGACATTAGCCTCACTTGCAGCACATAAATTCTACATACTGCAGCACTATGTTTTTCATGCACTGCCCCTCAGCCTGAATAAATTATGTGTTCAGGAAAATGTGGGCAATCTGGTATCACTACCCGAGACAGTGGATTATAACATCAAAGTGACCTTACAGCCATGGCAGACCTAACAAGTCACATGGTTTTACTCTGGGACACAGTGTTTTAAGGGCTCCTTTCTCCACCTCCCAGGCCATTCGCAATGCCGCCTCCTGCTTAATTACACCTTTGCCTGCAAAATGCATCCTGCCCCCCCCCCCACCGCTCCCTCTGCCAATCTCTTCCTTGGCTTCCCAGCCCTAGTGCTCAAGTCCCCCTAACAGGCCAGATTTTATCTTTGGGAAATGTAGACGGAGTCCTGCAATCACTGAGCAGCAAATCACCTGTGCTGCGCTTCAGATATCTGGCAAACCTGGCCTGTTAGGGGCACTGAGGACAGGGATGCCTTTTATATTAGTGCTTGATATGGTTCACATCACCGGTTAGGTCAGGAAAGCCATGACGCAGTTGCTCTTGTCTGAGATGGCAGTCAACACGTAAAGGTGGCATGTCCTGCTCCTGATTAGGGATGAGCCGAACACCCCTGTGTTCGGTTCGCAATCGAACTCGAACAATTTCAAGAGTTCGAGTTCGAACACGAACCGAACTCAATGCAAGTCAATGGGACTCAAAAGTTCGGTTTTTAGAGGGCATATATGCAAGATATTTGCCATAAAAGGTGTATGGGGGTCTGGGTAGTGCCCTGGGGAACAGGAAACAAAGACAAAGAGTTAAAAAAAAAAACGTTTTTAAAGTGAGTTTTCCATGAAATAAGGGTTAAAAATAAAAATGAAAAATTCCTTCAAATATCGTGCCTAGGAGGTCCCCATAACCTGCCCGTGAAGTGGCGGATTTGTAGGATGTATAGAAACATTTAAAAACAAAAAAATGACGGTAAATGGCTTTCCTTTTAATCTATTCATAAACAAACAACTGCTTGGGGCGGCAGCCTGTATGAAAAGAGACCTTTTAGAAAACGCAGAACAAGTTTAGTGATTTTTTTTTTTTTTTACTAAATTATGGTGAAACTTATGCAGGCTTTGGATGAAAGTAACAATAGGTGCTTTAAAATTGGGCCTTTAGTTTCGGCAACAGTGCCGTCACACCGTAACCCCTCTGTGTTATTGTGGAAGAGTGCAGGTTTGGACCCTGCGGTCCAATATTAAAATGATATGAATCTGGTAATATAGGCGTCAGTGGCAGTGCAGCCAAATATTGTGCAACAATTCCCAGATATTTTGTAGAAATGAGACCCCCAAAATTGCTGGTGGCAGTGAGAACACAAAGATTAGAACAATTCCTATATATTTTGTAGAAATGAGACCCCCTCCCTCCAATAGCTGGTGCCAGACAGGCAGTGAGAACACACACTAACACAACAATCTCCTCTCAAAAAACACGTTCCGAAGGCTGTGTGAAGCCTTTTATATAGTGTGCTTGGGGGATTTTGCTCTGTGAGCCCATGATTGGGCAAATTTTCTCCTGAGCCGTGATTGGCATAGTCTTGTCAAGTGCAAGGCTGTAGCCAATTACAAGCTTCAGGCCAGTGGAAAAATGCATTGTGGGCGAACACGCGGAAATGTTCGTAATTCGCGAACATGCGATGTTCAAATCGAACTCCGGACCGAACAGCTCATCCCTACTCCTGATCAAGGAAATCCCTAGATTCCCCTATAAAGACACGGCGAATATTATGCTAAACTCTTCTTTACTGTAACATCAGCAGCAAAGAAATATACAAATATGTGAAACTTTTTTCAAACTTAAAAAACTTTTATACCGTAGAACCAATCAGAATAGGGCAGTCCAACTTGGGCCAATCATTATCCACCATCGGTTATATATTCAGTCAGCTGCGCCACATTCGACCTCTTTTCTTTAGGTGCGATCGTTTTGAACTTTATAACCGGAAACCGAAATCCAATGGAATTCGTAGAGGAGAACACCTCTGATGCTATGAACCTGAAACCACAAAGGACAAGAATCTCCGGATTAGAACCGTGAATCAAAAGATTTTAATGGAAACATCTGGCATGCACACCATAACTTCCAACATGGTAATAGGTATGAACATTTACATGTCATGGGTAGGGACACTATGATAGAATCATATTTTGGGTGGGATAATATTCGCCTCCGTGTCTTTTATAATCTTGATTCCCCGTCAACTCTATAGGGGAATCTAGGGATTATACACCAAGACACAGAGGCTTCATATTATGCTCGTTGAAAGCTAGTTAATAATGGAATGAGCAAAATGAACAATAGGTTTAAAATAAAATTCTTTAAAGGTGGAATCGTTAGACCAATCTACAACCTTGAGACACGGCCGCAGATGCTGCCGCACTCCTAGAGGAATGGGCCCCAAAAACGGAGGTGTCTATGCCTGCCTCAGCCATAATCCATTTAACCCACCTAGCTAGGGAAGTAGATGAGGCTATGTGATATGGTTTGGTCATGGTTAAGAACAACCGGTCAAAGGAAGGAAGACGATACGGGCAGTGACCCGTTCGTATTCCTGTAGACCTAACACTGGGCATAAATTCGGTTTTTGAGGAAAAGCCGGATAAAATACCTGGGAAATGGCCGTTTTAGTATGTCTGGATCAGGGATCAAGTCCTAAAAAAAGAAGTGTGGGAACTCGCCAGGATTTCTGTCTCCCAAAAAGCAATTATCACCTCGCACGTAACACAAACATACACTCAGATCTGATATATTAAATGTATATATGTCAATAAGAAAGCAGACTATACAACAAATGCTTATGCCAGCTATTGAATACGGAGATGTACTGTATGCAGCCGCCCCACAAACACACCTCCAGAAACTTACTACATTGTATAACTCATTCTGTCGCTTTGCGCTACAATGTAACTACATGACCCACCATTGTGACATGTTAAAAGAGCTAAACTGTCCATCGCTTTAATCCAGATGCACTCTTCACCTTTCCAACCTGGTGTTTAAGAGCTTTTCTGGGAAGCTACCACCCTACCTGAATAGGCTGCTTCCCCAGCAGTTCCCTCATCCTATAACCTCCGATCCAGGACCAGCACCTTTCTTGCAATACCACAATACAAAAAGAAAGTGGCTCGAACCTCATTTTCCTACAGAGCACCACAATTATGGAATAACCTCCCAGACGCCATTAAATCTTCCCCCAGTCTAAAGTCACTCCAGATCTCCCTATTAACATACCTCAATACAGAATGTACCTCTAAACATGTGACATAATGACTATATTTCCTACATATTTATTTTCTAGGTTAATCTGTGTTGTTTTTTTTTTATATCTTGCATTTTATACTTTATTTCTGTACCTACTGTACCTGCCTGTGTGTGTGTGTATATATCCATAATATGCCTGCCTAACCGTTTGTGTTCCTTGTATTTCTGTACATACTGTAACAAGTTTCTTTAACCCAGGACATACTTGAAAAACGAGAGAAATCTCAATGTCTCCTTCCTGGTAAAATATTTTATAAGTAAATAAATATGTGGAATATAGCAAAAATATATGATAAATCCTATTTTTATTGTGACTTAATAGAGAAATATATGATTGAACACCTGACTACAAGCTTTATAGAGTATGGGACCAAAGGGAACTCCGTTCCCTCTGCAAAATTAGTGCAGGAACTTCGTTCCCACGCGTTCCCCCTCGACTTGACCCCTGGTCTGGATACAGAAAATAAGACCCCCCCCCCCAAAGGCGTAAATGAGCGCCCTGACAGGTCCAGAGCACGGACGTCAGAGACTCTTTTACATGAAATCAAACAAAAAAGCATGGTTAATTTAGCAGACAGCTGTTTAATTGATAGTTCAGTATTAGGAGGCCACTGATCTAAAAAATCTAAGACCATATTAACATCCCAAGTAAATGAATACCGTGATCTAGGAGGACATTTCAAACGAATTCCCTTAAGTAATCGACAGACTAATCTGTGCTGATTTACGGGAAGTCCCTCAATGATAGGGTGATCTGCCGAAAGAGCTGATCTAAAGTTGTTAATCGTACGATAAACCCTGCCTTCCTCATATAGAGAGGTGAGAAACTGGAGGATGTCCTCTATAGGGGCTGAAAAGGAATCAATTTGTTTGCCCAGACACCAAGAAACCCAGCAGTTCCAGTAATAAAGGTATTGCTTTCTAGTACCTGGTGCCCAAGCGCTGGAGTAGCTCGGAAGTAGTTTCCGAAAGTCTACCGTGAGTAAGAGGATGCCTGACAGCCTCCAAGCCACAAGGCGGAACGAGGGGACTGACAGGACATTCTGCAGGGTATTCTCCGGATCCTCCAGAAGCACAGGGTTCGGCCGGAGGATCCGGGGAACATCTATCGCTAGTTCTAGTAGCTGAGGGAACCATGGTTGAGTCGTCCGCCATGGGGTGATCAGAACCAGAGTCGATTGACTGACTGGATCGAACCAGTCGAAGGACCCTGGAAATCAGGATAAACGGAGGGAACGCATACAGGATCCCCGCCGGCCAGGACTGGCACAATGCATCTGTTCCTGACGCGTCTGGATCTGGCCTCCAGCTGAAATACTGGGGTACTTGAGCATTCAAACGAGAAGCGAATAAATCTACACTGAAAGGGCCCCATAGGGATGATAAAGATAGGAATATTGCCCTGAGTTCCAATCCGCTACAATGTTGCATAAACCCGGAATGAACTGGGCCTTCACTGTAACATTGCGGGATAGGCAAAATCCCCAAAAGAGTTTGGAGACCTCCGACAATTGTTTCGACCTGGGACCCCCCAGATGGTTGATGTGCCTCACCGCGGAAAAATTGTCCATACGGAGTAGCACTGAGTTGAAGGATCTGCTCTTTAGAAAACTTCGAATAGCGAAGAAACCAGCCAGGAGCTCGAACGTTTTATGTGCAATGAAGCTTCCTCCAAAGCCCATCTGCCTCCTGTGGATATAGGACCTAAACGCGTGCCCCAACCAAAGTTGCTGGCGTCGGATTCTATAACCACCTCCGGTTGAGGCGGATAAAAGGAACGGCCGTTCCATGTTTCGATGTGGTCTTTCCACCACTGTAACTCCCCCCGGGAGTCGTCGTCTAGGGACACCAGATCTGAATACTGAAGACCCTGACGAAGGTAGGATGCTTTTAGTCGTTGGAGGGCCCGATAAAATAGAGGTGCCGGGAAAATGGCCTGAATCGATGCCGACAACATTCCCAATAGGCGAGCGAGAGCTCTCAGCGTGAATGTCGGCCGTGTGGACAATCTCCTTACTTCCTTCCTGATCTGACAGACCTGAGTCGGGAGACTGAGGGACATCTGGGCTGAATCCACTTGAAAACCTAGAAATTCCATAATCCTGGCAGGTTCCAGGCTGGACTTTCCCTGATTGATCATGAATCCCAGGTTCGTCAAGAGATTGACTGTCCATTCTCGGTGCTGAATGATCAAGGAAAAATCCTGAGCCATTAGAAGTATATCGTCTAGATATACGACCAATCGAACTCCTTTGGATCTCAGTAACGCAACCACTGGTTTCATGATCTTGGTGAAGCATCGGGGAGCCGACGAGAGGCCGAATGGCAGAGACTTGAACCTCCACAGCTCGTCCTTCCAGAGAAATTGAAGGTAATCTCTGTCGTGGAGGGCAATTGGAATGGTCAGGTAGGCGTCTTTGAGGTCTAAGTTGTCCTTTAATGATGGGATTCCTTCCATCTTGAAAGGTTGATACTGAACGTGGTAATTCAGGTTTTTTAAATTTATCACTGGGCGGAATTCGCCGTTTTTTTCTTTTGAACTAAAAATACATTGCTCACGTTACCCAATATTGGAGGAACCACTTTTTCTATGGCGTTCTTGTGGGATAGATCTATAACCTCTTGAGATATCACCTGGTGGTGCTCTGGGGTCATAAACAGAGGTTGAGGCAAGTGATGTTGAATTGGTAGAGAAACAAACTCTATCTCGTAACCCATAATCGCGTTTAATACCCATGGGTCTGATGTGATCTGATGCCAATATCGGAAAAAAAGATGGACCCTGCCCCCTATAGGAGCATGAAAAGAAGGTTGGTGTATCAACGTACTCCCCAGAATAAGCTGCTCTGAGATATCCGCGGAAAGGCCTCGATCGTCCGGGCCTGGACCTTTGCGGGAAAAAGGTTGGTTGCTCGACCATCTGCGATTGATCCGTTTGAGAGGAGTGGGCGAAGACTCTGGTATGGAATTGAGAGTTCCGGCCGGGAAAACGGCCTCTACTTTTCCCGGCCCTGTTGAAAACCCTATTCGGGAATGTGTTTCTCATGGTCGCTTGGACCTTTTTTATGGAGCTAAAAGAATTTGCGCCAGAACCCATCTGCTTGATGAAGTCATCCGCGAATAGATTGCCTTTGGCCAGTGGGCCAGGTTCTTTATTGGCCATAGAGACCAATTTTGGTTCCACTTTTAGGAGAATAGAACGTCTGCGTTCCGTGGAAATGGCCGTGTTGGCATTTCCCAAGATGCAGACCATTCTTTGAACCCAGCCTCGATATTCAAAAATATCGGGTTTGGTATTCCCCAAAATGGATTGCTCAATAGCGTTGAACATTCTGGTCAAGGGACCCAAGAGGTCCAAAAGTTTCTCTTGGCAGACCTTAAGGGTTGCGTCAAGACCTTTTTTTGGAGTCCAACCAGTCTTGCTGAGGAACTCCATAATGTCGTCGTTTACCTCCGGGGCAGAGGCAATTTCATTAGCCAGTGTCGGCCGTGGGCATTCAGCCCTTATTTTATTGCGGGTTTTCTTATCCATTGGTGTACGTATGCGAGCCTCAATATAACTGGCCACATGTTCCAATGGAGCCCACTCAGAGGAGCGGGGATGCTTTAGCATCTCTGGGACGAATATAGCTTGCCCCAGCGCATCTAGCGGGGTGGCATCGTCCCTTGGTCTACGGGAACGGAAAGAATGTGAGGAGACTGAATCCGAAATCCCCTCAGATTCGTTCGGAACCCAGTCTGTATCACTCGTATCTGAGTCGTCAGTGTCTTTGTCAGTCTCTGAGAGGGTAACCTCCGAGCTGGTATAACTGGACTCGTCATGCCTGGCCCTTTTCCAACCGCGTTTTTTGGCCTTGCGGAGAGGCCTCTTTTTATCAGTGATTTGCCACTTTTATGTGGTGATTTCAGTAACTCCGTCTCTTTTACGGGAGTTCCTTCTATACCTGTTTTTTTGGGGAGACCGTGAACTCCCTTGTTTAGGGTAATGGGTACCCCACCCTCTTGGGCCGACCAGTACCTGTCGGATGTGGAAGGCATGACCGCAGTCGGATTCTCAAAGTCCTATCAGTGTGCTGAGCCGCAAGCACTTTAAGCAGGGTATTTTCAAAATTTGTGGACATTAAAGTAATAGCAGAGATAACCTCCGCCGAAACGGAGGGTCTCTGAGCGCTATCCATGGCTATCGCCGGTGTGTCTGAGCCTGACATGGTGTGAACCGCAAAAAAATCACCTCAGCGCAACGCTCTGAGGAGACCTCACGCGCAGGGAAACAAGCAACCGCCCAGAAATGCAAATGGCGGGAAGCTGCGCCCGCTATGCAAATGGCGGTGGGCTGCACTGACCAAGCTTGCTTGACCCCGCACGCTCCCCCCCCCCCCCGCCCTAAGCGGCGACTAAGGAAAGTATTTCCTTCGTGATAGAGACCACGCAGAGCGTTTGTCTCTCTTAACAGAACAGAAATGGCAAAAATTGCGCCAGCGATAACGTTTTATTAACAGAACAGAATAATATGCAACTGGCAAATATGATAATAGATACAATACATAAGTGAGAGAAATAAAGTATACTTAGCTGATGATAGCAGCAAAGAAAAGCGGTCGAATGTGGCGCAGCTGACTGAATATATACCCGATGGTGGATAATGATTGGCCCAATTTGGACTGCCCTATTCTGATTGGTTCTACTGTATATGTGAAACTTTTTTTCTTTTTTTCAAACTTAAAAAGCTTTACTGTAACATCAGCAGCAAAGAAATATACAAATAAAGAAGAGTTTAGCATAATATGAAGCCTCCGTGTCTTGGTGTATAATCTGTGGCTTCTAAGATCTGATACCGCTGTTACCTGATGGAGACTGTACCTGTTCATGACGGTCACTTTCCTTTTGTTTTGTACTAAAATTCCCTAGAAATCAATTCACCTTATCCATGTCAAATATATTCTTCGGCTGGAATGAAAGGAGTACCTTGAGTAAATCTGGTTGGTGTTGTCAAATGTACCCTGTCTTCATTGTGGCGTGGCAGTTGGAGTCCTGAAATGTCACATGCTTCAGAATTCATCTGGATGTGACACTTGGTCAATCATGTCGTTATGTTTACTTTGATCTGTTTGACCCTCAGCAAATGATTGGATAGGTTGGCAACATTTATGCTAACGAGTCATTTATGTAATTTGGCCTTTGAAATTCCTAGGCCTGCTGTACCAGCAATATTAATGTCTAGGAGCTCTCGTTTGTTTCCATTTCCCAGACTTTCATCAGCGCTTTGAGTCATTTCTTTTTTAATTTTTTTATTTAAAACCTCTATGCTTCTCCCATATAACAATCCTAACGATGTGACTGTTTAGTGAGCACTGCCTTTAAAAATGTGTGTGGGAGCAGAGATTCCCAAACCAATCTGTGTAAATCTTTCATCCATATGTGTTATTTTGACTTCTTTTAGTTGTGCATTTTAGAGAAATTCAGAACCATTCTTTTCATTCTGTGATTTCACAGATGTGTTTTTTTTTTTTTTATTTTTTAAATGTCCAAGCCCAGTGATGGTGAACCTTAGCACCTCAGATATTTAAACTACTTGTCCCATGATGCTTAGTCACAGATGAGGCTGAGCATCATTGAACATGTAGTTCAGGAACATCTAGTTCGCCCAAAAAAAAAAATCTGGTTCGCCATCACTGCCCTTACCTGGTTTTTTTTGACATGTGAAGGCCTAAACCAGGGGCTAACAACCCTTGCCCGCCAGATGTTTTGGAAGTACATTTCCTTTGATGCTCGGTCAATCTAATAAGTGGCTGAGATTCGTGGGAGATGTACTAGTTAGGGCCCCCCTAACAGGCCAGGTTTGCCAGATATCTGCAGCACCGCACAGGTGATATGATTTTCTGCTCAGTGGTTGCAGGATTCAGTCTGCGTTTCCCCATAGGAATCCTTAAAACCTGGCCTGTATGGGGCACTTGAGGACTGGAGTTGAGAAACACTGGTATAAATGAAATGTAATGCTTATTTTCCTCATGTCTATTGCAATGTAAATATGCCAAATAGTAATTATTCTAGGGCTCGTGAAATAAGATTGCCGCTCTTGTTGTTGTTCTGAGCATGGTCTGCCTTCCTTGCATGTATTGCTTTGTACTGATAGCACTGCGTCCGTTCGTAATTTCTACATTTGCTCGAGTAAAGTTAATTTTCTTTATTTGCCAATTGTATCCAAAAACTTAAATTTGTTTACATGTAAAGTACTTACAATTTCCTCGACATGTATCATTAAACGAAATCCTGCATTAATGTTCACACCCTATTGTGGGAGGCTGGAGATTATCATGCAGAAGTAAACGCATGAAGAGGTTTGATCAACCGGTTCCTGACTATTTTTGACACAATGTTTCCATAGTGTTGCACTTTCATTCTGAGAACCAGCTGTGGAGAATTCTGGGGGAAAGTTCACTCTCCAGCCACAGTCTTAGTAAAATCTCTGCCAGTCAGAAAATAATAACACTTGTAGTGGAAAGCGGTTGAATATTCATTAGTTACAATCAGTATTGTTTTGATATAAAAAAAAAATAGACCTTAATTTCTCCTGAAAGCTTAAATCTGCTACTGGGGGATTGTGATGCATTGAGGGTAGTTATCTAAAGAATGTCACGCAATAAATATTCATGGATCGCATTTGGGAAAAATAGATTCCACTTGACATCCAGTGACCCTTGTAATTAAGAAAAACATAAATGGAATTGTAACCCCCTAATCAAAGAGTGAATTGAAGTGTAATTGGCTACAAAGATAATGTGTGTTGATTTGCATAAAGAATAATGGTGTCGCTTATTTTGGATGAGATTCCTTTTGATTATTTTTATTACATTTAAACCTAGATACTAAATAAAGCAAGTTTACAGGTATCAGCAAAGTGTTTGTGTCATTCTGGTGGTTTTTAACCTCTTGCTGCTGGGGGACCGCAGAGAGGCAGGTGGGGTGGCATAGCATGCCACATGGCTCGCTGGTAACTCCCTATGGCCCGCCTCCCTTCTCTGCGGCTGATCACGGTCATTGACTGCTGCGAGACTGTCTGAACCTGGGCAGCCCCTGCAACCAATGATGTTGATTGGTGGCAAAGCAGGGAGGCTGGACTTGTGAAGGGGTCAAAGTAAGCCTTGATCGGTCCATTAAAATAAAGCCATTTAATCTATTGGCCCTTCTCATTGCACGGACACGTGGGTAGCATCATCTGTTGTCCCCGACAATGCACCCACACGTTGACCCGTCATATATGCCAACAATTTGATCCCCAGGTATTTTCTTCCATTCTGTCCTGGCTTGCTGATTGGCTTACACGATGTCAGATGGACTTGAGGGGGGGGGATCCCTGGAGTGTGCAGAAAGTACCGTTACATCCCTTCAGATCGGACACTGTATGGGAGACAACGTTCGTTTCCCTACTGTGTGTTGACGTGTTCGCCATGCACGATGTCCTATAAATAAATTTTTCCAGTAGGCTTGTGCACCGAATTTTTTTTTTTTTTTTGATTAGATTTTTCGGATTTTTAAACTTTTCGGCTCGTTTCGACCGATTTCTGTTTCGATTCGGTTCGGCTCGACTCGTTTTTCGTGTACATTTTTTCTCGGAATTTCGACCATTTTTCGTATTTTCGTGTCACTTAGCTCGTTTTTTGTATCGACTTTTCGTATTTTCGAAAAGTTTTGTTTTTTCGGAACATCTGTTCTCCTCGTTTCAAAGCAATAAATTTCGATTTGACACATTTCAAGTACATTCGAAAATTCCAAAAATATTTCGTTTCGGCTCGGAAAACTTTTCGGATCTGCCATTTTCGGATCTAAAATTTTTCGGAAAATCGGCCGCATCCGAAAACACGAATCGGGAAATTTCGTGGAAATTCCGAAACCCGAAACGCACATCCCTATTTTCCAGTGATCGAAGGCTTCTCCCACCCCACAGAATGGCCAGCTTAGCATTCGTGCCAGGGCAATCTTACCTATGTTAAACCCCCTTAATGGTCATAGCGGTCCTTTATCTCCAATTCTGTACACCCCATAAGGTCAAGTGAGGTGTCAATGAAAACGCCAGAGTCTGTAGGAGTAATGGGGAAAGTTTGTCTTTCAAATCTTCTTTTGGCAATGCTATTGAATAACTTTTTATTTTTGTGCATCATGTAAATTGACAGCTCCCTGCAGTCTACTTGGAAACATTAAGTAGGTTTAATCCATTGATAGCTGGTGTCATAAAATTCATATTGACTTACATGTACAACCATGTCATCTGATGATGGGATGAATAAAGAACCACTGACTAATGTACTATGCAAAGGAGTGGTCACAATGAGTCTTTCAACTTCTCCAAATTAACAACAACAACCTTGGAATAGGGCCTTTTAATTTAACGAGCTATTGTAAATTTAACACCTCCATAGACTATATTGGCTCTGGTTACGTTTACAACAACCTTGGAATGGGGCCCTAATTTTGTTCACTTAGGAAAGATTGCAGAGCCGCCGATAGAGACTGGCTTGTAGGATTTTGTGATCAATCGCTTCTTGTTCTTTGTAATATCTGTAATATGTATAGTTGTTTAACAAATTAAGGTCTGTTTTTCACTGTAGTAAACTCCATTTTTTTCTCCCTAGAAGGCGATCTGATTTAAAAATTTTCATGGTTTAACCATGTAACAAAGTAGCAATGCCGCTGGTAAAGTTTATTTCACTTTGGGTTATGCTAAAGCTGTGTTTACAAACGTGTGGTTCTAAAGTAATGATCAAAGTGAGTTCATGTATCAAGTTGCAATCTTAAGTTTCTTTTTCTCTTGGCTTCGCTCTCCTTCCACTCATTTTTAGACTTTCCCTTTCGCACCCCCTTTTTTATTAACAATTAATTTTTTTTAGGATCATTAGGTTTGTCACACAGATGCTTTTTCCAATTTTTTTTTTCTAAAAAAACAACCTACAAACGGGGCTTATTTTCATTCCCATGAATTATCAAAGGGACTCCCCTATATCATACATTTTTTTTTTATTTTTTTTTTGAGATGTAGTTTTACTTAATCAAATTGCCAAGACTAATGACTATACCCTGCAGTGTTGTTATAGCTGTTGCCAAGATTTGGACCAGCTTCCCGCATTTCTGCTCTTAATCAGTTGTTGAGTAGTTGATCTAAATGTAGTAAAAAAAATAAATAAAAATCTGTACTTTTCCAGATACCTGCTTCACATCTTTATGTGGCTCGTCCTTTCACATTGGCACATGTTGTGTAGGAGGTGTTTGTCTCCTGTTAGTGGACCTGTCATGTTTGTCTAATTAATTCTATTTAAATTGGTGCATAAAGTAAGCATGCATCATTTCACTGTCTGTGTGACATATATCTATATGTTCTGCTTTAAGTTGCATCAAAACCTCTAACGGCATATTTTATGTAGTTGTCAATAATTTGCAACAATCTTGGTGACATTTTTCTCCAGTAAAAACTTTCACAAAGGTTATTTTAACTCGTGTGTATAATTTGAAGGATATGCATACTATATTACACCTTTTCTATGCTTTATTCCTTTCCTGTTGTGCTTTGGGTATAACTCTCCCTTTCCTAATTTAACACCTTTTTATTTTTCACAATAAAAACTTTTTTACCAGGAAGGATCCATTGATATTTCTCTCATTTTTCATGTATGTCCAGGGTGGCGAGTTTGTACTGTTGGGTGTCTTGCCCCAGGACACTTACTGGAGAGCAGTGGCGACTCTAGGAACAATATTTTAGGGGGGGCCACATAGGATACCGTAGTCAAAACTGGGTGGGCACTAATAATTTTCACCATTAAATCCTACCACTGCATAAAACTATCACCTGGTGTGAGCTAAAACACAATCACTAAAGGAAAAATTTAGCGCGAGTCGCTAAAACGTAGCGCCTGACGACTTACTAACAGATCACCTTGTCCGCGATAGTCCATGAACAAGGTTGTTTAGCGCATGCTAGAGAAACTAATGCGGTTGTGTACAGGAGGGCCGGCCCTACAATGGAGCAGTGTGGTGCGCTTGCTCCAGGCGGCAGAAGTTTGACAGCGCCGCCATAGGACATGCGCTGCACTATTTTTTTTTTGTCATGCTGTGGCAACATCCAAGTTCGCAGCCGGCGCGGCGGCGCACAGTGAGTGATGCCGCCGCTGACCGCGCCCACCCCACATGCACACGGCCAGCACGGGATCTAGACGCTGCCACGTGTCATGTGGGCAGCTGACAGAGGGATCCTCAGTACCCCGGTCCGCTGGAGTTGCAGGTTTCTTGGCGCCCGCTGCCGGCTCCCCGCCACTCTGACCTCCACTAGCCAGCACCCCGCAGCCGAGGTGAGTTCAAGGTGGAGCTGGGAGCAGAGCAGGGCCAACCAGCCCCACGGCTTTGGAGCCATCCTCACCTACACTGCCCTCATGGAGACCCTGGCAGACCTCCAGTGGGTCCGGCCCAATATCAGCTCCCCCACCAAGGCTGCCCTGCCAAGGAGAGTGGGGGGGGACAAGGCCCTCAAAGAGGAGTCCTCTTCGAGCTGCCCTGCTGGCTGCCAAAACGCTGTGTTCCTTCTGTCCCCGTGCCTGCACACCACCTGGCGGACAATCTACCGGCAGTGATTCTGGCCTCCATCAACTCATGGAACGCCTGGGGCCTGCAGAGCTTCATCAGCAACATGAGTCAACCTGCACTGGCTGCACACCAGAGACTGGCCCAGGAAAAGGCGCACTCCATGCACACCACTGCCATCCTTACCAGAGGGCAGGTAAGGGACACCGGGCTCCTCGGATCTGGCTGGGAGTGACAGCCTGTCAGCCTCTAGGTGACAGACCTGTCTCACTGAGAAATTCTGTCACATTGCTCAGTGAGATGGGCATGTCACCTGGAGGCAGCTTGCCTGTCACAGCAGCCATCAGGGAGTTCTCCCAGCTGAAAGGGAGATAGATTGGGGCTGCCTGCCTCTATATCTCCTCCTTGGTAACCATGAACACACTGCATTGCCATGTGCAGAACATAGAATGATTTCCTGGACCATTTAGACAGTTTTATTCCAAAACTAGAACATAATGTGTGCGGGTGTATTTTCGGCGGAGGGGCAGCATTTTACCCTTCGCTCCAGGCAGCACTATGTCTTGGGCCGGCCCTGGTGTACAGGATAGAACTCTTTTTTTCCAGTGCAGATTGCCGGGCCATACCTATCCCCCTCTCTCACGAGCTTGAATATGAACACATCCAGTGAATAACCTCACACCCTACATTATTAAAATCCTCCACGGTAGTCGTATCATCCATATTTTGATGATACATATATTAAGGCTGATGGGCATTGCATGGTAAATGCCACCCAACAACATGTAGAATCCTTACGCTGCATTTAATAGATCCAAAAGGAAGGCCAGGTGAGCCACATTAACTTCCCTGCTGCAGCATATAAATAATGCATGTTTCAGGGCAAGACTTATTCACATGTCCCTTTTAAACATGGTCCACACAGTCACCCTAATAATCAACCGCTCACATACTATGAATAACCCCCAGCATAAAATGTTTAAAATTAGGTGATCTGTTAGAATTGTGATATATGTGGATAAAGGATACATTTATAATGGAGCCTACCGCAACGATATTGCTGACCAGATCCATTACTATGGTGTATGGAGCCAAGAGAACACCTGCGCTGCATTCCTTTCAATTGCCTGTTAATTTTGGACGCGGACCTGATTTTTCTGTCTTTTGAGTTAGCACCAGGGTTGAGCAGTAGGTAAATTATTGCAATTGGTGCCCCTCAAAAAATTAGCGCTGGCACCAAGTGATCTGTTAAGTAAAGGACGCGGAAAGTACAGTAAGCTTGTGGTACAAATCGCTAATAGCAACGCGCTAAGTGATTTTTCTCATTTGTAGCGGGAGGCAAACAATTTGTTGGTCAGGCGCTAGACTCGATTAACCAGGCGCTAACGCAAAATCATGCCGACGCAAGGGTTAGCTCAAACGAGGTAATAGTGCCTTAAATAAGCATATATAAATAAGATTCCAAAACCCCCAGAGTAATGTGATGCAATGATACCTTTTTATTGTACTAACCTGATACTTAAATTCAATATATTATTTGCTGCAATTCGGCAGTTTTTGCTGAATATCTGATTACTGCTTCGACAACTCCACTTTTAGCAAATTACAGTGACTATTCGCTAAGTGTGGCATTTAGCCTACCCATTAACCCTTAATATGCCATTAATCAAGGGGAAACGTGAAATGAATACACTGTGAATCATGTAGCCAACCCATAACTCCTAAAATGCCATTAATCAAGGAAAAAATAAAATGTATACTGTGAGGGATGAAGCCTACCCTTTAACCCTTAATATACAACTAAAACCAAGGCAAAAACTAACGTAATACATAATTTAATGTATAGTCTGAACATTAACCACTTCACTGCTGACCCATTTCAACCCTGTGAAAATGTTTAAGATTAAGTGCATGTTTTTATTTAATGTTTTATGACTTTTATGGTCATATTGGGTATCATTGGAAAGGCCAGAATTATCTGCCCTTTCCAATGACACATAGAAGGTCCATATACGATGCAGAGGAACAGAGATACCGCTGTCCGAAGCTGGATGTTGATTTTTGGGGGGGCAAGGAATAACCTAGGGGGGGAAATTGCACCCCTCTTGCCCACCTGTAGAGACTCTTATGCTGGAGAGGTGCTCTTGCTGAGATTAGGCAATGGAATGATACAATCACAGCGTAGACCAAAATTGCCATAAAGGCATCATGTCAGGTAGTAACAAGAAAACTAAACAGATGGGACTCCCTTTCCTTATTTTTAATGCAGAATTTTTTTTAACACTTTCAACTGATTTTTGGAGTATGTGTGTATGTAAGTAATTTAAAGGAGGTCTGGAATGGTTGAAGGTTCTAAACCTTCATATGTGAGATGATTAACAATCCACAGAAAATGTCACAATAACACATTGCATAAATATAACCCTATATGAGTTGACAGTTCCCAAAAACGCCCTTAAAGCAGAGTTCAATGTCATTTCTCCAGCAGTATTATCATGACAGGTATTCAGGATCTTCTCTCATAGGCCCAGATGGCTCAATTGAGCTCCTCACCGCTCTGAAAAGACACACCTGCTCTTATAACCGCAGGGTCTGGGAATGTGTAGGAATGTATGGAAATATTTATCTTAACAGAAAGGAATCCTAAAAACAGAACAGACCTGTTTCAGTATCTTTTATCTCTAGGAAAAATGGGAACATTTTAATTATGAAGAGACTAAAAATAATTGCAGCCTCTGAGAAAAGGTGCCTAATCGAAGATGCACCATATGGACAAAGGTATTGTGACACTTGACCATACACCAACTTTCATGACCGTTTGCGTTGGAAATACAAAGTATTTCGTATAGCGTTGGTGCCCCATATGCAGCTATAATGGCTTCTGTTCTTCTGGGAAGGCTTGCCACAAAACCTGGGCGCATTTCTGTGGGTCTGTCTACCCATTCATCCAGGAGAGCATTTGTGAGGTTAGGCTTTGATATTGGACGTGAGGATCTGGCTTGTAACCTCAGTGTTTGATGGGGTTGAGGGTCAGTGCTGTGTGCAACCAGTCAAGTTCTTCCACACCAGACTCCTCCAACCATGGTCCGTATTCCAAAGCTGGTGCTAACTTAACCAGAGCTGTTTTAAACTTGCCAGGGCCATTTATAGTATATGGAGTTGTTACGGTTACAACAGCTCTGGCTTAGGCTAGGGTCAAACTAACGCATTTTTTCACGTCGTCCATAAAAAGGTGCGTCCGAACGCATTGACGTATTTTTTTCACGGAATGCGTGAAAACTGTCATACGATGCGCATTTTCGTGCGTGATTTGTTACGGATCCAAACCAGGAAACTTTGGGTGTCTGGACGTTTATGTTGGCCGGACATGAGCAGCGTCTGACGTTTCCTAATCACGTACACACGCCACTATGCAGGCGCAGCGCACTCTGTACGTCCGTACTAGCGGTTCGACATTCTCGAAAAAATGCGTTCGTTTGTCGCTTGCGTTGCGCGGCCGAACTTTCGTGCGGCCTTACTTCGTATATTGGACATCCTTGCCCGTCATTTGCTGCTACTACGGTCGTGATTAAGTGCGCCTAAACGCACGTTAAAAATGCGTTAGTCTGACCCCAGCCTAAGTTGGCACCAAATCTATACTATAATAGAGTAAGGCTTGGCGTGTCCGTCGCCAAGCCTTACTCTGCGCATGCGCGCGCAACCAGCGGCGGTTGGTTGCGCGCGCATGCAACCGCCGCGGCACGAGCCGGCTGCCGGCTCGCCGCGGCGGTTACAAGATGCACACAGCAGCCAGGTAGAGGCTGCGCTCGCAGCCTCTACCCGGCTGCCGCGCGCATCCAACCCCCGAGCGGCGAAGGGAAAGGTCCCTCCGCCGCTCGGGGCTTGGATGCGCGCGGCAGCCGGGTAGAGGCTGCGCTCGCAGCCTCTACTCGGCTGCCGAGCGCATCCGAGCGGCGCCGGGGAAGTGAAAGTTTCCCCACTTCCGCTCTTTGAAGGACCCAAGCCCCGGTCACGTGACCGCGGCTTGGGTCCTTCAAAGACCGGAAGTGGGGACACTTTCACTTCCCCGGCGCCGCTCGGAAAGGTAAGTATGGCGCCGAGCTCATGGGGCGGCTGTCCGAATGCCGATAGAGCATTCGAACAGCCGCCCCATGTCTGGTCTGGGGTCTGAGCTGGGGCATATCCATGAGCTGGGGGGCAATATCCATGAGAGCTTGGGGGGGCAATATCCATGAGAGCTTGGGGGGGCCAATATCCATGAGCTGGGGGGCAATATCCATGAGAGCTTGGGGGGGCAATATTCATGAGAGCTTGGGGGGGCAATATCCATGAGCTGGGGGGCAATATCCATGAGTGCTGGGGGGCAATATCCATGAGCTGGGGGGCAATATCCATGAGAGCTGGGGGGCAATATCCATGAGCTGGGGGGCAATATCCATGAGCGCTGGGGGGCCAATATCCATGAGCTGGGGGGCAATATCCATGAGCTGGGGGGCAATATCCATGAGAGCTTGGGGGGGCAATATCCATGAGAGCTTGGGGGGGCAATATCCATGAGAGCTTGGGGGGGCAATATCCATGAGAGCTTGGGGGGGCAATATCCATGAGCTGGGGGGCAATATCCATGAGTGCTGGGGGGCAATATCCACGAGCTGGGGGCAGTATCCACGAGCTGGGGGGCAGTATCCACGAGCTGGGGGCAGTATCCACGAGCTGGGGGACAGTATCCACGTGCTGGGGCATATATCCACGTGCTGGGGCATATATCCACGTGCTGGGGCATATATCCACGAGCTGGGGCAGTATCCACGAGCTGGGGCAGTATCCACGAGCTGGGGCAATATATCCACGAGCTGGGGCAATATCCACGAGCTGGGGCATATATCCACGTGCTGGGGCATATATCCACGTGCTGGGGCATATATCCACGTGCTGGGGCATATATCCACGTGCTGGGGCATATATCCACGTGCTGGAGCAGTATCCAGGAGCTGGGGGGCAATATCCAGGAGCTGGGACAGTATCCACGTGCTGGGGCATATATCCACGTGCTGGGGCAGTATCCACGAGCTGGGGCAGTATCCACGAGCTGGGGCAGTATATCCACGTGCTGGGGCAGTATATCCACGTGCTGGGGCATATATCCACGAGCTGGGGCAGTATCCACGAGCTGGGGCAGTATCCACGAGCTGGGGCAGTATATCCACGTGCTGGGGCAATATCCACGAGCTGGGGCAATATCCACGTGCTGGGGCAATATCCACGTGCTGGGGCAGTATATCCACGAGCTGGGGCAGTATATCCACAAGCTGGGGCATATATCCATGAGCTGGGGCAGTATATCCACAATAGACTGCCCTCTGGGCAGGCTTTCCACCTTGTTTTAAATATTGCCTCATGTTTTTGCACCTTGCTTTGTGGGGGCGCAGTCTTGCTGGAATAGAAAAGGCGCTCTCAGACCTACCTGTCCCCCCCCCCCACACAAATGTTTGTAAATGTAGATTGCAGGGCTAGGGGTCCGTGATTTAATACCCCTGTGGCAATGAACCTGAATTCAATAATTAAGAGGTGCATCGCAATACTTTTGTATAGGATTTTAGTGGTTCAAATACATACAGGATAAACACAAACAGGGTTATTCAAAGAGAATCGGGCCGATTCGGCAACACTGCGGTGTATTCGGCAAGCACCACAGGGCCGTCGAAGTGCAGGGAAACGCTGCCACAAACCCGACGAAAAGTCACCGCAAAAACCCGGCGAATGCACGCCGAAACACGCAAAAACATCTGGTTTAACCCGCCGAAGACTCAGGAAAAAACCGAGCAGGAGCCGATCACACGCAGCGCAGCCTCCGGAAAAACCCGACAGCGCAGGTCGAAGGCCGTGAATAAATTAGAAAAAACAATGTTTGAAAAGTGAAACGCTGTTTGCAAAGAAACTACTGAGCGAAAATGTCTGAAATTTACATATAAGATCCAATGAATGATAATAAAAAGGGCTGTTACAGAAAAAATAAGTAAACTTAAAAAATCTGACTTTTTTTAACTGCTTGGCTGCTAAGGACGCGCTCAGCGCTTCCTAGCACAGGAGGAAGCAATCGCCTGGGATTCCGGCTGATTGCTGCCCCCCCCCCCCGGGTGTGGGCTGACATCTTGGATGCCAGTCCGGCACTCCGGGGCCATTAGAGGTCATCGCAGCGGCGCGATGACATCTAATTCAGGCACCCCCCCCCCCTGCGAGTGCGTAGGAGGTGCCTGAAAGGGAGGTCTCTCCCTCCCGATCGCCGGAGGCCAGACCTCTCTCCCTCCCGATCGCCGGAGGCCAGAAGGTTGAGGCAGGCACCGTTTGGAAGGGCACAACCTGCCCTTCCAAATGGTGGCTGACATTAACCCCTGGGGAGCCGGATCACGATTCGGCGCTGTATCGTGATCCTCTCCCAGAGCTGGCCGACATCTTGGATGTCGGCCAAGCCTCCGGGAACTCCCCCTGACGACTGGCGCCATTGTGCATAGCACGTCCTGGAGTTAACTCCTAGCTGCCACCAATGGAACCCCCTATCTCCCGATCCGTGGCAGCTAGGGGTTAATGTTCGATCGTGTTGGATTGGCCAGAGCATGGCCTTTCCAACAATACCAAACATGACCATGTTAAAACTTAACAAAAAAATATTTTTAAAATAAAAAAATATTTAAATTTTTTTTTTTATATATTTTTTATTTTATTTTTGTTAATGCAGCAATATTGTTCCCATTTAAATCTTAATGTGAACAATGATGCTGCCCTAGAGATTTTTGTTTGGGGTGCGTTTGTTAAAAATCGCATAATTTTCCCCCCCCAAAAAATGTAACGAGACCCCATTTCTAATTTTTTTAACAAGCGCACCCCATACAAAATATAACCGCAAACGCACGCATGTTAAAATGTGAAAGAAAACACTTTACACATTGTAAATTTATTGAAAATTCAAATTTTATTGCATTTTCTTACATATGTATACGTCATGCCCTCTCTGTATATTATAATAATGCTATATTATGAATCTGCCGAGTCTGCCAGAAAGAACGATCTATAATATGTCTGGGTCATATACTAAAATAAGGCTTCAAAACCCGTTTAAACATGATGAGAGAAACAGGTAAAAATGAGCTCAGCACAGAGGCGTGAAATGCCTCAGCAGCGAAAGGGTTAAATAAAATAAAAATCCAGAAAAATGCTTAAAATATCCAAAAAAATCTAACTAAAGAGACTCTTTACTGCAGAATTGTATAATGAACGGTTTATTAGATATTGAATTAAAGCGGGAATATTTTTAACACTGAAGCCTATGGGATTCGCCTGAATAAACCTGTCGCATGAAACCACCGAATGTCAGGGCATTTCGGGAACCTTTCACTGCTGTTTGTGTTCTCTGACTAGCCGAAGCAGTGCTTTTTTTATGGGGGTTTCACTTCCCTCGAACAGGTACCGTATGTGCAGGCAATTCGCCAGGATTTGGCGAATTGCCTGCTCTCTGGATGGCCAAGAAAGGTAACGGAACGCTGATTTTCAGCGTTCGGTTACCTTTCTCCAGCCATTCAGATCTTTGAATAACCCTGAAAGCGTTCTCTGACCTGTTCATAAACGGGAATTGAAAAAGGGCACAATGTCATTCACGGAGACTGGCGCAAAGGAGCGATTTAAAAATGTTTCTTCTTAAAACAGTTTTATCCAATTCAAATTATCACTTTCTAATAAAGTCTGGATGTTTTCCTGGTAGAAAAAAATATATTTTTTATACACAGCTTGTTGAGCCAAAGAGCGTATTTTGTTTGTTTTTTGCTTTTAAAACCGCAATGTGTGTTTGTGTTGGACGCTGGTCTTGGTTACATAGTAACAGTAATATAGGCTGAAACAAGGTATACCTGCTATAGACAGAACTCCTATACAGAAGCATCTCCTATACTGACGATGTCAATGATTAACACCCTTAAAATAACAAATACAAGTCTACTGAGACATACTTCAGGCATTCCATTTCAGAGATACATGTACGTGTGTTGCAAGGTTGATATCTCAAACTTCTTATTACACCGCGAGCACACCGGTGTGCATACAAACTGAAACTAGAAGTAGTACAGAGGATTAGAAGGCTTGATGATTAATATGCCAGTGTCACTACTGGGGATTTGTGGCTGTATAGGAAGAAAACCTAACATGTACTAAATGGTAAACCTGCCTTCTTAAGGTCACTGTAAATATTGGATCAGCCAGTCATGAATCAATACGGACCAGGCCTATCCTTTTGAAATACCTGCCAATCTATGGGTTATGTGTGTTACAACTTGGCAGCAGTTACATTCACAAAATCGTGTCCTTGGTTCTGTTATGTAATCGTCAGGTTGATCACTGTGTACATGCAAACCTGTCAGTCTGGGCATCTTCAACTGGAAGGTAAGAATTTATATGCCATGTAACGGTATGTACAAGCAGTTTGGGAATTGCTAGCGTCCTACTTTGATACATATACAGGGTAAAACCTGATACAATGAACTTATCCAGGTGCAGAAGTGCTCTATGGATCTGTATTCTTAAAACACACAAGGGCATTCAATGCCAACAAATGTTCCAATGATGTATCCTTGCTATGTCAGTAGAGTTGTTTATATTTAGAGGCTCACACCTTTTATTATATCCCACCCTTTTATTATATATTTTTTATTATATTCCACCTTATCCATATTTCCAGAATGACACAGATCTTTTTACACTTTTTACTCCCACCATGCACAGGATGGCTTGCCGCGAGGTAGATGTAAACTAAGAACAAATAGTACCCATAGTACTCTTGCCAGCTGCGCAAAACGGCGTACTTGTAATCTTGGGAAGGCTCGCTATGAACTCTAGGAGATGCTGGTAGTGGAGCTGCCACAGGTAGCAAGTGTTGGTGACTTCCAATTATTATGAGTCAAACTTCTGCTGTAGAAGAGCATCCCTCCTAATAAAGCCAGTAATAGGGAGTTGTTAATGGCTTGCAAGACTATTTACCAGTGGTGAATTCCCATTACTGGCTCAGTTGGAATAGTACAAGAGAAAACAAGCGGACAGGCGCCAACAACTTGTACCGCCACCAACAACCAATGCCAACCAAGTTTTTAGTGGTTTCCCCCAAACCAGTGAAAATAACAGAGATAGTGGTACGTATCTGGTGGCGCGATGATGGTCGCTGAATGGTAGGTGGTGGTTCTCTTAGTTCGTAAAGAGCATATGGAAAAGATAATAAACAATATATAGTGCAGATGGTACTAACACATAGAGATGCAAATACTGAAATGTGGTGTTACACTCACAAATCAAAGAGCCCAGACACTGGCTCTAAGTGGATCGAGGCTTTTGGGTATCTTTCACTTCTCCGTCTTTTAAGGCGACCCACACCTTATATTGGATGGAATGCAGCTCATGCAAAATGGATATGGAAAGAAAGCAAAACAACCTCCTTTTGCAGATCTTCTAAAATTCAAATAGCATAGGTATAATATAGTTGTTCAACTCACATTTGCAGGAGCTATGGACCAAGCTCTTGGTTTGTGCGCCTCAGGGCTTATATACGGTGAAGCCCGAACACCTCTTTGAATCCAGAACACCAGGGGAACATGTATTAAAATTATTTATTAAACATAAATAAAATACTGGCTCAGCCAGGAGACCAGAACGCGTTTCGCCAGAAATACTGGCTTCTTCAGCTGGTTTGCAGGCTGGTTGACATTCGTTTCTTAAATAGTTCAATACATAAAAGTCAAATAAAAAGTCCCCACATGTTCCGAATCCGACAATTAGCGTGAATCCACTGATTAAAACCGCATGAGGCAGAAATCGCCATTTTGCGCATGCGCTCTGTGGTGTTATGCGTTCCATTTTGCGTGTCACGAAAGATCCCGGAAGTAGCGTGCGTTCCACTCCGTTGGTCTTTCCGAATCTCCAGACGCATTAATCGATTGACTTAAAATTTCCTTTGGGCCAGTGTGTGGCCACTCTCAGTCAACCTCGAACGAAATTGAGACCAGAAAAAACGTAGTCATTACCGGGCACTACGTGACACGCAAAATGGAACGCATAACACCACAGAGCGCATGCGCAAAATGGCGATTTCTGCAGTATTACAATGTTGGTGCTAACTTAACCAGAGCAGTTGCAAACTTAAAACCTCCATAGGCTATAATGGCTCTGGGAAGTTTAAAACAGCTCTGGTTAAGTTAGCACCAACTAAGTCAGTTGTCGGACTACGTACCCAGTGGATGGCCAGCCTTACAATTCTGGTCTCGCCTTTTTGTTACCCCATATGAGCATGTAATTGACATTGTTTTCCTCATTTTGCGTATTATAAAAGTGGATAGGAGATCTTGGCGATCCCTATGGTAGCGTTCATTGATTGCATGACAAGGGGGGTTGGAGTAGAGGTCACAATTGATAAACACTTCAAAATGTCTAATTGCTCACTAAGAGTGAAAAAAAATCCCTTACGCAGTCTGGGGGGAGCACCAACGCATTGTCAGGACAACCTGCACAATCACCAGTTCTCATTTCGTTCAGTGGATGCAACCCTTTATTCTTTCAAACACGATGGATTCAATGATATGGTAAACAAATTATTCAAATTTAATAGAAAGTATTTATCTTACTCATATACTGTATCGGCAGATGACTCCTACAGGTCTATTCAATAAATAGTGAAGTTAGGAGAATTGGCAGAAAAGAACAATCTCTAGACCAGATAGCCGATTTGGAAAGGAAGATAATGGGAGAAATTTTTCTGATTTGGCTATTTTGATGTAGATTTTTCATTTCTCCTTACTTTACCCTTTAGTGAACAGACCTGTTAATTGGGGAAGTTAAACGTATTTTCTAAGTGTATTAGAAACATAGAAACATAGAAAAATTTCAGCAGATAAGAACCTTTTGGCCCATCTAGTCTGCCCAATTACATGGATACTTTACCTGGATTTATCTTTTGTTTAGGACAGCTTTATGCTTATCCCATGCCTGCTTACATTCAATTACTGTTTTGGCCTCTACCACTTCAACTGGAAGGCTGTTCCATGTATCCACCACCCTCTCAGTAAAATGATGCTTCCTGATGTTACTTTTAAACCTTTGCCCCTCTAATCTAAGACTATGTCCTCTTGTTTTGCTACTTTGTTTCCTTTTAAATATACTCCCTTCCTCTACCTTTTGTATTTGTGGAGAATTGCAGGGCTAATCCACAATAATCTGATTGTCCTGGCCCATTCAATATCCGTTGTGGTTTCAGTTCTGTAATGACTGGGGGGGCCAATATGATTTATAGAGGTGTGCAGATTTGCGTCTTAAACGACATTATAAACAGAATCTTCAATGGCTGAGTTACGATAGAAGCATGAAAAACAAATTAGTCCTAAAGAGGCTCTAATTTTCATCCATACATCATACTAATAGAAATATTTTAAAAGCCAAAAGTGTCAGTGGAAGGTTCCTTCATGTGCCCACATTTCAAAGATCAGAACAACAAAAACCCCAAATACGAGTAATGCAGAGAATTCCAGAATCAAGCATGACAAATTGTGTGGTTTTAAGTTTTACATTGACATTCCTTGAATGTTTAAATAGCACTGGCATCTGTACATGCAATATTATCTATAACCTGGCAAGAAGTCGTTTTTGCCCCAATTTGCATTTTTCCCGGCCTGTTTTTATCAGCTTTTACAATGAACTAAAAGTGTATTATTTACCCTAGAAAGAGAATGTGTTTTTTTTCTTATTTTCTTAAGGTTACAACATGTATCTCTTGTTTGAGAAATAATGCCGTAAAACTCTGAGCTCACAAAGTGACATACACTGACCTGAAGCTCCAGAGAAGCTTGACCATCTAAAACATGATAAGCGCATAGTGCGTTGCCAGCTGACGACGTATGTTCTCAATTCCCATTTTCTTCTGCTTTCTGGGACTGTAGAAATTGTCAATAAGCAATTCTAATGCACCAACAAGAAACCTACTCTCCACCCAGGACATACTTGAACGCGCAAAATCTCAATGTATCCTTCCTGGCAAAATACTTTCTCCCCCCCAACCCCCCCCCCCCAAAACTACAAGAAGTTAGAAGTGGCTGAGATCTGTCATAGCTGCAAACAGAGGATTCGCAACTCATGCAGGGATTTAAACACTTGGAAGTCCTTTTTGTATTTCTATTGGTGTGTGCGCATTATCTACAGACATTTAGTTGTTGCAATCTTTTTATAGAAGTAGAACTGATGCATAACACGGCACGCAGTGATACAGCACCTCTAGATATTACAACTGGGTGTGAAATGATCATTTCTTTTGGCCTTAACGTTTGTTCCTTACTGTAATGCTATATCATTTCTTTTTTAACCTCAATCCTTAAGGCTGGGGTCAGACTAACGCATTTTTAACATGCGTTTAGACGCACTTAATCACGGCCGCAGTAGCAGCAAATGACGGGCAATGACAGCCAATATATGAAGTACAGCCGCACGAAAGTCCGGCCGCACAACGCAAGCGGCAAACGAACGCATTTTTTCAAGAACGCAGAACCGCTAGTACTGATGTACAGAGTGCTCTGCGGCGGCATAGCGGCGTGATTAGGAGATGTCAGACGCTGTTAATGTCCAGCCTGCCTAACGTCCAGACACAATGTTTTATTGACGATCTGTAAAAAAATCACGCACGAAAATACACGTCGTCTGACCGTTTTCGCGCATTCCGTGAAAAAATACGTCTCTGCGTTCAGACGCACGTTTTGACTGTCGCTGCAAATAATGCGTTCGTTTGACCCTAGCCTAAAGCGGAATAGTTTTTGTTCTGGCTTTATTATTTTTAAATGGCGGTCTGTGAGATCTACATTGTATGCCCTTTCTTGTTGTTCATTTGTTTTTAAGATGTATTTTAACTTGTACTTTTTTTATGGCGACTTGTGTCTTGGTGGGACCATACTGTTTCTATTTGGCTAGATTTTAGGTCTGATCATCATAAAGAACGACGAGTCTATTTGTTTTCTTTTCCTTTTTTTGTTATTGCTTGTTTCCAAAACATTCAGTGCATAAAACTATCATACCAGCACATACAGTGTAGAACAGAGAGAAATGCCTGGGGAGGGCAATTGTGCGCACATCATAACAATTATGCGCAACAGTCCCCACACACCTGGTTCGATTTAGTACCTTAAGGCTAGGGTCAAACGAACGCATTTTCCTCGAACTGTGCGCGTATTTTTGACGGAATACGCGGTAGTGGTCACACGGTGCACAATAACGTCCGTGATTTTTTTTTTTCTTTTTACGGATCGCAACTTTGTGTGTCTGGACGTGATGTAGGCCGGACATGGGCAGCGCCTGATGTCTGCTAATCACGCACACAGGCCTCTATAGTACTAGCAGTTCAACGTTCTTGCTAACCTTCTTCCATTTGCCGCTTGCTTTGTGCGACCGCACTTCCGTGCGGCCATACTTCGTGTGTGGTCCTTCATTGGACGTTATGATCTGCTACCACGGACGTACTAAAGTGCGGCTTCACGGACGTAAAAACTCTGTTCGTCTGACCCCAGCCTAAGCGTCTCGATGGGTAGAAAAGGAGAATTCTAACTTACTGAGGGGAAAAGATAAGCAGGCGAAGAAGAGAGATGGGGGGGTATGGAAAATAGATGTGAGGAAGAATAGGGAGAGTAGAAGGTCAAGACGGTAAGTGATCCCCCATAGTGATTTGTGTCTCTATAAGCTTAGTATTGTCGTGTTTGTTTTTTTGTCTTTTAATACAGTCTTTATACTGTGTCTTTATTACAATGATGCCTTTTTTTGCCCAGGTTTGCGTTTTCTACATAATGGGCCCTAACTTACCAGAGCCATTGTAGTCTATGGAGATGTTAAGTTTAACCCTTTCGCTGCTGAGGCTTTTCCCGCCCCTGTGCTGAGGTCATTTTTACCGGTTTTGCTCATCATGTTTAAACGTGTTTTTAAGGCTTATTTTAGTATATGACCCAGACATATTATATATCGTTCTTTCCGTCAGACTCGGTATATTCATAATATGTCATTATTATATGTATACGTTATGTCATGTCTGTATATTATAACAAAAAATGCAATAAAATATGTATTTTCAATAATTTACAGCGTGTAAAGTGTTTTTTTTCAAATTTTAACATGCGAGCAATTGCGGTTATATTTTGTATGGGGTGCGCTTGTTAAAAAAATTAGAGATGGGGTCTCGTTACATTTTTTTTGGGGGAAAATTACGCGATTTTTAACAAACGCACCGCATACAAAAATCGTTAGTGCAGCATCATTGTTCACATTATAATTGAAATGGGAACAATATTGCTGCATTAACAAACCAAAAAAAATAAAAAAAGTGTTTATTTTTTTTTTATAATTTTTTTTCATTTTTTTTTTTATTTTTTACAACATTTTTCACTTTCATGTTTGGTATCGTTGGAACGGCCATGCTCTGGCCGATCCAACCATACCAAAATGTAACCCCTAACTGCCACGGATCGGGAGATAGGGAGTTCCAATGAACTCCCTATCTCCACCGTTGGTGGCAGTTAAGGGTTAAGTCCAGGACTGGCGTCATCGTGCTACGCACGATGACGCCAGTCCTCAGGGGGAGTTCCCGGAGGCTTGGCCGACATCCAAGATGTCGGCCAGCTCCGGGAAAGGATCGCGAATCAGCGCTTTTCAGCGCCGATTCGCGATCCAGCTCCCCAGGGGTTAATGTCAGGCATCATTTGGAAGGGCAGGCTGTGCCCTTCCAAATGATGCCTGGGTTAACCCCCGCAGAGCCGCCGATCGGGAGGGAGAGAGGTCCGAAGGACCTCCCCCCCCCTCCCTTTCAGGCGCCTCCTCCGCACATGCGGGGGGGGCACCTGAATTAGGGGTCATCGCGCTGCCGCGATGACACCTAATACCGGCGGCTGTGGTCCCGGATGCGCAGCTGACATCCAGGATGTCAGCCCGCACCGGGGGGGCCAGCGATCGGCCGGAACCCGGCCGAACGCTGACCCCAATGGGAGGACGCGCTCAGCGCGTCCTCCGCATACCAGCGAGAATGCTGAGGACGCGCTGAGCGCGTCCTCAGCATCCAAGTGGTTAAAACAGCTCTGGTTAATTAGCACCAACTTTTGGAATATTGCTCAATGTCTTTTAAATACTGTTCAGGGTTTTTGTTTTTTGGAAGAGGGGGCATAATTTTAAAAGCTAAAGGTATGGTTGCTCTTGCAATAAGTTTACAGTAATACCTTGAGGAAATTTGTCATGTAAGGCTGGTGTCAGACGTGCCTCCTGGCATCCGTTGTGACGCTGCGACAGGGCCGGCCACACGCTGTAGCACACTTGCGAATTGCGCATGCTACAGCAGGCATGCACCGTCCGTTTAGAAAGCCTCCCCCGTCGAAGCGCTACGACGTGCATTGGGGCTGTAAAGCGCGAACCTCCATAAGAGGTTCACTGCGCTCAGCGAGATGGCCAGACGGTCGTCAGAGGGGAAGGAACGTCCACTCTCATGGGCGTTCCTTCCACTCGTCAGAACGCTCGTCTGACACTGCCCTAAACAGGATTTATTGTCATAATAAAAAAGTACCCAGGACATACTTGAAAACGAGAGAATTCTCAAAGTATCCTTCCCGGTAAAATACTTTGTGGGAAGGCTGGAGAGAGAGGAAAAAAAAAAGGTCCAACAGATATAAGGGTTACATACTGAGTTTTATGGAATCATTATGGGAATTCTCATATTTACTGTGGAATAAAAGTAAAGCTAGAACTGAAAGCTAATCCTCTAAAGCACAGTTTCCCAAACCGGTCCTCAGGACCCTCTAACATGCCCAATCACCTTGGGGGAAATGCAGAGTGAATCCTGCAATCCCTGAGCAGGAAATCCTATCACCTGTGCTCAGATATCTTGCACACATGGCCTGTCAGAGGGTCCTGAGGACATGTTTGAGAAACACTGATCTAAAGCTTCAGTGTGTGGGTCAAATAGGACCAACGTTTCTGCTTGCACTTCTCAATTTGTAAGTTCCCATGAGAATAGTGTTCTTGTTTCTCCTGTGTTGGTTTGTAAAATGTTGTTCGGGCTCAGTGTATTCTAACACTGTGTAGCGCTCACTCCCGGAGGAGCCGCTGAATTTAACCTCGGGTTAGTCTCTCCGCACTAGGGAATAAATATACACCAGCACTGTTGTGGATTTTATAAATTAGATGCTTTACTGGTCTCAATAAAGCGGCATATATAATGTAAACACGGTATATAGAAAACAGGATGTCGTAATGCGAGAAACACACAGCGGTAAAAAAAGTTTAACCCCCTTCGTCTCTGGAGTGTAAGTCCCGTGCAGGTTATGTCCCAAAAAGTAAGTGTGTGTGTGTGTGTGTGTGTGTGTGTGTGTGTGTGTGTGTGAGCTCAGGTACCCGGGTACTATATTCGACTGGTCAGTGAATGGATTTAATAAATCTTCGACTAGTCACGTTGGGGCCCTGTAGATTTAAGCAATACTGCAGCGTGCTTCATTAAACTTTGACTGTGGCCTGGAAGGCCTCTCACCCATCCGTCAGACAATCTGTTCTGCTGCCCGATCAAGGACGTCTCTCCGCTGGATTATACTAGGACCCTCTGCCACCGGATCCGCTTCTCCTGCTTGTCCGTCTTCTACAACAAGATCTACGGCCTACCGCCTGCACTCCCAGTGGATCATCGCGGTCTCCTTACTCGGGGTCCAATCTGGAACTCTGTCTGTGCAAAACCTCTCAGCGGTGGATTACTAGGTCTCTGGCAAGTCACTATCGATCCCCAGCGTCGGCAAGGAAGCGCCTGCTCTCCAGCCTGGTAACAATCGCTCACAGTCTCACGTGCGTCTTACTCTGTTCACCGCTCGGCTCACACTGGCTCTCCTTCGAACGAGGCTTCAAATGTCCTTTTCTCCTTTCCCACCCACTTTCTGTCTCTGCCCCAAAGCATGCTGGAAAACGTAGTCCCATTGTGGCCAGTATAGTTTACATTGCGCTTGTCTCCCTCTGGTGGCCAAACCCGAGCAATACAGCAACAGAGTTTTAAACAGCGCTACAACTGTATTGTAAACATTGTTCAGTGCTGCGGAATATGTTGGTGCTATATAAATAAATGTTAATAATAGTGGAAGAACTGCAGTCCCTCACATTATTATCCTTTATATATCGCCACAAATTCCGCAGTGCTTTAAAAGATCCGTGTACAAGGAGTTTATAAAATAAGCACCCAAGGGTTAAGTTGTATTTGATGCTTTACAGATCATTACAATTCTTTTTATTTTCCTGAAATGTTCAATCCGTGCAAAGACTGCATTGCAAATTGTCTTTTTTTTTTAATACGATACAAAACACCATATTACCGATTTTACTAGTTGGTCTGGAAGCCAGAAACGATGCTGCATTGAAGAGGGCACCAGATATTTATTTTTATCTATCCCTTTCTCGATCTGCTCCAGATCCCGGCTTGGTGAATAACCCTTCTTATGGGGAATTTGTGGGAGGGAATTCCTGTAATGAGGTGGTTTTGGTTTTAATGTACAAGTAATTAGGGCTGGGGATCATCATCCCCACACACATTCCGCTAAACTAGTTCTTATTTCTGCAATGCTGCGATGCGGGAAAACCCTTACTCAGCATTGCAATGTAGGGAGGAGGTTTTTGTTGGTCTCTCCGTATGACCTTTGATCACTCGCTTATACATGTATAACTGCAAGTCACTACCAGATCTTCTAAGAATGCTGTTGATTTTGCCGTATGCATAAGTGCTTATTTATCTCAAAATCCACAGCTGTGATAGCCACAACTTTGGGTTTTTAAAGGGATATTCCTGTGTCAGGAAGGCTGTCAATCCTTTCCCACTGGACAGTCTTCCATGGTTCCGATCAGGTTTGTTAAAGTTGTTTGTTCACTGCCTGATCAATCCCACTAAACAAATGTATCCCATGAAGTGCAGGGGCAGCAGTTTTCATGCTATGCTCAAAAGCACATTGCGGACAATGTAAAAATAGGGCTAGTTAGCTTTTTGTATTTAGAATAATGTTTAGAGTTACAGTTGCTGTGAATTTAAGATTAGGGTTGGGTTAGGGATAGTTTAGTTTCTCTGTATTACAAAAAATTGAGGATAGGGATAGAGCTGCTGTGGAATGGTTAGGGCCAGAGTTACAGTTTCTGTATGGAAACAATTGGTTAGGGTTGTAGGTTCTGCGTTTTAGGGTTAGGGTTACAGTTCTATTCCTCCTGACATGGTGTTTTAAACAACAAAAATGCAAGAAAATTTTGTGGAAATAATTACAAAATTTATAAAGCCTTTAAAAAAGAACAAAATCAAATTTGTCTAATTCCAAAAAACGGACTGCTTGCTGAAAATGTTAAGAATTAACTTATGAAAAAAAAAAGGATTTTTTTTTTACATTGAATTCTATGGGAATTTGCCTGTTTAAATCTGTCGAACTGAACCGCCGAAAATCCAAGGCATTTTGCAAACACTTTGCAGTTCATTCTCTGAAAAGATTGACCATTAATTCTCAATGAGACAATTCACTGTTGTCGAACAGCGGCGAACTGCACTGAATTTCACTGTCAATTTGCCAGTATTTAGCGAATTGACAGCTTTCTAAATCGCCGAACTGCCACATAATACACCGTTCGGTGGAAAGTTTGGCGCTCTTTGAATACTCCTTTAACAGTTTTCATATACCTCTTCTATATAAACATGTTTATCTCCCATACTGCTTATCCTGGTGGGAAGCCCTTTCTAATGAATGTGGGAAAAATGCAAAGATAATCGCGCGGTGCCCCCTAATCGTTTCACTGCACACTAATCCAGATTAAATGTCTTCATTCAAACCAGTTAATGTTACTTACAGATTAGCCTTTTAATGGTTTGATCACCCGAGGAATATTTGAGAGGAAGAGAAAACGGATATTTTGGACTTTAATTATTCCTCTCCAGTTATAAAGGATGTAGAGAATCTGAGTTTGAGACATAATGAAGCAATCATAAATTTTGCGCAAACCCAAAAGTTCAAATAAAAAAAAAAATTTTTGTCCATAACTCCTAGACCTGTGTTCACCGGTATGTGTGTATCGTTCTGTATAAATCAGTGGTTACTTGTGTAGTTTCTAAACTCCTTTTATATATCGTGACGTAATTCCCTGTATTTGTATGCTATCAGGGTTATTCAAAGAGATCCGAATGGCTGCCGAAAGGGAACCGAACGCTGAAAATCGGCGTTCGGTTACCTTTCTTGGCCATTCGGCTATCGAGAGCAGGCAATTCGCCAAATCCTGGCGAATTGCCTGCACATACGGTGCCTGTTCGAGGACAGTGAAATCCCCATAGAGAAGCAATGCTTCGGCTATTCAGAGAACAAAAAACAGCAGTGAAAGGTTCCCGACATGCCTTGCCATTCGGTGGTTTAATTCGGCATGTTTATTCAGGCGAATCCCATAGGCTTCAATCTTTAATACACCATTCATCATAATATTCTGCAGTAAAGAGTCTCTATATTTATAGATTTTTTTTTTCCTTTTTTTTTTTTTTTTTCTTTTAACAGCCCTTTTTATTATCATTCCCTGGATCATATGTAAATTTCAGACATTTTCGCTCAGTAGTTTCTTTGCAAACAGCGTTTCACTTTTCAAACATTCAAAACGGTTTTCTTAATTTATTCACTCCACTTATTTGTGGTGTCGGCTTTTTCTGGTGGCTGCGCTTCGTGTGATCGGCTCCTGCTCGTGTTTTTCCGGTGTGTTCGGCGGGTTAATCCAGATGTTTTGTGCAGGTTTCGGTGTGCATTCCCCCCCCCCCTCTCGTTTTGCGGTGAGTTTTCAGTGACTTTTCCCTGCATTTCAGCGCCCTGTGGTGCTTGTTGAATACACCGCAGGGTCGACGAAATGGGATCGCCAAATTGAATTGAACGAAAAGTCACCGAACGTGCGGTAGCTTTTCGATTCTCTTTGAATAACCCTGTATGTGTGTGTTTCTTTCCATACCGTACAGAAATAATAGTTTGCTCAATGTTTGCGTTTATTTTTTGGGTTTTACCCTCCAGTCACGGTTGGATGCAATCAGTGTGTTTCATAACAAAACATCCAATTCTACGCTTCTCCTGATGAGGCACTAATGGGCATTTGATGTTCATGAACTACATTATCATTTTATTTATTTTTGCAAGACTTTTGCTACATATCTCTACAGAAATTAAGACTTTTTTTTTTTTCTATTTTTCTATTTAATTTTCTCTCCCCTCGTCTGCTTCATTGTCACAAACTGCGGCCTGCATGAAAGGTCAAGTAAAAGGCGTCCCGCTGCTGCGAACTGCTCCGACATCTTCTTAGCCGTAATCTCCATGGGAGCTGGAGAGCTGTATTTTAATGACACTCAAGACATGAAGAACAGATGCAGTAAAACAAATAGAATAGCCCGAAGCTCTCTCCTACACCCATGTAATAGCTGATATTAATGCCACTTTATCTTTTTAAGCTAGAGTGCATATTATCTTAATCAGAGGATGGACTCAGTAGGGTTGTATATTACAATTAATCTGAATTTTGTTCTAACGAAGGTCCAAATGAATTCCTGCCAGTGAATCCCTGATGGGTTGGAACTAAATGATGCTATATCAAGTTCCTAAATATTTGATTAAATAATTTGCTCTGCCGCTGCATATTCAGTCGTCGTTGCTGCGATTTTTCTTTAACCTTTTGAGAACTGCTGAAAATGACAGTATGACTTTTTATCTCCCCCCTCCCCCACACGCTTTCTACTGTAATTCCTAATCTGACTGTAAAAGTGAATTGACCCAATGTAGCAAAAGGCTTTTTGCCCATCAACCCTTTGATGTCGTTAAAGGCTGTACCAAATATTTCCTCGGGTCTTGTAAAACCTCAGGCACCATATCCCATCACTAGACTTAAGGCAGGCAGAAAATCTTGAGATTCTGGGAGTTGTCGTTCTACAACATCTTTTCAAAAGACCTTCAGCAGGGTTCTTTCTGACAATGCTTAATGTCACTAAAGACGACAGATGCTGAGGTCAGCAGTTGTGATGTGAACCCGTTCCACGTGACACATTTTGCTTAGCGGTCCAGCTCTGAGGATTTTGTGCTCGCTTCAGCTCCCACATTGCACTTCAGAATGGGAGTTCCCATTGGTAAGGGTGACCATCAACCTGTTTTTCTTATGAGGTGAGCCCTGCTCGGTGACCATATTGATAATCGTTTGATTTTTGGCCTTGTCCTCTTTGCTGAACTTTATTGTTCCCTGGACCAGTGCCTCTGGGGCTGTGGAGTACACAGAAGACAGAGAGCTCCTAATGAGAATGGTAGCCCTGTCTGGTTCCTGGACATGGGCTGAGGATTTTTACCCTTGTCGCAGCTCTTTTTTACTTCCCCTATTTTCACTGTGATCATTTACTGCTTAGTTTCCTTCTAACCTGTTAATCTCTTATTTACGGAGTCTTTCTACATGATGGCTGATGGTTCTTTACCAACCCAGCTATTCCAATCTACTCCTACATTACACTGACCATTCTTAATGATGAGAGGGGTAGATGGACAGGACAACAATGCTGCTATGGGGGTGGTAGGGATGTGATAAAAGCCCATCAAAATCTTTACCTGAAGGTCCATTTAAGATCTTAATCCAGCATTGTGCACAACCAGCAGCTTGGGCACTCACGTCTGAACTTAAAAAATCAGATCAAAGGTTAAAATTCCCATGTAGTAGTATCCTCGCTCTATTAAAAAGCTAACCTCAAGAATTTGAGGAACCTTGAGCAATAGGTTGTTTCCTCATCCCACCTTTTTTTTTCCTGGTGGTCTACATAGGTCTATTCTCTCAACTTCTCACAGTAGCCAACTATCTCCACTTGTTGACTAACTGGTTACTTCTGGTGGTCCAGAGTCCCACTCTCCCCTCCCTATAGGTGGACAGGAGATATCACATGCATGTAAAGGTGTTTATTTATTGCACCATCGAAGTGAGGGACTGAACATATAGAACATGTAGCTGCAAAGTATATGGGTTTGCATGGGGTCAGTACAGTCCTCTGTGCATTTTACTATAGCATTTATTTACCAATAAAATGGGAACAATGCAAAGTGAAGATTTGACTGTACTTTAGAGCAAAAGGCTTTAATAGCAACTCTTAATTCTCCCAGGGAGAGACAATATGGCTCCCCTGTCACTATCGTCTGGTGAACATGATTTCTTGCGTGTTCTGCTAATATGTTCTTCTGAGCTGTCATTTTTAAGGCGAGATTTGTATTACAAGATTCACCCATGGCTTCCGGCAGCATCTTATCCCATCCAAGTCTTCCGTTATATTGTAAGTGGATAGCTGGATCCTGTCAGATAAATGTTCCATGATTAATCTGTCACAAGGCTGGAGAAAAAAAAATCTGAGTGATTTGTGGCGAGTTGTTTGCACTTTATTCTCGTGTAGTTGCTCGCTTTCAATTTAACTGCTTCTTGTCAGATATATAATCAATTTTCTATCCATTTTCATGTCTTAATGAGAGCCAAATAAAGTAACAAAGGACACCAGAGCTATTTTGTTCTGTAACCTGTATTGTCCAACATGTGCTTTAAGCCACTGAAGGACCAGAGGTATGTATTGCACCTTTATTATACACCTACTAGCTTCAAAGTGGCTCAAAGAATGAACTTCACAATATTCAAAATCCTTACCCTGACCTACAAAGCTCTCACTAACTCCGCTGCCCACTACCTGTCCTCATTAATCACCAAAGATCAAAGTGACCTACGCCTAGCTTCTCCCTGCATCACTTCTTCCCATGATAGACTACAGGATTTCTCACGCACAGCTACCATCCTCTGGAAAGCTCTCCCTCATACTGTCAGACTTTCCACTAAAGACCTTCCTATTCAGGCAAGTCTACCACCAGACTCACTAATACACCTCACTGCCCCAACCAGTCCATCACTCTCACCCTGCAGTCCTCTCCTCCTGTTTCCACCCCAATCCTTCTAGATTGTAAATTCCCACGGGAGTAGGGCCCTCATTTCCTCCTCCTACTGGTTTATCGAATGTTGTTCAATGCATTGTAAACCCTGTCTACATGGTGCCCATTGGTCAGCGCTGCAGAATATGCTGGTGCTATATAAAGCATAATAATCCTACTTGGTCATTGACCCACTTTAGTTCATTCCGGGTAAAATGATAAGCATCCAGATCGTTGAGCAACTCCCAACAAAAAGCTAATTTTTCAGCCAGTCAGAGGTAATCAAAAAATGTTCCATATCTCAATGGACAAAAAATTAGTTAGACAAGCTCCCACTAAACATTCTTTACTACACACCCTCCAATACAGTGGTTCCCAACCCTGGTCCTTGGGTCCCCCTAACAGGCCAGGTTCTCCAAATTTCTGAAGCACAGCACAGGTGATATGATTTTCCACTCAGTGATTGCAGGATTCAGTCTGCGTTTCCCCAAGGTGATCCTTACAATCTGGCCGGTTAGAGGGTCCTGTGCACCAGGTTTGGGAAGCACTGCTGTAATCCATGTAATCACTACTATTTATCTCAAATCAGAAGGTTACTCTTTCCGGGTATGATGTTTTTCCGTTGCCACGTCTTAAAAGTGATTTCCACCTGCAAACTCTATTTGTACTCCTATTTATCTGAAACCGGCTCCGTGTTGCCATGCCTGCTCCTAATGCCTTGGCTGTAGTTACTGCGATCCCAAACTCCTTATGTCCTTCTGGGCATCATTCTAGGTTTCAGTCTGTTGGAGTTGCTACTATTGATATGGAGTGTCATTTTTCCACCAAATGTATTTAAACCATCTCGGCATCTGTCTTCAATTAGCTGCACAACCAATAGCAGCTAACCTAGGCGTAGCCCTGGTTTCTCAAAACCTCAACAGGGCAATGAGACAATTGGATACTCCTCAGCGCACTGTATGTTCTCTATTGTTCTTCTGTTCCAGACCCTGGCTTGCTCTGACTCCCCATTTCTCCTGGCTTGGACCTCTTTTCTGTTAGCCAGACAAGTCGTGGTCAGGGTATCCGAGTGTAAAGTATAGTAACCCAGCATTCCAAGGACCGATTCTCCGATTAGGGTTTCACTCTGCAGAATCTGTCCCTACACCTTTTTGGCTGTGATCTAATCGGGACAAATATATACGATTTGTAGAGGCTGGTTCATTTTGTAGTTTGCTTGAGCTTAATCTAGATCTAACGGCAGGCTATACTCGTCAGAAATTGCTATAAACATATCGGAAAATAGAAAAATCCCAAAATGACGTTTTGGCTACCACTAGCCATAATCCTATGTGTTTAATTGTATGCTTTAAGGTTCTAGTAGCTGAAACGTCACATTTTGTGAGATTTTCCATTTGTCAATATATTTATAGCTTTGTTTGACATGTGTAACCTGCTGTTCCTTTTATTTTGTTGCACTATTGGGGATTCAACGTCCCCCCCCAACAAACCCGAGCATCAGTCATGTGCTGGCATCCCACTGGCAGACTATCACAAACCTTTTTTTTTTTTCTGCTTGAAACTGTATCTGTCTTTTCAATACACATCAATGACTGTCACATTTGCCAACTGGTACAAAGCTTCATTTTTAGGAATATGTGGACAAACCTAAAGGTGTATTCCATTGTATTTTGAATATGTCCTAAATCAAGTCGGCTTCTTTTTTTAAAAAAAAATAAAAAAATCACAGTAATACTAGATCTAAATATTAATTAAAAAGATTCGTCCGAAGACTTCTCACTCCTGACCTTGACACATGTGCTTTAAATATCGGTACAGTCCCTGTAAATTGCATGCCAGAAACGGGCATTTTCACCAGCACTCTACCGCTAAGGAAAACCATAGGTGTTAAGCGCATGAGGTAGCAGTTAACAGACTTTTTGTTGCCATTTAATAAAATAAAGGATTTTTGAACAGATTATACATGTTACATCCTCAGCCCCCGCTGTGCCCCCTGGGGGGTCTGGGCAAGAAGGGGGACCACTGGATGGCCAGGTGCCAGCACTTTCTGGTGGCAGATCGGCATCTG
Organism: Leptobrachium leishanense; assembly: GCA_009667805.1. Lineage (NCBI taxonomy): Eukaryota > Metazoa > Chordata > Amphibia > Anura > Megophryidae > Leptobrachium > Leptobrachium leishanense. Next base: position 58,438,930 of record CM019069.1, on the reverse strand, counting down.
AAGGGGCGGGGTCAGGTATGGTTACCAGGAGCCGCAGGCTTTAAAACAGGGCTCAAGGAGGTGCCTCATCGCCCTGTTGTGGAGTTTAACGCTCTCTCTTCTCTCCTCTCTTCTCTCTCTCTCTTCTCTCTTTCTTCTCTCTCTCTCTTCTCTCTCTTTCTTCTCTCTCTTTCTTCTCTCTCTTTCTTCTCTTTCTTCTCTCTCTTTCTTCTCTCTTCTCTCTCTTTCTTCTCTCTCTTTCTTCTCTCTCTCTTCTCTCTCTCTTCTCTCTCTCTTCTTCTTCTCTCTTCTTTCTTCTCTCTTCTTTCTTCTCTCTTCTTTCTTCTCTCTTCTTTCTTCTCTCTCTTCTCTCTTTCTTTTCTTCTCTCTTTCTTCTCTCTCTTTCTTCTCTCTCTTTCTTCTCTCTTTCTTCTTCTCTTTCTTCTCTCTCTTTCTTCTCTCTCTTTCTTCTCTCTCTTTCTTCTCTCTCTTTCTTCTCTCTCTTTCTTCTCTCTCTTTCTTCTCTCTCTTTCTTCTCTCTCTTTCTTCTCTCTCTTTCTTCTCTCTCTTTCTTCTCTCTCTTCTCGATTTAACCCCATGCTGGTTGCTGGGTTGATCACTCACTGTTTGGTTCCTGTCCCATCACGTTTAGGGGTATCGTTTGTAACCCTTTGGGGCCCCTTTACCCAGGCTCCCACTCATGTTCATGTTTTTACAAAGACCACGATAACAAACAATGGTTTATTTCTGTTTTAATGTTATTTCTAATCGCATCTCTGTACATATTAGCAATAACAATCTTGTATGCAAGCCAGTACCTTCCGAGAGTCACCAGGTATCTACTAATCTCAAGTATTTATCAGAACGATTGGTTTCTGCATCTGACTGCCCTGCACCTTGAATTCTTCATGGACTGTCGTTCCACGTATGGTGTTTCTGAGCATGTCCTAGGTAATCTGTTGGTCTCGAAACCTTCAGAGCCTAGAGGCAATTCAGTTAGCCCTTGTGTCTCCTTGGCTATTAAGTTACGGTCTGTAGTTTATAAACCTTTTGTGTTATTCAAGCAGATACATTTGCCCTCAAGGATCTCAACTCCGCTACTCGTGTGGTAGCATTACCGTTACAATACATCACTTGAATATAGACTATCAGAGGACACTTCTGGTGCTTATAAAGCTAGTATCACTGTAGTGTATAAACAGTAAAGTGCAACCACAGCACAGCGGAATATGCTGGCGCTTTCTAAATAATAATAATATCCACCCCAGGGAGAACTGTAGGAAAGTGAAAGTATATATAAAATGATACACACTCTAATTTACAATAGGGAAAATACTACCCATCAGTTCTATTCAGATTTTTAAACACGCTGTGTCTACCCATAAATGATACCTCTTAGTGTAATAAATACAAATATCTTTGGTTTATCACTTGTTTCAAAATAGTAATTTGTGTTCATCTTTCTTTTCTCTGTAATCCATTGTGCTGTTACATTATAATTTAAATATTTCCCTTGGTTACGGAGTCTTTTATTCTCTTTTTCTTTCCCTTTTTAATATATTTGTGAAGTGCAGACAATGGATCCTTTTCTGCTTGAAACAGGAGGAGAGAAGAGATAATGTTGTTTTATTATTCCAGTTTTAGCTAATATGATTAATTGTGGCTCCAGCTTGAAATGAGCCATTTAGGAAATAGATGCCTTAAGTCACCCTCTGACCCTTTCTTTTTTTCCATAAAGCTTTAGGAAAAGATAACATAACACAATAAGCATTTTGTTTCCTAGAGACGAGGTGCACAGCGTTCTTTTATGTGTAGCTGCCACTCACTGCGACACTTCTGGGATTTAGAGGTGTATTTTTCATTCTTTTGAAGACTGCATATACATAATCTGTGTTATTTGTATATTTTCCTTCTAAGTGGTCAGTGTAAAGGTTTGCCTTTTTATAAATTCTTTACAGGATCTGGCTTGTGAACCGGTAGCTTGAAAACTATATTATTCCTCTATAATGATTTACTGTAAAATATCCCTTTTATAATATATATATATATATATATTTATTTTTTTAAATTTTACTTTAACAGGAATATTTTCTTTCAGTCCTATTAGCTTAGCAAAGGATGGATGTGCAAGTCCGGCGGAACAATACATTGTATAGGCTTGCAGGCCCAACAGAGGTACAGCAGCAACATGTGGCATGGAGGCTCTGATGGACCGTAATGCAGGGACACTGAAATCCCCATTTGCGCAATCATACATGCATACCGTTGCAGTTAACTTTTGGGTGGTGTGTCTGAGAAATTGAAAAACGACGTTCCGACCGGGGTAAGGCAATTGTAGTGTTAGGTGAACAGTAGGCTGGAGGGCTCAGATCCTTGGGGGGGGGGGGAAGAGTCCATTCCATTAATAGCCAATGGAAATGACGAGGCAGACTTGGGTTACTAAAAGTATACACGAGGAAGGAAAGCTCAGGTCAAGTCTAAAATGTATTTAGCATTAGGTTATGTGGGAGAGGCTGAACCCGATGGACGCATGTCTTTTTTCAGCCTATATAACTATGTAACTATTTTATACGGCAGACTCAGGTTTTTTTGGTCATTTTTTTTATTTTATTTTATTTTGAGAAAGTATTTTACCCCTAAGGATACATTTGAGATTTCTCTCGTTTTCAAGTATGTCCTGGGTGGGTGAGTATGTACCGTTAGGTCATGCTGTAGTACTGGTCAAAAGTGATCGAATAGTTCTCTCTGACAACTCCTCCAAGAGATGGGTGTGCCAAAATGGTGTATCATGCATGATAGGAGGTACAAAAGGGTTGGTGAGGGTCAGCTTTTTTGCTCAACACAGCTCAAAGTATGCAACCAGCTCCATGACTGTACTGGGCCTCTGTGCTGTCAGTTTGGCGTTTGTCCTCCTTGAATTTTTCTGCCATTGAATGGTCTTCATTCCCCATGTCTATCGCATGTAGCCGCCACATCATTTCATCCTGGCTTGACCATGGGCTCTACTAAGCATTATTGCCAGTCGTAATGACATGGAAGTGATTGTGTATCTTTTATGTGCATCCAATACAGTTTCCTGTTGTGACACCTCATCTCCTTCTCGATGCATGTTCACATTCTGGCATTCAATCTGTTGCCATCTAATAGGTGCCATTCATTACCTATTTAACTGAAACCTGGTCAGATATGTTCCTCGCCTGTTGTTGTGGTTTTATTTTGCCCTTCGGAGCATTTATACCTCGTTGTCATCTGTGTATGGACCTATTGGCTTGGCTGGTTGAGGGACATGCGATTGGGAACAGAATGCCTGCCTTAATCGTTCTAAAAGGCTAGATCTGGGCTAGTCAAGGGGATGGTTTGGTCACCCCACTGGTCTTGAATGGGCAGGCTAGAGAGATCCTTAGATCCACAGTCTGTCAGATGATATCCCACTGGACGTTTGCACAGTCCTGACTCAGAAGTTGTGAAATCTGCATGAGAAAAACTGTATGTGAGATGATCTACGTACAACTACAGGAATAGGAACTCCTCGGTCAAAGTTTATGGTATCAGAATATAGTATGTGTGTTCTGGTAGATCAAATGGAAGACACTGTGTAAACTGAGCCATACCTTGGTAAACCCCATATCCATCACTCCTGGATCCAACATACAATTATATTTCTATTCATTTTTATATTGTTTGTCTTAAAAATAATCTATTCAGCTTCAGAGTTAAAATTTAGAGCTTAAAAAAATAGGCATAATGGCCAGAGATACTGTCAAGATGAAGCCATGTTAGTACTTTAATCAAGACGCCCCTTCCCCCATCATAAAAGCTCCAATTTGTGAAATGAATATTAACATTTTGAGTAAGTAAATGAATGGTGATTTTCCCCTTCAACTTCTCTGATTTATGTCTGCTGAGTAATCCCTACACTACAATATGGGCTCAATTACAATCCGTGTGTATATTTAGCCAGAGCTGTTGTAAACTTTTCAGAACCATTAAAATCTATGGAGTTGCTAAGTTAAGTTTACACCAGGGTTGGTATAAAGCCCCGTGTTTCTACGCTGTGCGCGTAATGGCATGATGTATGACTGGTCCAGCAAGAAACTCCAGCACTCTTGGGACTTTGAGCAGAACAACAACAGACAAGGTTGTCCTGTTACAGTGTTTCAGTTACTAACTAAATTTCATAAAGACCTGATGAATACCCAAGTATGTGGAATGTATGTGGGTAAAGTTTTTAGTTGTCATGTAAAAAATTTCATTGGCAGCATCAATAAAAGCCATATGTGACTATGATGTGCTTCAAAACACATACCTGCTCCAACTTATCAATGTTTAACAAAGAGCTGCTCAATTTTACACAAAACTGGGGGAGGGGGGTGTATGTATTTCTCACTGAGATCAATGAGTGGCTCCTTCAGGTGCTGGACTGACTTTCGGCATGAAATAAGAGCCATCAATAATAGTTTGTATTCTTCTTTTTGTTCCTATTCATTTTATCTAAACAAGCTTTTTCTCTGCGAAAGAAGCAACCATCTTTGTCACTTATTTTTTTAAAACGTTTTATTGCTTGCGGTTACATTGTTGTGGATGTGTCGGTCTGCACGGAAGCTATTGAGTGCTGTACAGGAAGTTATTCAGAAACGTTATGAGCATTATTCATCCAGGCAAATAAGCAACTCCTTTTCCTTCTCACTTTAAAGGGGGAGGGGGGCACTTTCTCAGAACACTAGTAAAATGCTTATTTATGCTCTTACTTGTCTCACTTCAACTAATGTAACCTTCTTATTGGCCTTAAATGATCCCAGATTAATCTTCTACAGGCTTTAATCAATGCCTCTGCTAAAGGTACTTCATATCACATACGTCTCGCACCCAACCCCTCTGTCACTCTTTGCATTGACTGGTTTCTCTATAATTCAGTTCAGAATACAGGTCTTTACATAACTCTCCATATACATGCCCCTACATAAATCTTCAATACTACCAAATATGTTCCAACAGGGTCATATATTGAGATTCTGGTACAAAGAGGATGGTTCTGGTAACAATCTGTGATTTTAACTCAGTCTGGTAAGTATAGATCTCAGGGCCACCAAGTGGAGGGGGTGACAGACTATGTTCAGGTGGTCCCGGAGCTTTCCAAACGCTATGTAGCTTGTCAGACTGTCCCAGATTTAAGAGTCTTAGTGTCACTACGACTGGCCCACCAAGAAGATGCGAACAAATTTCCCTGTAGGCTGTGTCATCCAGGGTTGTTAAGAACTCTCTGACTCTTCATTGAGGAAGGAATTCGTATGGTCTGCACCAGACAGAGGTGTAGACTTGGCACTTTTAACAGGGAAGACTTGGACCTCCTTGCTGTACCACCAAGGATTTTGCTCAAGAGGAGGTAAAAAGTTTTATTTTTAATTGGTTAACTGAAATGAGCAGCTGGGGGAAGGGCTATTCGTCAAACAGTGCCGTAAGGGGCCCCACAATTTTTGATGAAGTAGTTCCATCAGAGCTCCAATTGCCAAGTCTTTCTGTGCCTCCAGCCTTTCAAAAAGTCTCCAGTAAGAACACTGGGCCATATTTCACGCCAGCTGTTAAACATAGCCGTTTTAATGATAACCCTCGCACTTGTTAATCGTAACGACTCCCCTTCTATTCCAGCTAAGCCTCAAAGCAAGTTTGTGGTTTGACTGTTGTGGCAGGTTACTGTAAACTAACACTTCCTATACTTTGTGACCTTCACCTTACATTTCTTTTCTGTTAAGGACTGAAATTTCAAGTCCCAGCAGAGTTGACATGGTTATACCTCCATGGTGTTGCAGATATGACAGAATTCCTTCTAGACTTTCATCGTGGCCTATCAATATATACAGTAGTTTATGGAGCATCATTCTCCAAGGACATCCTTGTGAACCTGAAGATTTAAACATATTCTGATTGGTGAAGAAAGCAAGGACATATGATAGAGACCAATAAAAACCAGCATTAAATATCTTATTTTAATATTCATGTTTTTTGCATTGAAAACTTCTATTAACACATGCTCTGAATCGTTCTTGGGTCCCCCTTCTCCTTCCCTTTTTTATTTTTGGCGTTTCAGGTCTGACTCTAGGTGTGTCATTGTGGTGGCCACCATGGCTCTGACCGCCATACCTGGCCCTTGAGTGCCCTGGCCTTGTGACCTGCACTCTTGCACTCTTCCATGGCCTGCACTCTTGTCCTATGTAGTGATGAGCCGAACACCCCCGTGTTCGGTTCGCATTCGAACTCGAACAATTTCAAAAGTTCGAGTTCGAACACGATCCGAACTCAATGCAAGTCAATGGGACTCGCAAGTTCGATTTTTAGAGTGCCCTCCAAGAGGGCATATATGCAAGATATTTGCCATAAAAGGTGTATGGGGGTCCGGGTAGTGACCAGCAACAAGGACAAAACGTAAAAAAAAAAAAAGGATGTTTTTAAAGGAACAGTCTTCCATGAAATAAAGGTTAAGAATAAAAACGAAAAATTCCTTCAATTATTGTGCCTAGGAGGTCTCCATAACCTACCTGTGAAGTGGCGGATTTGTAGGATGTATAGAAACATTTAAAAAGAAAAAAATGACATTTCAAATGACAGTAAATTGGTTTTCCTTTTAATCTATTCATAAACTGCTTGGGGCGGCAGCCTGTATGAAAAGAGGAGACATTTTACGACACGCAGAACAAGTTTAGTGATATTTTCGCTAAATTATGGTGAAAATTATGCAGGCTTTGGATGAAAGTATCAATAGGTGCTTTAAAATTGGGCCTTTAGTGTCGGCAACAGTGCCGTCACACCGTAACCCCTCTGTGGTATTGTGGAAGAGTGCAGGGTTGGACCCTGTGGTCCAATATTAAAATGATAGGAATCTGGTATAGGCGTCAGTGGCAATGCACCCAAATAGTAGGCCTTTGGTGCCAGATAGTGCCTTCACAAAGTAACCCCTCTGAGGTATTGTGAAAGAGGGTGGAGGTTTTGGTAATGCAGAAGAGATCCCCGATCTATTCCGTTACGTCAGCATCAGGGGATTGATAGCTGCTGATCCAGGACTGATTCATTTTTATAAATGTCAGCCGGTCTACAGAGTCGGGGGACAGACGCACTCTTTTGTCTGTGACAAAATCTCCAGCGGCACTGAACATCCTTTCAGAAAGCTCACTGGATGAAGGGCAACCTAGTAGCTGCATAACATATTGGCTAAGTTCTGGCCAGTGATCCAATCTCAACACCCAGTAAGCTAGTGGATCATCTGCTGTAAAGGTATCCAGGTCTGCCCTTGCCTCTAGGTAGTCCTGCACCATATGGTGAAGACGCTGGCAATGAGTGCCTACATTTGACGTCCCTGAGCGTCGTGGACTAAAAAAATTTAAAAAGGCATCCGTCAAGCGGCCTGGCCTTCACCGCTCTTCCTCTGATCATCCGCAGCCTCCGAAGCACCTGTGTCATCTTTTGGTACAGATAAGAGATGGTGCAGCGCCACACTATATGTATCCACCACCACGGCGCTACTATGTTATTATTACTACTATTTTAATACATATATTTGATATGTATAAAGTTTGCACATATTTTGGGGACCCCTATAAAAAACACCATGCACTTTAAATGTTAACAATAAAGATATAAAGAAGAAAGGCACATAGCACTTTAAACATTAGTCATTTAGACCTGATGCACTAGAAAAATATAATTACCCTTTAGGAAATATTTTGTTTTTGTTTTTTAAAAAAAAAAGAAGGGGAAAGGGGAAAAAAATTTTAGTAAGCACCTTCACAAAGAGTTTACATGTTGAAGGAAATACATAAGCACATTGGATAAAGGAGCAAGGGAAATTATTAAATAAGACAGCACTTTAAATAGGACCACTCAATATAATAGCCGAATAATAATGTAGTAGACACATAAGGTTTTTATGTATAGTCGATATTATCAACCATTAGCCTTTTTTTGGGGATTTTTTTGACCTTTTTTCATAAGGTGAAGAGAGGAGTCTTGCGGGATGCATAGTGATAGAAATAAAAGAAGGGAGATAGATTTTCCTTCTTAGGGAAGATATTTTAAGTGTTTTTACCCCTAAATATATTTTTCTTTTGATTTGAGCTGTGTTATAAACGAAAGAGACCCCCGGAAAGCGCACATAAAGTGATTGAAATTGAAACCGGAAGTGGAGAACTCTGGTTGGAACGCAGTGGAACGCGGAAGTGCCATTGCGCATGCGCAAAATGGCGGCGCCCATCGCTAGATGCTTGGGGGAATATCGGGACCATCAAGGCACAGAACAGGACACCTGGAGACCCTTAAGGACATTAGGGGTCACTATATAAGGACCTAAGGCATAAATGTACTCATACCAACTGATGAAGCCGTGATTTTAAGCGGCGAAACGCGTTTTGGAAGTTATTGTTTTTAAAATTAAATTTTAATTTGAATTTCTGTTCCTGTGTCAGCTGTGCCATTTCTCTGGATAAGAAGTGGTTTTCTTTGGGTTCTCCTAAAACCCATGGGCGCTTAACCTGGAGAGGAAATGTGAGTAGAAGATCTCAAATCTACCTTGCTATAGTTCTCATAGATCTGCGCAAGGAGTGTTCTTCTCTTTTTTTGTCTTCCACTGCATGAATCTGGTATCACCAGTCCAAATAAGGTGGGGGCCACCTGAGAAATTAGAAGAAAAATCACCCACACGCCTGGACCCACTTAGAGCCAGTGTTAAGGCTCTAGATTTGTAAGTGGGAGACTATTATCTATCATCGACGATGTTACACTATTATTGTTTATTCTCTTCTATGTATATATGAGATCCCAGGACCCCAGAAAGCACATTTGCGCCGATTCAGGTCAATTTCTATCATCTTTTGGTAACCTACCAGTGCCTGGAAAGGTGTTACACAAGTGTCACTTTAGAGCGTCCTCAAGTTTTTTCATCCTGTGCTCCCTCTGTGTGGGCAGGATGAGCTCTGCAACTTTACCCTTGTATCGTGGATCAAGAAGGCTTGCCAACCAGTAATGATCCCTCTCCTTGATAGCACAAATCCTGAGATCCTTTACCAGGCTTTTCAGGATAAGGGAGCCCATGCAGCGTAGGTTGGAGGTGGCATTAGCTTCCGAATCTTCCTGGTCAATGAGGATGACCCCCCATCGTGCACTTCCTCCTCCCAGCCACGTACTAGTCCTTGGGTTTCTGGGCACACAAAACCCTCCCTTGAGGAATCCCCACCTTCAATGCCCCCACTACTTAAATATTCCTCCTCATCCTCCTCCTGTCTGATCTGAGGACCCGCAGGAATGCTGTCTGCATATAGACTGAGGCCTTGAGAGCTAGGAAAGGCCTCCTCTTCCTCTCGCTGCTCTGCCTCTAATATTACATAGTTACATAGTTATATAGGCTGAAAAAAGACATGCATCCATCGGGTTCAGCCTCTCCCACATAACCTACTGCTGTTGATCCAAAAGAAGGAAAAAAACCCAGTCTGAAATAATGCCACATCTATAATTCCCCGCAGAGTGCGCTCCAGCAGGAACACTAAAGGAATTGTCACTGATGCATGCACTGTCCCTGCTCACCATCCTCGTTGCCTCCTCAAATGGTGACAGTACAGTGCATGCATCCTTGATCATCAGCCACTGCGGGGGGGGAACCAAGTTGACCTGAACCTGTCCTTGTGCCATTCTCACCCAGGTACTCATTGATGGCCCTCTGCTGTTTGTGCAGATGCTGCAGCATTGCTAATGTCGCGTTCCACCTGGTGGGAATGTCACCGATCAGACTGTTTGTGGGAAGGTGGAATTTTCTTTGAATTTCTACCAGGCGAACACTTGCTGGGAATGACCATCTGAAGTGGCTGCAGACTTTTCTGGCCTGGCTGAGAAGCTATGCCAGCCCTGGGTACCTCTTTAGGAAACGCTGTACCACCAGATTTAGGACGTGTGCTAGGCATGGTACATGTATCAACTTACTCTGGCGTAGGGCGGAGAGAAGGTTGCCGCCATTATCACAGATGACCATTCCCAGCTGAAGCTGGCGTGGTGTTAACCATCTCTGCACCTGCCGAGCTGACAGAATTTCTGTCCTGGTGTGGCTCCTGTCCCCTAAACAAACCAGCTCAAGCACAGTATGGCATCTTTTTGCTTGAGCCATTGCATAGCCCCTTCCATGCGTCGGTTTAACTGCCACTTTGCCAGAGACAGAGAAGGAGGAAGAGGTGGTGGAGCAGACAGACCTCAAACAAGCAGCTTTCTGGAGGCGTGGTGGATGAACAAGCTCCAGCACAGAGCCCCGTCTTGGATCCCTCCCAGCTGCAATCAGAGTTACCCAGTGTGCCGTGAAGGAAATGTAACGGTCCTGTCCATGCTTGCTGGGCCACGTGTCTAAAGTCATGTGCACCTTGCTGCTGACTGCCTTTCCCAATGACTCCATAACATTGTGTTCCACATGCTGGTATAGTGCTGGAATGGCCTTCCGTGAATATAAATGACGTTTTGGAACCTGTCACTGTGGTACAGCACATTCAGCAAATTCACGGAAGGAAGCCGAGTCCACCAGATGGAAAGGCAGCAGCTGTAATGCGAGTAATTTTGCTAAGCTGGCATTTAGACGCTGTGCTTGGGAATGGTTGGGACTATATTTTTTTCTTACGCTGCAGCAGCTGGGGCAATGTAATCTGACTGCGTAAATCTTCAGCTGATGGGATGCTGTCACATTCTGAGGACCTGGTACACCCATTACTGTAGCATCTTCCCTGTCAGTGGAGGTTGTAGGCAATGACATTGCAGGACATATAGTGGGGTAGAGGCAGATGAGGAGGACCTTTGCAAAGTGTTGTGCCAACGGGATGCGTGGCAGGTGGTCATATGTCGCCTCAAGCACGTGGTACCCAAGCGTCCGGTGTCTTTCCCACGCTTGATCCTCATCTGACATAGATTTCAAATGGCAACGGTGCGGTCTGCTGCACATTTCTTAAAGAACTCCCAGACAGCAGACTTCCTGTACATGTGCTTTGAGACAACAGCACTCTGCACCTGAGCAGCTGTGAATTCTGATGCCTTGGACTGGCTATGGTTGGTCATAGAGGACGTTCTTCCTCGTTTTTGTTGTGCCTCCTCCTCCTCCCTAGACTCCTCTGTTCGATCAAGCACCCAGGTGGAGTCAGTGACCTCATCATCGTCATCACCCCCTATCTCCTCGTCTCTGGAGCCAACTTGGCAGTATGCTGCTGGGGCAACATGAGTGCCAGTTATTTGTGTGTCGCTGGCACCCCCTTCCTTCAGGTTGATTATACTCCCTTCCTCAACCTCAGAGTTTGAATCCGAGGACTGTAGTTGCTGCACAACCTCAAGCAGCATGTCACTATCATTGTAGTCAAATAATTCAGCTGACTCCTCCGTGTGTGATAGGCTACGGCAGGAGTAGCTGTGGAAATGGAGGCGGAATTAGATGTTTTGGCAGCCGAGGTGGACTGTAAACCACTACAAGCCTGGCTGGCAGAGGATGAGGATGGCCTGGTTAGCCAATCCTGCAAATTCTCTGTATGTTGCTGCTGCTTAAGATGGCCAGCACCAGTTAGAAAGGACAAGCGTGCCCCGGCAGAGGATGCACCACGTCCACGACGACCAGAGCCACAGCCTCCCAACACAGAGGCTGCTTGCCCTCTTATCTGTGTCTGGGAGCGTCTGCCTGTCCTTTTTGGTCTTTCTGACATGGTGAGTGATATATTGAGTAAAGATATGCAGAACTCTGATTCAATTGTGTTATCTAGATTAAAGAGTTCCAGAACTCTGGTATAACTCCGTGAGACACCCTGATAGCTGGCAGCCAGTGACAAGACACAGATTAAAATTCCCAGAAACCTCTTATAAATCAGTGAGACCCCCCTGATGGGTGGCAGTGACAAGACACTGATTACAATTCCCAGATATCCTCTAGAAGGGAGACCCCTCCCCCATAGCTGCTGGCAGTGAGAACACACAGATTACAACAATTCCCAGATATCTTTGTAGAAGTGAGACCCCCCCCCCAACAGAACAATCTCCTCTCAAAATACACGTGCTGGGGCTGTTTGAAGCCTTATATAGTGTGCTGCGGGGCTTAGCTCTGGGCAAATTTTGCCCAATCATGGGCTCACAATCAGGACTCTGAGCCGTGATTGGCATAGTCTACCCCATTCTGTTGATTAGAAAATGTGTATACGAATATACACTATACAGTGTGGGCGCTTGTTGGTTTAGGAATTGATTAAAGTGCTATGTGGATCACTAATAAATAGTTAAGTGCAGCCTAAAGTATGGTAAAAACACATAAAAAACAACCAAAATATGTGTCAAGACTAAGACAAAGAGATAAACAACACCATACGGCGCATGAATTGGTATAGCAGTAGTGAATAGTTGATTAATAGACAACTGGTTAATATTGAATAAAATGTAAAATTATGAATGAATAAAAGTGTCCTTTAAAAATGCCAAATAGAAAAAGAGTAAAAATGTGCAAAAAATACGAATATAAAGATGAGTCAATTAGTGCAAATGAGTGTTCAAAAGTGCAGCAATTCAATACTCAAAAGAGTGTTGTTGATTGAAGACAAGTGTGTCAATCTTCTCTGTGGTATGTATACCAGATCTTCTCTTTAAGGTGTCCCTCAAAAGGAATAAAACATAAAGGCAATAATAGTGCAGATGGTCGTACTAAAAATGGAGTAATTCAATAGAATCGATGTATGTACCACTCACATTTACTGGAGCCTAAGGGAAATCCAGGCTCAAGGAAGATAGCTTGCGGCCAAATATAGGGTGGCACGTCCCTCCTTTCGTCTATGGTGGTTACTAGATAAAGCAGAGAGAATCGGGAGACGGCACTCCCATGGCGTAACTCTGTGCGTATATTTGGAAAATTGAAATAAAATTGGTCACACTCACCGAGTATAGAGCCTCTCAATACCAGGCTCAAGGGATACCGCCTTGGGCTCTCTTGAGGTGGAGGCCCAAACCCCTTTGGTGTAGCAGCAGTTGATCCAGATGTCCAAAAAAGTAGGGAGATGGAGAAAAAGTGGCGAATGCAAGATATAAAATAATAAATTTATTGGAAATAATAAAATCCTGGACAAGTTATACCGAGACGCGTTTCGGCTGAAAAGCCTTCCTCAGTCGGTGTATTTAGTGTCCATAAAGTGCAATAAAAAAGTAGAAGTGAAAAGTGAAAGTGTCCTCTTATATAGTATAACATACTAATAGCATTTCCTGCCACATTGGGATTGTTAACTCCCTATTTCCTGTTGGTCGATTTCCGTTCGTTCGGATTTACCCAGAGATGCTTTGCGGTCGTTTCGGAATAAAAACGAAAATAAATGCAATGCATGGGCGATCGCGGCAATTACGAATCTTTAGAACAATTATTTTATGGGGAAGATTTAAAACGAAGCTTAAAACCAAATTATAACTTATATGAAGTACAGGGATTCGAAAAACGAACAACTTTTCGCATCGGAAGTAAACAAAAGGATCGACCAATAGAATTGTACGCATATTCGTAAAAGTTATATCGTAATCGGAATGCACACATAGTTCTTACATGTTGAAATGAGGTAAAATGCAGGTCAAATAATTTATATACGATACGAAAAAAATAAAGCAATAGAAATTTCTTTCTTTAATTTTCACCGTACATGAACCGGAAAAGGCACTTTTTACCCAGAAGTGCTTTGCGAAAATTCTCTTAGTTTCATTTTCGTTCGTATCCATAGTCTGGGGTTTTACCCAGAGAGACCTTGCGAAAACTTTTTAGTTCCGTTTTCGTTCGTATATGAAATTTAGCTGTTTAACTAAAGCTTATTCGGTTTTGAGACTTGGTGGTTAATGGCGTTTCTCTTTCGTATATAAGAAACGAAAAGGTGTATGTAGCGTTTTTCTTTCGTATAAAAGAAACGAAAAAACGAAAAAATGTATATGAACCAAAAAGCAGGGATATATTGTTGGATACATGTATTCTTTAGTTTTCGCCGTACATGAACCGGAAAAGGCCCTTTTTACCCAGAAGTGCTTTGCGAAAATTCTCTTGGTTTCATTTTCGTTCGTATCCATAGTCTGGGTTTTACCCAGAGAGACCTTGCGAAAACTTTTTAGTTTCGTTTTCGTTCATATATGGAACTTAGCTGTTAACCTAAAGCTTATTCGGTTTTGGGACTTAGTAGTTGATAACGTTTTTCTTTCGTATATAAGAAACGAAAAGATGTATATAGCGTTCTTCTTTCGTATAAAAGAAACGAAAAAACAAAGAATATAAATGAACCAAAAAGCAGGGATATATTATTGGATACTACTTTTTTATTGCACTTTATGGACACTAAATACACCGACTGAGGAAGGCTTTTCAGCCGAAACGCGTCTCGGTATAACTTGTCCAGGATTTTATTATTTCCAATAAATTTATTATTTTATATCTTGCATTCGCCACTTTTTCTCCATCTCCCTACTTTTTTGGACATCTGGATCAACTGCTGCTACACCAAAGGGGTTTGGGCCTCCACCTCAAGAGAGCCCAAGGCGGTATCCCTTGAGCCTGGTATTGAGAGGCTCTATACTCGGTGAGTGTGACCAATTTTATTTCAATTTTCCAAATATACGCACAGAGTTACGCCATGGGAGTGCCGTCTCCCGATTCTCTCTGCTTTATCTAGTAACCACCATAGACGAAAGGAGGGACGTGCCACCCTATATTTGGCCGCAAGCTATCTTCCTTGAGCCTGGATTTCCCTTAGGCTCCAGTAAATGTGAGTGGTACATACATCGATTCTATTGAATTACTCCATTTTTAGTACGACCATCTGCACTATTATTGCCTTTATGTTTTATTCCTTTTGAGGGACACCTTTAAAGAGAAGATCTGGTATACATACCACAGAGAAGATTGACACACTTGTCTTCAATCAACAACACTCTTTTGAGTATTGAATTGCTGCACTTTTGAACACTCATTTGCACTAATTGACTCATCTTTATATTCGTATTTTTTGCACATTTTTACTCTTTTTCTATTTAGCATTTTTAAAGGACACTTTTATTCATTCATAATTTTACATTTTATTCAATATTAACCAGTTGTCTATTAATCAACTATTCACTACTGCTATACCAATTCATGCGCCGTATGGTGTTGTTTATCTCTTTACCCCATTCTGTTGACTGCAGATATTTCTGTATTATGTCCATTTTATATTTCTGTATTCTATGTATCCGAGACTTTGTCGGTCCTGCGTGGCCGCTTGTCCGTTTATTCTCTCTGGCTTGTTGTAATGCTGATCTAATTGAAAAATAAAATTTTGAAATCTGGAAGGAAAGAAAAACTTTTATTGGGAAAACAAAAGTTAACAAAACAGTGCAAGCAAATCTTGAATACAAGCCAATAGACAAAGATGACTTGGGAATTGAAATCAACTCAAAGCGTGATGGAATAGAAAAATTGCAAGGGGATAGGGCATTTTTTAAAATTTTTGACTATTCTAAAAGTCTGAAGATCCAGGATTTTAAACTCCAGCCCTGCCAGATGTTTCTGAACTACAGTTCCCATAATTCTCTGGCCATCTGTTGAATTCAAAGTATTCTGGGAATTGTAGGCCATAAACTGGGGAGCCGGATTTTGAGATGTGTGCTGTAGATACAATATTTTCCAAAAATCTGTTAAAAGTAAGTTTGATACATTCTGGGTAAACCTTCCCATGTTCTAGTAAGGTTAATGAAGCCACACTGTACACTGATACAGTCACATGATGCTACTGACTTGGATTGACCTTTGTGTCTTCTAAATAAGTAACCAGGTTAATGAGTAGATTTGTGCAGTTGTCAATTTCTTACAGTGAAAAAGCCTAGGTTATACCTTAGATTTGGATTTTACTGCATTTCTGGCATCTGTATGCAGACTGTAATATAGCAGCGTTTATGTAAAATGCTTTACAGGAAAATAAAATGTGGTATGTGTCATGGGAGAATTCTGTGCAACTGATAATGGCTTCAAAGTTAGAAAATTAAATATGAAAGCCTAAAAGACCATCCCGAATTATGCTTAAATTGGGGTTACAGTTGTATTCAAAATTATTCAACCCCCAATGCTGTAAAGGGTTTTAGGGAATTTAGTGTACATTTGTAATTGTATTCAGAATGAAATCCTACAAGGACTTTTTAAAGCACCATATGCAACTAAAATGACATCAATTGGTTTTGTAATACAGTAGTAAATGTTTCTTTTGTGAATTCTTCATTGACACAATTATTCAACCCCTTAAAGACTACCACTTCTGAAGAACAGAGCTTCATTCAAGTGTTTTCAATCAGGTATTGAAAACACCTGTGGATGTCACGGAGCAGCAATAAAGCATAATAAGCACCAATTAGGCAGCTTTAAAATGACTGTGATACTCAGCTCCTTCTAGACATTTACTGGTGTGGTTACAAACATGGTGAAGTCAAGAGAATGGTCCAGGAAGACAAGAGAAGAGGTGATTACTCTTCACAGGAAGGGCAATGGCTATAAGAAGATTGCAAAGATGTTAAACATACCAAGAGAGACCATAGGAAGCATCATTCGCAAATTCAAGGCAAAAGGCACTGTTGAAACGCTACCTGGTCGTGGCAGAAAGAAGATGCTGACTTCGACTGCTGTGCGCTACCTGAAGCGTAGAGTGGAGAAAAGTCCCCGTGTGACTGCTGAGGAACTGAGAAAAGATTTGTCAGATGTGGATACTGAAGTTTCAGCTCAGACAATACGGTGCACACTGCGTAATGAAGGCCTCCATGCCAGAACTCCCAGGTGCACCCCCTTGCTGTCTCCAAAGAATAAGAAGAGTCGACTGCAGTATGCCAAAAGTCATGTGGACAAACCACAAGTTTTGGGATAGTGTTCTGTGGACTGATGAAACAAAATTAGAACTGTTTGGGCCCATGGATCACGCTATGTTTGGAGGAGGAAGAACAAGGCCTATGAAGAAAAAAACACCTTGCGTACTGTGAAGCATGGCGGGGGGTCAATCATGCTTTGGGGCTGTTTTGCTTCTGCAGGTACAGGGAAGCTTCAGAGTGTGCAAGGTACCATGAATTCTCTTCAGTACCAGGAGATATTGGATGACAATGTGATGCAGGCCGCCACAAACCTGAGGCTTGGGAGACGTTGGACCTTTCAACAGGACAATGATCCCAAGCATACCTCCAAATCCACTAGAGCATGGTTGCAGATTAAAGGCTGGAACATTTTGGAGTGGCCATCGCAGTCACCTTACTTAAATCCGATTGAGAACCTCTGGTGGGACTTAAAGAAAGCAGTTGCAGTGTGCAAGCCTAAGAATGTGACTGAACTGGAGGCTTTTGCCCATGACGAATGGGCGAAGATACCCGTAGATCGCTGCAAGACACTTGTGTCAAGCTATGCTTCACGTTTAACCACTTCGATGCGGAGGACGCGCTGAGCGTGTCCTCCGCATGGCTGCTGGTGTGCGGAGGACGCGCTGAGCGCGTCCTCCCTTTGGGGTCAGCGGTCGGCCGGGTTCCGGCCGATCGCTGGCTTCCCCAGTGCGGGCTGACATCCTCGTGTCAGCCCAGCATCCGGAACCGCCGCCGGTGAAATTAGGTGTCATCGCGACAGCGCGATGACACCTAATTCAGGCGCCCCCCCGCATGTGCGGAGGAGGCGCCTGAAAGGGAGGGGGGGAGGTCCTTCGGACCTCTCTCCCTCCCGATCGGCGGCGTTGCAGGGGTTAACCCAGGCACCATTTGGAAGGGCACAGCCTGCCCTTCCAAATGGTGCCTGGCATTAACCCCTGGGGAGCTGGATCGCGAATCGGCGCTGAAAAGCGCCGGTTCGTGATCCTTTCCCGGAGCTGGCCGACATCTTGGATGTCAGCCAAGCCTCCGGGAACTCCCCCTGAGGACTGGCGTCATCGTGCATAGCACGATGACGCCAGTCCTAGAGTTAACCCCTAACTGCCACCAACGGTGGAGATAGGGAGTTCCTATGAACTCCCTATCTCCCGATCCGTGGCAGCTAAGGGTTAAAGTTTGGTATGGTTGGATCGGCCAGAGCATGGCCGTTCCAATGATACCAAACACTACAGTGAAAAAAGTTTTTTTTAAAAAAAAAAAAATTAAAAATAAAA
This sequence comes from Leptobrachium leishanense, assembly GCA_009667805.1. Classification (NCBI taxonomy): domain Eukaryota; kingdom Metazoa; phylum Chordata; class Amphibia; order Anura; family Megophryidae; genus Leptobrachium; species Leptobrachium leishanense. The sequence goes on along the minus strand of CM019069.1, from coordinate 58,420,814 downwards.
ATAAAAATATATTTAAAAAAAATCATTTTTTTTTTTTTTGGTTCGTTAATGCAGCAATATTGTTCCCATTTCAATTATAATGTGAACAATGATGCTGCACTAACGATTTTTGTATGCGGTGCGTTTGTTAAAAATCATAATTTTCCCCAAAAACAAAATGTAAAGAGACCCCATCCCTAATTTTTTTAACAAGCGCACCCCATACAAAATATAACCGCAATTGCTCGCATGTTAAAATGTGAAAAAAAAACACTTACATGTTGTAAATTATTGAAAATACATATTTTATTGCATTTTTTGTTATAATATACAGACATGACATAACGTATACATATAATAATGACATATTATGAATCTACCAAGTATGACGGAAAGAACAATATATAATATGTCTGGGTCATATACTAAAATAAGCCTTCAAAACACGTTTAAACATGATGAGCAAAACCGGTAAATATGACCTCAGCACAGAGGCGTGAAACGCCTCAGCAGCGAAAGGGTTAAAAGCTGTTAGTACTTATAACTGTAAAAGGATGTTGTACTAAGATTGAATGTCACTTGGGGGTTGAATAAAACTGATAATGTGAGCACAGAAACGACATTTGTGGTTATTTCATTATAAATGTTATGTTATATTTGTCTGACCTACACGTGCCTCTTTGATTTAATTGTAAGCAAGATGACTGAATGATCAAAATCAATGTCAAACTGGCCAAAACACTCAATTTCAGTGGGGGTTGAATAATTTTGAACACAACTGTACGTAAAGTGAAACGGGTATAACTGCTTTGCTTCTTGTTTGGATTTTTTTTCTTTGTTCTTTTTGTACATAAATAAAGTTCTTTCATTGATAGGAGGCAGTTGTTACAAATATGTGTTCGTTGTACGGCTTCATATACATGACTGTTTAGCGTTTGCTTAAAGGGATACACTAGGGTTAGAATTCAGGAGGCAGAGTAATGGAGTTAAATATTAACCCCTCTTGACCTCCTCATGCACCTTTCTCTCATTTTAACCCTAGAGAAAGTTTTACACACTCCTTAATCCAGCACTGGAATCCAATGACCCTGCTCCAGATCAGACTGCCATGACTACTTCCTGTCCATGACGTGGTTGGGGCTGGACACTCACTTGTGAAAACCCTATTCAGAAGACCTTTTGTGACCACTGCCAGGGGATGGGATCGAGTCCCACTGAGCTACCCATGATCTTTATCGTTTTAATTAAATGATCTTTAATGGCTTCTAAGGTCACTTAGTAAATGGTTGTCATGGAAGTGACGTAGCGCTCCCTGCTTCAAACCCCAAGACTTTTATTTTCCTGGCAAAACCCCCAAAAGACATAGACCTTTGCCTTGGGAAAGACTTTATGTTCATTTATATTGCGTGGTGTGGTTTTAAATGTATTGTAAATTGCTTAGCTTTAGTTTTAAATGTAATTTCATTGCTGAATGTGAAAGTGAACTTAGAGATGTGTTTTGAAGGTCCAGACCTTTATTTTGTGTAGAACGTAAACAGGTTTGAGTGATGTGTGATTATGCAAGAGGGCTTTCTCTTTGTCATCTGGTTATGGAGTAATGAGTCTGGAACAGTGTTTGACTGCAGAGGTAATCTGATCTATTGGAACAATAGATTATGTAAATGATGTGTGATATGAAGGCTAAGGAATGTTTACTGTTAATATCTAACTGACATAATGTAATTAGAGTATTAGTAGGTCAATGTTCGTCTGTTGGTATGCAAATTATAACTTTTGGACCTGGCCATAAATAGTGTCTTTTTTCAATAAGTCTCAGAATCCTGTTTGAACATACAGTCTGTCTGGTGTCTCATTCAGGGTACCCACGAACACCCCCAGAAGGCAGAGCGGCCTTCTGTAAATTCAGAGAGGCAGAGGATCAGACCAAGCAGGTCTGGAGCTACAGATCAGGCTGCTCGAGCGATGGAGTTCCGAGCAACTCAGCGGCCGAGCTGATCTTGGTAAGGGGGTGTCTGGAGAGCCACAACAGGCGGAAGGAGCGTGTTCCCGTCACAATGGTTAACTACTAACCTCCAGGTTTTCAATTGGGAAATATTCTCATGAACTAGTTATTCCATAATTTCCCAGCCTGTAGCTCGCCACATAAATGTTTTACAAACCTATCACTATCTCTCTTCCACACTTGCCAAAAAATGCATGGACAGAAGTGGTCCTATATCTACACAAAAAAGGCAGTTGCCGAAGGCATCACTCTGACTGGAACCATGCATGATTAAAGTTGTGTGGATTCGCCATATTCAAATGGCATTCCTATAGACAAATTAAATTCTCTGTTACAGTCTACCAAGAGGGGACTTTGCAGAGTCACGGAGCTGCTGGTATGTTGGCACAAGCAGTGTCTACAGCAGAACAGAAATGAAAACTCTAAGCCGAGGGTGCTTAACCTTGGCCCTTCAGATGTTTGGGACTCTCCAGTGATGCACAGCCACTCATTAGATCGGAGCTTTGTGGGAAATGTAGTTCCAAAACATCTGGAGGGCCGAGGCTGAACATTCCCAATCATCTAAGCCTTAAGGTGAGAGGTTGCACTGAAAGAAGCTTGGTCAAGTGACCTCATGATACAGCACCGTATCGACATTAGGACTGCTACCCCAAATAAACTCTATCTACTGAAATCCACTTCCTGTACCTTGTGAAAATCTTTCATTTTGAACAGTTACTCATAGTTCCAAATCGCTTGACAGTTTTGATATTGCCAACCTATGATGACCAAGAAAGAACCGGCATGGAAACAAAGATGTCACTTAATATGTGCATTTGTTTTTGTTTTATATCCAGCCAAGATTAGTCAGGGTTTTATTTTTATTTTATTTTTTTGTAGGAAACCAAAGAAAGGACACTTCAAACAAGTGGGGGGGGGGGAAAAAAGAATTGCATGGAAACTATTTTTGTTTTGGTTTGTCTGTACACTGTGGATGCAGTGAACACGTAAAGGGAATCCATAAGGTAGAGGAAGGGAGTATATTTAAAAGGAAACAAAGTAGCAAAACAAGAGGACATAGAGGGGCAAAGGTTTAAAAATAACATCAGGAAGCATTATTTTACTGAGAGGGTGGTGGATACATGGAACAGTCTTCCAGTTGAAGTGGTAGAGGCCAAAACAGTAATTTAATTTAAGCAGGCATGGGATAGGCATAAGGCTATCCTAAACCAAAGATAAATACAGGTAAATTATCCATGTAATTGGGCAGACTAGATGGGCCGACAGGTTCTTATCTGCCGACATTTTTCTATGTTTCCTTTTGAATTTCAAAAATAAAAAAAATAAAAAATGTTTTTATTACATGAAGAATGGCATCACATAAAACCACAAAACAAGGCAATAATGTATGTTCCTGACTGTGCTGAGTGTACAACAATTGTACAGCCGAGCCGCATCTTGGGAGATAAGTCTTTGGGTCCCACAGTTTCAGTGTTGGTATACATAATAAAAATGGTTTAGGAGGTCCCGGATTGCAATATCAAGAAGATTATACATGACGTCTCCCATCAGGGTAATCACCTTTCAGGGACATAGGTATCCGGCAGTCGCGTCATGCCATTGCAGTAAAATATGTGTCAATCCTCAGTATGTGACATATTGTGTTTATAGGTCAAGCCAAACAAAACAAATTAACAATAAAAAGGGAGAGGGAGATGAGGAGAATAAGAGAGAGATAGAAGAGGGGAAAAAAAAAAGAGGGGGGGGTGGAGAGTTAGCGTGAAAAAGGAGAGCTGAAAAAGTGAAAGAATAAGAGTAATAGGCATCGGGGGAGGGTGAGGCAAGGGAGGTGGAAGGTTAGGAGCACTCCAGAACTAACTCCAATGACCTATGCAGCCGACGAGCGCAGGGGACACAACAGACCTCCGGGCCGGCCACCACCTCGACACTCACCAGCACCATTCTCACTCCACCAGTGATCAAGTATTCGACTGACCTCCCGAGACAAATTCATCCCAGTAAATCCATGTTCTACAGAAGACATCTATTTGGTCTCGGTCTTGTGCGACCAGTCAATCCACAGCCCTCAGAGACTCTACTCCGGTTATCCACGTGCGTCGAGTAGGAGCGGTCTGGGATCCCCACAGCACGGGGATCAATAGTCTTGCTGCAAATAAAAGACGCAATGCCACAGACCGGTGCATGTTTTCGATGGATGCTGGGAAATGCAGTAGGAGGTATGTTGCTGCGGTGAATGAGACATCTAGGTCTGTGACTTGACACGCTCCCTCATGTACTAATCTCCAGAAAGGACGAAGGACCGAGCAGTCCCACCAAATATGGAGATAACTGCCTCGAGCTCTTTTGCATCGCCAGCATGTGGGGTCAGCTGTAGGCTGTATTCTATGTACTCGCTCAGGCGTCCAGTACCAAAAGGAGACCAGTTTGTATGCATTTTCTGCACATTTGAGAGCTGGGGATCCCCGATGTATCAGTGCATTAGTCATATTCCAGTCATCTTCGGAGAAGGTACAATTCAGAATCTCTTGCCACCTGTCTTGGTACCCAGGTACCTCCCTATCCGCTGATTTGTAGCAAGCGATATAGCACTGAGATGCTTCTTGCCAGTGGTATTCCTAGCCGGTAGAAGTTTTCAAAGGGGGTGAGCGGGAGTGTAAGACTATCCGGCGTTCAATGAAGCTAGATAAGACTTAAGTTGATGATAGTTGAAACGCTCCAGTGCAGTGGGTGGTGCATTCCATCGACATCCAAGATTGGAGGTAGCTGACCATTGTTCAGAAGAGAGTGGACCGTGATCCTGTCCGGTAAATCTAAGCGGCGGCGCAAGGCTTTGCACACCCCAGGAGGAAATCCTGGGTTGTGAGTAAGCGGTAGGAGCTGTGAAATCGCAGAGGTCAGTGCGGTCGGCATTCTGATCCTCCGCCACAATCGCAACGTTTCCCTAGGTAAGCTCCATGGTAGTAGTTGCTCCGGGAGGTCTCTTGGACGGAACCACGGCAACGTCCATAACGGCATCCCCATGATCTTTTCCTCCAAATCCAACCACAGTTTCTCCGAGGTAGTCAGTGACCAATCCAAGATGCGAGACAATTGTGCGGCCTGATAGTACAGCTTAGCATCTGGTAGTGCAAGGCCCCCGAGGGCTTTAGCTCGGTACAGTGTACCAACACGTACCCTAGGTCTTCCCTTTGGCCATATGAATTTCAACCATTTCGTTCGTAACATAGCGAAAAAGGTGATCGGTATCCGGATAGGCACCGTTTGGTATAAGTATAGTAGGCGGGGCATAATATTCATTTTAATGACATTTATTCTTCCGAGCCACGATATAAATTTCCCAGACCACCCCTCTAGATCAGTGCCCAAAGAGTCAAGGAGCGTTTTGTAGTTAAGTTCAAAGAGTCGCGTATGGGACGACGTCAGCCATATTCCGAGGTACTTCATCTTGTCTCTACACCATTTGAATGGTAGACTTTGTTTCAAGTGATTTGTCATAGTCTGTGGTAAATTGATGTCCAGTAGCTCAGATTTATCTGGGTTAATACGGAAGCCGGAATATTTTCCAAACTCCGTAACTGTAGGACAGCTGGCAGCGATCTCTCCGCATCCGTTAGCATAAATAGCAGATCGTCTGCATATGCTGATACTAAATGGGAGGCTGATCTTCCCCTGACACCTTCAATGTCCGCCCTAAGTCGAATGGATTCCAGCAGTGGTTCTAATGATAGGGCGAACAGTAAAGGCGAGAGCGGGCACCCCTGTCGTGTACCATTGCGAATTAATATTCCCTGGGAGAGTGCTCCGTTAATCCTGATACGTGCCATCGGATAGGAATAAAGGGCAAATATCCACTGCAGATAGGTATCGGGAAACCCCATTACCTTCAGGACTTCGAACAGATATTGCCATCGGACCCGATCAAAAGCCTTTTCGGCGTCGGCCGATAGCAACAGCAGGCCCGTGTTCGAGTGTTTCGCAATCGAGATCGCATTAAGAGCCCTGGTTGTGGCATCTTTGGCCTCCCTACCCGGGATGCAACCCACCTGATCCGGCTTAACCAGACCCGGTAGATATGGCTTTAGCAGTTCTGCCATGAGTTTCGCCAAGATTTTCGTATCTGAATTTAATAGCGAGATTGGTCTATAGTTTTTACATTCTGTATGGTCCTTGTCCGGTTTGGGGAGGACCGCAATAGTGGCAGCCAGAGTTTGCGGGTGGAGTTTATGCGTTCCATCCACGGACTGGAAAAGTTTCAGCATAAGGGGAGAACTCCTCGGAGAAGCATTTATAGTATTCTAGCGGGAGCCCATCAGGTCCCGGGCTCAGTCCATTTTTCATTAGTTTCAGTGCCGACAGTAATTCTCCACCTGTAAGAGGCATTGCTAGAGCCTCTCTGGCTGCCGATGATAGCGTTGTGTGGATACGGTCTTGGAGGTACTCCTGCAGGGATTCAAGAGTCGGCCCATTTCCCTCTGTCAACTCTAAATGGTACAGGTCTTGCTAGTAGGAGGCAAATTCCTTCATAATCTCATCTGGTCTAGATAAGCAAATGCCCGATCGTAATCTAATCTTTGCGATGTATGTGGAGCGTCGTTGCTTTCGTAGTAGGTGTGCGAGAAGCCGACCCGGCTTATTTTCCAAAAGTGCGAATCTGCATCGCGCTTTCATGGAGTCCAATCGAATTCGTTCGTTTAGAAGATCGTTAAGTCGGCGTCTCAGAGAAGCCATCTCCAGAAAAGAGGGCTCATCCATGGGGCATTGGGTCGATTCCAACAGGCGGATTTTTTCTAATAGTTCTTTGACCTCTAGAGACTTTTCCTTTTTAAGTGCCGTTGCCTTACTAATGAGAATGCCCCTGACCACCGCCTTATGGGCCTCCCAGACCGTGGCCATCGGTACGTCACCCACATCTAAGTTATCTTGGATGTATTGGCTGATGTGATCCGTCAATTCAGTGATAAACATTGGGTCTTCTAACAGGGTCAGGTTAAGGCGCCATGAACGCTCCCGTGGGCGTGTGAGGGGAGATGTCAGCTCCAACCACACCGGAGAGTGATCTGACCACGTACGTGTTCCTATATCTGTGTTCAGAACCAGATGCAATTGGTGTTGTTGTAAAAAGAGGTAGTCTATGTCACGACCAAACTACGCGCGCTGCTGCGCAAAGACGCCGGGTTAAGCCGCGCACTATCTATCTATCCTAGACCCAGATAATTAGGCGCACTTCTCTACCCGTCCCGGCCACACTACCTCTCACAACAGGCATGTAGAGCGCGATATACTGATCCCAGGATTGCAACGTAGCACAAGTCTTCTCCTGAAGCGCGGACTCACTACGTCTCTCACAATCCTGGAACTCCCTTTCTTATTCTATTAGTAACGCTGCCACCAGTCCTCACGGACACTACACGCGTCGCAACAGGAGACGCAGGGCTTAGCCGCCAGACTATCCTAGACTATGACAGTGACTACGAATCCCACAATTCCCTGCCGTTTCCTGACTACCGCAACACGCAATTTCTTATATATATAACCGAGCTTAAGGCAAATAGCAATTCTCCCAATCTCTTAGTTAGCGTGAATTTCATCAGCCAGAGTCAAAACTTAAATATTTTTTGGTTTATTTAGGATAGAAAAATCAGTGCTTAGTTACATAAAAAATCATAACTAGAATAAATCATTTACTTATACAATACACAGCAAAATATAAAGAAAAAGGTGTTAATCACAGAGCCTTACTTACGACGGAATACTCAGTAACTGGCATCGGTGCCTCCTGGGATCTGGAGGTAGAGCATGGACAAATCAGTCCTCTTTAGAAGGAATCCCAAGTGATCAGCCAAAGCACATGGCCAGTTTTCAGAATTTATTCATTTCCTGATCCTTCCAACCCCCACCCACAAATGGCCCAGTGTCCTGGACTTCATTTCCCAGGGTGCAATTCTCGCTCATGCTCAGTAAGCTTGTCAATTAATCTTTAATTGCCTAAAGGCGTCCCTCTTCCCTCCAGACCCCCCTTAGAGATCAAGGATGTGCTTCCTGTCGTGGAAGATTGTGTGCCCATCTCTTGGGGCCGACCTGGCTACCAAGGTGTGATTTTCTCTGTTAGTGTACAAAGAAATTTCCTTTTTTACAGCTACGTGTTATATCCTCCCCCCAAGGGAGAAAGCTAAACCTTCTGATTGCATTTCAGCTGTGAACACGGGGATAAACTTACCAAATGGTCAGACACAAATATGAATATAACTCTATATGGAGGAGAGGAGATATGCATAAACAGGCAGATAGACACATATATACAGGCAGACCCTTATATAGATAGAAATACAGGTCTAATCTGCCACAGTCTATGCGAGAAGACGATGAATGAACTGTCGAATAATACGTGTTCCCGCATTAAACGCTCGCCAGATGTCAACTAAGTGCAGGGAATCCAATGATCTTTTAATGTGTCTCAGGGTACTGGGAGGTATAGAGGAACATGTTCTAGAAGTGTCCATGCGCCTGGTCAATAGACTTGTGCACCGCTTCTTTTTTTTTTTTTTTTTCCGGTTCGTTCGGATTTTGTAAATTTTGGTTTCATCTCGTTTCGGCCGATTTCCGTTTCGGTTTGTTTAGTTTTTGATTCGTTTTTGTTTCGTTTTTCGTATCGACTTTTTTTCGTAATTTCGGAAATTTTCGTGTTTTTCGGAACGTCTGTTCTCCTCGTTTCAAAGTGTCTATTTGTTTTGACGTAAACTAATGGTTTTTCGGATCCGATATTTCTGTCGATACGATAATTCTGCCATTGAGATTTCTCGTGTTTTACAAGAAGGATACATTGAGATTTCTCTGGTTTCCCGGGAAGGATACATTGAGATTTCTCTGGTTTTCCAGGAAGGATACATTGAGATTTCTCTGGTTTTACAAGAAGGATACATTGAGATTTCTCTGGTTTTCCAGGAAGGATACATTGAGATTTCTCATGCTTTACAAGGATACATTGAGATGGGAATGATACAAAATTACAGAATCAGCAATATAACCAAAAAATACGTTGTCCGAAATTACTGAAATGGAACCGAAATCAGGAAAGGAGCCGAAATTACGAATGGAACAAAAATGATTTTCGATTTTTACACCTTTCTAGTCCATTCGAAAATTCCGAACAAATTTTCGTTTCGTTTCGGAAATTTTTTCGTATCTGCAGTTTTCAGATCTGAAAATTTTCGGAAAATCGGCCAAATCTGAATGCACGAATCGGGAAATTTCGTGGAAATTCCGAAACGCACATCCCTACTAGTCAAGGGGGACATTAAAATCTCCCGCGAGCACCAAGATGCCAGATGAGAATGAGGTGAGCCGCTTAAGAATACGTGCCAGACATTTATGTTGGCCCGTATTAGGGAGGTAAATTGATGCAAAGGTATATTGAGTGCCTAGTATTTTTCCCCGCAGAAAAATATAGCGGCCGTCGTCATCAATCTGCTGTTCCTCTAATTGAAAGGGCACATCATGTGAAAATAGGATTGCTGTGCCTCGCGATATCACGGCTATATAATTACTATAGTATCCCTCAGGATATTGTCGTGAGGTCAGTGTAGTAGGCATATCCTTACGAAAATGTGTTTCTTGAAGAAACACTATTGATGCTTAGAGAGTGTAGAGTTCCCTGATCAATCTACTCCTTTTTTCCGGAGCATTAAGCCTTTGGTGTTTGTAGGTGAGGAAGTGCAGCGGCCGATCCCGAAACGCCCCAGGACAACAATCTATCCCCCCACGCCCGTCAGTTGCCCCGTCCATTCCGCAAGCAGGGGGAGGGGAGGGGAAGGGGGAATGAGAAGAAGACAAGAGAAAGGAAAAGAGGAGAGAGGAAGAGTAAAGAAAAGGAGAGAGAAAGGAAGAGAAATAAAAAAAAAAGGGGGGTTGGGGTTACCGGTGAGGCGAAGGTGCCCGTCAGGAAACCGATCAAGGAGGGAAGGACAACGTGCAATCCTCCGTTAAGATGGCTCGTGAGGTAAATGGACGCAAAACCTCTGGGGAGAGACAAGTGTAAATGAAGTAGAAAAACTTGTAAGAAAAAGAAAACGTCGAACCGTAACCAAAAAGTATATACAATTAGCATGCAAACAACAACGCCGGCGAACATAGCATATAACCCACAGTAGAAGAGACTTTTTTCAGAACACATCCCTCCGTCCACTGCCACCAATCCCCCCCCCAGAATGGGAAATCCCCTTCAATCCTCAGGTCTAGCAATCTACATATTCCTCAAGTAGATACCTTCGTAGGGTCAAGACAAAAAAAATTAAAAAAAAATTATGAGAGCACTTCTGAAAAGTACGGGAGGTTCAAGTCAGTATGGGACCATCCCCTATATTTGCCGAGTGAGAGTTCATAGTCCCCAAAATCAATCTACCACTTCGTTATGGAAACAGCCGGACAATGAGTACATTCGTAACCTTCGTCCACCTCCTCTCTTCCATTAAAAAGTACCATTCCCTTCCCCACCCCCCACCCTCCCCTCTTCCCCCCCCCTTTTTTTCCTTTTTTTCTTTTTTTCCTTCCCTTCCTTTCCCCTCTTTCTCCTTTTTCCCTTTCCTTTTTCTCGTTCCCCCTCCTTCCCCTCTCTTCTTTTTTCCATTTCTCTTCCTTTTCTCTTTTCTCCCTTCCCCCCCTTCCCTCCTTCCCGCTCCCCCCTCCACTCCCCCCGTCCCCACCCCTCCCCAGTAGCATATACATATGGTCACCGTCCCCACCCTTGATTCTCCTCCTACCCACCTATCAATCCCGGACTGGGTCGTGTATCAGCCTTTCTGTATGAACCTTTGCAACCATATTGTTAGAGATTATTGACTTCTTTAATATTTCAGGGATACATTAATTATGACGTATATTTTTCTTATCGTAGATGTATATAGATATATATATATTATTGACAGTGCCTCCAATACCAGTGGTATAAATTGGTATTTAACCCCTAAGGTAGGGATTAATAACCAATCAATGAATATACGTCTTAACCAATATATGGCGCGTTATCCCGAGTTCTTTTGATGCTATCTAGATATTTTTAAACACAATAAAATCAATAAAGATGATCTGAGACTGCGTAACGGTAAAATAATTCAAACCAAAATTTATTCACACGTCAAGTTTCATACAATCATATGTTATCGACGGATTAGCAAGATACAATTTACAAGTGATTATAGATCGTGATTAGTAGCGATACTGCGACACGCAATAATCTGATGGACAGATCTTTTAGGTTTATAGACCGCACCACAGATATACACGCCTCAGCTCTTAAACACCAAGCTCTATTCTATTCACTTAAACCTTTCCCCTTATAAACCAATCCTCCACCTGGCTAAGATAAACACTCAGTTACTGGGCATCACCTGCAGCACAATTTATTATTGTGGGGGGCCTATTCACTAATTGCAACTTCCTTCAGGGAGATACATAACACACTCGATAGGGAGACTATCTCTTCCACAGATCAATCACAGCACTTCATTCGATATACGTTAACCTAACGCTCCTTAATGACTTACAGTGCATGCATTCATTCGGAAGGGCTGCAAGATGGATATGGAAGGAGTTATGCTATGTTATGAATAGGGCGAACGGCACTTGACATCTAAAAGCTATTTCACGGTCCCAGCGTATCTCACTATAGGTATATAATTGATATTTTTAGATGTCCACAAACAGTATTCTTGGAATATAAATAATTTCACTAAATTATGGCTCAAGTATGCAGCCGGTAATAGTTTCTCCCTTAGCAGTCCTCTGCAGGGGACTGGAAGGTGGAATCACTATTCTGATTATTAGGCTCAAACAGCAAAATAATTCATTTATATTCCTTTAGTTTGTGATGGACATCTAAAATCAGGACTATGCAATTAGAAAATAGATATCATATTATTCAGGCATACTTTACCATCTGGTTAGTGAAGATAGAGTGGTGGAAGATTAGGGTGTGGTCGGTCTTAAAGGGGCGGCCGATGATAATTGCCTTTCTTCCCTCCAAGCGTCCCTCAGGTCTCTCCCCAAGCTTTTCTCAGTGTGTGTTGATCCTTCTGCTCTGGAGTGTCCCCTCTATATAGTGGTATTCCGCCCAGTTTTAGATCTAGCCCATCACTATGTGGCCTCATTTGATTGGAGGATATATATATTCATCAACTCCAGGGGTCTGTCCAGGTGTTATATTACCTGGCCAGCAGATGGCGCTCTCAGATCATCCATCAACCTTCTGCAGGAATTAATTTATGTGTTTGGCCAATCTTTTACTGGTTTGGGGTCTTTTATTCCTATATCCCGGGACTCCATAGATTTTGTTAACAAATCAAAATTTATTTCTATTGTGGCATCGCCAGCATACTTCGCCACAGCGTGTGTGCATCTCATCCCCCTTTACTTATATCCACAGGGATGTGTATGTGAGGGGACATACATTCATTCATTCGTGGTATCGTTTTTAACATTCACACGTTACCCGACTTAATCGGCTTCATGCGGGTTAGTACACCAGACGTTTGTGATGATCAACTAAATGTGGTAGGGCCTCTGTTTTTATAAGATGCCAAAATTATCAGTTCTAACTAATAAATATTCTCATACCATATAGTACATATTGCCGAATAGCATTACAAGCTGTTTTATCCAAGCCATTTAACCTCGGGTTTTTTTTTCTTTATTGGGCAACCCTTTGTTCCCTGTTTACCTGGTCTTTCAGAGTTTCGATGTGACGAAATAAACACAATACTGAGATTTGTATCTTAGTTGTCATTGTGTTCCCTTACTTTTAAACCATTTGATCTAACATCTGTTTGTTTCACACAACCAGAATTAATTAAGGACAATGGATGTTTGCTGATAGATAACGAGTCTCGCTTGTTACATTGTCTTTAGAACGCATATTCTTGTTATATATTAACGACGCAGACAAGTTGTTTGTGTGACGCAATTCCTGGCCCCAAATTTAAACATTCCTGCGTTATAGAAATTTCATATCTAAAAAGGTCTGACAATATTTTCCTCATCGCCCCATTGAAAAAGAATTACCATTCCCTCCCTCCCACCCACCTTCCCGTTCAATTGACTTAGTTGAACCTCAAGACGTAGTGGCACAGCTCTGCGGCTCCCCAGCTGAAGTCATACAAATGCCGTATCAGTCCAGGGCTAGTAAGTGCATGTCCTAGGTATCGCGGTGCAGCGAGCATGTGCACTACGCTTGGATATATATATATATATATATATATTATAGATAGATATAGAGATAGATATAGAGATAGAGATATCGACTGTGTAAGCCCTCGAAGGCCACCATTGTCCTGAATCCCCTCAGTTCCTTGATAGTCTTATTGAGGATTATTAAGCAATAACAGTTACATTCAGGTAAACGAGATTGGTCGCAGCAATGTGGTATATTCATACTTGTCTAATATGTGTAGCAAATCAGGTGGGCGCTTCAGATTCCGTTATCACCGAGCGTTCTGATGTTGAAAGTCTCCTTCGTGATCGAGGGCGACGTGGCGAGCGCTGCGGGCGGGATCTGGTGTTGAGGGTCGTAAACTCCGCGCTCTCCAGGGCCGGCTGTTCCCAATCCGGTATTGACACCTCCGGTAATCTAAGATCATGCACAAAGTGAACCACATCCTCCGGTGATCTGACGGTGTATGTTATTCCGTTGCGATTGACGCTTAATGAGAAGGGGTAACCCCATCTATAAGGGATCCCCCTCTCTCTGTGTTGCTGTGATCGGGCGCAGTGCTCTCCGCGCAGTTAAAGTAAAGCGCGTGAGATCGGCATACAGTTCCACCGCATCACCCTCAAATTTCCATGCCCGTTTCTTCCTAGCCGCTTGTAAAATTCTCTCCTTGAGAGTGATGTTCGGCAAGTGGCACAACCTGTCCCGCAGGCCCCTGTTGGGAACCCTCTGAAACAGCACGGAACACCCGATGTGCCCGGTCTATGTCCGTGTGGGCGACCACCTCCTCCCGTAAAATAAAGTTAAAGAGCCTGACCAACAGGCCTCGCGGGTCCTCCTCCTGTTCATTCAACCCCCGTATGCAAATGTTTTGCCTCCTGGACCTGTTTTCCAGGTCGTCCATGTGGCGCAACAGGAATGAGAGGACCCGGGGGCCAGCTAACGTGGAAGCTGAGGCAGCCTGGGCCTGGTCAGAAGACTCCAACCGAGTGACCCGAGTCTCTAGTGCTTGTAAGCCGGTTTTCACCTCCGCTACCTCACCTCTCAATGATTCCCCCAGCGTAGTCGCCAAATCTTGGAGGTCCGAGTGGGTTGGTAATGCAGCCAGGATTTCCTCTATGCGCCTGAGTCGTGGATGGTCCTCTGACCACGAGGTTTCAGTGCGCGCCGGAGAGGCCGGTGGACTAGGCCCTCGTGTGCGTTCGGATGTAGCGTTCAGGAAAGAGTCCATAGTGCCGGTTTGTACCGGTCTCGGCGTGACTGAGACGGAGGGTGTCTGTCGCTTTGTTTTTCCCATCATTTCCACCGGGTAATTACGCTTTTCGATGCAGATGTACGGCGTTGTTGTCAGAGCTCTCGTTCTATACGTCCATCTTGGCACTCAGTCAGGCCACTCCTTTTCTATGTTTCTATTACATTGATATTTGAGTGGATGGACTGCTTGGCATGGCTAGGGTGATATGATTTTGATGTATTGCGAAGAAAAAAACTGAAAGCACTGGACACAATTGCACTGGGTTCAGGCACCTTTACTGATGCAATGTTTCAACTGACTTGGCAGCCTTTCTCTGATCCAATGTTTCAGCTGACTGACAGCCTTTCTCAAGGCTCAAGTAAAGCTGCCTGTTATCCGAAACGTTGCGTGGTTTAAACAATAAAGGTGCCTTTCAATTTTTTTTTTCCTTCGTGATTGCTGTTGGATTGGCTACCCCAGGACCGATGGATCACTCCTGATTGCATGTTGTGTGGTATAACTACCTCTGGGTTTGGGGGAGAACTGCACAGGTGACGCATATGCTTTTTGTTGTATTTTTGACAATACTCTAAAGAAGTGTTTCTCAAGTGGTGGGTCGTGACCTAAAAGTGGGTCACGACCAGGGGTGGACTGGGTCGCGGGGCAAGTACTTCCAGGCCTCTCTAATGCATGGGACCCATTGATGCATCTTACTTGCAGCAGTGGGTCCCAGGCAGTGCGGCTACCTCTGAATGTTTCCAGGTGCCACCTGAGGCTCGCTGCATCAGGTAAGATACTCTGTAATGGCAAGGAGGGGGGGATCTGTAATGGTAAGGTATGGGGGTGGGACTCAGTGCCTGGCAGCAGCTCTGTACTCCCAGCACCATGAGCCACTGTGCACAATGCACATCTCAGTGAAGCAAAAGGCTGTTGGGTAAGGGGGGGGGGTTCCCTATGTATATTTGATTATGTTTTACTCTGGCCTTTTACCTATTTATGCAGCCTTCTTTCTGAATATCTGGTATTCTGTCTGACCATCTATATCTGTGTGTCCTTCTGTGTGTTTTTTTTTCCATCTGTCCTTGTAGCTATGTCTTACTCAACATTTCTCCTCATCTCTCTCTCTCATTTCTCCCTCTATCACTCTCTCCCTTTTACTCTATAAATCTCTCCTCTTCCTTTACTTCCGTCCTCCTGATGTGATAATCCCTGCAGAAAACTGTACACTGAGAATTCTCAGCAGAATCACACACGGCTTCCTGATACTGGCCTTCCTGCATATCAGGGACGTGTGGTGAGGTCAGTGGCTGTGAGGCACTGGCTAGTATCAGAGCCAGATATACACAGGTTGCATAGGTTCAGTGCTCCCAAGATCTTGCTGCTCTCAGTGCTCCCCAGGAAGTGGCTACTCTCAGTGCTCCCCAGGATCTGCATCATCCACTCCAGGCAGCCGTGCACTGCCCCCTCCACCTGCAGGGAGGAGGTGCCGACACAATGAAGTCACACCACGAGCACAGCCCCACACCCACTGACTTTGAGAGACAAGGACAGTCACATGACTGTCCTGCGTCAATCATTGCATGGGAGGCCAGCCTCCCATGGAGGCATTTTTTGAATGGCATGGACATATGGTGCTTTTCCATTCATCCATTGTTCTTCAGGAAGTAGGCAGCGCCAGACGCGTGCTGCAGACCTCAATCTCTTGGCCAGCTTGAGCTTATGCGATGTAGAGTAGCGTTTAGCTACGCAAATTGCGTAGGCTCTGGAAGGGCAGACTGCTGCGAAAAAATAATGTGCACAGAGACAGATGGCGGGGGAGCATGGAGCAGGTGAGTTTGCTAAAAAAATAAATTTATATTTTATTCATTCAGTAGTGATTTAAATTAGTTGCTTTGTCTGCCATCTCCTCACACTTTGAGACCCTTATTAAGAGCAAGAAGCATCCCCAGTTTTCCAATAAGTTATACTTCATTTCATATGTTTCAATTAGTTTATTTTACAGCAAACACTTTAATTTTCACTAGTGCTGTGATTACTGCACTATCCTTTTTGGAGAGAATCCCTGTTTACAAAATTGATCAAAGTGCATATATTGTAGAATATTGCTCACGGTTTGTGGAATAAATTATAATGTTTCAGAAATTCAATTTTTTTGGGTCGCGACTTAATGAACAAGGACAATTGTGGGTCCTGAGGGTCCAGAGGTTGAGAACCACTGCTCTAAAGAATTACAAAAATCAGAGCATTTGTGCTGTTTGACCTATTCTGGTTTATCCCAACAACTTCTGGTGATGAGACGAAGGATACAAGGGGGACAAGAGGAATTTTTCCAGGCTAGTGGGGTTCAGGAGCAGGTGGTAGATTTCTGTATGACATTGTGAAAGTTTAATATTTGTTTTTCAGCAGGCCTGCGCACAGGCCCACTTACCGGCAAAAAATTATTTTAAGAAACAAATAATAATTAGTACAAATTTCGGACAAACCTGAATCAATTGTCCATCGATTTAGGGTGAACTGAACATTACAAACGTTACAAATGTGTTTTGCTGATAGTATTTTTCCATAATCTAATATTTTTAAATATTTATCTAAATAAAATTCAATGTAGGCACTGATACTATTTCACTATTTCTTAACACTGTAATAAAAACATACAGCTGCTAGAACTTGCAGGGTAGGCAGAAGATAATGATTATGGGAACATTAGGATATTAATGTTAGATACAGATTTGTAATCAAGATTTAGATCTGCTGTCATCTTGCTGTGTAGGAGTAAATGTATGCTGTCAAACGGCTTAGCGTTAAAGGTAGAAATGTAAATTAAGAGGTGTTCATCGCACTTACGCTTTTCTCATTTTATTCCAGCACAACGTTTTATCCATAACATTTTTGAGACTGTGGAATGCCTTTTTTGTCCCCCCATCTTGTAATTTTTGCACCTTAACCCTTTCGCTGCTGAGGCTTTTCCCGCCCCTATGCTGAGGTCATTTTTACCTGTTTTGCGCATCATGTTTAAACGTGTTTTGAAGGCTTATTTTAGTATATGACCCAGACATATTATATATTGTTCTTTCCGTCATACTTGGTAGATTCATAATATGTCATTATTATATGTATACGTTGTGTCACGTCTGTATATTATAACAAAAAATGCAATAAAATATGTATTTTCAATAATTTACAATGTGTAAAGTGTTTTTTTCCACATTTTAACATGCGAGCAATTGCGGTTATATTTTGTATGGGGTGCGCTTGTTAAAATAATTAGAGATGGGGTCTCGTTACATTTTTTTTTGGGGAAAATTACACTATTTTTAACAAACGCACCGCATACAAAAATCGTTAGTGCAGCATCATTGTTCACATTATAATTGAAATGGGAACAATATTGCTGCATTAACAAACCAAAAAAAATAAAAAAAAGTGTTTATTTTTTTTTAAAAAAAAAGAATTTTTATTTTTATTTTTCATTTTTGTTTTTTTTTTTACAAAATTTTTCACTTTCATGTTTGGTATCGTTGGAACGGCCATGCTCTGGCCGATCCAACCATACCAAAATTTAACCCCTAGCTGCCACGGATCGGGAGATAGGGAGTTCATTGGAACTCCCTATCTCCACAGTTGGTGGCAGTTAGGGGTTAACTCTAGGACTGGCGTCATCGTGCTACGCACGATGACGCCAGTCCTCTGGGGGAGTTCCCGGAGGCTTGGCCGACATCCAAGATGTCGGCCAGCTCCGGGAAAGGATCGCGAACCGGCGCTTTTCAGCGCCGATTCGCGATCCAGCTCCCCAGGGGTTAATGCCAGGCATCATTTGGAAGGGCAGGCTGTGCCCTTCCAAATGATGCCTGGGTTAACCCCTGCAGAGCCGCCGATCGGGAGGGAGAGAGGTCCGAAGGACCTCCCCCCCCCCCTCCCTTTCAGGCGCCTCCTCCGCACATGCGGGGGGGCGCCTGAATTAGGTGTCATCGCGCCCCCGCGATGACACCTAATTCTGGCGGCTGCTGGTCCGGATGCCGGGCTGACATCCAGGATGTCAGCCCGCACCGGAGGGGCCAGCGATCGGCCGGAACCCGGCCGAACGCTGACCCCAATGGGAGGACGCGCTCAGCGCGTCCTCAGCACACCAGCGGGACTGCTGAGGACGCGCTGAGCGCGTCCTCAGCAGCGAAGTGGTTAAGTGCCATAAAGCATTTTTAAAGGTTCTCTAGTATATTCTTTATTCCAGAGTGCGTTCTTTTTAGTTAAGCAGAAAGTAGAGGTGGGCATTCGTTTCGTAATGAATCTCAATTCGTTAATTCCTATTTCGCAAATACTTCTGAAATAACTATTTGGTTTCATCCGAATTGAAACGAAATGGTATAAAACAGGGGTCTGCAACCTTTTTGACATAAAGAGCCACTTGGACCCGTTTCCGAATGGAAAAAAAAACTGGGAGCCGCAAAACCATTGCGACATTTAAAACAAATCTAACACTGCATATATTGTTTCTTACCTTAATGCTATATACAGGATCGTGCAGTCAGCTGTCAATCTGAAGAAAAAAAAGACTTTTTCACTTAACAATGTAAAACCCCAGCTCACACATGGATTTGCCCCAGCTCATGGATTTGCCCCCCAGCTCACACATGGATTTGCCCCAGCTCATGGATTTGCCCCCAGCTCACACATGGATTTGCCCCAGCTCATGGATTTGCCCCAGCTCACTCATGGATTTGCCCCAGCTCACTCATGGATTTGCCCCAGCTCATGGATTTGCCCCAGCTCATGGATTTGCCCCCAGCTCATGGATTTGCCCCCAGCTCATGGATTTGCCCCAGCTCATGGATTTGCCCCAGCTCATGGATTTGCCCCCAGCTCATGGATTTGCCCCAGCTCGCTCATGGATTTGCCCCAGCTCGCTCATGGATTTGCCCCAGCTCGCTCATGGATTTGCCCCAGCTAGCTCATGGATTTGCCCCCAGCTCATGGATTTGCCCCAGCTCATGGATTTGCCCCAGCTCACTCATGGATTTGCCCCCAGCTCATGGATTTGCCCCAGGTCCTGGATTTGCCCCCAGCTCACACATGGATTTGCCCCAGCTCATGAATTTGCCCCAGCTCACTCATGGATTTGCCCCCAGCTCATGGATTTGCCCCAGCTCACACATGGATTTGCCCCAGCTCACTCATGGATTTGCCCCCAGCTCATGGATTTGCCCCAGCTCACACATGGATTTGCCCCAGCTCATGGATTTGCCCCAGCTCACTCATGGATTTGCCCCCAGCTCACTCATGATTTGCCCCAGCTCACTCATGGATTTGCCCCCAGCTCATGGATTTGCCCCAGGTCCTGGATTTGCCCCCAGCTCACACATGGATTTGCCCCAGCTCATGGATTTGCCCGCTCACTCATGGATTTGCCCCAGCTCATGGATTTGCCCCAGCTCACACATGGATTTGCCCCAGCTCACTCATGGATTTGCCCCCAGCTCATGGATTTGCCCCAGCTCACACATGGATTTGCCCCAGCTCATGGATTTGCCCCAGCTCACTCATGGATTTGCCCCCAGCTCACTCATGGATTTGCCCCCAGCTCACTCATGGATTTGCCCCAGCTCACTCATGGATTTGCCCCCAGCTCATGGATTTGCCCCCCAGCTCATGGATTTGCCCCCAGCTCATGGATTTGCCCCGCTCATGGATTTGCCCCCCTCATGGATTTGCCCCCAGCTCATGGATTTGCCCCAGCTCACTCATGGATTTGCCCCAGGTCATGGATTTGCCCCAGGTCCTGGATTTGCCCCCAGCTCACACATGGATTTGCCCCCAGCTCATGGATTTGCCCCCCAGCTCATGGATTTGCCCCCCAGCTCATGGATTTGCCCCCAGCTCATGGATTTGCCCCAGCTAGCTCATGGATTTGCCCCAGCTCACTCATGGATTTGCCCCAGGTCATGGATTTGCCCCAGGTCCTGGATTTGCCCCCAGCTCACACATGGATTTGCCCCCAGCTCATGGATTTGCCCCCAGCTCTCACCTGGATACTTGCCCCAGGCAGCTCCGGCGGGGGTTGAGGGGACCCAGATGCCGGGCAGCGCGGGAGTGCCTGCCCGGTCTTGAACAGTCCGTCCTGTGAAGTGGATGCGGCTGTGTGCGTGCGCAGCCGGTCACATGGTCCGGCCAGTCAGGTGGTACAGAGACTCAGTACCACCTGATTAGCCGGACCACGTGACCGGCTGCGCACGCACACAGCCGCACCACTTCACAGGACGGACTATTCAAGACCGGGCAGGCGCTCCCGCGCTGCCCGGCATCTGGGTCCCCTCAACCCCCGGGCCAGTTTTAGGGGCGCAAATGCGCCCCTAACAAAACTGCGCCCGGGTCCACGGCCCCCCCAGCCCCCACCACGCTACGCCACAGGGAGGGAGCTGCGGGAGCCGCAGCAAAAGTGAAAAAGAGCCGCATGCGGCTCTGGAGCCGCGGGTTGCCGACACCTGGTATATAACAAAATTGATTCGTTATACTGTTTCACAAGAGAACCATTGATTGATTCCTCTATGCACACCGCAGCAAAACGTCCAAAATCCTAGCTTGCCCTCATGTTTAACCCTAATCTAACAGTAATTTAGCAGGATTTATTTATTTTTGTGATCCTAAAATTCAAATCCCAAATTAAAAACAAAGTTATGAAAACAAATTAATTTCATTTTACGGTTTCACAAACCACCCCGTCCACGTCAATTGGCTGGTGTTGATTCTGTTGTTTTCAGCACCACAGGCCAATAGAGAGCTCCATATTTGACCCTAGTTTGCCTTTTAACCCTCATTTTTAACCCTATTCTAGCAATTGAGCAGGATTTTTTTATTTTTTTTGTGATCCAAAATTCGAATCGCATTAAGACGAAATTATTTTCAAGCGAAACAACAAATTTTTCAGCTGTGCACACCTTTATAGTAGGAAGTAAAATATACATACTGTATATTAAATAAATACATTTTGTTTTCCCTTTGATAAGTGGGTGGGGAGAAATTTGACAGATTTTAAAAATGTTCAATTTCCAGTCATGCTTAAAAACTACGAAAAATTGCATTTTGTTAGCTGGTGTTATAATATTAGAAATCTGAATGGTGCCTAGTTCAATCTAGCCAGTAATGGGGAGCTGCTTAAGATAAAGGTCAGTGCAAGACTCCATGGAGACAAGCAGAAGGACAGAACTATTTTCTTCTCAGTGTTTTCCTGGAAGTGGCCAGAGGAGATGGTGAATTGCGCTGGACTCTGCACTGTGACACCAGAGGCAAGTTAATATTTTTTTTTTATTTTTTTTTTAAATCTATTTTTTATAAACCTAAACGAACATTTCGTGACGTCAGAATTACTCCTTTTATTTTAAGGCTGGCCACAAACTAACAGTAACCAGGTGCTAGAGCTGAGCCGCAAAGTTGTTATTAACGTGAGCTGTTAACAAGAGGGGCCCTTTATATTTAACAGTCTCGTGTTTTTGAAAGTGGTTTTTATTTATTTTTTCCATGTATTTTTCTGGAATTGTATTTATTTACACCCGCACCCCCTTAAATCCATTTTAATTGTGGGAAATGTGTTCAGGAGCATCAAAAAAGAAGGGAGAAATGAAGGTTGCAGCTAACCTATGTTGGCCGGAGTGTAAGGATCTAGGCTGCTAGGATAAACATTTGCCACATTTTTTTTTTTTCTTTTTACAAACAGCCGCTCCCCTCTCAGACATTTCAATGGAATTTACAATACACTGTGCTTTTTGTATGTGTGCGAGTCTATATAGAGAAACAGGTTTGTTGGCTTGTCCAGTTGCTGTGGATGTGGCCCAACAATAGGATTTTTGTCTTCAATCACACAAATAAGTGTGGTGTGATTTAAGAGACGGTAGATAGAACTACAATTATCTTGGCAAGAATTCCTTGTTTGTGACTTCCTGTCAATGCTAACCTGCAAAAAGGGGACCCACCCTCAAAAAAATCCTAGAAATTGCATCAACTAGCAAAATTTGGATAGTCTCAGTCACACATATACATGTAGAATATAGGGTGCTCACAATCTGCAATGTAATTTCTCTTCAAATATCTTGCTGGTTGGTCGGGAAGGAAATGGTGTTAATGGTGTAAAAACATACAGAATGTAATCTAAAATATTACGGTTGTGATGGGTATTGCCATATGTATCATAAAAGGCCTGATTCCAACCAGGACGATTAGCGAACCTCTAGAAGCGTAGGTGGCGACAGCCCCAGTCATTGGCTTAAAATCGTCCCAAGCTATTACAACTGAGACCCAAGCCCTGCTTACTGTAAATTTATTTCTCCTACTTTGGAGATGAGAATTTTTACTTCTCTGGAGAACGAGCTATTCCAACCTAGTTCGTCATCCGAGATGGTATGTATTAAATGAATACTGATTTTTAAACCTTGGTGTTAAGTGATTTTTCTTTTCCAAAATCACTTAATACCTTAATTTAACCCCCCCCAAAAAAAAATAGAATTTCATACTCACCTGAGATCCTGCATGCAGTAGGTGGCACAATCGGATGCTTCCTCTGGCCACAAGCAGCGTGAAAATAGGAACAGATAGTTCCCATGTCCCTCTGCGGCTCCTGCAGATGTGGGCTTGCGCGGGGCTCCATGGAGTCATATGGACTCAGGGAGCTGATACTCTCTGCATTGCTGTGGGCCGCTGCAAGCGTTGGTCTGTGTCTCACAATTATTCTGAGCCCAGATGCACATAGCCTGGGTCAGAAGACATCGGTAAGGGAAATCCACTCATGCAGATTTTATCCCTTGCCATCTCCCTGTTTGTACCTCCGTTGGAATCAGGGCCCAAAGAAAATGATTTGATGACTTGTCCAGGTTGTGTCGCTATGATCTAACAATATGCTTTTGTCTTTACTTGGCTTTCTCATAAGATCGTATATAACCATTACTTTTCTATTCTCTTACACAACCTTTTCCCTTTCCTGATAGTATGTATCATTCATGTTATTTGAGACACATAGAAACATAGAAACATAGAAAAATGTTGGCAGATAAGAACCTAGTCTGCCCAATTACATGGATACTTTACCTGGATTTATCTTTTGTTTAGGATAGCCTTATGCCTATCCCATGCCTGCTTAAATTCAATTACTGGTTTGGCCTCTACCACTTCAACTGGATCTACCACTTCAACTGGAAAAATGAAGAAATCTTGAAAAAAAAAAATAGAGCATAATTATCTTGATCAAATGTGCAATACACAGACTGTTTGTTTTGCTTTCTTTCTAAATTTTGTTGCCCAAATGTCGAACAGTTCATTATCAAGGTTTTTTTGTTTTTTTTGCAACAACTTTTCTTACAAAAATATTTATATTCCTGATATTTAATTCTAATAAGCCAGTTTTTCCCAAAACAATATCCTCTTTAATGTGCCTTTATGCCACCAATAACACAATTATACTGTGCAGAAAAAATGACCGTTCAGCACATGCTGTGTGGCGCAGCACCTAAATTTATAATCTACCCATTTAAACCAACCGTTTATGTGATGATGGTTATTGACTAGTGACTCAACGTGAAATAGAAAAGAAAGTAGATAGTAATATGTTGGCTCTTTTCTTCCATAGAAAGTTGGATAACCATGCTCCTGATGTTGTGAATAGGGATGAGCCGAACACCCCGTGTTCGGTTCGCATTCGAACAATTTCAAAAGTTCGAGTTCGAACACGAACCGAACTCAATGCAAGGCTGGGTGGAGTAGAAGTAATGTCACTGCTCTGCGTGGAGAGAGCCAGTGGAGTCATGGGTTCGATCCCAGCGAGCAACCTCTCCAGTAAGTGTCTTTGGCAAGACACCTAACGGTACATACTCGCCACCCAGGACATACTTGAAAACGAGCGAAATCTCAATGTATCCTTCCTGGTAAAATCCTTTCTCCAAGTCAATGGGACTCAAAAGTCGATTTTTAGAGTGCCCTGCAAGAGTGCATATATGCAAGATATTTGCCATAAAAGGTGTATGGGGGTTTGGGTAGTTCCCTGGGGGACAGGAAATAAGGACAAAAAGTTAAAAAAAAAAAGTTTTTAAAGGACCCGTGAGTTTTCCATGAAATAAGGCTGGGGTCAGACGAGCGTAGTGTTCACGTCCGTGATTGCGCCTAAAAGTACGTCCGTGATAGCATGAAAGTAAGTCCATTGGAGCCTGACACATGAAGTACGTCCGCACTGAACTGCGGACGCACAACGGCCGCGGCAAACGGACGCAGGTTAGGCAAGAACGTAATACTGCTAGAACGGACGTGCGGAGTGCGCCACGTCCACAACGTCTGCATAGCTTTGTGTGTGAGTGATGGAGCGAGGTCAGACGGACTGCATTTATACGTCCAGCATTTTTGACGGACAGAATGTTTTTTCATTGTAATTTATTTTCCCCTCCTACATCCGTCAAAAAATAACTTCAGTGAAAAAACGGACTGTGTGACCACTACTGCGTCATCCGTACTGACGCTGTCCGTACTGCACGGACGTACAGTCCGTAGAAATCACGCTCGTCTGACCCCAGCCTGAGGGTTAAAAATAAAAACAAAAATTCCTTCAAATATCGTGCCTAGGAGGTCCCCATAACCTGCCCGTGAAGTGGCGGATTTGTAGGATGTATAGAAACCTTTAAAAACAAAAAAATGACGTTTCAAATTACGGTAAACGGTTTTCCATTTAATCTATTCCTAAACAATGCTTGGGGCAGCAGCCTGTATGAAAAGACATTTTAGGACACGCAGAACAAGTTTAGTGATTTTTTTTTATTATTTTTTTTGGCTAAATTATGGTGAAACTTATGCAGGCTTTGGATGAAAGTAACAACAGGTGCTTGGGCCTTTAGTGTCGGCAACAGTGCCGTCACACTGTAACCCCTCTATGGTATTGTGGAAGAGTGCAGGGTTGGACCCTACGGTCATATATTAAAATGATATGAATCTGGTATAGGCTGGGGTCAGACCAGCGCACTTTTAACGTGCGTTCTGGCGCACTTAATTACGGCCGCACTAGCAGCAAATGACGGGCAATGACGGCCAATATACGAAGTACGGTCGCACGAAAGTCCGGCCGCGCAACGCAAGTGGAAAATGAAGGCATTTTTTCGAGAACGCAGAACCGCTAGTACGGACGTACAGAGTGCGCTGCGTCCGCTAGTGGTGTGTGTGATTTGGAGACGTCAGACCCTGCTAGTGTCCGGCCAACATAACGTCCAGACACCCAAAGTTTCCTGGTTTGGATCCGTAAAAAAATCACGCACGAAAATGCGCATCGTATGACCGTTTTCGCGAATTCAGTGAAAAAATACGTCAATGCGTTCGGACGCACTTTTTTACGTTCGCGTGTAAAAATGCTTTCGTTTGACCCTAGCCATAGGCGTCAGTGGCAGTGCACCCAAATATTTTACCTTTGGCAGCAAGTGCCTTCACAAAGTAACCCCTTTGTGGTATTGAGGAAAAGTGCAGTGGTGGAGGTTTTGGTAATGCAGAAGAGATCCCCGATCTATTCAGTTACGTCAGCATCAGGGGATTGATAGCTGCTGATCCAGGACTGATTCATTTTTATAAATGTCAGCCGGTCTACAGAGTCGGTGGACAGACACACTCTTTTGTCTGACAAAACCTCCTGCGGCACTGAACGTCCTTTCAGAAAGCACGCTGGATGAAGGGCAACCTAGTAGCTGCATAGCATATTGGCTAAGTTCTGGCCAGTGATCCAATCTCAACACCCAGTAAGCCAGTGGATCATCTGCTGTAAAGGTATCCAGGTCTGCCCTTGCTCCTAGGTAGTCCTGCACCATACGGTGAAGACGCTGGCAATTGGCGCCTACCTTTGACATCTCTGGGCATCGTGGACTAAAAAATTTAAAAAGGCATCAGTCAAGCGGCCCCGGCCTTCACCACTCTTCCTCTGATCATCCGCAGCCTCAGAAGCACCTGTGTCATCACTTGGTAACATACCAGTGCCTGGAAAGGTGTTACACAAGTGTCGCTTTAGAGCGTCCTCAAGTTGTTTCATCCTGTGCTCCCTCTGTGGGGCAGGATGAGCTCTGCAACTTTACCCTTGTATCGTGGATGAAGAAGGTTTGCCAACCAGTAATGATCCCTCTCCTTGATAGAACGAATCCTGGGGTTCTTTACCAGGCTTTGCAGGATAAGGGAGCCCATGCAGCATAGGTTGGAGGTGGCATTAGCTTCCGAGTCTTCCTGGTCAATGAGGATGACCCCATCGAGCACTTCCTCCTCCCAGCCACGTACTAGTCTTTGGGTTTCTGGGCACACAAAACCCTCTCTTGAGGAATCCCCACCTTCAATGCCCCACTACTTAAATATTCCTCCTCCTCATCTTCCTCCTGTCTGATCTGAGGAGGACCCGCAGGAATGCTGTCTGCGGAAAGACTGGGGCCTTTAGAGCTAGGGAAGGCCTCTTCCTCCCGTTGTTCTGCCTCTAGAGCCACATCTATAATTCCCCGCAGAGTGTGCTCCAGCAGGAACACTAAAGGAATTGTGTCACTGATGCATGCACTGTCCCTGCTCACCATCCTTGTTGCCTCCTCAAATGGTGACAGTACAGTGCATGCATCCTTGATCATCAGCCACTGTGGGGGGAAAAAACAAGTTGACCTGAACCTGTCCTTGTACCATACTCACACAGGTACTCGTTGATGGCCCTCTGCTGATTGTGCAGACGCTGCAGCATTGCTAATGTCGAGTTCCACCTGGTGGGCATGTCACAGATCAGACGGTTTGTGTAAAGGTGGAATTCTCTTTGAATTTCTGCCAGGCGAACGCTTGCTGGGAATGACCATCTGAAGTGGCTGCAGACTTTTCTGGCCTGGCTGAGAAGCTCTGCCAGCCCTGGGTGCCTGGTTAGGAAACGCTGTACCACTAGATTTAGGACGTGTGCTAGGCATGGTACATGCATCCACTTACCCAGGCATAGGGTGGAGAGAAGGTTGCTGCCATTATCACAGATGACAATTCCCAGCTGAAGCTGGCGTGGTGTTAACCATCTCTGCACCTGCCCCTGCAGAGCTGCCAATTTCTGGCCCGGTGTGGCTCCTGTCCCCTAAACAAACCAGCTCAAGCACAGTATGGCATCTTTTTGCTTGAGCCATTGCATAGCCCCTGCCACTTAAACTCGGTTTAACTGCCACTTCGCCAGAGACGGAGGAGGAGGGAGAGGTGGTGGTGGTGGTGGTCGAGCAGACAGAACTCCTACAAGCAGCTTTCTGGAGGCGTGGTGGATGAACAAGCTCTAGCACAGAGCCCCATCCTGGATCCCTCCCAGTTGCAATCAAAGTTACCCAGTGTGCCGTGAAGGAAATGTAACGGCCCTGTCCATGCTTGCTGGACCACGTGTCTAAAGTCACGTGCACCTTGCTGCTGACTGCCTTTCCCAATGACTCCATAACCTTGTCTTCCACATGCTGGTGTAGTGCTGGAATGGCCTTCCGTGAAAATAAATGGCATTTTGGAACCTGCAATGTGGTACAGCACATTCAGCAAATTCACAGAAGGAAGCAGAGTCCACCAGCTGGAAAGGCAGCAGCTGCATTGCAAGTAATTTAGCTAAGCTGGCATTTAGAAGCTGTGCTTGGGGATGGTTGGGACTATATTTTTTTTTTACGCTGCAGCAGCTGGGGCAACGTAATCTTCTTAAATCTTCAGCTGATGGGATGCTGCCACATTGTGAGGAAGGACCTGGTACATCCTTTACTGTAGCATCATCCCTGTCAGTGGAGGTTGGAGTCAATGACCTGGCAGGACATATATTGGGGGTAGAGACAGGTGAGGAGGACCTATGCAAAGTGTTGCGCCAACGGGATGCGTGGCAGGTGGTCATGTCGCCTCAAGCACGTGGTACCCAAGCGTCCGGTGTCTTTCCCACGCTTGATCCTCATCTGACATAGATTACAAATAGCAACAGTGCGGTCTGCTGCACATTTCTTAAAGAACTCCCAGATAGCAGAGTTCCTGGATGTGTGCTTTGAGACAACAGAGCTCTGCACCTGAGCAGCTCTGACATCTGATGACTTGGACTGGCTTCGGTTGTTCATAGAGGACGTTGTGCCTCCTCCTCCTCCCTTGACTCCTCAGTTTGATCAGGCACCCAGGTAGAGTCAGTGACCTCATCATTGTCATCACCCACTATCTCCTCGTCACTGGAGCCAATTTGGCAGTATGCTGCAGCTGCTGGGGCAACATGAGTGCCAGTTATTTGTGTGTCACTGGCACCCCCTTCCTCTAGGTTGATTATACTCCCTTCCTCAACCTCAGAGATTGAATCAGAGCACTGTAGTTGCTGCGCATCCTCAAGCAGCATGTCATTGTCGTCAAACAATTCAGCTGACTCCTCCATGTGTGATAGTGAGGCTATGGCAGGAGTAGCTGTGGACATGGTGGCTGCATTAGATGCTTTGGCAGCTGAGGTGGACTGTAAAGCACTACAAGCCTGGCTGGCAGAGGATGAGGATGGCTGGTTAGCCAATCCTGCAAATCCTCTGTATGTTGCTGCTGCTGCTTAAGACGGCCAGCACCAGTTAGAAAGGACAAGCATACTCCTGCAGAGGATGCACCACGTCCACGATGACCAGAGGCACAGCCTCCCGTCACAGAGGCTGCTTGCCCTCTTATCTGTGTCTGGGAGCGTCTGCCTGTCCTTTTTGGTCATTCTGACATGGTTGGAGAGTAATTTATAGATTAAAGATATACAGAACTCTGATTCAACTCTGGTATAAAGATTTCCAGAACTCTGGCAGCCAGATAGCTGGCAGCCAGTGACAAGACACAGATTAAAATTCCCAGAAACCTCCTATAAATCTGTGAGACCCCCTGATGGGTGGCAGTGACCAGACACAAATTACAATTCCCAGAAACTACCTATAAGTCAGTGAGACCCCCCTGATAGCTGGCAACAGTAACAAGACACAGATTACTTCTAGCAGATTTCTTCGAATTGTATGTGGGACCCCCTGATAGCTAGCAGTGAGAAGACACATTACACTTCCCAGAAACCTCCTATAAATCAGTGAGACCCCCTGATGGGTGGCAGTGAGAACACACAGATTACAACAATTCCCAGATATTTTGTAGAAATGAGACCCCCTTCTAAACAATTCCCAGATATTTTGTAGAAATGAGACCCCCACAATTGCTGCTGGCAGTGAGAACACAAAGATTAGAACAATTCCCAGATATTTTGTAGAAATGACTGACCCTCAAAATAGTTGGTGGCAGTGAAAACACACAGATTACAACAATTCCCATGTATTTTTGAGAAATGAGACCCCCCCCCTCCCCCAATAGCTGGTGGCAGACTGGCAGTGAGAACACACACTAACCGAACAATCTCCTCTCAAAAAACACATGCTGAAGGCTGTGTGAAGCCTTATATAGTGTGCTGCAGGACTTAGCTCTGTGAGCCCATGATTGGGCTAAATTTGCCCATAGTCTTGCACCTGACCCGTGGTCAGGTGCAAGGCTGTAGCCAATTATAAGCTTCAGGCCAGTGGAAAAGTGCATTGTGGGCGAACATGTGGCGAACACGCGGAAAAGTTCGAAGTTCGCAAACTTTCCAACGGCCAATGTTCGAATCAATCTCCGAACCGAACAGCTCATCCCTAGTTGTGAGCCCTTTGGGTAAGGGCTGGCTTTTATCAATACGTTGTCGCGTTTGGTATCCTAGAGACGATCATTCTCTTATTCAGTTTTAGCAGATCATTCTTCAAATTTTCTTAAATGGATGAACAAAAGCAAACCCCTTACTACTGTAGTTCTAGACCCAGTGTTTTAAAAATACATTTTTCAGTCGAGTAACACTCAGCGTTTTTTGGAGTCACATGATGCACGCTTTCAAACCTGGTAAAGTTAAAAGGACACCCACTAATCCTCCTTTTTGCAGTTGCACAAATTCGAGGATTACTTCTTATACTGTTATGTTACGTGTGTGTGTAATATAATTAAAAGCATATTACTTAAAAACATGACCTCTGGATTGAGCTACATTGGAATATCTGTTAGTTTGTGGTTATCATGTGAAGAATGAGATATTCCAACATGACTCCTTTGATTAAATTCAGAATTCATGTTTTCTCCTCATGTCAGCCACAAATGAATAGGTCCGATATACAAAGTAGAAGAGCTGATAAGTTACTGTGACATGAGGCAACAACAGACTTGCAAGCAAAGTACGTGACTCGGCCCGATAGTGGCTTGAGAAGGTGTGTATACTGGCATGGTTGGAATAGGGCCTTTGGGTGGTTTAAAGAAATATATTTTACTTTTACACATATTTTATGCCATGAAATGTCTTGCAATTTTTTTAGTCTTTTGGAGACTACATAGTTTTGGTAGATAGTGATATCGTGTCATTTTGATTTTTATTTATCTTTGTTTTCGTTAGGTGTTCATTTTCCCTTTTGAGGCTAGGGTCAGATGAACGCATTCTGTGTGTCTGTGCACAATGGACGTACTTTCTGACTGACGACAAGGTAGTGGCCACACGTTCCGTTTTTGTGACTGATGTTTTTTTTGACTGATGTAGAAGGGAAAATAAATTAATATGAAAAACCAATTTGTCCATCAAAAATGCTGGACGTCAAAAATGCAGTCCCTCTGACTACGTTAGACTTTGTCTAATACTGCACTCTAACTCTAAATGTAGTATGTAGTCATTGCCAATTTAAGCTTCGATATTCAATCGTATATTTGGTAATCCGTTTGTGGTAAATATATATCTACCAATCTGTTTCCTAGGGCTGCCAATTGGCAATTATATATGCTCCTCACCGCGCTGTGTCTCATCGAGTTTGTGTTTATGTTTTTTAATTTTGTCGGTTTAACTGTGTGATATATTGTAATTAATAAAAGTTATGTTTTAAGTTAGCACTCCTTGTCCCTTTGAGGGTTTATCCCTCTTTTCTTGTTTCTTTAATATTTATCAGGTTTAATCCTATGTGGGAGTGTCCATACCCGGAGTGAACTGTTACTTTGGGGTGGGGTGATTGTTTACCTCGCTTGTGGAGGTTCCTTTGTTTTTCCCATGAATAGTCCCCTCTGACTACGTTCCATCACTCGCACACAAAGCGATGCGCACGTGGTGCACTCCACACGTCTGTTCTAGCAGTTTTTACGTTCTTGCCTAACCTGCGTCCCTTCGCCGCGTCCGTTATGCGTCCACAGTTCGGTGCGGACGAGCTTTGTGCGTGGGGCTCCATTGGTCATAATTATATGCTTTAAACGGACATACAAATGTGCGACAACACGGACGTGATCAGTGCGCTCGTCTGACCCGAGCCTTAAAAGGACTTTTTTCCTCTTGTCTTCTGAATGTGTTATGAATTAGAATAAATTCTTCATGATGAATAGCTTCTCTTATTATTGCTGTTAATGATCATCAATTTAGCGGACTCGCTCACCCCCAGATAAGGTGTCTAAGCAATTTTCCACGACACCATTGCAGCCAGGCATTCTGGGTAGGAACCTGCAAATTAAACTTTTGGATGTTCTTTGTAAACTTGGTAAGAATTTTATGTACAGTGCATACCAGCACTGATAATTTACAGCTAGGTGACGTGATCTTGAGGTGCACTTGTGTTTTTGTTTCTTAATTGTATTTTTAATTCTAAACCTTTTTATAAAAATGTTGGCAGAAAAAAATAAATCTTAATCTGTTGCAATGTATTGAAGTGTTAAACCGCTCACTGCTGCTCTTTTGATTGAATGATGCTGTAAATATTGATCCATTAACTTTCATAAATGTTTTGTTGTAACACATGCCGGAGCCTACAGATCATAAAATCCTCATTATTGTAATTGTTTATAAAGCACCGGCATAGACACTTACGTTCTTGACAAGGAGGTCCCTACAGTAGCAGTGTTTTCTGAAGATTCCCAGGAACACACTCCAATATACAAAGACTGTTTAATTTTAAATTAATATAATTTAAAAATAAAAATTCTCCCAGTGATGCCAAACTGTATTCCTCAAGTACCCTCAACACGCCAGGCTTGCCAGATTTCTGAAGCACAGCACAGGTGATATGATTTGCTGCTCAGCGATTGCAGGATTCAGTCTGCATTTCCCCAATGTGAAATCCGGCCTGGTTGAGGGTCCCAAGGACAAGCGTTAGGAACCACTGCATTAAAAAAATATTAATGACTCCACCATGATCTGGAACACCTCATGGTTTAAGTAAAGGTCTGATGCTTGTGCTCTGGATTTCTCCAAACTTTTCATGTCCTTGACCAGTGAATTGATGTCCATGAATATTTTAAATGATTGCTATGCAACTGGCAAGCAGGATACACATATTTTCAATTCCCCTCCAGTCCTGCACTTGCTGACTATGATCAAGTATTATGATCCGGTGCTACACTGGCCAAACCTACAGGTTCCAAGAAGAGAAGAACTAGCTTAAAAAGGGGTTATTTAGTGAGCAACGAAATTTCCGTGCGCTTTTCGTCGGCACCCTTAATACGCCAACCCTGAGGTGAATTCAGCATTCACAGAAGGGTCCCTGAAGTGCTCCAAACACCGCCGCAGACCTCTGAAAAATCAATTTTTTTTTGACAAACCTCTGCATCCTAAGGCTCGGGTCAGACGAGCGCACTGATCACGTCCGTGTTGCCGCACATTTGTACGTCCGTTATAGCATATAATTATGACCAATGGAGCCCCACACACAAAGTATGTCCGCACGGCACTGCGGGCGCATAACGGACGCGGCAAACGGACGCAGGTTAGGCAAGAAAGTAAATCCGCTACAACGTACGCACAGAGTGCGCTGCGTCCGCAACGTCCCCATAGCTTTGTGTGTGAGGGATGGAACGAAGTCTGACGTCCAGCATTTTTGACGTCCAGCATTTTTGACGTCCAGCATTTTTGACGTCCAGCATTTTTGACGTCCAGCATTTTTGACGTCCAGCATTTTTGACGTCCAGCATTTTTGACCTCCAGCATTTTTGACCTCCAGCATTTTTGACCTCCAGCATTTTTGACCTCCAGCATTTTTGACCGACAAAATGATTTTCATATTAATTTATTTTCTCTTCCAAATCAGTCAAAGAAAACGTCTGTCACAAAAACGGACTGTGTGGCTGTAGTGTTCTGGATAATACGAGACATCTTGGGTTGTCATTAATAGGTTTATTAACAACTAAGGCTAAGGTCAGACGAAAGCAGTTTTAACGTGCATTTAGCCGCACGAAATCACGGCCGTGCTAGCAGCAAATGACGTCCAATGCCGGGGAACATACGACGAACGGCCGCACGAAAGTTTGTCCGTGCAACGCAAGTGGCAAACTAACGCATTTTTTCGAGAACGTCAAACCGCTACTACTGACGTACAGAGTGCGCTGCGGCCGCATAGCGGCGTGTTTGCGTGATTGGGAGACGTCAGACGCTGCACACGTCCGGCCAACATAACGTCCAGACGCAAAAAGGGTTTTATTGATGATCCGTACGAAATCACAGACGAAAATGCGCATCGTATGACCGCTATCGCGTATTCCGTGAAAAAATACGTCCATTCGTTCGAACGCACTTTTTCACGGACAACGTGAAAAATGCGTTCATCTGACTCTAGCCTAAGCACACAGGTCTCCTAGAACAGCAACTGGCTGCGTCACTAGTCAGCCTCAACTGGCAGACAAAATGGATGACTAACTGTCAACCGCCAACCGCTGAAAGAAACACCCAACTCCCCCCATTGGCAGCCAGCACAACTACACCACAGTGGCCACTACCTTGTCAGTCAGAAAGTATATCCGTTGCGCACAGAATGCGCTCATCCGACCCTAGCCTAAAACTGCCGAATCGATAAGACAATCTGCTGAATGCATCTGATCAGGGGTAAAACAAAAAAGCAACTTTCAAAAGGAGTTTTTAAAAAAAGAAATAGTGCATAAAAATGCCTGGAAATAATATATAAGGTCCTATGAATAACAATAAAAAGGTCTGTTACAGAATAAAACAAAACACAATGTTAAAGAGAAAAAAATTAATCAAAGATTTTGTAGAAAAATGCCCAAAAATGACTCTTTGCTGCAAATGAAAAGCATAAATTGTTGAATAAATATTTTATTTATTTTTTTACATTGAAACCTATGGTATTCACCTTCTTAAACCTGTCGCATGAAACCACTGAAAATTTGGGCATTTCGACAACTTTTTGGTGCTGTTAGGTGTTCTCTGACTAGATTAACCATTATTTCTCTATGGGGAATTTCACTGCCGCCGAAGGTTGCCGCATTTTGCTGCCAATTCACCAATATTTGGCGAATGGCCAGGAAATTGCACCGTACAGGGAAAGTCCACGCTCGGTGGTCAATTTGGTGCTCTTTAAATAACCCCTTTTATAAGTCAACAATCTTTTACTGACCTAATAAAGGTTATGTTGTTATGCCAAGATTCTCGGAGTGCGCCCCCTTTTGAGAAAACCTATTTATAATATAATTTTGGAAGGTTATGTACACTTCTGCATTAACGGTTGGAGTGATTTTCAGGTACTTTTTGCGGAAATCAAACACCCCGCCCTTCTGACTTGTTTGTGGATTATGTGCTCTTTTTCTGCAATACTTTCTGCTAACTTTTTATGTCTTTAATGTGGCAAAACAATTTGGCCTCGAACAAGTTTTGTTTATCAATGCTACTCCTTATTCCCAGAGGGCTCGCAGGTTGAATGACATAAACCACAGCAACTTGATCTTGTCACAATAGATTCTTTGACGTTAAAATGTCCAACACTTTGATCCCCTGGGATTTTTTTTTTTATATTTTTTTATGTCCAAGCTAAAGTCCCTATCACCAAAAAAAAAAAAAAACATTTAAGGCACATTTTTTCTGTTGGTGTTTTCTTTGTCTCTTCAACTTCAGTATAAAGAAATAATATTCTAGCCCCAAGCTGTCAAACTCACAGCCCCCAGATGTTGATGCCTACAATTCCTTGAATCTGCTCAATGCAATAGATGGCCAGGGAATCATGGGAGTTGTAGTTCAGAAACATCTGGAGGGGGCGGAGTTTGACAGTCTGCCGGTTTTGAACATAAATCAATTCTAGTTAAAATCAACATTTTCCTAATTTATAATAATGTATTTCCTCCGTTTTTTTTTTTTTTTCTTTTTCCGCAAGTTAATCTTCTTTTAAGAGTCTGCGGACTTCTCCCGCTGACCCAAATGCATTAGCATTACTTAACAGCTTTGATGTCTGCTTTTGCGTCGTGTGAGGCCCAAAACAACAAACGCCAAAAGCAGGGATTTAGGTGATAAGTAATCTGAATACCTTTTTAGATCAAGAGTGCGAAGAATGTGTGTTTTATAAATATGAGTAACTTTCAAAAATCAATTATTTATAAAGGATTTTACAAGGAAGGATACATTGAGATTTCTCTTCTTTTTTTTTTTTTTTTCTTCCAAGTATGTCCTGGGTTCAAGAACATTGAAATGTTACTTTGTATTTCTGTACCGACTGTAATAAAATGCAAGATATTAAAAACAAAACACAAATATACAGATTAACAGAAAATGAATATGTAAATGTGTAAGACCTATATTCACGATGTTACATGTTTACAGGTGCATTCCTTATTGAGGTATGTTAATAGAGATCTCTTAAGGGACTTTAGACTATGGGAAGATTTGATGGCGTCTGGGAGGTTATTCCATAATTGCGGTGCTCTGTAGGAAAAATGAGGATCGAGACACTTTCTTTTTGTATTGTGGTATTGCAAGTAAGGTGCTGGTCCTGGATCGGAGGTTATAGGATGAGGCAACCGCTGGGGAAGCAGTCTATTCAGGTAGGGTGGTAGCTTCCCAGAAAAGATCTTAAACACCAGGTTGGAAAGGTGAAGGGTGCATCTGGAATCCAGCGACGGCCAGTTTAGCTCTTTTAACATGTCACATTGATGGTCATGTAGTTACATTGTAGCACAAAGCGGCAGAATGAGTTATAAGGCTAGGGTCAAACCAAAGCATTTTTACACGCGAACGTCAAAAAGTGCGTCCGAATGCATTGACGTATTTTCTCACAGAATGCGCGAAAACGGTCATACGATGCGCAATTTTTGTGCGTGATTTTTTACGGATCCAAATCAGGAAACTCTGGGTGTCTGGACGTTATGTTGGACGGACATGAGCAGCGTCTGACGTCTCCTAATCACGCACACACGCCGCTAGCGGACGCAGCGCACTCTGTACGTCAGTACTAGCAGTTCTGCATTCCCGAAATAATGTGTTCAAATTCCACTTGCGTTGCACGGCCGGACTTTTGTGCAGCCGTACTTCGTATATTGGCCGTCATTGCCCATCATTTGCTGCTACTGCGGCCGTAATTAAGTGCGCCAGAACGCACGTTTAAAGTGCGCTGGTCTGACCCCAGCCTAAAATGTAGTAAGTCTATGAAGGTGCGTTTGCGGGGCAGCGGCATATACTACATTATGGAATATGGATGTAAGCTGAGAAAGTCCTTGTTTAAACACTACAAATTAAAATTAAGTTTGCATCTACAAATTCTCTTTTCAAAGTGGACCTTTTCAAAAGGTTTAAAGATGACAAATAATGCATTTGCTGCTCAGATTTGATACATATAGAGATTAATAGATACATTGGTGTATATACAAACTGACTGGTTCAATGGCGGTTTTTATGAATGTTGTGTGCACCCTATTGGACAGAAAGGTCTCTGGGCCCTCTCCAATCCCTTCATTTTATGTGGGGTCACATAAAATGCTCATGTAAACTGTTTTTATCCTCGTTTATAATCGAGTCTACACCAGTATTTCCCAAACTTGTCCTCAGGACCCGCTGACAGGCCAGGTTTGTCAGTTACTTGAAGCACAGGTGATATGATTTGCTGCTCACTGATTGCAGTTTTTAGTCTGAGTTTCCTCAAGGTAATCTTGAAATACTGGCCTGTTAGTGAATCTTGAAGACCAGAGTTGAGAAATACTGGTCTACAGCAGTGTTTCTCAACTCCTATCCTAAAGTATCCCTAATAGGCCAGGTTTGCCAGATATCTGAAGCACAGCACAGGTGATATGATTTGCTGCTCAGTGATTGCAGGATTCAGTCTGCAATTCCCAAGGTAATCCTTAAAATCTGGCCTGTTAGAGGTACTCAAGGACCAGAGTTTAGAAACACTGGTCTAAAGGGTTCTTTGTATTTACTCGGCTCTTTGGGGACATTGCTTAATCTTGCTTCTCATCTACTTTTCGTATTGCATACAACGTTCATTAGGTCTTTTTTTATTTACTGTTTCAAGATCTATTTTATGGAATTAATTTTTAGAGCCATTTAGGTTTAATCAAAGCCTAACTAAATTCGTCCAACTTGCCTGATGAAGAGCTGGGGCCTTCCTGGTTATTTGAAATCCACCTTGCATTCTCTGTTAGATTTTAATTTTCTGTAGGATTATAAATGTCCTATAATTGAAATACGTGCCATATTTCAATATGCATTAGTGTGAAATCCCCCCCCCCCCTCCTCGTTCCAGTACGGGGTCTGTTCAGTTTCGTTTCCTCTCGAGGCTGGTCAGCGGGGTGATTGAAATAGATATCCGGTGTTATCTTAGAAATGCCCGCAAAATCTTTGTTACATGAAATCTGCTCTGATTGTCATATCACATTCCTATGTTAGGAGTGGACAGGAAGCTCTTTTCTATAACGAACATTTCTATTGGATGTTGAAATAATAAACGGGTCTGACCACGAGCTAGTCAGATGTTGATCTGCCATATCTCGGTGTGGTTGTTTCAATCATCTCCTGATCAGAGTCGCGCAGCGCCTTACTTCATCTTTGATATATGGGAAGAAAACGATCTATTGAAATTTCATATATGGTAATTATATTAGGGGGTTTGTTTTTGTTTGGTTAAAATTATAATTTACAGAAAGGTCTATGTAGAGAATGTTAAAGAGCATTAAGCTGTAAAAGAACCTAGTAACTTTTTAAAGAGGTTTGTGGGACTCTGCTCTCCTGTTTAAAGGGATAACCCCAGCCTCCATTGATCAGAATCAGAGACTCTTGATTGGCCGATCCATACCCTGGTCAGTAATACTAGCAGCCTGCTTTCTTTTCCAAGTCAAGTGGTGGCTTCAGTTATCAACCTGTCCAGAAGCCAGTTTTCTGCATCCTACCTGTAAAAAATTTCACAATTGTTTAAAACCTTGAAGGTACTTAATTTGCTGAATAGAGCCTGACCTAATGCATTCTCTTGCCAGTTTGTAGAGCAAATACGTAGGTCTTTGGTACCTTCCATAGGTCCTGTGCAATAATGCGAGATTGCATGACAATCCATGTAATCATAGGGACTCAAACAATAAATGACCGTATAAGTGCCTCTTGTTAGAAGCTGTGCACATCAGATATTAGCCAGAATCTGCTGGAATAGCCAGTTACTAGGATTGGTGATCTTGTGGTCGATCACTAGAAACACTACTGCACTGGAACAGGGACCAGGACTATCATGGAAATAGATTCTTTAGTTGTTCTCTCCCCCCCCCTCCCATGTGTTTACTTAAGAATGGATTGGCCCACTCTCCCTGTCTAGCGCGCATTGTTAGTTTGGCCCAGTTCCATTTCCTGTGTAGCAAGGCTTCCCTTCAATTCTAAGCATGGAGGCTTGCGAGTAGCATCCTGTTTATAATGGGCAGTTGCGTTCTGTGTTACCTCCCTCCCATAACAAAGCATACATACAGAGAAGCTCTCTCTACCCACTCCTCACCTTTTTATTTGCTGTTACTTTCTCAATGGAGGAAAGGACAATACAAAGGACTTTGTGTGCTTTCAAAAGAGGATGAGTTAAACTATCCTACATGTGACATACATTCACTTATTGCGTATGACCCTGGGGTCCCAGAATAAGGACTTGTAACCCCTTCACTACAAAGATTAACTTGATTTCGATCTGCAAGGCACCTCCTGGTGCCCTGATATATAGAGTAGTCATTATGGTGTGCCACAGGAGCCATGCAAAGGATTTTTTTTATTCCAAACCACGTTTCCAACATGCCGCTAACGTTTTGACACTGTGGTCATGATGCCCAATGTGTTAACATTTTAAAACCAGCTGGGAATGTGTCTTAACCTCCCTGGCGGTCTAATTTTTTCAAAATTTCGTGTCTAAAAGCGTCTCAATTTTTTTTTTTTTTTTAAGGAAACTTGTTTTTGTACATAGTTAGCCTGTAATAATTAGGAATCACGCACTGAAATCCGTGCAATCAAGAGTCCTTACTGGTAAAATCCTTTATAAATAAATAAATAATAATAAAAAAAAAGGAAATACACGGAGTCCGATTAAAGTTTGAAACACGACATAATAATTTATTATCCCAAAAATAATTATTCAAAATAATGCAAATAAATGATATTCAATAAAATACAACAAAAAACACTGAAATCGGTCTGCAAACAAGGGTGAGACTATGTATGGTCTATTTCTTATCCTGTACTGCCACCTAGTGGCCGTTCATAAATATTGCACTGTATAATCCAAAGTGTAAACTGTAAAATTCCTTTTTTTTTTTCTAAGTGTTCGTGTGACTCGCAGGGAGCCTTCCAGGAAGCAGCTCTCCGCGATCACACTGCGGGGGACAGCGAGGGAGCCAGGAGGAGGTGAGTAAACATCCAACCTGAGTGTGGCTCGGGGTTACCGTTTGCGGTAGCAAAATTTAACCCCGAGTCACACTCGGGAATACCGCCAGGGAGGTTAATTGGATCTCCCCAGCTGATCCTCCTATGGCAGTGTTTTCCCAAACCTGTCCTTGGGACCCTCTGGCAGGCCAGGTTTACCAGATATCTGAAGCTCATGTGATTTAATTTACTGCTCAGTGATTGCAGGATTTAGTCTGCATTTCCCCAAGGTGATCTGCAAAATCTGAGGTTATTCAGAGTCCCGAGGACAGGTTTGGGAAACTTGTTCTACAGAGACCAGAATTGCAGGAACTCCTTTTTGGCCAGTGGACTGGCTAACAAATGTTATTACTAGAGTGAGAAATGCATTGGGAATATTCTCAAATATTTCTTACTGTATAATTAAAGATTTTCCCCCAAAATAAGTGGTTTTCTGGAAATTTCTTGGCAATGAAGGGGTTAAAGAGAGGCTTTAAAATGGTCTTTTGTATCATGGAGTGTCCCTTTAACAGGTTGAGAAATTCATTTTAGAACTAGAGAGAATCTCAGAAGTCATATGTTTACGGTTTCCTTTTTTTTTCCCCCTAGTTGAGCCCTTGTACCTTGGCAATGTATCTGCATTCCTTCGGACCACACAGTATAACTCTTTTGTTAAGTCTTGGCAGCTTACGACTAGATCAGTAAAATGTTTACACTGGGAAATCAGTTTGGCAAGAACCGGTTGTTTAGCAGAACCCAAATGGATTAAATGTTTTTGATGGTTTTATTGCATGATTAGATTTCATATCTTGATCAGACTATTTACTTGTAGAAAGATACTTGATTTACTTTGTTTTTTACTTTAAAACACAAATGACGATGTTGTAATCATTGCTGGGATGAGCGAATAATCTTCGGGAAAATATAATGATCACATCCAGACTTCGTGTCTTCTCACTAAATCCCACAGCACTTAGGACTTGCTATTTTCGAACGTGTCTGATGGGCGCATAATATTATGAAGGCTTTCTCACAGTGAGCTTTAGATAGATGGTGTTTTGCGACTTGCTAGTAAAACCAGATATACAGTATGTTGCTTGCCATGATCACAGAATACGTATTTATCGCTCAGGAGACTTGGAGCCCATTGGGGCCGGTTAATGAAGAACGCTTTAGACATTGGCTTAAAATCTACCCAGCTATCACAAACAAGCCGAAAGTCCTGCATGTGGCTCGGACGTTGCAGCAGATTACTGTAAATTCTCGTCTCCTATAGCGTTATATAGGAGAAATGAATTTGCGCCTACCTAGAGTACAAGCTATTCCAATCTAGCTCATTCTCATCCAAATGAAATGGTTTTCATTAACTGAATACTGACTTTTAAGCCCCGGTATGAAGTGATTTTGCTTTTACAAAATCCATTAGTACAGTAATTTAATGATTAAAAATGTAATGATTTGAATCCCCCATTCACCTGAGAAACCACAGTGCAGAGGGCAGTGTGATCCGTCACTTCCTCTGGCTCCAAGCAAAAAGACTGGGAACAAATAGTTCCTATGTCCCTCCGTGTCTCCTTTCACAACACTTGCACAACAGTGTTCGCGCAGGGCTCCATGGATTCCTATGAGCTCCAGGAGCTGATGCTTGTGGTGGCACCGCACACCGCTATTGCCTGCGACTCAAAATTATTCCGAGCCTATATGCAAATAGCCTGGATCGGAATCGGGCCCTTAGTTGTTGTACGCCTTGATCTTTTATTTTAGACATAAATCACTGACCACATGGACACTTCAAACAAACCATATTGGCCATTGATGCAATTTGCATCACTATCTGAAAAAGGGTCATGTTCAGGGCCGGTTTTACCTTTAGGCACAGTAGGCATGTGCCTACAGGCGCCTGCCACAAGGAGGCGCCTTGCTCTGTGTGAAAGTTTTTTGTTTTTTTTTGCAATAATTTAGACCACTGTATCTCTGGAGCCGTAAGGGCTAGAGGGACATATGAGGTATCGTTGGAAAGGTCCTCTTATAGCCTTTCCAGTGATACCAGATATAACCAGGTTAGATTTATGTAAAAATAAAATATCAAAATTATATTCTCATTTATTTTCTAACACGGCACTATTATTCAGTTTACAATTATAAAGTGAACAGTGATGCTGCACTAACTCTCCTCATTTACCATACTGCCAGCAAGTGTATATCTGGTGAAGCAATGCATTGTTTAATTCACAACCTAGACTGTGGCACTGCAGTGAGGAGGGACAGGAGGACTTTGGAACCTGCATCCCTGACTTGTACAGCACACAAGGTTAAGTGAGGGGTCATTGGAAAGGTCAGAGTCTAGTCTTTACATGGTCTTGTTTGGTATCATAGTAATGTGTAAAAATTTAAAAAAAATAAAGTAAATGCAAAATATTTTTTTTCTGTTCTACAGCAGAGGCAATATATGCTTTTACATATAAAACAAACAATGCTGGTGCATTCACTGCCCTCCTTTTAACCATTATACCCCACTGACTCCCTCACTCCCTGCCCCCCTTCTACTATGTCTTGCTTTTCTACAGTCTCGGAGGAGGATGTAACAGAACTTATGTCCTCCTACCCGACCACCTGTCCACTTGATCCTATCCCCTCACACCTTATTCGGCCTGTCCTACCAGTTACGGTCCCTGCTTTGACTCATATTTTTAACCTCACCCTCTCCTCTGGAATCTTCTCCTCTGTATTCAAACGTGTTTTGATCACCCCCATTCTAAAAAAGCCGTCTCTTGATCCTACCTCCATCTCTCTGCTGTCCCATCTCTCTGCTCCCCTTTGCCTCCAAAATCGTAGAACGTCTGGTCTATAACCAGCTCACCAGTTTTCTTGCTGCTAACTAGGGATGTGCGTTTCGGGTTTCGGAATTTCAGAATTTTCCCAAAATTTCCCGATTCGTGCATTCGGATTCGCCCGATTTTCTGAAAATTTTCCGATCGAACAAATTTCCGAACCGAAACGAAAACTTTTCGGAATTTTCAAATGAACTAGAAATGTGTAAAATCGAAAATCATTTTCGTTCCATTCGTAATTTCGGCTCCATTCCTGATTTCGGTTCCATTTCAGTAATTTCGGACAACGTATTTTTGGTTATATCGCTGATTCTGTAATTTTGTATCATTCCTGGAAAACCAGAGAAATCTCATTGTATCCTTCTTGTAAAACATGAGAAATCTCAATGTATCCTTCCTGGGAAACCAGAGAAATCTAAATGTATCCTTCTTGTAAACCCAGAGAAATCTAAATGTATCCTTCTTGTAAACCCAGAGAAATCTCAATGTATCCCTCCTGGAAACCCAGAGAAATCTCAATGTATCCTTCCTGGAAACCCAGAGAAATCTCAATGTATCCTTCCTGGAAACCCAGAGAAATCTCAATGTATCCTCCTGGAAACCCAGAGAAATCTCAATGTATCCTTCCTGGAAACCCAGAGAAATCTCAATGTATCCTTCCTGGAACCCAGAGAAATCTAAATGTATCCTTCTTGTAAACCCAGAGAAATCTCAATGTATCCCTCCTGGAAACCCAGAGAAATCTCAATGTATCCTTCCTGGAAACCCAGAGAAATCTCAATGTATCCTTCCTGGAAACCCAGAGAAATCTCAATGTATCCTTCCTGGAAACCCAGAGAAATCTCAATGTATCCTTCCTGGAAACCCAGAGAAATCTCAATGTATCCTTCCTGGAAACCCAGAGAAATCTCAATGTATCCTTCCTGGAAACCCAGAGAAATCTCAATGTATCCTTCCCGGGAAACCAGAGACCTCTCAATGTATCTTTCCCGGGAAACCAGAGAAATCTCAATGTATCCTTCTTGTAAAACATGAGAAATCTCAATGGCAGAATTACCATATCGACAGAATTATCGTATCGGATCCGAAAAACCATTAGTTTACGTCAAAATGAATAGACACTTTGAAACGAGGAGAGCAGACATTCCGAAAAACACGAAAATTTCCGAAATCACGAAAAAAAGTCGATACGAACTGAACCGAAACGAGCCGAAACGAAAATTTACAAAATCCGAACGAACCAAAAAAAAAATCGGTGCACAAGTCTACTGATAACTCTCTACTTGATCCGCACCTGTCTAGCTTTCACTCCCAGCGTCCACTGAGACATCTCTGACCAAGGTGACTAATGATTTAGCTGCCACTGAAACCGAAAGTCACTTCTCCCTCCTTATTCTTCTTGACCTTTCCGCTGCATTAGACACTGGTGATCACCCTCTCCTGCTCCTTACGCTGCATCAACTTGGCTTCAGTGACCTCACTCTCTCCTGGTCCTATTCCTGTCTCTTTTCGCTCCTTCAGTGTCTCCTTCTCTGGTGTCTCTTCACCACCAGTTCCTCTTTCAGTTGGGGTACCTTAAGGCTCTGTTCTGGGTCCCCTACTCTTCTCGATCTATATTGCCTCTTTGGACAACCTCATCTCTTCCCATGAATCCCAAATCACCTCTATGCTGACGACACCCAAATCTACCTTTCCTCTGGAACTCTCTCTCCTCCGGTGTTGGACCGTGTTACAGCTTGCCTATCGGCTGTCTTCGACTGGTTGACTTCCCGTTTCCTAAAGATCAACCTCTCTGAAACTGAACTTCTCATC
Source organism: Leptobrachium leishanense (assembly GCA_009667805.1). NCBI lineage: Eukaryota > Metazoa > Chordata > Amphibia > Anura > Megophryidae > Leptobrachium > Leptobrachium leishanense. The sequence goes on along the minus strand of CM019069.1, from coordinate 58,376,138 downwards.
TTCCCTCCCTCTAAAACCTCCATTCCTGCACCAGTTTCTCTTCAGGTGAACGGTGCCAACATTACTTCTACCTCTCAAGCTCCATTGCCTCAGGGTCCTCTTGGACTCCAATCTATCCTTTACTCCTCACATTCAGTCTCTAACCAAATCCTGCTACTCCCACCTAAAAAAACATTGCTAGCATCCGTCCCTTTCTTAATCCAGACTCTACTAAAATGCTCATCCAAGCTCGTATCACCCTCCTTGACTACTGTAACCTCCTTCTCTCTGGCCTTAAGAGATCCCAGATTCTCCCTCTGCAGTCTGTAAAGAACGCCTGTGCCCAACTCCTACACCTCACCTCCTGCACCTCACCTCTGTCAATCTCTACACTGGCTCCCTTTTTTCCTTTAGAATCCAATTCATTATACTGGTGCTTCAATACAAAGCTCTCCATAACCGCGCCCCTGCCTACATCTCCTCCCTTATTAGCCGGTATATCCCATCCCCACCACTTCATTCGGCCAATGATCTGATGCTATCAGTTCCCTCTTACCCGCACCCCCCAACTTTCGCCTTCAGGACTTCACTCGAGCTGCACCCTTTCTATGGAACTGCCTCCCTGCAACGTCAGACTCGCCCGTCTCTCCAGTCCTTCAAGAAGTCTCTGAAAATGCATTACTATAGAGAAGCCTATCGGCTCAATCCATGATCCCCCACTGTCATTTCCTGCTCCATCTTCCCATTCAGTCCTCATGCAACCCGCTACTTCAAATACCCTATTCATCCTCACCTAATGTGTCACCCCTCTCCTCTTAGATTGTAAGCTCTTGAGCAGGGTCCTCCCTCCTTCTGTTCCGTGTGTAACATATATGTATATTTGTTACTCTGTTTCTCCCATTATACAGTGCTAAGGCATTTGTTGGTGCTTTATAAATACTTGTAACTGTAACTAATTCAACGGAGGCAACGGATCTGCCCCTTCTTTTGATTGAGTGCGGAGAAAAAAAACGTTTCAGGTTTTATTTTTTTTTAGCTTTTTTTTGCCTCAAAACAAAAATTTAAATAGTAATTTTGGCATGTTTCTTTTTTTTGTTGGGGGGGGGGGGGCGCGCCGCATTTCTGTGCCTACAGACTCCTGAGGTGCAAATCCGGCCCTGGGCATGTTGGTCCCCCAGGCATCAATGAAAGCGGTGGCATGCCTCCCAAAAGATGCAGGCGAGTAAGATTCGTTTCAGAAAGTCCGCACCTGACATTAAAATTAAGAAAATTCCCAATGTCCTTACCCCAGCCCTTTTGAAATTGCTTACACACAATATCATGGAGAGTTTTCTCAAGTCCCCATGGAGTCCTATGGCTCCCAGAAGATGTTGACAACCACTTATATAGCGGATCGCTCGTACTGCAGAGCCACTAATGGTTAAGGACGCATGTTGAATTCTGCCACGGAGGTCTACCTCTTACAGTCTCAGCCGGGTCCTATGACCTGTCCTTTATATAACGTGATATTGGAATACACAGAAATATTGGAAATATTCTCACAGGTATTTAATTAGAATCGAGGTTGACGGAGCCTGCACTATAGAACTGGATCAATAAATCTTCTTTATAAAGTAATATAGGTTAAAAGCACATTACTGGAAAGTTTTATTGCTGTCAGGCCCCGTTACACAGTGATGTACAGCAGTACTTTCGTTCTAGAAAAGGTAGGTCTGGGGAGAAAATGCGACGCAATAGAATTTGGCCTCACAATAGCATGTAGTTTAAAAAATGCCTGCATTTATTTTCTTTTTAAAATAAGATCTTCATAATTTAAAACATTTATGTTAAGTAAGCACAGTTTATCAGAAATGTCCCACACCATCTCCATATAGACATGTTGTTGCAGTGACTGCTGCAACATTGCAGCCAGGAATTTGTTGAAATCAGGGCTGAAACAACTAATCGATACAGAGAATAGTTGATCACTATTCTCTGTATCGATTAATCGGCTAATAGATGGCTCTAGTTGAAATATGCAAATTCAGACTTTTGGTTGTTACACCAAAACGTTACAGATCTTTGCCAGATATTTCCCATTTGTTCAGAAAAGACCATCAAATGAACTCAATATTTGGAAGTATTGATGCAGGTTTGGCATCGGGCCTGTCCCGCTTGACCACTTGGTGCACCTTTTTAGAGAGACTATTCCGACTGAAGAGTCAGACCCCACTTAAAACCACATATGCTCGTAGCTCATCTGTGCATGCAGGTAGGTCTTAAATTTTATTTAATGCAGTGTGTGCATGAATTATGCCGTGGTCACGCCATCAGGATCCGGGCTGGATTTGCATCTCAGGAACCGGTATGCACAGAAATGTGAAACACCCCAAAACCCCTCCCCAATAAAGAAAAAAGAAAAATGTCAAAAAGACTTTTTAAATTCTTGTTTTGGGGCAAAATATTATTTCAAAAATTTAAAAAAAAAAAAAAATGAGAACCAGTTACTCTTCGGGCTCAAATTAAAGGGGGCAGAATATGTTGCCTTAGTTGCGTTAGTGCAGTGCCATGGTTTGTTTTTATATGTAAAAGCATATATCACCTCTGCCGTAGAACAGAGAAGGAAACAAATCTTGCATTTACTTTTTAAAAAAAAAATATATATTTACACATTACAATGATACCAAACATGTCCATGTAAAACCAGACTGTCCTTTCCAATGACCCCTCACTTAACCTAGTGCGGCGTAAAATTCAAAGATGCAGGTTCCAAAGTCCCCCTGTCTCTCCTCACTAGAGTGGCATGGTCTAGGTTGTTAAGGAATCAATTTGTTGCATCATCTGCTTCATGCTTGCTGGCAATGTGGGAAATGAGAAAGTGCGTTAGCGCAGCATCACTTTACAATTCTAAACTGAATAATACTGCTGCGTTAGAAAATTTTTATTTTTGCATGCTTCCAACCTGGTTATGTTTGGTATCACTGGAAAGGCCATAATCTTGCCTTTCAAATGATACCTCATTTGTCCCTCTAGCCAGAGATACAGTGGTCTATATCATTTCAAAAATATATATATATTTTGTTACACAGAGCAAGGCCACCCCTTTTGTGACAGATGTTCAAAGCTGAATGCTGCCATCAAACTGGTCCTTTGCATGCTAGGGAATCTATGTACAAAATTTACCATTTTCGTGCTTCCAAGGGCATCCAGAATCCAAAATTTTGAGTCATTCGATATTTTGGATGATTCTAAAACTTGGGTCGATTCGGTGATTCGGGTCAGTTGGTTTTTTGTTTTATGTTGCATTATTATACTGTAGAGGTGCTGCCCGGCAGTGTGCGGATTCATATGCATTATTATACTGTAGAGGTAAATCGTTCATATTTTTTTCCCTTTCATACCATTTTAATATGATTAAAGTTGTGCAATGCATATTCATAAGAAAAAAAGGATCTTTCATAAAAACCGATACGTCTGAAGGAAAGAATCTGCAGAATTACCGTATCGACCGAAATATCGGAGCATCCGAAATACCATTCGTCGAAGTCAAAACGAAACGGACCCTTTGAAACGACGAGAACAGACGATCCAAAAGACCGAAAAGTTCTGATGTCACGAGATAAAAGTCGATACGAAACGAGTCGAAACGAAAAAAAAAAATGCGTGCACATCTCTATTGCATGCCATAATGCTTTGAGTGACTCTTTTTTTTTTTTGGAACGGTGTCCCTTCCATGCATCTCATACAAAGTACACATGTAAAAGTAGATTATGACCCATAGAAGCCAGATTCGCACACACATTACAAATGAGCTTGAACTGATAAGTTGCAGAGTATCTAATGCCTACGTACTGTGTGACATGGAATGGGTATCTCTGGGCAATATCCTCCATATCCCCATATAGCATACTGGAATACAAAATCTTTCTATTCCTGGTAAAACAGTTCAGCTAAGGTTACTGTATGTGTTTATTACTGGAGTACCATGCACTTTATCATAAGCTTTTGTATCGGAGCGGATGTCTGCCTAGCCGTGCTCTATTCTATTTCCTAGAATGGCAATAAATCCTTGGTCTTAAACAGCTGAAAAAGTTGCTTCTGTTTCTTCTACCTGCCATTTCCCATGAATAAATACCCAAGTACTTTTTATGCCTTTCAAACTCCGTTTTGCTAATTCACCTGATGGATAGACTTAGTTTATTTACATGTGCTCAAAATTTCACACTGGCTTCATGAAAAGAATTGATTGCAGGAGGGCCACCTTCCAATTTATTATAATTTTATGGCTTATGTATTGTTTGAAAATTGACTTTGAAACAGACTGAATAAATAATTTCATTGCTATGAAATATGGTCGAGGATTAAGTACAAAGGAGCCCGTCGCTGCAATTTGTTTCCTTTTTATTTCGTCGGTTTTAAATATGTGGGTAACATTAAGGATTCTTGATGATTTTTAAAGTGGTGTGATCATTTTATAACGGCAAATGGTCCGTGCTGTCAATATTGCCTATGATAGCAAATTTATTTTGGTTTATTAAAATAACCAAATCGCTCTCTGCCACGTGTCTAGTAATATTCATGGTAGTGAAAGCATTAAAATGCATTAAAAAAAATAATGATATTAAAATAAAAATGTTTAATGTAAAAAAAGAAAGTTACAATGTCAAATAGAAAGTTCTTTCATTGCAGAAGGTCTTTATCCAACGTTTTTATCTTCTCTGGTCAATGAAGGAATCCATATATTTATTTCAAGATTATAGAATACTTCAACTAATGAGATTTACCAATCACAATTTTTTTTTCTTTTTTTATTAGGAGCCAGGTTATTGGGTGAAGATCCACCATTTAGAGTACAGAGATGGAGGCATACTGGACCCTGACGATCTTGTAGCAGATGTGGCAGAGGACAAGGACAAGGTAAGACTTTTCCCTCAATGCTAAAGCAATACATATGTGCATCGTAATTGAGACTAAATGTGATGTTTTTCGCTTGCCTTTGTAATGAATATTTATTGTACTTAATACAGTGCCAACAAAATGCGCACGCGCGCACACACTCAAACCTGTGTACTTATCTTATAGAAGGATACTACTGAGGCCATTGAATATACAAACATACACACAGTGCACTAAGCAAAGTGATTTTAAAATCTCTCGGCATATTTAAGCTGAGGATGTGTTTGATATTTAATCACACATTGTGCTCAGAAGATGTTCAAGCCCGTCGCAACATCAATGTACTCCATCTGTGTGTCCTTATACTAAGCAACCTAATGCCTGCCCATATGATATTCGCTCACCGGTACAGACCGTTACAAAGGTTACTTCTAAATAAACAGTACAATGAGTGAGAAAGAATAACAAACATACATATAAATTAAACACACAGACCAGTAGGAGAGAGGACCGTGCTCGAGAGCTTACAATCTAAAAGGAGAGGGGTGACACACTAGGTGAGGGTAAATTGAGAACCTGAAGTAGCGGAGCGCATGTGGGCTGTGTGGGAAGACGGAGCAAGAGATGAACAATGGGGGATTAGGGAGTGAGCTGATAGGCTTCTCTAAAGTAATGTGTTTTCAGAGACTTCTTGAAGGACTGGAGAGAGGGGGAGGAAGCTATTGCGGAGGAGGGAGTTCCATAGAAAGGGGGCAGCTCGTGAGTAGTCTTGAAGGTTGGAGCTGGGGGTGCGGGTATGAGGAACTGATAGTGTCAGATCATTGGCAGAGCAACTTGGCCGGGTTGGGATATACTTGCTAATAAGGGAGGAGATGTAAGCAGGAGCACGGTTATGGAGAGCTTTGTATGTGAGCACCAATATTTTGAATTGAATTCTAAAGGAAACCGGAAGCAGTGTAGACATTGACAAAGGGGGTGAGGTGTGAGAGGTGCAGGAGGTGAGGTGGATGAGCCTATCTGTCTTCTGGGGCTCTCTGCACAAAGTGCATCTATCGTTGCTTATTTAAGTGGAGTGCACTGTAAATTTGTGTGTGTAGATATCTATCAGTCCAGATCTACAAACACTGAAGAATGCATCCAGTTCCTTGCTCTATTGCTGCATACACATACCTTCATATAGACAAATAACTGAAACGTTTACTGTGCAGAAGTAAGTAATGTATTAACGTTCCTACGTCTGGCCTTTTAACAAGTCTCCATCACGTGCTACCATTTCCTGGATATATATCTAGGTCCGTGTTTTCCAAACCCGTCCTCAGGACCCGCTGACAGGCCAGGTTTTCCAGATATCTGAAGCACAGCACAGGTGATATGATTTGCTGCTCAGTGAGTGCGGGATTCAGTCTGCATTTCCCCAAGGGAATCCTTAAAACCTGGCCTGATAGAGGGTCCTGAGAACAGGTTTGGGAAACCCTGATCTTTGTGAACTTGGCTAATGTCATCTCACCTGCCCATCATATCTAGAATATCATAAAGGCAAGAAAATAATAAATGAGATGGCAGAATTACTTTAATGTAATTATATGCTGTCTTTTAAATCCAAGCAGGAACTCCTAGGACATTTTATGATAAGGTCTCATTTTGTGTGACTTTGACTCCTCATTCATACACCACAAAGGAGAAAAATCAAAAAACCAAATGCCAGGCAAGTGTTGTGGTGAGAAAGATGCAGCATCCACTAACGAATGTTGAAGGCTGGCGTCAGACGAGCATATTTTGAAGAGCGGAAGGAATGTCCATGAGCGTGGACGTTCCTTCAACTCGACGCCCGTCTGGCCACCTCGCTGAGCGCACTTGGTGCGCTCAGCGCTGCAGGGCTTGATCCTCCTATGGAGGATTGCGCTTTGCGGCTCCATCAACGAGAGTCCTAGCACTTTTATGGAGAGGGCTGCTGCACGCTCAGCTGCGTGTGGCTGGCCCCGTAGCAGCATCTCAATGCTGTGACGGACGCCAGAAGGCTCGTCAGTAGGGGCGCACATAGTGGGGTCGTCGGTACGGGCGCACATAGTGCGCTCGTCTTATGCCAGCCTTGACCTTGATTGAGCCTTTTCATAATGTTGTAGCTTATACCTTCTGGGATCTACAACTTGTTACTTTTGTGTTACACAAACCTGCTATAGTTATTGACTTTTTTTTATATCTGGAGTCAGTGGTTACAATTTTAAAAACTATTGTTTGCTGAACCTTCTCCAACCTATAGGTAGGTCAATAGATGGCCTATAATTGGTTGTGCATTTTTAATACTCGGCTGCTTTCAAATTTCTGCATAAAGGGGCAAATCCTTTTTTTTTTCGCCTTTCATTAAATTTTTCTTTTCCTCCAAAAATCCAACATTTGACAGGTCTGATTTTGCTTGTGCATCTCTGAAACTATTAGCAAACCGTCCACCGTGAACACTTGACATTCACAGAATGAGATTCTACAAACTGAAGAGAAATCTTTAAAAGTAAAAGGGATAGGTCCGAGCTAGATTGCAGATACATTCAGAGGGTCTTCAGCTGTGTAACCGGTTATCAGCTCCTGAGCTCGCATCTTGTTCTCTATCCACCATAGTATCCTAAAAATAAGATCTCCCTCCTCGCCAAACAATTTGAATAGTAATATATTCCAGAATGTGATGAATATTATTACTGTCATGCATGTAACACTGAAATTGCATCATTTTCCGAATTAATAAGAGAAAATAGTTTTGCCTGATTGTAGCACACTTGGAAATGAGTTGTCTGTAATGGAATGAGACGGAAGGTTCTCTTTATTGCCATCTAGTGGAATACTGAGGAGATGGCTGGTTAAAAAGTACCTCACGATCCATCTAACCGTATTATTATAGGGCTCTTGCTCAAGGTTTTGTGTAAATTTTATCAAATATAAAATTTAAATCACTTTTAAATGAACGTTATCTTGTTGGGGCAAACATGTCGAAGGTTCTGAGGCCTCTGGCGAGGTCCGCTGATCTGGTATTGTCAGGTCGACGGGGCATAGTAGTTTAGTTTACTCTTTTTTTTTTTTTTTTTTGTTTGAAAGTATTTTACCAGGAAGGATACATTGAGATTTCTCTTGTTTTCAAGTATGTCCTGGGTAGCGAGTATGTACCGTTAGGTGTCTTGCCCAAGGACACTTATTGGAGAGGTTACTCGCTGGGATCGAACCCATGTCTCCACAGGCTCTCTCCACGCAGAGCAGTGATATTACCTCTACTCCACCCAGCTCGATCTGGGCTTGTTACGTGCACATTAATTTCTACGCAGTGAAGTTTTATAAACAAATTTAACGTGTTTTTTTAAAAAGGAATGCTGATGAAACTAACTCTTTGAGTTAAGGGGATCTACCTCTTTAATACTGAAAAGACTGAGCCTGAATAGCGGTTCAACAGAGAAGACACCATTTATAAACAGTGCCTGCCCAAAAAAATCTTTTTTTATTACTACTTTTTTTGGACTGCCTTTTGCTTTGATTACGCCACTGAGAACGAGTGCATGGTTTAAATAAGCTCATGCAATGTCACAACATTTATTACTGTCCAGAGTCGCATTAATTTGTGGCCAAGATCTTGTATTGATGTGTGTCACGGGCTGGGCCTAGCAGATGTGCAGAAATGTGGGTGTGAGCCCAAGGTGCAGTAAACATATCAGATAAGGCAGGATACAGGGTAACAGGGTTTATTTGTAGCAACAAATAAACAGACAAGAAATCATACAGAAGGCTCAAAACAAAACCATAGAAGGAGGCTAGGGGTAGTGGGAATGGGAGAACTGGATAAATATAATATAAAGGATACAAAGAACATATATCCTAGGCAAAGGTACAGATGGAGCAGGCAAAAGGGCAATCAATCAGAATAACAGAGGGGTACTGGGGGGGACAAGGAGGATACCGGAAATAACTGTAGAATCAGAGCAGAGGGAAAGCAGGAATGTCTATGGTACAGAGGGGTTCCAGATAGGGTTCTCAGGAGTATCAGAAGCAGGTCTGCACTTGGCAAGGCTAGCAACTTCAATGAGGAAGCTTAGAGTAAGGGGCGTAGCTTCCTCCATATACAGGGTTGATTAGGGAGGATGAAGGGCAGGTGAGGTTCCAGGTCCATTATGCAAATCATAGTCCAGGAAAGCATATGGAGAGAAAAGTCCTGCAACCTGCATATGGCAATGCAGGACATGGGAAAAAAGGAGAACAAAGGGGGTGCCAGAGGGTCTGGGGGTTCAGACTGTGACAATGTGAGAGCCAGCGCTCTGTGTAAAGTCTTCTCCAGCACATTATCCCAAAGATTCTCAATGGAGTTAAGGTCTGGACTGTGTGGTGTCCAATCCATGTGTGAAAATGAGGTCTCATGCTCCCTGAACCACTCTTGCACAATTTGAGCTCAATAAATCCTGGCCTTGTCACATTGGAATATGCCTGCGCCGTGAGGGGAGAAAAAAAAACATTGATGGAAAAACCTGCTCATTCAGTATATTCAGGAAGTCACGTGACCTCATTTGTTGTCAGCTGAAACATATTACTCAATGCAGTAATTATCCAATGGAAGGCTCGCATCTATTTGCTTGGTTAAATCCAGGTGTTGTTTTTTGGCCAGGCGGTGCACACACAAAGGCAATTCATGCAGACTAAAGCTGACGTCAGACGAGCATCATTGAAGAGCGGAAGGAACGTCTGTGTGGACGTTCCTTACACTCGACGCCCGTCTGGTCACCTCGCTGAGTGCAGTTAGTATGCTCAGCGCTGCAAGGCTCGATCCTCCTACAGAGGATCGGTCTTTGCAGCTCCGTCAACCCTTGTTCTAGCGCATTGACGGAGAGGCTTGCTGCACAGACGCAGCACAGCTGCTGTTGTGCACGCAATTCGTGCACGCGCAACAGCTTGTGGCTGGCCCCGTCGCAGCCTCTCAATGCTGTGACGGACGCCAGAAGGCACGTCCGTATGGGCGCACATAGTGCGCTCATCTGACGCCAGGCTAAAACGATCCTGGTGGATGAAGAGCAAGGAACTGGTTCTCACAGTGGACATTCTGATCATTAGATGCGCAAAAGCCATTCTTTGCTGAAACATTGCCACTGCCACCAATGCTCATCCAATAAAAGCTGCTTTTACCACTGTTGGAGTGCTGATCCCTTTTTTTGACAGTTCTGATCATTTGAGTTATACGGTCCCTAGTAATTAAGGGTGTTCCCATATATTTCTTTATAGGTAATAATAATTTACTACTTTTGTTTCTCTCAGTTTTTAATAGTAACTAGCCCCCACAAATATATCGCTGGTCATCGTCATTCATACAGTATGTGCATCTGTAGAACATAGGCACCATATTGTTTCTTTTCTTAGAAAAAAGAAAGAACAGTGTATTGGAATAATTTCCTACTCCATTGTGTTTGAAAAAATAAACCCGGACGCAAATATTTAAGTTTTTTTTTTCTTTTCAGTCTCATTCATACATTTTTCTTTACATTAAGTAAGCCTCTGCCAAGTCTGTGACAGATACATACAGAACCACATACACGTTATAAGTAAAACCAGGATAAATTAGAAAGAAGTGGCCCCAGACAGGAGTCTGGTAAACATTCACTGTACACGTAGTTCATCAGGATGGATGTATTTATATTTCTGTATCCAGTGAGATGGCGTTTGGAAATGGTTACGGATCAAAACCATTTCCGTTGGCTTGACTACTGTAAACGGGGGGGGGGGGGTCGTCGGTTCCCTTAATGTGTAACATAACCTTCTCTAAGTATTCTATTACTAGTGTATGCACGACACTGTCATATATTAGTGATCTGAACCAAATGGTTTTATCTGTGTGACAGGAGTTTGCTAGCCCCCCCCCCCACAAATAAGTAAACAAAAAAACCTGGGGCTTATGGCCAAAACAAAAAAAGAAAGAGTTCTATACATGATTGTTATTCTAAAAACTGTAGTGGTTTTTACCATTCTTTTAATATGCACAATCGTTAAGTCGTTACACACATATATAATGTCATTGGCGTGCGCAGCCCATTGCGTTAGGGTGTGGACCATGGAACTTTTTGTTAAATGAAAACTTATGCATTTTGTGCAAAATATTCTAAACCTATTATTCATTAGAAATAACAAACCTGTAATCGGATCTAGTCGGTCAGTTTTTATGTTATTAATCATAAACTAGATAAGGGACATTTTAAATGTCAATGTAGGAGGTGAAAAAGGACCTCTTCACCCAACATTGGGGTGTGCCGGGGCACCCCATCCCGACTATGAAACGTCAAGTATCGTTTAAACACTCAATGCTGGTTTATGATATTACAGCTCTGTTATGTATACATAAGCACTAGATATTACAACCCTTGGCATATGTAGAATTTGGTTTTCGGCTGCATAACTTGGGCATTTGAGACCTAATGCAGTGAGTTCCTGTGCATTTATATCCTCGTCACTGGAATTGTGTCTTGGTCAAACTATATACAGAATTGTGAATTCCTGTTTCTTGCTGCTGTCCTCTATGTATGTGTAGCGCTCACTCCCGGAGGAGCCGCTGAAAATGAACCACGGGTCAGTCTCCCCGCACTAGGGAATAAATATACTCCAACACAGTTGTGAGTTTTTATCATTTAAATAGTTTACTAAAATAATAAGCAGATGTTGAGACACGGTATTCACAAGTATTATTACAGTATTTTCGTATCACGGTAAAACGCGTAGCGGAAAAGAAACGAAACACGAGGCTTCGTATTTCGGAAAAATAAAATATTCGCAACCGAACAGAAAAGAAATGCAATTTCCCGATAGTTCAGAAAAACAGAGACACGTAGCGAAACCCAAAAATACAATCTCTTCGTATTACGATAAACGCGCAGCGGAAAAGAGAAAAATATATTTGGAACGTATCTTTAACCCCTGTTCCGATTCGTAACAAATGAGTCCCGCACAGGTTAAGTCCCGGAATGTAAAGGGTGTGTACGTGTGTGTATATGGTACCGGGTACTATTCAACTGGCCAGTGAATTACTTATAACGATGTCTTCGACTAGTCAAGTTGGGGCCCTGTGGGTTTTTGAAACAAACAGCAGCGTGCTTTCTTGATTTTATAAACCGGCCTTGGAGGCCTCTCACCCATCCGCTCGATCACCAAGGCTCCGCTGACCCAGGACGTCTCTCCGCTTAATGCCTGGCTGTGATACTGGCTACTGGATCCGTTGTCTGGCTTTCCTTGCTCCCACCCGGACTTGTCCAGCTACCGCCTTCTCTCCCATCCAATGGACTTGCGGTACTCCTCACTCGGGTCCTCTGCTTGCCTTGATCGCAGCGTGGGTATAGACAGGTCTCTGCAGGGTCACTGTCCCGATCCCCCAGCACCAGCGAGGTAGCCCCTGCGCTCTGGCCTGGTCACGATCCTCCACAGCTCGGCCTGCATCCTTCTCCTTTCAGCTCCCAGCTCACTCTGAGCATGCTTTCCACGAGGCTGGTGATGCCTTTCCTTTCCTACACACCCACTTCCTGTCCTTACGCAAAGCATCATGGAAAAGGTAGTTTAGTGCCTTGTGTTTGTCCAGCATAACTTTCCATGGTCTCTGTCTCTGTCTGGCCATTGCAAGTAAATGCAGCAGAACAGTCTTTTTAAACACATCGCTACACCTCCCCCCCCCTAAACTCTTGGGTCCTCCCAAGGGCGTGTAACGGGTACATGTGTCGGTCATACATAACATAACAGTTGCATTACATTTCTACTTAACATTTCTAACTTTAGCCTACATATTCAGGGTTGACAACAGGCAGCAATTTTCCTCAATCTCCCCCAAACCCTTAGACACCTTGGCAATTAGAGCTGACACTTCTGGAAACCTCCGCCCAGTTGTTACAGCCTCCTCTGTGCTATGTCCTGGTGAATCAAATGTGAGTCTCTGAGGGGGTCGTACTGAACGTTTAGGTTCAAATTTTTCAAGAACCTCTTCAGTCAGGAGAGCTGACTCTACAGGCTCAATCTCTCATCATCAACCATCGGAGCCAACACTTCCTCGGAATATGAGCCCTCCAGTGAAGGCATAGAACTGTAATCTATGGATATTTCCTCTAAAACTTCAGGAACTTCCCAGGTCTCAGGTACTGCAGGTGCTCGAGTCATAACTTCAGAGATATCAGACCCTAAATCACTCTCACCCCAGTCAGAAACCGGCTTGACGCTCTGGGACTCAGGTGCCCACACCCAGCTCAGACACCAGCCTTCTTCTTCACTGTCTTCTTCACTCTCTCTAACGGAACGGAACTGATGAGACCGAATAGTAGGAGTCGGACGGGATATAGGCAGACCAGGCACAGATAATTTGTCTCCAATCGGTACTTGTACAGTCTTTCCTGAACGTAGGGCCTTCTCTGTCCCTTCCGTTCTCCTCAGCCTTCTTATTTCTGTAGTGGTTCTCTGTTCCTTGACCCTCCGTGGACAGGCCGGTCGTGACATCGAGTGTGCCTTCTTAGGAGCAGGATTCTCTTCCGTGACCAGTGGGGTTAAGAGGTGTCTCAACACATCAGCGTTCATCCCCACTATCATAGAACTTCGATTAGCTCCCGAGGGACGAGGACACACAATTGCCAACGTGTCACATACTCTCGGTTGTCCAGCGATTTCCGAACTGAATTCTAGCTTCACCTGTATATATCCATCATAGGGAAACTTCTCCATTCCCATACCCCAGATTTCGAGATCCTTCAATTTCTTCAGGGGTATATGCTTCAGATATTTCTGATAGAAGTCTCGGTAAATCAGCGTTACTTGAGCACCCGAATCTAGAAGAGCCTTAGTATAGACTCCTTCCACTTGAACCGGGATGATGGGCGAAGGACCTATCAACTTGTCAGGGAACTTTTTCGTAGCAGCAGGAGAGGTAGACCCAGTCTGTTGTACTCTAACCCTTGTCCTCATACGTGGTGACTGCGGGCATACATTTTCCTCCCGTGACATAGGATCAGACCTCCAGGGAGAGGATCTTCTAGGTCTAGCAGGCACATATAGAGACCCTCCCTGTCTCCTTTCTGGGCACTGAGCCTTGAAATGACCGAATTCTCTACAGGCAAAACATCTTCCCCACGAGGATGAGGGCACACTTTCTTCCTGTGTCTCATTTGAAAATCCTCTGTCGGAGACCACAGCAACCGCTGCTGTTCGTATATCTGAGAGAGACTTCAATATTTCAGTCTGCATTTCTACTACTTTCAAGATTGTCCGGCATAGGTCCGTGTGTGTCTGTTCCATCTTAACTTGGGCTTCTTGTACTCTCGCGAGAGTCTTTTGTATCTCACCATACACCTGGTTTGACGACTTTTGAGTTATCTCCGGCTCATATGTCTCTTCCGGATCTTCCTCATCTGATGAACACTCGTTATACTCTATGGGTTGCGCATAGACCTTCGCTCCCCTTTTTCCAAGCTTCTCTTCCAGAAGGGCTTCTTCCTCCCGAACAACTCGAATCAGTTCTAGGTAATTTAACTCTTTATTACCTTCTCGAGTCCTCAGCTGCAACATCACAGGATCTAAAGGTAAGGCACCCTTCAATATCTGACGCATTCTAACCTGATCCACTGTAGTGGGGTCTGTTCCTTTCTTCAACAGTACTTGGTACAGTATCTTATCCAGGCGCCTCATGTATTCTGTCATCTTCTCACCCCTTTTCTGGTAAGTATGCTCCTATTGGTACATTAGCTCAGCAGCCTTTTCCGTTCGCCCGAAGACTTCCTGTAATATGTTCAGGTAATCTAGAGCAGTACAGTCTCTCTTACTCAGCTTCAGATTCCTGACAGCCTCTGACGCAGGTCCCTTTAAGCTCTCAGTAATTCTTTGCTTCTTCTGCGCTTCAGAGACGTCCCACTCATCCAGAGCCTGCATCGCTTGTTCCACCCATTCTTCGAAGGTTTCTTCTCCCGCCGGAGTTGGCAAGTTTCCTGAAAATTTTTCCAACTTCCGATATCCGAAGCTGATGTAAGAAGGGTGAGCCCTCTGACACTTAACCACGAGGTCTCCAATAGCAGCAATGAACTCCGGCCCGATCATGGCCAGCGGGCTGGATGCAGGAATGTTCGCTGAATCACCACGTGGCTTACTTGGCTGGATCAGACGAACTTCCACGTCGTCGGTTAGCTGTATACTCACGTCCTGAAAACACACAGGAACACCCTTTCTCCACTCAAAAAGAACATACGTGTGAGAAGTCTCTGGTTCACTTTAATGTCCGCTAGAAACCCCGCTGGTCAGGTGCCAACGCTGCCACGGCCAAGCGGATCTGCTCTTCTGCCCAGGTGCCTACAGGAATATCCATTACTACACTCAACTCTAACTGGCCACCCTGTGCTTTACACCACTCTGCTGCTTCATCTGGATCCATATTTAACCCTTTAAATGCGGTTTTTCCAGAGACTGAGATCCCGGAAACGAGCCCCCACGTGTAGCGCTCACTCCCGGAGGAGCCGCTGAAAATGAACCACGGGTCAGTCTCCCCGCACTAGGGAATAAATATACTCCAACACAGTTGTGAGTTTTTATCATTTAAATAGTTTACTAAAATAATAAGCAGATGTTGAGACACGGTATTCACAAGTATTATTACAGTATTTTCGTATCACGGTAAAACGCGTAGCGGAAAAGAAACGAAACACGAGGCTTCGTATTTCGGAAAAGTAAAATATTCGCAACTGAACAGAAAAGAAATGCAATTTCCCGATAGTTCAGAAAAACAGACACGTAGCGAAACCCAAAAATACAATCTCTTCGTATTACGATAAACGCGCAGCGGAAAAGAGAAAAATATATTCGGAACGTATCTTTAACCCCTGTTCCGATTCGTAACAAATGAGTCCCGCACAGGTTAAGTCCCGGAATGAAAAGGGTGTGTACGTGTGTGTATATGGTACCCGGGTACTATTCAACTGGCCAGTGAATTACTTATAACGATGTCTTCGACTAGTCAAGTTGGGGCCCTGTGGGTTTTTGAAACAAACAGCAGCGTGCTTTCTTGATTTTATAAACCGGCCTTGGAGGCCTCTCACCCATCCGCTCGATCACCAAGGCTCCGCTGACCCAGGACGTCTCTCCGCTTAATGCCTGGCTGTGAAACTGGCTACTGGATCCGTTGTCTGGCTTTCCTTGCTCCCACCCGGACTTGTCCAGCTACCGCCTGCTCTCCCATCCAATGGACTTGCGGTACTCCTCACTCGGGTCCTCTGCTTGCCTTGATCGCAGCGTGGGTATAGACAGGTCTCTGCAGGGTCACTGTCCCGATCCCCCAGCACCAGCGAGGTAGCCCCTGCGCTCTGGCCTGGTCACGATCCTCCACAGCTCGGCCTGCTTCCTTCTCCTTTCAGCTCCCAGCTCACTCTGAGCATGCTTTCCACGAGGCTGGTGATGCCTTTCCTTTCCTACACACCCACTTCCTGTCCTTACGCAAAGCATCATGGAAAAGGTAGTTTAGTGCCTTGTGTTTGTCCAGCATAACTTTCCATGGTCTCTGTCTCCCTCTGGTGGCCATTGCAAGTAAATGCAGCAGAACAGTCTTTTTAAACACATCGCTACATATGCCATAGAAATTCAATTAAGAGCAAAATGTGACTTCTCTGTTCCTTATTTCCAAAGGAACAGCATTAAAGTTACACTTGGATTTCGTTACAGCATGCCATAAAACTATCGGCGTAATTTATACCCTCACGCCAAATGATTTCTTTTTTAAATGCAAAAAAAACTTAAACACACAATACTTGTTTTACTAATAAAAGTGTCGGAATGTTCTTCTGGATTATGTTTTTGACACAATGTTTCTGTTGCTGCAAACATGTGATTTCATACCATGGCACAGAGCTCTCCGAACGTATCTCATCTCACCGCCTATTAAATGTCTTGCCTGAGACCTTGTGCAGTGTGTGTTCCTGTGTTTATTTGAATATCTTCTGGACGGAGTTTGTCTGGAGTGGGAAACTAAACCCTCTAACAATACTTTTGGCTTTGGGCTCACACTAAAAAAACAGTGTGTGTAATCGTTATGGGAATTTACTGGGAAAAAGCGATTCTTTGCCCTCACTCCTTTTATTATTGTGACTTTTATTTTTCCTACACCTAGAACAAATTCATACGAATACTGGTGCAAATGGGTAACCTAAGAAAACCTTTTTGTAGAGGTAGATACCAGCCTAGATGTTAAGCTTTGCAGGTTACAGGCAGACTGGGAATGGAACATGGGTCGTTTCTGAAACGGCCATGTTCCCTAAAAATGTAACAGACTTGGTAACTAGGGTCACTCTCCACATTGGCACGAACAGGTCTATTCACTAAAGGGTGAAGCCTGGAGAATTGGAAAGACAAGAGAACAAACTAGACCAAATAGCCAATTTGGAAAGTAAGAGAAATGAGACTTTGTCTGGCTTGGCTATGTTTACCTAGATTTTTAACTTCTCCTGCCAATTCTCCTGAGTTTCCCCCTTTAATGAATAGACCTATAAGTAACCGGTTATCCTGCATGATACTTATGCAGGATCTACAGAACGTGATATCTATATCTCTAGATCTATCCATGCTTATCCGCGCCCTCTTTTGATTTGTAACTTGATGCAAGAGGTAATTCTCCAGTTACTTACCCATGATGCCTGAGCCATGGAATTGATCGACAAACAAAACAGGAATCTGCACTCTGGCAATACTTGTGTGCGTGGTCCAGGGGGTTCTCAGTCCCTGTAGAATGGATAGAGGAATGAAGGATCCACAACAGGCATACAAAAAGAGACCTTTATTCCACAGAGGTGGACCAGGCCATGTTTCAACTCTAGTAGCGTCTTAATAAAGACTTGACCGTGACTCTCTTAGGGTTGAAACGTTGCCTGTTTCAATTGGCATACAAAAGGAGAGCTTAATTCTTCCCTAGTGTTGCATGATCTTCATCTGAATCATGGAATTGGCCATTGTTCCCCTCCAGAAGCCTAATCTGTGACCCGGACTCACTATATTAATGATTTAACAAATTCACAATTGTGTAGAGTGAAGAACAGCCTTTGTACTCCATGTTTGAAAGCAATAACTCCTACAGGATGGCTGAGCGCCATAACAAAATGTTGAAATGTCATGGGTGACAA
This sequence comes from Leptobrachium leishanense, assembly GCA_009667805.1. Classification (NCBI taxonomy): domain Eukaryota; kingdom Metazoa; phylum Chordata; class Amphibia; order Anura; family Megophryidae; genus Leptobrachium; species Leptobrachium leishanense. The sequence continues at coordinate 58,358,154 of CM019069.1, read as the reverse complement.
AACAACCCCTCTCCAAACGTTTCAGCTGTTAACAAAGATCTTATTTCAATCAGAGAAGAAACTTTTTCATAAAATCCAGTTAGCATTAAAATATACCCTTTTGGCATTTCAGGTCAGTTAATGGTTATTCCCAGCGCAGTAACATTTCTGGATCCCCAAGAACTCCCATTAACAATGCAAGCTCACATTATAACTAGCAGTAGGGCACAGGAGTCCTTTGAGCCATAGCACACCCCCCCCCCTACTTTTTGGGTGCAGTATTGTGAGGTTGACAAAGGCCTTATTGTTATACTACTTTTGTACAAGCATGAATCCCCAGCAACTTAGAATTGTTAGCAATTCCTAGGGCTCATGGTGATTTTGTACGTCTAAGCTGTAGGAGGAGTAAAACTAACGAGTAACCCCATGGAAAGCCAGTAACTTAGATACTGCCGACTGGTAATGGCAAGACGAAGGTTCACAATTCTGCTAGACCCCTGCAGTGTCAGACAATGGCTACAGCTCAACTTGAAACGGCGTCCCTAGTGTCTCCTTTGATTAGACTTTTTCAGGAGTTTGTTTCGAAATAACTCGAGCTGATCTTATTTCTCAAATAATAGACCTACATCACAAAGCGTGCATGTGCTAAAATACGCAAGGACATTGACGCTTAATGTATACGCCACAATGGTTGGCTTGGAGGGGGGTATTGGGAAATATGTCATTAACCGTACCGCTCATCTTTTCTGTCAGACGTATTCCATGCTCCACAGATGACAGTCACTTACGTTTATTGTCTATTTGCAGAATGCACTGAAAACAGCCATCCTAGCAGTCATTTTTTAATGCTTCCTCAGCAGTTTTTAAGTGCTTAAGTAATGATGCAAAACGAGGGAGTGAATGTAGAACCGTATAATTTGTTAGAGATGCTATCTCGCTACACGTAGTTCAGATCGTGTCGGCAATCATTTACATTATTGGTATATTTGTACAGCTTTCTCTCGCCCCTGTCTCTGTTGATATTATGTATGTAAGCCCATCACATTTAACTTCTTGCCTGAGCCACGTTTACTTCCTTGCTAATTTAATAAATGAGCTCCAGTTATACTGAATGACGAGCATTCTTCGGGTGGAAAGTATTTAATTTTTTGTGTGAGCTTTATTAGGTGTAGCAGAGGAATCTCAAAAAGGAATCCACAGAAGACATAGAATCCATACAAACTTATACACCAGGGATGTCAAACACCAGCCCACCGGATGTTATGCCTACAATTCCCAGAAGTATTTGAATGTAATAGATGGCCAAGGAATCATGGAAGTTGTAGTTCAGACAGGTGTGGGGCCAGAATTTGACAGCCTTGGAACACGTTCCACACAGTTGTAATGCATATTGTGGTGACGTCATTGTGTTTTTTTTTTCTATTTTTAATCAAGTTCATGCACTTAGAATTTTAAAAAGCAAAATGAATGTCACACAAAAAATGGGTTTAAAACGTCAATTAGTTCAGCCGTAGAACAGCTGGACTGAACCACTCAGACAAAATCCTGTATTCCTGATCATGTCAAATCAAATGCTTCTTATAGAGAAATAAACTGATCTCAGGCCTCCTAACCCAGCTCAGAAGTGTACACTGTGTTCGAAGACTCTTTGAAAATTCCCCTTAAATCGTTCTCTGATCCCCTGAATCTGGGAGTGACGTCACCTACAATAGCAGCCTGATATATGGCAATGGCTATGGATCATATAAATGTCAAAATGTACTTAAAGGCCTAGAATGACTTTTGATTCTGTACATTTTGTGTTTTGTTAAAAAAATGTTGTCATGGCCCTTTTTTTGAAGTACTTTGAATGTATGTTGGTATGATATTATTAAATCAGCTTTTTTTTTTTTTTTTCTTCGGCATACAACCTAAGCCTGATCTTTTGACTCTAGAAATTCCCCAAATACTGAATTTAGGCTGGGATCAGACGAGCGTCATTGGAGAGAGGAAGGAACGTCCGTGAGAGTGGCCACTGGTGGCCGTCTGGCCACCTTGCTATGGAGGATTGTGCTTTGCAGCCCCGTCACCGCGCGTCCTAGCGCATCGATGGGGAGGCTTTGATAACGGACACTTGTTGCGCGCGCATTTCATGCTCTCGCACAAGTGTGTGACCGGCCCCGTTGCAGCACTGCGCCGGTAAGCACGTCCATATGGGTGCACATAGTGCGCCCGTCTGACGCCGGCCTAAGCTGTTTAAGAAACCCTGTTTTGAAATAAACCTATGGCTCACCGAAAAGGAAATGAGATCTTGCAGCCAAAAATGTGTGAGTAGGAAAACCTTCATAAAGTAGTAAAAACATCACTTTATTCCTTAACTCTAATAGTTCTGTAAATTTAAAGGTATAGAACATAAACTTTTTTTATTTTTTAGTTTTAGCGATCACTCCCCTTTAAGTACTTCAGCCCGCATATTGAAAATAAAATGCAGGGATGTTTGATGGTTCTTTAATCTCAGAAGCTGTTTGATGGGTGACCTCGTTATTATTTTCATGTAATGAGGAATCATTTATCTGGAATTACAGCGGTTTGCTGCCACGGGGTTGCTCGTAATCTGTCTGCTGTATCATCTCCGAATGCAGCCCTGTTTATTGCAAAACCGAATTGAATCTTGCTATCATTATCTCTTACATTTAACTGGCATGTTATTATTGAGTCAACAGATGAGCCTTGCTTTGTAATTGCCTGAAACCTATCCAAATTCCACACTCTAAGCGCGGAATGGAATAATAAAAGGTTATGTGAAAACATGTCTACAATCCTGAAAATTATGGATGCGACGTCAAATTAAAAACTGTCCCCCTACTTTTTATGTACAGTAAATTGTTGACGGGATAATTTTTGCCTTCCTGGCTAAGACCACATGTTCTATGTATCGTGCCACTTAAATGACTTTCATGAAGTCTGATCCAGCTGCTTGTAATGTCTTATTCCAAAGGAAATTGGTGCGATCAAATGAAAACCCTACTGCTGGGTGTCTCATGTTTTGTTTACTGTGTGGTTTATTTCTATTTTATTTAATTTTAAGTAGAATCTAAGTGTGAGCTTTGAATCTAGAAATTCTCCCAAATACTGAATATAGCGGTTTAAGAAACCCTGCTTTAGAAATAAACCTATGGCTTACCGAAAAGAAATGAGATCTTGCGGCCAAAAATGTAGGAAAACTTCAAAAAGTAATAAAAACATCACTTTATTCTATAACTCTAACATTTCTGCTGGATGTCTCCCTTTTTGTGTACTTTGTTTCATTTCTATGATTACGTTGTTGTATTTAAAGCGCACCCGCCATCTGATTTTTGATACGTATTTTGTTGCAGCCTAATTAAACAATTAAACCTTATTATTGTACAGCTTCCAATGAACTTTTGTAAGTTTTTGTAGCACCTAATCTGATTGAACTTGTCATGGAGGTAGCCATGTTTTTTGCGTCCTCCTTTGTGGGAAGGATTAAACCGCTACTCTGGGATTTTCGTCTGGCTGGGATGGCTCTGGGGAGGGGGGTGTTCAGATGGCAAGAATGCTTCTAGTATTCGTTATGAAGGTCTGAAAAGGTTTTCTCTCTCATCCCACTGTTTAGCTGCAGTACTAACTTATAGACTGCGTGCAGGGCTATTCAGAGAGAGGTGAAAACCTTTTAGAATTGGCTGGAGAAGAGAATAAGCTAGACCAAATAGCCAATTTGGGAAGTGCGATAAATGGGAGAATTTTTCTGGTTTGACTATTTTGACCTAGAATTTTCAATTCTCCAGTCATTCTCAAGGTTTTCACCTCTTTCTGAATAGCCCTGATGGTGTGTATGTATAATATATATAGATTTCTATCCCCCTTTCGCTAAAAATCTATATTTGGCTGACTCTTACAGGGGGAATCACAGCACTGTAGGGAAGGGATAACCGTTCAAACATACTGACCATCCAGCATCCCTATCCGTTCAGAAGATGGAGTCATTCGCAAATGTGGGTGTTTAGAGAAAAAGTACTTCTGTACTGCCGGCAGCCTCTACCCAATTATTTATGGGGGGGGGGAGGACACTCTTCAGTAGAGTGTTCCTTTTAATAATGCATTTGCATTTGTTATTTTAAAAAAAAAATTTGGATTATTCACCATGGCCCTATTCCAAGGTTGGTGTAAACGTGACTCCATTGACTGTAATGGCTGTGGTAAATTTAACACAAACTTTGGAATAGGTGCAACTTTACACCTCAAATAACCCTCTGCAGACCATAAATGATGATAATACATAATTATAGAAGATTTCATTCTTTTTCCTTATATTATTTAGACCACTTTGGATTATCATCCAGAGTATGGGGTTGTGGGCCCAAACCTCGCAGCACTATAAATCTTTTTAAAAGGAGAAAAAAAAGGTGGTGTACAGTGCCTTCTGTATGTATTCTTTAGGGTAAATGGGCTTGGGCTATGATGTGTTTTTTTTAATGTCTTTAGGCTTTATAGTCATTGTTATGACCAGGGCTGCCATCAGAAATCTTGGGGCCCCTTATTGAAACACTGATAGGAGCCCCCTTCCGCCAGCTGCCCATTTTAGTAAGTGAATTAAAATTTACAGACCTTTTCCTCAATTTCTGCTTACATTATTTTACAGAGGGTTGGCTAAATCCCTAGGTGGAGAGCGCCCTGTCTGTACAGCTACCTGGTGCAGTCCATATTAATTGTTCTTTCAGTGAGGAGTCAGAGTGCACTCACAGGCCCCAGATTCCTCGACTCAGCAGGAAGTATGTTTTGGTGGGTTGGTCATGGGTGACTTGTTGGGACCCTTAGATCTCTGACACTTGGACAAGTTGCACAGGGTTTGGCAAGGTCCCTCTTGAGTCACTGGGCCACTGAACACATCATGGGCTGTCACACCGATGATGGCGGTCCTAATTATGACTACCACGTTTTCTTAATTTACCATGGGCTTAAAAACTAGTCGTATATGTGGTTGTTTCAGGTTGCAATAACAGAGAAAATAGACTAATTGTCTGTGAATATATTTCCAGTATGGTCAGAAATATACAATATAAACCAATACAAATGCAGGTTTATAAAGCGTTTCATATATGCATGTGCACCTTTCAAAGAGTGGCTTTTTTTTTTCCCTGCCTTGGTCTCTTGTAATAAAGAAAAACTTGCGGTTTAATTTCAGCTTCTGGTTCCGCTATTAAAAGTCAGCCTATAGTATATTAGCAGTCGATGTTTTGTATTTAATGGATCAATATTTGCTGCATGTATTTTATTCACATAGTTCTGTTTCATATGTTTTTGTGTTCTCTGAGCAGCTGGGAGAGCCATCCATGACATATTTTAGTTGTGTAACATGTCAAATCAACCTCTTTATCTGGGTATGCTATATCTTCTATTTTGTGTCAAGTTGAGTAGCGACATAAACACGAATTGCCTTCGCAACACTTGATCTAACTTTAGAAAGGCTGTCGTGAAACCCTTCACGAGTGCATGCGATGGATTTCCATATGTAAAGGTTTCTGATGGAAACAAATGTATTGCTTGTTATGTGCTGAAATTTCTTCTACAGATTTAAATGGGAAGCCATGAACAATTGGATCTGGTGAATGTGAAATTAACCTCCCTGACGGTCTAATTTTTTGGGAAAAACGCGTCTAAAAGCGGTCTATTTTTTATTTATTATTGCCCCCCCCCCCCTAGCAGCATCCCACGTTGGAAGTGGTATCCCCGAGCAACACTCGGGATGCCGCTGGATACATCACTTCTCCCGCGCTCCCTCGATGTCCCCATCTGCCTCCTCCAGCGACCGTGACCTTATACTTCCTGGTTCCTTCCTCGCAAGAGGGAATCCAGGAATTAAAATGCTGCGATCGCCGGAGGAGACTGCAGTGATCAGCGAGAGAGCGCAGAGAGAGGTGATGTATACGACCCGAGTGTGTCTCGGGGTTACCGCTCTCAGCGGTGAAATTTAACCCCGAGACACGCTCAGGATAACCATCAGGGAAGTTAAATGACTGGTGTGGGGACAGGCACTAAGGAATCCAGTACATATCTTTTCACACCCAGAGGTATGAAAGTGGTATTTGGAGGAGCTACCTGCTGCAACAATGTTTCCAGTCGCCAGCCAGAAACCCAATTCGGGGCACAACTGTTCCTGAGGTTGTATTTACTGGATGGAGCAAGTAAATGAACTTCAATTTCAGGTCCTTACAAAACCCAAGATCCATAAGGCCATATCCAACAGGAATTTGGAGATTTTGCCTATTTGTCAATAATAGGCCTGTTGCCTGCATAAATTATTCGTGGCCCTCGCTATTTCACATATCAAAGGGATATAGGAAATTGCTGGTTCAACAATACATTTTCCCTATATAACCCCAACGATAAAGCATATTTGCAGTGTATCTGGTTAGATCAGTGACTTCCTAACAGTGTGAGTTACAAAGCTCTTCCTCCCAATATCCCATTTGGATGCTACATTTTAATTGGCGAAGTTGGTTTACCAACTGAATGCAATTTTGTTGTTCCTGTGTATTTCCTGGTGTAAAATGTCTGAGTCTGATGGCAGCATGTGGCCATGGCTTTGCAATGTTGAGCAACAGCTGGGTTTACAGAGGGCGAGACTGTTAACAGAATATGGTTATAATACAATACATTTTAAGGACGTCTCAATCAATGAAGGTTTCTTGGTAGGCAAAACTATGGATGTTATCCACTAAGTGCCAACAGGGCTGGTGCTTCCACTAGGCAGGCTAGACAACCGCCTTGGGCTCACTGACACCTAGGGGTGCAGCCGGCCCCAACCTGGATTCCATTGTACCCCTTCCTCGTTTGTTAGCCGCCACTGCCAGCTACAAAAGAAAAGCGGACCCCGCTAGCGGCGCAGAAGGTGGGCATCTTATGGTGACGCACAGGCTCCACCAGATGATGTGCAGGCGCCACACGAGGCAGATGAAAGAATGGCAGAGAAGAAAGAAAGAAAAAAGAGAGGCACGAAAGAAAGGGAGAAATAAAGAGGCAGATGAAAGGAAAGTCACAGGAGGCAGAGAAAGAAACGGGTAGATGAAAGGAGGAAAGAGGCAGAGTAAAAGGGCACAAACTGATCCCGGACACGACCAGCGTAGGGGTAAGATGGGCACTGAATGACAGTGTGCAGCCCCCATGCACAGTGTGTGTGTGTGTGTGACCCCGCACACAGTTTGTAGGCCCCCCCCCCCGCATTTGAACAGTTGACCATTTTGTCTGGGGGGCAAGTAACTGGTCTTGCCTAGGACACAAAATAGTCTAGTACCGGCCCTCAGTGCCAGTGTATGCTGGCATTGCAAAAACTGGCTAAATTCACCTGTGTTGCAGTGTCAACCACTGTCACGTCTCACAACTAAAAAACTAAACAGCAAGAGAACAAGCTGCACAGTAAAGCTTCTCGTTTTTAGTTTTGAGGAGCTCTCGCATTTCTCGGCACTGCAATACCGGTGATTTTATTTATTTTTTTGCAATGCCAGTGCTTGGTGGATAAGCCATTTCAATAGAATGTGGTTAAATGATATATATATATATATATATTTGATTCTTCAGATTCCGACATGTGAGGCCTCAGTTTGAGCAAGGCCATAGGCAGCAGACTAACTTGCCTAGTCAATGAGCCTGCTCTGAGGCAAACCTGAACCCAAAATTTGAAAAGCCAGGAATTGTGCACTAGCAACCACATTTTATGCATAAAACTTTCCAGCTACAACAAAAAATATTGTGCACTTTCATTCTGGTTATTTCTGTTACACTGAGGTTGTAATAACTTCTACTCAGTACATAAAATAAGCATCTGGTATGTCAATAGCAACCAAGGGATAACCAGTGAAGCGCTAAATAATTTTTCTCCTGGGTTTATTTACATGGCAAGTCACACAGGTTGTGTCACTCATATCTTGTAAGAAATAATATATACAAAAACAGTTTATCGCAGACCGCTAAACTCTTTTTAGTTAACTCCAGTGAGAAGTTTTAATTTCCATGGCTAATGAACCCAAACTTTTTATTTATGAAATGCTACTGGATTTTAATCTGTCAAAACATGTAAGAAGCTTTCTGCATAATTAAATCAACTCTATAACTTAAGGCAAGTACAAAAAAAATGAAAAATGTAAACAACAACAAACACCTTGCCGTTTATGGAAGTTTGTGATTAGTGCCTGCTTTTTAATTCACAGCACAGGTTTGGTAATCAACATGTCTCATGCCACTGAGTAAGGAAATTGACAGTAATAGTTGCAGTTACCTGAGTGATTACATTGAAACTTTTTTTTGGAGCACGTAGTGAGAACATTATGGATACGGAAAGAAAAAGCGAGAGGGGAGCAAACAAGAAAAGCAAAGCAAACTGTCACCAACGAAGTGAGGAAGAAAAGTTTTCTCTAGATTACTTAACGCAAATAAATACAACTATACATTTTCATAGCTCGATCACCAATAACACGGGTGGATGTGTAGCGCTCACTCCCGGAGGAGCCACTGAAAATGAACCACAGGTCAGTCTCCCCGCAATAGGGAATAAATATACTCCAACACAGTTGTGGGTTTTTATCATTTAAATAGTTTACTAAAATGTTTGGCAGATATTGAGACACGGTATTCACAGATATTATTACAGTACTTTCGTATTGCGATAAAACGCGTAGCGGAAAAGAAACGAAACACGAGGCTTCGTATTTCGGAAAATAAAATATTCGTAACCGAACATAAAAGAAAATGCAATTGCACGAATATTCAGAAAAGGGACACGTAGCGGAACCCCAGAATATACAATCACTTCGTATCACGGTAAACGCGCAGCGGAAAAGAGAAAAATATATTCGGAACGTATCTTTAACCCCCGTTCCGATTCGTAACAAAATGAGTCCTGCACAGGTTAAGTCCCGGAATGTAAAAGGTGTGTATGTGTGTAAGGTACCCGGGTACTGTTCAACTGGCCAGTGAAATTACTTGACTAGTCGAAGACCTTTCTTAAGTTGGGGCCCTGTGGACTTTAAAGAGAAAACAGCAGCGTGCTCTTTGTATTATAAACGGCCTTGGAGGCCTCTCACCCATCCGCCGGTTGCTTTAGGCTCCGCTGACCCAGGACGTCTCTCCACTGGATTTTGACTGGGGATACTAGCGGCCGGATCCGTTGTCTGACTCCCCGTAGCTTGTCCACGACTTTTCCTCAGCTCACCGCCTGCTCTCTGTCCCCGATCCGCTTGCGGTGACTCTTTACTCGAGGTCTTCGGTTGGTTCCCTTTTTTCAGCAACTCTGGAACTTGGAGGGCTCCTTCTCTTGAGGACTGAATGACCCGGTGACCGAACTGACAGGTCTCACTTGCTTCCCGCCCTAGGCCCTCTCACGAAAAAATGGCACTGCGTCTGCTCTCTCTCGTTCCCTGGCGCGCTCTGGCTCGTTCTCCACGAGGCAGAGGATGTAAGTGTCCAGTCCCCACCCACTTCCTGTCTTCTTGCAAAGCATGCCGGGCATTGTAGTCCCAAGGTCCAGTATCTCTGATCGCGATAGTCTCCATCTTGTGGCCAAAAATAGGTACTGCCACAGCAAGATTTTTAACACCGCGCTACAGATGTTAAAAGGGTTCTAAAGAAAGCCGTGAGATTTCATTGCTTTCTTGGTCTGCGCACTTTGGTGCGACTCCAATTCGCTGACCCGATGGTGATTTCGCCATCGTTCATGCCACAGTATGGTTTGTCTGAATTTTATCCATTTAATAGGTTTTGGACTAAATGAATTACCTCATTGTAACTGACCCCTACTGTCTGCCTGTCCGGCTCTCCAGACACTCGCTCACAAAGATCGTCCAGGCCTTCGAATCGCTCTGGATTTGATGCCCTGAAAGCCAATCCGCTCTTTTTGACCCGCTGCTTCTGATTCGATAGTTCCGGCCTATTCGATCCTGCAGATGATGGATTTCGGATGGCTGCGAAGTGCTTTCCCAGGTGAGATGATTTATAGCCCTGAATGAGAAACCAGGCAAGCTGTATGTTCAAACGGAGACTCCGTTGTAGCACAAGAACAAACACCGGGCAGGCTGTAGGTTCAAACAGGAGATCTGATCTATTGGGACACGGTGTTTTTTATGACAACATTCAAACTTCCCGCCCACCCCAACAGTTCCCATTGGCTGGTTTCAAATCCACTGCAGGCTTCACTCAGGTCCTCCTCAGACTCCACTTGGGTACACCAGGCTTATGCAGATGAGGTCTTGAAAGGGCTGGCAAGTTACTCCACGGTGAATCACACAAATTCACAATCCATGATCACACGCAGTAATTTATATAAGCTATTGTACCAGGAATCCTATATGGGTCATTGTTTGCCGAAGACCAGGTTAGATTTACAATTTCCTCAAACATGCAGCAGATAAAAGCGACAATGGCATTCTTGCGTAATCATAGATTCAACATAAATGTTACCAACACAGCAAGTTGACAGAAAAACATTGTACAAAACCACTGTTTAAGGGGAATAAGTTCTAAAACCGGGGAACACAAAGGAAATAGTCTGTGCCTTTTTAAGCAGATGAGCTCCATGTCAGGTCCATGTCACTCCTGAAAGCCCACTGGAACCACAAGGCTTAAATTGGCATAGGCTGCCATGTGTCCAGTCTCCAATCATGAGTAAGGGGGAAGAGCTCACTTGTCTCTTCCTGGACAGGATTCTACCTTACAGCTTCCACTTATGCGTGGAAGGTGAGGAGTATGAGAGAAACTGGAGGAATTGTGCAGCCCATTGTCTCAACGCCCTCTCTCCATCCATAGGCATTATAGACAAGGGAGGGACCAGTGGTGTGGCATCCCCTCCTTGTGTTTATTTTAATAGCACACTTTTTAGTTGGGTCCACACGTCTGTTACCCCCCCTTCCACCTGAAGTCTAGGGGTGGGCAGCCAGGAGAGGCAGACAATGAAATGTGCCCAAAACTACTTTTATTACTGGTCACCACCCATCATTCTTGAGTGGTGCCTAAGGGACAGACATGGACTTGTCCGAGATCAAATTAACAAGTGTAGGGCCATCCTTTTTTTTTTCTTTTTTCCTTATTTTGTGTCCTTGTAAATGACAATGATTCCATGTACGAACGAACCAGCATTGAGGAAAATTTCCACGTGAGCATCAATGTTTCTAAGGAGTTGGTTGCTTGACCTACTTAACCTGTTATTAACATAATTGCATATATTAATTCTTTGAATAGTCGCAATATTCATTGCTGCACTTCTAACAGGCACAGAGAATAGACACAAAACTGCGAGAGATGTTTAGCACAGAATACAGACTTTTTGAATATGTAAAAAGAAACTCTCGGGAATTGATAATCTTGAATTAAATCCATAGATTATGTAGTAGAAATGGAAATATGTTAAATTATCTTTATCTGTTCTCAATTTCCTGTGTATTAACCAAGCAGTAATTCATGTTTCTCGGCATTAACTGTAGATTAAATTGATTGAAAGTTGAATCCCAGTAATGTATTGTTGGATTAGATAAACTCTAGTTTTTCTTTTTATTTTCCATGTTAGGCAATTATGTTAATGCTGCCAAGAATAAAAGATAGAGAAAAAAAAATAACAACGGGCACATGCATGTGGTTTGCAGTCTTTCAGAGAAGCTAGGCTAGACTCCCAGATATCACCTAACACATGTCATCGATTTAAAGAGATAAGCTTCGAGAAGTGAAATCTTAGATGCCAAGTACTTGTCTCTCTCACATTTAATCAATTCCATATTTGTACCCGATGTCAGATTAAAATGTTAAAATGTCTAATATGAACATCTATTGACTGCCAAAGTCCCTTGGAAACCAGAAGCTGCCGAAGAGCCTAATGTATAATGTCTTTACGGAGTGCTACTTAGTATTTTATGCTCTGCTTATTGAGAGAGTTTATTTTTGAAATTTTTTGACTTTGCATATCACATTTCTATAGGGACCAAAGTTGATTAAATGTTGAAGATGACCAATTGCCTCGGACATTCCATTCGTTAAGGGGTGAATTGCTGACGAATTACATATTTGGACCAGATGGTCCAGTAGATGTGATGACAAAGTGAGAAAATGTTGCAAATTCAGACGTAAGGGGAGTAGCCATCTCCTAAACATCACAATGGACTGGCCTATACGTATAAAAACTGTTGATGTCTACAAATCAGGAAAAAGTTCCCATATTGCTAAGCGATTACATCCATATAAAGGTGAAACTCTAAAAATTAGAATATCGTGCAAAAGTTCATTTATTTCAGTAATGCACCTTAAAAGGTGAAACTAATATATGAGACTCATTACATGCAAAGCAAGATAGTTCAAGCCATGATTTGTCATAATTGTGATGATTATGGGTTACAGCTAATGAAAACCCCAAATCCACAATCTCAGAAAATTAGACTATTACATGCAATCAATAAAACAAGGATTGTACATAGAACAATATTGGACCTCTGAAAAGTATAAGCATGCATATGTACTCAGTACTTGGTTTGGGCCCCTTTTGCATCAATTACTGCCTCAATGCGGCGTGGCATGGAAGCTGTCAGCCTGTGGCACTGCTGAGGGGTTATGGAAGACCAGGATGCTTCAATAGCGGCCTTCAGCTCTTCTGCATTGTTCGGTCTCATGTCTCTCATCTTTCTCTTGGCAATGCCACATAGATTCTCTATGGGGTTCAGGTCAGACGAGTTCGCTGGCCAATCAAGCACAGTAATCCCGTGGTCTTTGAACCAGGTTTTGGTGCTTTTGGCAGTGTGGGCAGGTGCCAAGTCTTGCTGGAAAATGAAGTCAGTATCCTCATAAAGTTCGTCTGTGGAAGGAAGCATGAAGTGCTCCAAAATCTCCTGGTAGACGGCTGCGTTGACCCTGGACTTAATGAAGCACAGTGGACCAACACCAGCAGATGAAATGGCTCCCCAAATCAACACAGACTGTGGAAACTTCACACTGGACTTCAAGCATCTTGCAGTGTGTGCCTCTCCATTCATACTCTGGCTCCTTGGAGGTAAGACGCTTCTGACGTCGTTTGTTGTTCAGGAGCAGCTTGACAAGAGGAATACGACATTTGAAGCCCATGTCCAGGATCCGTCTGTGTGTGGTGGCTCTTGATGCACTGACTCCAGCCTCAGTCCACTCCTTGTGAAAGTCCAACACTTTTGAATGGCCTTTTCCTGACAATCCTCTCCAGGCTGCGGTCATCCCTGCTGCTTGTGCACCTTTTTCTTCCACATAACTTTCTATTAATGTGCTTTGATACAGCACTTTGGGAACATCCAACTTCTTTTGCAATGACCTTTTTGAGACTTTCCCTCCTTATGGAGGGGGTCAATGATGGTTTTCTGCACAACTGTCAGGTCAGCAGTCTTTCCCAGGAGTGTGATTCCAACTGTACCAGACTGAGAGACCATTTAAAGGCTCAGGAACCCTTTGCAGGTGTTATGGCTTAATTAGCTGATTAGAGTGGGACACTTTGAGCCTAGAATATTGCACCTTTTCACAATATTCTAATTTTCTGAGATTGTGGATTTGGGGTTTTCATGAGCCGTAAACCATAATCATCACAATTATGACAAATCCCGTCTTGAACGATCTCCTATCTTAGTTTCACCTTTTAAGTTGCATTACTGAAATAAATGAACTTTTGCATGATATTCAAATTTTTAGAGTTTCACCTGTATATATCAAAAGGTTTTCCAAAAAAAACCTGTCAGTACCCATAGTTTTTATGGAAAATGGCTTTTCATTGCCCGCACAATAAATAAATACAGAGCTGTACCTCTGTATATGTTCACTGTAGGTATGTCGTTATTTAACAGGCATAGGGCTCCCTCTACTTGCCAAAAAGTGCTGCTACATTTTACCTTGCACTCCATGCTTCAAGTTAAGGAAAAACAGATCTCAAAGCTTTTCAATTAATTGCAATGCATTGGCTATCATGTCTGTGTTGACCTGTTCTGTAACCCATTTGCAAATTAGTTTAATTTGCGATAGACTTCCTTTCGCATTTCTCCAGAATTGGCCCACATCGTGTATATTCGATATCGAGGCACAAGCAGGTGCATTTGAAGATGGTATGCTCTGTCTTGGCAGTGAAGGGGGTTAAAATAAAGGATTTTTTTTTATGAAGGATTTTACCAGGAAGGATACATTGAGATTTCTCTCGTTTTCAAGTATGTCCTGGGTCAAGTATGTCCTGGGGCATAAAATGCAGAACTAGGTAATTGATGGACCGGAGTTCTCTGTACCAGAAGTACAAGAAATATATCTTGGATGTCTTTAAAAGTCTATTTTTTTTTTATTTTTTTTTTTACACTTGTGAGTTTATTGTCCACAATCCAACGCTCACAAAATGTGTAAATTTTGCTATATTTTTCAATACCCCCCCCCCCAAAAAATAATAAATGAAATTAAAAAAATTATGCCATTTTATAAAGTGCAATTCTTCGTTCAGAATACTATTGTGTGTTGTCCTTTTTCTGGGAAAACCATTCACAATCCATAAATTTTACATTATGGCATCACTGGCAATTTGGTGGTGCACTTATTGCTAATTACAACTTGCTTCAGTCACCAAAATTCCAAATTGGTTCCCTCAGGAGAGCTATTCCAGTTCTGTCCGCTCCATTTCATTTCCTGCACAGATTTAAGTTCTTATTATTAGATTATTCGATTGATAGAATTTTTTTTTTATTTCTTAATTACTCCCATTTACTTGGCTTTAGAAAAAAAAGTCATGGTTTTGAGTTTCTCATGTCTGACTAAACATATGGTTTAATGTGTATTAAGTAAATTTTTTGAATGTTTCTCAATGTGTTCTATATGTGCATAACTGGCCTTCAGAGAATCAAATTGTGTGTATTGGAAGCGGAACCACTTACAGAAAAATGTATGCTTAGACTTGTAGGTGTTTGTGTTCTTCAGTGTACAGTTGTGTTCAAAATTATTCAACCCCCACTGAAATTGAGTGTTTGGCCAGTTTGACATTGATTTTGATCATTCTGTCATCTTGCTTACAATTAAATCAAAGAGGCACGTGTAGGTCAGACAAATATAACATAACATTTATAATGAAATAACCACAAATGTCTTTTCTGTGCTCACATCATTATCAGTTTTATTCAACCCCCAAGTGACATTCAATCTTAGTACTTAGTACAACATCCTTTTACAGTTATAACAGCTTTTAAACGTGATGCATAGCTTGACACAAGTGTCTTGCAGCGATCTACGGGTATCTTCGCCCATTCGTCATGGGCAAAAGCCTCCAGTTCAGTCACATTCTTAGGCTTGCGCACTGCAACTGCTTTCTTTAAGTCCCACCAGAGGTTCTCAATCGGATTTAAGTCAGGTGACTGCGATGGCCACTCCAAAATGTTCCAGCCTTTAATCTGCAACCATGCTCTAGTGGCCTTGGAGGTATGCTTGGGATCATTGTCCTGTTGAAAGGTCCAACATCTCCCAAGCCTCAGGTTTGTGACGGACTGCATCACATTGTCATCCAATATCTCCTGGTACTGAAGAGAATTCATGGTACCTTGCACACGCTGAAGCTTCCCTGTACCTGCAGAAGCAAAACAGCCCCAAAGCATGATTGACCCCCTGCCATGCTTCACAGTAGGCAAGGTGTTCTTTTCTTCATAGGCCTTGTTCTTCCTCCTCCAAACATAGCGTTGATCCATGGGCCCAAACAGTTCTAATTTTGTTTCATCAGTCCACAGAACACTATCCCAAAACTTCTGTGGTTTGTCCACATGACTTTTGGCATACTGCAGTCGACTCTTCTTATTCTTTGGAGACAGCAAGGGGGTGCACCTGGGAGTTCTGGCATGGAGGCCTTCATTACGCAGTGTGCGCCGTATTGTCTGAGCTGAAACTTCAGTACCCACATCTGACAAATCTTTTCTCCGTTCCTCAGCAGTCACACGGGGACTTTTCTCCACTCTACGCTTCAGGTAGCGCACAGCAGTCGAAGTCAGCATCTTCTTTCTGCCACGACCAGGTAGCGTTTGAACAGTGCCCTTTGCCTTGAATTTGCGAATGATGCTTCCTATGGTCTCTCTTGGTATGTTTAACATCTTTGCAATCTTCTTATAACCATTGCCCTTCCTGTGAAGAGTAATCACCTCTTCTCTTGTCTTCCTGGACCATTCTCTTGACTTCACCATGTTTGTAACCACACCAGTAAATGTCTAGAAGGAGCTGAGTATCAGTCATTTTAAAGCTGCCTAATTGGTGCTTATTATGCTTTATTGCTGCTCCGTGACATCCACAGGTGTTTTCAATACCTGATTGAAAACACTTGAATGAACCGCTGTTCTTCAGAGTGGTAGTCTTTAAGGGGTTGAATAATTGTGTCAATGAAGAACTCGCAAAAGAAACATTTACTACTGTATTACAAAACCAATTGATGTCATTTTAGTTGCATATGGTTCTTTAAAAAGTCCTTGTAGGATTTCATTCTGAATACAATTACAAATTCCCTAAAACCCTTTACAGCATTGGGGGTTGAATAATTTTGAACACAACTGTATATGTAAATAGCCAAGGGTCAAATCAAGCCGCCGCGTGTAGAACGCAGTTCCGCCACTATTTTAGCAGGTGAAACGGAGTTTCCCTTGGTCTCACATACTACACATACACAGCTTTTATTTAGATTTCCATGCAAAGTCCTATTAAACCATATGTATTATGCATTATCCATAAAAACTTTGCTTTTAAACACAATAATATCCGAGTGTGGGAGATGTGTTAAGGGAGAGGTGACTTGGAGTTGACAATTTTTTTTACTTGCCCCCTTCTATATAGCCATACTGTCTATGAACCATGTGCCGATATTTGAAAAAAATCGGCTTTAGGCGCTTGTTCCTGAGGGGAAGCCTTACCAGCTTAATCAGCCATGAACACTTTTATCATTTGCTATGATTATTTTGGTGGATGCGTTTGTGGCTTTATTTACCATCTTGTCATATTCAGGTCGGGGCAGTCCTATTCCAATGTTCTAAAATTTGTAAGGCCTCAAAAAATTTCATTTTCTGAGCTGTATGGATTTTACGAAGTCCTGATTTAGGGGGTGCTCCAGACACATGCTGCCGCTCGGAAACTCTACTCCCGAGAGCTGCAGCACACACCGGGGCTGCCCAGAGGCTCCCAGTATGTGACATGCTGCCCCGAGTCAGTCTCACTCCTGGCAGCATGAGCACAAAAAAATGCAGCAGAGCACTGCTAGCATGTGGATGCGCTAGCAGGAAGAGTATCAGAGCTCTCCTGGCACTCTTACCTCCCAGACATCTGATTATGTAATCCGGAAGGATCTGGAATTCTGGGGTCCCAAACATTTCAGATAAAATGGTCTCGAAGGAGGAGGCATACAATGATTTACATCGGGGGGGGGGGGTCAGTATTCTTGTCCCTCTGGATGTTTTGGAACTACATCTCCCGTGTTGCTTAGCCACGCATTAGTTTGGTGGGAACTCATAGAAAATGTGGTTCCAAAACAACTAGGGGGTCAATTTGCTGACCCCCCTCCCCCCCGGTTTACATGAATGGAATGAATTTTGACCAGATCCTAATACTTATTGATGTTGCAGTACAAAATCACTGTAAGTGTGGTGTGTACTTTTGAAGGTCTTCTATGAAGCTGGCAAGCTGACTACTAGAAACTAGTGTTTTCTAAAATATGATCTAATCAATTCCCAATATATGCATTCACAAAGCGTTCCCTGAAAGGGATTGAATTTGTGTCATTTTTCTTTGTCTTTTGTGGTCAGTTAACTTGAACTTGTGCTTTAAAATAATTGCTTTCTTCCAGGATCAATACACTTGTTTTTAATACATGTACTATATAAATATTTATAATGGAATGTAAATCAACTAATTAGTCAGTGCTTTGAACTGTCTGATTTCAAATGCAGCTATTATGGTTGCATCTTAAATGTAAATAGAGGAAGAAAGGCTGGCCTAGATTTCTCCGATGTGGTAGGATTTAATCCTGCTCAACACTCCTTTTTCTCGCTTACATCCGGTACATTTGTTTAATACAGGTATGCATGGATCCTATTGAGGGTAAATCCTCGGGGCCGCTAGCTGTATCTGCTGCAGATATATCACCCTGAGCATGATTCTTTGATTTCAGTCGGAGTCCAACTACAGAGCATCCTGGGTCTTGACTGAGAAAGCTCTTCCTCCTCTCCGTAGCATGCTGCAGATGGATCACCACTAAGGCTCAGAAAGTATGTCCTTTGCAACGGACATACTTTAAAATGGACGTACTTGTGGACACCAAAGATGTGCATGAATTTTGACATGAGGCAGCTTCATTTTGTAATCCGTTTCCTACACACGTGACGGACATCAAATGAGCGCTCGTCTCATGCCCTGTAAACTTCAGCCTATAGAAAGCATCATGTCGACCTGTCTTGACATGCATCCTAGTGTTTGGCACCGATCAAAAATCTGCATCCGTTCTCGAGCGAGTGAAAAAGTGCTTGCGTACACTGTACGTTCTCTATATGCTCCGTTAAAATTCTATGATGGACATCCTGATGCAGGTTACAATGGACATACTTTGGCTGAGGCCACACGAGCCAACTAAGTCTGACCATCCACTGGGTCTATAGTCGGGTGACTGACTTGGCCATCTGACTACGGACAACTTTTTTTCAAAGATCCTGAACGATCTGGGTCATCCACGGACAGCGAATATGGACGACCCAGACCGATCGACGGGAAGAACGCTGACCTAAAAGAAGAAAAAAAAAACTACAGCCAAATGCTGCTGAGCACATGCAGGGGTCCCTTTTAAGCACCAGGGACAACACCAGAGTTCCCTGCATGCCTTTGGCAGCATTCGGCGGTGTTTATTTTTTTCTTCTCAGTTCGTTGGCGAAGGTAATCAAAAAATTTGCCTTAAATACTCAAATTCAATAAAATCCATAAATAAAAAGGCTTTTTGCAAATGAAAATAAACTGTTGAATAAAAAATTGTAAAATCAAAAATATAATTTTACATTGAAAGCCGAATTCCATTAGAATTCAAACTGAATCCCTTCCCTATGGGACAATTTTCTTGCCGCGGAACAGTGGTTTAACACTATCAGATATTGCCAACTTCGTCTCACAAATCACGTTCAAATGGGAAAGATCGCTAGTCTGTTGTAGTCACACAAAGTCATCTGAAGTAGTTTGATAGTCGGAGGCAGTGGACGAGGGCTGACTCCTGCAAGTTGTGGGATTTTATTTAATTATAAAGTATTTTACCAGGAAGGATACATTGAGATTTCTCTCGTTTTCAAGTATGTCCTGGGTGGCAAGTATGTACCGTTAGGTGTCTTTCCCAAGGACACTTACTGGAGAGGTGCTCGTCGGGATCGAACCCATGTCTCCATAGGCTCTCTCCACGCAGAGCAGTGATGTTACCTCAACTCCACCCAGCCGGTGCTCTGTTGGGTTGAGGTCAGGACTCTGTGCAGGCCAGTCAAGTTCATCCACACCAGACTCTGTCATCCATGTCTTTATGGACCTTGCTTTGTGCACTGGTGCACAGTCATGTGGGAAGAGGAAGGGGCCAGCTCTAAACTGTTCCCACAAAGTTGCAGAAATCTAATGCTAATAACATGCAAGTTATTAAAAAACAAAACACAAATACAGATTTACACAAAATAAATATGTAGGATATAGTCATTATGTTACATGTTTACAGGTGCATTCCCTATTGAGGTATGTTAATGGGGAGCTCTTGAGTGACTTTAGACTGGGGGAAGAGTTGATGGCGTCTGGGAGGTTATTCCATAACTGCGGTGCTCTGTAGGAAAATGAGGATCGCGCCACTTTCTTTTTGTATTGTGGTATTGCAAGTAAGGTGCTGGTCCTGGATCGGAGGTTATAGGATGAGGGAACTGCTGGGGAATGGTCGGACGATGACGGGCACGTCGGATGATTACACAAATATGGACCCAGTGGGCGGCCATCCTAAAGGAGGATTTTGCCTCTCGCGGGAAGCTATGAACTGCTAGGTTGGTAAATTTCCCTTCATCCTAACCTCAACATCTGAGGGTTGGGATTTAGGGGTCATTATTTCAGAGGATCTAAGGGTAAGTAGTCAATGTAATAGAGCAGCAGGAAATGCTAGCAGAATGCTTGGTTGTGTAGGGAGAGGTATTAGCAGTAGGAAAAGAGAAGTGCTCATGCCACTGTACAGAGCACTGGTGAGACCTCACTTGGAGTACTGTGTGCAGTACTGGAGACCGTATCTCGAGAAGGATATAGACATCTTAGAGAGAGTTCAGAGAAGGGCTACTAAAATGGTGTACGGCTTGAAGGAGAAAAGTTACCAGGAAAGGCTTAATGATCTTAACATGTACAGCTTGGAAAAAAGACGAGACAGAGGAGATATGATAGAAACATTTAAATACGTAAAGGGAATCCACAAGGTAGAGGAAGGGAGTATATTTAAAAGGAAACAAAATAGCAAAACAAGAGGACATAGTCTTAGATTAGAGGGGCAAAGGTTTAAAAGTAACATCAGGAAGCATTATTTTACTGAGAGGGTGGTGGATACATGGAACAGTCTTCCAGTAGAAGTGGTAGAGGCCAAAACAGTGATTGAATTTAAGCAGGCATGGGATAGGCATAAGGCTATCCTCAACAAAAGATAAATCCAGGTAAATTATCCATGTAATTGGGCAGACTAGATGGGCCGAAAGGTTCTTATCTGCCGACATTTTTCTATGTTTCTAGGTTTCATTCGTTTACATTCTATAACGAAAAATTTTACATCGACCCGAGCTCAGTCTATAGGAGGACCTATGCTAACCCTGCAGACCAGGTCTGACCAAAGGTAAATGAGAATTTCGGCCTCATGGAAACCTCTTTTCTGCAGTGATGAGTGTGTGCAGCCCAATATTCCTCCTACTGCATTGACATAGGAGAACAGGTCTGTGAGTCTGTGGCCTAGGGTTAAAGAGCCTCCCTGTTCCTTTCATTCTCTACCCGACACATAATTACATCACTGCAGTTCTTTTGCTAAATGTTATGCTAGCAAGCAATCCTATATATAGTTTCTTCCTTCGTAAATGTTTCTAAACTTACTGCATTTCATTTTTATGACTCTTGTCTTTGATGCGAGTTAATCGGAAAGTTTAATGTTTACTTATTTTTCTTATTCCATTCATAATCGGATATTAAAACGAGTTATTTAATCAGTGTTGCGTTTGTTACCAGCAGAAAATCTCTCGTGTTTTATGTTTTTTTTGTGCACATCAGCAGAGGCAGAATACCGTAAAATTGAATCTCGAGAGGGATGGGTTTAATGGGAAGTATATATTTATCATATGAACATTATCACATTTTAGTTACTTATGGGTCAATTTGCTGCCAGGAAAAAAAATTGAATGTTGGTCTACTGCCATTTTTTTAATTTGGCAAGGTTGTATATTGTTGAGAAATACAAAGTTCTTTATCCTTCGCCTCTAGGAACTGCAGCTGTGCAGTAAAATGCTTGTGTTTTTACTTTGAAAGTTCATAAAATGTAAGCGGTAACCGTTACGGTCAAAGTGCACATGTAAGGCTAGGGTCAGAGTGGGGCAGTCGGAACGCGCGTGCAGGCGCACTAAATCACGGCGGCAGTAGCAGCACATAACGGCCAATGACGGCCAATATACGCAGTACGTGCGTACAAAAGTGCGCCGACACCACGCAACCGGCAAATGAACGCATTTTTCTCAGAACGTGAAACCGCTGCTACAGACGTACAGAGTGCGCTGCGGCCGCATGGCAGCGTGTGTGCGTGATTAGGAGACGTCAGACGCTGCTAGTGTGCGGCCTACATAACGTTCAAACAGCCGGATTTCCCTAGAATTGCGTTGGTGAGTACCTGCGACTGTGGTCGTCTGACCACTTAAGCGTATTCCGTGAAAAAATGCGTGCGCACGCATCGACGTACATTTTGACGGTGGCCGCAGAAAATGCGCTCATCTGTCCCTAGCCTAAATGTTGAACGCAAGTGAGCGTGAGAAAGCGTGTTTGTGGGTGCGAGTCAGCAGGTGAGTGTGTGGGAGCGAGTCAGCAGGTGAGTGTGTGGGAGCGAGTCAGCAGGTGAGTGTGTGGGAGCGAGTCAGCAGGTGAGGGTGTGGGAGCGAGTCAGCAGGTGAGGGTGTGGGAGCGAGTCAGCAGGTGAGGGTGTGGGAGCGAGTCAGCAGGTGAGGGTGTGGGAGCGAGTCAGCAGGTGAGGGTGTGGGAGCGAGTCAGCAGGTGAGGGTGTGGGAGCGAGTCAGCAGGTGAGTGTGTGGGAGCGAGTCAGCAGGTGAGTGTGTGGGAGCGAGTCAGCAGGTGAGTGTGTGGGAGCGAGTCAGCAGGTGAGGGTGTTTTGCTTTCACAGTTGCAGAGATGCTAATATTCAATTCCTCGGTTTCCCCAGTCTGAGACCCTAAGCGTGCCCAGCTTGTGTTACTTCATACAGTCACCGGTATTAAAAATGTGCTAGCAAGTTCCGTAGCGCTGTACAAAGGGAGAGGCAGAATAACAAATGTCCATACGAGGTAAACACACAGAACAGTAAGATCGAACCCTGCAAAAGAGCTTACAATCTAAGAGGAGAGGGGTGACAAATTAGGTGAGAGTAATAGCGGAGTATATGAAGTATTGGGGTGCATGTGGGGCTGTGGGCAAGAAATGTAGTTCATGCTTTGCTGGGCGGAATAGTGGGTGGAGTAGTGGGCGGGAAGAGGTGGGAATATTTAGGAAGTTGGAGCTGAAGAAACACCCCTAGCTGATGGGCGTCGCCAGAGAAGATGAAAATAAAAAAACTAATTTACACCTTTTTAAAACTTTTGATTTATTCTAGTTTGTTTATAGGTATAAAAGTGTTTAAATGTCAATTTAAAATCCTTTATCTAGACATGCATATCACTTTAATCAAAATACATATTACAGGTTAAACACCCCTTATCCGGAATTCTAAAATCCTGGAGCCTTCAGGAATTTGGTAATTCTGGATTAGGGGCACTGCAGACGGGTGCTGCCACACGGGAACCTGGCTCTCATGCGCTGCAGCAGACTGCATAACAAGCTGGGAGCCTCTGGGCAGCCCCTGCATGTGACCTGCTGCTCGGTCACGCCGACTCCAAGCATCCTATCTGCAGAGAAACCTTTTTCAACTTTATACATTGGCTCTTATACTTCACACCATAGTTCTTTAGCAAAAGATCCTAAAGCTAACAGTCTCACAGAAATATTGAGTTCCTCTGCAGCAATTTTTCAAGATTTTTTTTTATCCCTTTATGCCACACCAACCCACCCAATGTTGGCAAAATATTCTTCCATTCATATGCTCCAGGTTTCTAAGGACTTGATTTGCTATCGCGACATTTTGGAAGAAAAATCCCTCTTTGTTCTCACTGTCTATCCATATAGTGTTTGAGCATGATCTCTTTTTTTATACAGCTAAAAAAAAGGTTTGATAATGAAATAAATTGTTGATCTGTATAAGCAAACCTTGCCTTGATATAAACCATTTCCTAATGCTCCAAAACGTAATATAAAAGGTGGTGACCGACTAAAAGCACGGCTGCTCTTGTTTATGATGTCTGCTGTATTTTTTTTGCTGCATATCACACATGGAATTCTCAGGTTTACATTCTGTTAAATATTTAATTAACATATCCCAGGTAGAAAAGGTTTCTGTTACTTCAAATAGATAAAAGACTTGGATTCCTCCTGGTAGAACAGACTTAACTAGGTTTGGAGCAGTAAGGGAGCATCACTCATCCCAAATAATTAATAAAGGAACTCGACTATTATGTAAAGATGTGCCATTGGATTTACCTCCCTAGATACTTGAGAACATTGTCCTAACTTTGAGTTTTTGCTGTGCGATTAATCCAAGGTACATTCTGTTGGGGGCAATGCTGAAACCTCTAGAATAAAGTGAACCTTTTGTTTCTTGGAATTCCTGGTTTGACCAAGTTATGAGTGATGAACACCTTAATCTGCATAGAAAATGGTAATAAAAACCAAGTACAAGTAAACCTGCCAATTGAGAAGGTGAAGGTAATGTGAGAATTGTGTTTAAATATTTAATACTGCGAAATCGTTGTCCCGTGCATTCTCAATCTACCTGTAACAAGTCCCATTGGTGCGGTTAATCAAAAAAAAAATAGAAACACATTGAAGCGTATTTCAAGAAGTTGCGTTGAATTAATTTGTTAAAATCCATCATGCTCCACTTTCTAAATCCCACCCTTATTTCCCATAGCACTGTAAAGAGTTAAAACTAGCACTATACTAATATCAAAGTGCTGTAAAAGGTGATGTTTCCTTTGTCTCTTGCTGATCTCTCTTCCTATTTTTGTACAGTCCTGTTAGTGAACAGTCCGTCAAATCTTGTATGTAAAGAGTTTCATTGAACAAATACAGGGGTGCAACCGAAGCTTGCTCTACTATTGCACCCTCAACCTCCTTGCCATTCTTGCCCACACTATACATGCCCTCTGTGCCTGTTGGAGAGGTGTGGATGTCGGCCTCCTGCCAAGAGATCGTGGACCAATTTGGCAAAGCCAGTTCTCAAGGATAAGGGGCACCTAAGGGTTAATGAGTTAAATGTATTTCTAACTTGAAACTGTATTTTAGGAGTTTGTGTTCGCAAGAACAAGAATACGTTGTATCTCTGTTTGTCCTTAGATTGATCTGATGGTGTGTGTTTGCTAATCCCATCTAGTGTGTACTAATTAGGTTTCTCTGTCTTCTGAAGGAATTCAATTCCCCCTTGTGTAGACAATGTATTCTGTTGATTGTGTCATGATACTTCCCCCCTCTCTGTTCCTCATTAAATGGACCCAGTTTCCAATAAAGCCTATTTATTCCCCTGCATTAAGCTGTGTCTGATGTTTGGGGAGTGATGCATAGAAATATACAAACTCCCTCAAGTTCTGGCTGAGAGTTGTGAGAAGGAAAGCTGCTGCAGATCAGCTTGGCTGAAGAGAAGGGACAGGCGCTGTAACCAGTTCGGGTGTGGTCCACAAGCCGGAGACCAGTAAACCCAGTTGCTGTTACAAGGGGTAACCGAAATAAAAACAAAATACAATAGAAAAAAGGAAGGTGCGATGTGAGCAGAATCGGTTTACCATGGTGGAGAGTATGAAGAGCAAAGGTTGTCCTTACAGTGATAAATTCAAAATGTAACACGGGAATGATGCGGGCATTGCAACAAAACCACCAAATTACCTTTGTCCAAATCCTGCATATGTTTGTTGAATTTTATCATATCTCACCTTGGATGCCTTTTTTGAAGAGTCTTCATTTGTTGAACATACGAGTTTGTAGCTTTTTCTCGATCATCTAGAACCGTGGTTTGCAACCGCGGTCCTCAAGTACCGCCAACAGGTCAGGTTTGCAAGATATCTGATGCACAGCACAGGTGATTTTGCTGCTCAGTGATTGCAGGACTTAGCCTGCATTTCCCCAAGGCAATACTTAAAACCTGGCCTGTTAGGGGTACTTGAGGAACGCGGTTGGGAATCACTGCTATAGGATATTCACCATTGTTTTCTTAATGACATAAACATACATGTGTTATCAAAACAAATATCAAATCTTATTTAATCTGCATTCTTATTCGCCAAATATGATCTGCTTTGTCGGGGGGTTCCATTATCTACGGATTTGGTGACTTTGTATAATGCATGTATTTTTGTAGACCATGGTTGTCCTGTACTACAATTGGCTATGAAATCTTTAGATTATGATTCAGATCATAAACCTTTGTTTTGGTTTTCCTTGTAAGGTTTGTCTTGTGTTGTTGTGATCTGGGATGGAGTGCCTTGCATTGGACAATTTGAAGCATTTGCAAGTTCCTTCCCACAATCTGCTATAAAGTTTTCTTTAACCCTAGTGTTTAAATGATTCACACCTGACCCTAGATGCACTTGATCGTAATGACTTTCATGTTTAATTCAGACATACAATTGCCGTGCTAGTGATTGTAACTATACCACAATTTTGCTTTCAAAATCGAAGCATAAGGCTTGGGTCAGACGAGCGCAGTGATCACGTCCGTGTTGCCGCACATTTTAACGTCCGTGGTAGCATACAATTATGATCAATAGAGACCCACACATGAAGTACGTCCGCACAGAAGTGCGGAAGCATAAAGGACGCAGGTTGGGCAAGAACGTAAAACCGCTAGGATGAACGCACAGAGTGCGCTGCGTCCGCAACATCCGCATAGCTTTTGAGTGATGGAACGTGGTCAGACGGACTGCATTTATGCGTCCAGCATTTTTCACGGACAAAATGCTTTTTCATTTTTAATTTATTTTATATTCCCTCCATCAGTCAAAAATAACGTCAGTGAAAAAAACTGTGTGGCCACTACCTTGTCAGTCAAAAAGTACATCCGTACTGCACAGCGCACAGTCCATACAAAATGCGCTCGTCTGACCCTAGCCTTAGAAGAAAGCAAAGAAGCAAAACCATTTTTCCCCCTAGTCCTTTTCTAATCCATTACAACATTAAAGGGCAGTGCAACCACTTAATTTACATTGAGTGGTGAAGTGTCCACAGTACCTTCACCACTCATCCCTTACAGGGAAGCTCTCAAGTGGACAATTCAGCCTTCCTACTGCATGGACTCGGCTCTGCCCAGAAGCTCTGCTCAGCTTCAGTGTTCAGCTCCCTTTCTGTCACATGACTGCAGTGGCTGAAAGGAAGTTGGCAGCATGTCATGTCCAGCTTGGTGTTGAGGCCACCCTGTATTAGAGAGACCTGTTTTAAAAATCACTGGTATTGCAGTGTCAACAAATGGCAGCATTTCAAAAAAAATTAAAGAAGCAACACTGTAAAGCATCTCCTGCTGCTCTGCGGATTTTAGTTTTGTGGAATGTCTGCATTTGTGGGCACTGTAACACCGGCGCCCGGAGAATAACCCCTTAGGTTTATATTAAAGGATCAGGATTAGTGTAGATATCGAATGTGAGTGGTTAATTTATGAAGTGACTAGGTAATGGATCTGTTGGACATGTAATGGATTCTCGCTATAATTCTGTACCAGCATACTGATCGGTATGCTGGTGTGGCTGGTACAATCAAGTAGTATTGATCCAGATCTAACTACCATACCTCCGGTAGAATCTGATTTCTCTGCTTGAAGATATGAAAGCTCTGTTGTCAAACACATGATGAAGCGTAGAAGCATCACTGCGTGTCGGATATCCTCATTTTTGTTCTCTTGTCATCTTTACGATGAAAGGTGTTCTGATTATACTGCAATGGTAATACCTAGTTACGATGTCAATCTGAAAACACCGAAACTAGAATTATCTCGTTGTCACATTGCAAGATGTGTTTCATAGTATTCCTAAAAGAGGTGTATGAGTGACACATGCGAGATGATAACGTGTGATACATCCAACGTAATAATGTATTTAATTTTTAGCTTGCTTTAACTTTTTAACTATATCATGATAGTATTTCAGTTTTATTGAAGTTTCACTACGTCCGCTGCAGCAGATAGTATTTTTCTTTCCGTACTTTATTTGATGTAGCCTCAGATTCTTTTATCTGAAGTAATAGATGGAATGATTATTATTAATGATTAGAAAGCCGATGATACGCTTTGATAAGAGAGGCAGATAACACTCCTGTAAGTAGCGATTTCACTAAAAGAAACCTGTGCGGTATTCAAAGACAAAGCAAACAAAGCCAGAAATCAGGAGATGTGTCTTATTAACTGTATCCGCTACAGGTTTGAAGAGGTCGGTAATTGGTTAATCTGTTTAAAGGGGGGGGGGTCAAGAAAATGTTTTACAACTTTATTTCAAAGCACTAATCCTACTCTTCCCCCCCCCCCCAAACATCCTTAAACTTCAGGTTTTTTGTAATGATTCCCCATAATTTCTGTGTATATGGAACAGTTTCTTTAAAGTGCACCTGTCACGGACAAAACACATTTTGCCCATTCTGAAAGCTAGTTGCATCACCTTATATAGGTCAATGGTTAATTTTGTTTTTGCTGGCCTATATATCTGAAAAGGTGGCGATATTTTCTTTCAAAGATTCCCAATCCCCCATGTGACTGCTGCATGATTGGGGGGGGGGCACTGCAGCCTGAGACATGTCCTACGGCTGACGCAGCACACTGACCCAGAAGGCTGTCCTGGAGGATGGCTCTCTGCTTACTGTGGTCCTTACCCCCCCTCCCCCGTGACCGTGAATCTTTGAAACAGAATATATCTTTTTTTATAGTTCTATAAATCTCCAAAAAAACACTGATCTATATAAAGTGGAGCAAAAATTGTTTTGCTCATGATGGTGTTAGTTTAGGCTAGGGTCAGACTAACGCATTTTTCACGTTTACTGTCAAAAAGTGCGTAGCGTCCAAACGCATTTTTTCACGGAAGACGTGATAGCGGTCGTACGATGCGTGATTTTTTTTTTTTTTACGTATCCAAACCAGGAAACTTTGGGTGTCTGGACGTTATGTTGGCCAGACATGAGCAGCGTCTGACGTCTCCTAATCACGCACACACGCCACTATGTGGACGCAGCACACTCTGTGCGTCAGTACTAGCGGTTCGACGTTCTTGCAAAAATGCGTTCATTTGCTGCTTGCGCTGCGCGGCCGAACTTTCGTGCGGCCGTACTTTGTGGGCCTGCGTTGGACGTCATTTGCTGCTACCACGGCCGTAATAAAGTGCGTCTAAATGCACGTTCGCACTGCGTTCGTCTGACCCCAGCCTTAGATAGATCACTTTGTTATTTGCAATTTAAAGACATGCTAAGGAACTGCATTGTATAAGCAACACTTGGCTATTAATTTTCATGTGTGTGTTGGTTTTTGTTTTGTTTATATAATGCGAAAATATAGATTTACGTTTTCTGCATTATACAGATACTAGGTGGAAAGCCTGCCCAGAGGGCAGGCTATTGTTGTCGGTAGCTCAGAATTCATATCCACATATTTGTTTTTCAATGTCCAATCTAAGCGTATCTCTATAAAAATGCGTTTGTAAGGCGTCCGTCGCCGTCCCATCTGCAATAGGAGGGCCAACTGAGCAGCTCTGATGGGTGCACGCACAGCTGACAGAGCAGGTTCCTCTTCCCTCTTAGATTGTAAACTCACAGGAACAGGACCCTCTGGGCTCCGGGAGGAAGATGAGCAGGAACTGGAACCGGAGGCTGGAGGGAGGGAGCCGGTGAGGGGCCGAATAGAAAGCCTCCGGGGGAGACTCAGGGCAGGGGGGATCCGTGAGGGACAAAAAAAATCCGATCCATTGGAGATGGACTGTGTGCCTCTCCAATGGATTGGATTTTTTTTTGTCCCTCGCGCACGCCGGCTGTGCACTTGCCGCGGCCGTTGGATGTGCGCAAGTAGCCAGCAGTACGCGGTTTGCGTGCGCATGCGCAGACGGCAGCGTTGCGACGGCGATGGAAGGAGCCGGTGAGGGGTCGAATAGACAGTAGGGTTGCCACCTTTTCTTCAAGCCAAACCCTAACATTCTAGTGTTGGGCTTGGGCGGCCATTTTTTGTAGCGTATACATTATGCGTATATTTACTTTATGCGTATATATAATGGCACGTGGTATGCATGGCATGTCAGGCTGGTATTTAGGCACACTGGTTATTATGACACACTGGTATTGTGCATGGCAGACTGGTATTGTGCCTGGCAGACTGGTAATAAGGCTGGCAGACTGGTATTGTGCATGGCAGACTGGTATTGTGCATGGCAGACTGGTATTGTGCATGGCAGACTGGTATTGTGCATGGCAGACTGGTATTGTGCATGGCAGACTGGTAATATGGCTCGTAGACTGGTATCGTGCATGGTAGACTGGTAATGTGCATGGCATACTGGTATTGTGCATGGCAGACTGGTATTGTGCATGGCAGACTGGTATTGTGCATGGCAGACTGGTAACGTGCATGGCAGACTGGTAACATGGCTGGCAGACTGGTATTGTGCATGGCAGATCGGAGGAGACAACAGAGACAGGGCGGCACTCACTCTCTCCCTGTGTGGCTGGTGAGGTGGGGGGGAGCGAGCTTACCCCTCCCGGCAGACACAGGGTTAGTGAGAAGAAGCAATCCTCTGCTTCACCCTGTGGCGCTGCTGGCGGTCTCCTTCGCGCATTGTTGGACGCGTCTATTCCATAGAGCCGCCCTGTCTCACTGAGCCAACCGTCGTGGCACGCGCACAGCCGGCATGTGACACGGCAGTTGCATGCGCGCGCAGCCAACCGCCGCTGGTTGTGCACGCATGCGCAGTCCGTTTTTTTGGCGACGGACACGCCGGAGCTTACTCCTTTATGTTATAAAGTATGTTTCCATTTTCTGCAGCATGCGTATATAATGCAAAAAATGCTACCAGATATATTGGCTCCTATTTATAAATGTATTTAATGTACCAACACATTTTTTTAAAAATAATAATTAGCAGGTCAGAGCTTTTTTTAAATTATTTTTTAGGTTTTAATGGATTAAAATAAGTAAATTTTTACATAATTTATTTATAGAAAATGTATTAACCTTTTCTGTAGACTGTATAGCCATCAACCTCTACCAGCCAGCACTGAGATTAAAAGCTGATGTGGTGTACTCTAGGATAGAGAGTTCAATAGAATGTGTTAAGCCGCATGTAAAGGTTACCAGTCAGCAATTCAAAAATTCATAGTTGCGGATGGGGGTATGGACACCGGGAATAAGGGAAAACTACAGTAAACAGATCTGTGAAATTACGTAAGTGATCTTCTGCAGTATTTTCTCAGGAACGTGTTCCGTGTAATATTGTTTATTGCACGGCTTTCGACTGGAAACAATTTGGTTGTTGACTGCTACGTGCTGCAGCATGCTCTTTTTTTATTTTTTTAGGAAACTCTCACCCATCCTCCTACTCTCTTGCAAATGTAGCTTATAAAATATGTAACAAGTGCACGCTGCATCCAAAGAACTTAATTTTACCTCCAGCTCTTTGACATGATGTATGGCACCAAGCATATGTTGTAATAAATTCCCCACCATCCAGTAACACGGCTAGTGATGAATGAAATTCCTCATGAGGTTTTCCGACTGAATACGAAATGTTTTCCAGCGCTGCTGCTTTGGTCAAAGATTTAGCGAGTTGGCCATCAAGTCACTTATTGGTGAATTAATCTTTGTGTAAATAATGACATAGAAACTTTATGTTGGTGACATTGACATATTTTGATGGATGGGATTGTTAAATCTAGGCTGGTCTTCTTTCATCCATAAGTCTTTAAGGCTAGGGTCAGATGAATGCAGTCTGAGCGCACTCCGCGTGCATGCATAACGGACAGACGTACTGACGGAAGATACTGTAGACGCCAACCAGTCCGTTTTTCTTGACGGACATAGGAAAAAAAGGGAATTATGGGAAACAAAATTAATATGAAAAATGCTAAAAATTGGTACATGATATTAACCTCCCTGGCGGTCTAATTTTTTTAAAATTTCGTGTCTAAATGTGTCTCGTTTTTTTTTTTTTTATTAAAGAAAACGTGCTTTTTTACATAGTTAACCTGTAATAATTAGGAATCACACACTGAAAACCGTGCAATCAAGAGTCCTTACTGGTAAAATCCTTTTTATAAATGAATTAAAAAAAATTGTAAATACACTGAGTCCGATAAAGTCCGACACAACATAATTATTTTTGGGATAATAAATTATCCAAAATAATGCAAATAAATGATATTCAATAAAATACAACAAAAAACTGAAATCTGTCTGAAAACAAGGGTGAGACGATGTATGGTCTGTTTCTTATCCTGTAGTGCCACCTAGTGGCCGTTCATAAACATTGCACTTTGGATTACAGTGGTTTATGAATTTTTTCAAAGTTTGCTGCTGGTCCCGACCCCCTGCATCGTGTGACCCCGCAGGGAGCCTTACCAGGAAGCAGCTCCCCGCGATCACACTGTGGGGGACAGCGAGGGAGTGCAGGAGGAGGTGAGTATGCATCCAGCCAGAGTGTGGCTCGGGGTTACCGTTCGCGGTAGTGAAATTTAACTCCGAGTCACACTTGGGAATACCGCCAGGGAGGTTAAAAGCCATTTGTGCGTCAAGGTGCTGGACGTCGCCAATGCGGTGCATCTGACTTCTTTTCATCACGCAAACAGAACGCTATGCGGACGTGGCGCACTCTGCGCATGCGTCTGTTTGCCACGTGCGTGCTGCATCCACAGTTCGGTGCGCAAGTACTTTGTGTGTGGGCCTCTTGCTCCTGATTCTATGCTACGGCGGACGTTAAACTATGCGGCAACACGGACACCAGCCGAATGATGCGAGTATGCTAGTTTGATGTTGCCCACTTATTCCTATTGGCAATACAGTCTTAGCGGTACAACTTCGTAATGTTTGATAGCGATTCAAATTCTACCTGTGCATCATGCTAGGTAAATGTAGTTTTTATTAATCCCCATTTGATGATCTTTCCTCTTCACAGGTCAGCAACCTCGGCACTCTAGATGTTTTGAAGCTACATCTCACATGATGCTCGGGTACTCTTTAGATTGGATGGGACCCATGGGAAATGTAGTTCCAATACATCTGGGGGGACAAAGTTGTTGACCCCCGATGAACAGTAATTGTTGGCCTAGCAGTCTCAGCAGACCGTTGTACCAATGAGAAGTGACATGTGAGCAAGCCCAGTGGGCAATTGTCCTGTTTTCTCTAGCAACTTGAAGACTTCTTTTTTCATATTTGTATATCTAGGAATATACAGCTGTCAAAATACAGTCCTAATGCGCATCCTACAGCAAACTCCTGCTCATTTAATAGGTGCGATTGCAAATGCTCTCTGGTATTATCCATACAGCAACCTCAGGACATTATTTACAATTTTGTGTCCACTTTTTCTCATTTTCTACAGGCTTTCTCAACTTTCCAAATTGCTTTTTTAATCTTTTTAAAATAATCAAAATATTGAACCACATCGAATTCAAAAGGAAATGCACAATATGAACAGATTGCAGGTACGCTACGGGGTGGGAGAAGGATAGTGATAAAAAGGTGACAACCAATTAGTATTTCAATGAGGTAGATACAGCAAATTAACGTCACTTTCTTCTTCTTAAAGGGACACTCATGAGATTGTGTAGGCCTAAGGAGTAACTGAGCATCATGGGAAATGAGGCTCCAAAACCAATGGAGCGCCGAGGTTGCTGCTATCACCTCCCTGTACACACACCCCGAACTCTGGCCTTCAGGACTTCTATCTAGCTGCACCTTTCTATCGAACTCCCTTGCCTGCAACATTAGATTTTCCATGTCTCTCCAGTCCTTCAAGAAGTCTCTGAAAACACATTACTGTAGCCTGCTGGTTCGCTCCATATTTCTCCCACTGTACATTTCTCGTGCCATTTTCCCACACAGCCCACATGCCCCCGGCTACTTCTTGTACTCTATTTACTCTCACCTAGTGTATCACCCCTCTCCTCTTAGATTGTAAGCTCTCGAGCAGGGTCCTCTCTCCTACTGTTCTGTGTTTAACTTGTATGTATTTTTGTTATTCTGTCTCCCCCATTGTACAGCGCTACAGAACTTGTTAGCTCTTTAGAAATACTTGTAACTGTAACTGACTAATACTCTAGGTACTGAGACCACTCAATGTGTTTGGTGATCACCATGACCTGAATGCATTCCACCCTTCTCTCTCCTCTATGTGACTCCTCTGAGTGTGGGGGATTAGACCCATCCAGAAACTGAGAACTGAGCTCAGGTTCCTGGATTCCAGGTCATTTGAGACCCAACAGCTCACTAATGGCTCTCCATGCATTCAGCACAACTACTGTGACCAGCAGGGAGTCGGCAGCAACATCAGGAGGGGTTATAATTAACTTATCTGATTACTTCTCCCCTTTTTATTCCTAACTGTCTCTTTCACTCCTTCACTACTGAGCAATGTTTGTTGAAAAAATATATAATTTATTTGAAGCAGGAGATGCAAATTAAATATAGGGTAAAATTTTAAAATTTGCAGAGATTGTCGTTCTGAGACTGTTAAATTATTTAAATAAAATGTCAATTTGCTCTTTTTTTTAAAAAATTTAATGTATTGGTTTATCCTTTTTCCCGCAATATTATGGGAATGAAAGGTTCTGCTCTCTAGATTGTCAGTGTCTAGATGTCACACAGGGTCTGTATTATCAGTGTTCAGGCAGAAATGGCCTTTGTGTCAAATACTGGAACAGTGATAAAGATAAATAATACAAATGCTGAGATCTCCTACTTATGGGGATTTGTAGTGAACATAATGTATGGAAGTTAAAGTAACACCTTGTATCTGTACTGTACAGGGATTTTCAGTTATTATAACCCCCCACCTTATTCTTATCCCTGTAAAGCAGTGAGTGACCCCAGAGATCTCCCTGGATTCTAACCTCTCTCTGACTGCTGGAATACAACAGTAATGTGTTTGAACATTTTGTTACAGTGAGGATTGGCGCTGCTGTTTATAGCTTGTTTTATCTCTCAAAGGGTGAATGGATGGAGACAAGGCAGTGAATTTTGTTTCCCCAGAGGGGGCACAAGAATACTGCTTTAAAAAGGTGTGACAATGAGGTTGTCCTATGCAAATGTGTGTTTATCAATGTATTACAATACAAAATCGAGTTAACTCGCTTTTGGGTGTGAAGGGGGTTTATAGACCTTGTAACGGGTTTTAAAGTGATCATTAGTAAATCCAGTCAGGTATAAATAAGCATGCTGGCAACTGAATCCAATTAATTCCCTGCTGAAAAGGAATTGGTCTGGTTTTGTGAGGTATTGCATCCTTCAGGAGCCCGCAGACTGGGCTTCTGATCCTCCACTTCCTTGTTCACGGCAGGGTGCAAGAGTTTCTTCCAGTATTGCTTGGGTGGGGGGGGGGGATTGGACTTTATAGATTTTATAGGCAGAGAAAATGCAAGAAAACATCAGAAAGTAATTCGTAGATGCTTTGTAAATAAATTCACTTAAATGGTATAATGACCTTTATTTCAAAGTTTTTCAAGGGAGTCATGATGCAGTCGGCAGTAGATAGATGGGGACAACCGAACCTACTGGAATAACCTAGAATATACTTAAAGATTTAAGCATAGAAACCCGCAAGGTCTATATTGTGACTTCCGACGTCTGCATCTCTAGTTAGCTGTTCATTTTAGTATTGATTATCTACGTAATAAGGTAGGGATTCCTCCTCTTCTCTGCCATTTGCTTTCCTCCCAGCTACACATGTTCAATTAATGTCATTATTATACGACATGTTATCATAGAACACAAGGGGTAGGTTTTACTAACTGCTATGGAGTCAAGAGTCATCGAACAAAATGCTTGGGTGTAATTCATTATGATTAGTGCACTATGGCAGTCCATTTATACTTGACCGGTGAGTAAAGTCTAAAATACCTTTGTTCCCACTAGCACTTGAATGTGCATTAATTATGAACAGGAAATATCAGTGCTTCAGAAGAAGTAGGTTTAGTTATGTAACATTATTCTTATTGGTTTTATTATGTTCACTTTTGGTTGCGCATCTCCACAACATACTGGTTGGTGAAAAATACAAATACGTGGAACTGGATCCACATTCAGAGTGGAGTTATAAAAAGAAAAGGTATGTGTGAAAGTCCAGCGTGCATGTCAGCATGGTCAGTAGGCAGCTGCCCACACTTACAATGCTGGCAAATATTAGCTTTTATATAGCGCCAACAGTTTCCGCAGTGCTTTACATTAACCAAAGGGAACAAGATACAGATAAACGGACATAGGATGCAAACGTTGGTTGTAGATGGCCCTGCTCAATAAAGTTTACAGTCTAGAGCAGTGGTTCCCAACTGCAGTCCTCAGGTACCCGTAACAGGCCAGGTTTTCCAGATATCTGAAGCACAGCACAGGTGATATGATTCCCAATTGCATTTCCCCAAGGGAATCCTTAAAACCTGCCCTGTTAGGGGTACTTGAGGATCGCAGTTGGGAACCACTGTTTTAGACTGTAAGCTCCTTTGAGCAGGGCCCTCTAGGAGCGGTAAGTTGGTAGAGGCTATTTTTTAATTGTTTGTTTTTACTTAGAGTCCCTGAGAGCATCTCCTGGTGTTGCTGTGTGTATGTATTTGTGTATGTATATATATATATATATATGTGTGTGTGTATATATATATATATATATATATTTCTCGTTATGCAAGCCTCAGCATTCATTGGTACCTTTCCTAGAGATATAAAAAAAATTACAACAAAAAGGCAAAGTTTAAGTATTTCAATACTTAAACATTTATTGCGTTCCGCTTTAAAACGTAGCAGCATAAAAAGCAATCCATACTGCTCCACTCCCCTTGACACATTTCGTCATTGTGGGACTTCTTCAGGAGTAGCTGTAGCACTCACAATGTTGCTGAGGAAAGCTTACACAGTATATGCACATTGGTGAAGGGACATTTTTCTGTTTTTGGGAGACTTTCCATCAGAAACCATACACTAAGGATTTTTCTAGGTGGAAGAACGTTCCAAATCTGTAATGTATGTATCGAAAATGGTGGGGAGGTCCATTTTGATTTGGTGTTTGTTTCATTCATTATAACTTTTTACGACCGATTTCCAGCTTTGTAAGCACATAGTCAGTACTGGTAATATCATTCTAATCTATTATCTTTAAAGTGTAAAATCTGGTTAGTAATCTTCCCCAAGTCACTTTTTTAGGGGTACCCCTTCATAGTTTGTAAGGTTAGCTGTTTTGCTTCGGTTTTGAGGTTTTGTGGGGGGGGCAGGTGTTTCCCCCCTCTTATTTGATCTCTGTATTTGGTATTCTCTGTTTTGTGTTTGTAGTATAGAATGACCTAAATATTGAATGGTGATGCTGTAGGTCTGTGATTGTTGTTACTTTGTTGCACATTTTATTTCTTAAATAAAATTGCAAGTTTTTTTGTTCTTTCTAGAAAAGTTTTGGATACGTTGTTTGGTTTTACCAACCGTCTTTTCCTCCTCGATTGACACGTGTTTTTCTGGCCTTCCAGGACTCCGTTGCCCTTGAAATTATTGTCGGTGTAATTTCTGTTCCATTTCTTGTTTTCAAAAGAGATGTCATGCGGATTTCAAAAAAGCTTTGTCCTTGAAGTACAGTGTAAACACAGCATGGGCTGAAATCACGACTGCTTTCTCTTCAGTCAACAAATGCACGGCTATCAAAATTAATTCTTTGTTTATTTTTTGTATTTTTTTTGTCTTCGCAAGATATCGAAAGCGTGTATAGATTAAGACTAATATTACCCGCTTAAAAGAAAAGTAAAATCTAATCCTGATTGGCACAGGTCATTAGTGTTATAGTTGTCACAGCTTGACGCTCCTCTTGCAAGTAAATCTACAATATTTTATTGAAAGTGGGATTTTTAACTCCTAATTGGAGTACAATGGTGTGTGTGTTCGTTTATATAAATTTGCCAATAGTAAATTCGTCCATTAGCTCTTGTATTGCTTGAGATTGCATTTCTTTCAAACCTCAAATGGTACTTTGTTAGCTTTGGTACTTCAGCTGAGAATTCCATTTTGTTGTTTTTTGTTACATGCAGCATATGACCGCTGCAGACTACAGGACTATATTTTTTTATGTGCATCCGATAAACTGTGGGCTCTTTTCCAATCTGCACGCAAACGTTAACGCTCACCTGCGGGAGCATTAACGTTTGCTGCGGTATTTACCACATATTACAATCCAAATGCAAACGGGTTAAAAAAACAGTTTGCGTTTGGTACCTTGCGCTTCTCAGCGCGAGGTTACTGTACTTTGCACTCCCCCTGTTAAGCACAGGGAGCGCAAAGTGTTAAAGTCCCAGAATCTGTTAACACCAGGCTTAAAAAATAAAAAATGAATCCTATACTCACCCTCTGTCAGCCTCCTCTGGCTGGTGGGAGCAGGGAAACATTAGGGGAAAAAGTCCCCCCACCTCTTCCTGCTGATCACTACGCCGACCGGCTGGATCTCGCGAGGCGAGATCCGGCTGGTCATGTCACCGGCAGGGGGGAACTCAATGGAGTCATATGGACTCAATCGAGTGGATGCTCGCGGCGGTGTTCAGCGCTGCCGCGATAATCCCGGAATTTTATGCTCGGAAACAATGCAGGTAGCATTTTTTGCGCCTGCATTGCAATCCAGCGTTAAAGCTCGAGCGCAAGGGGGAAAACTGTGGGCACAGTTTTTCCTCCCTTGCGCCCGCGTTTTAATGCGAAGAGTGTAATAGAGCCCTGTATGTCCAGCAAAACATGGAATTTTAGCAATTTACCTATTGAGTTGTATCTACAGTATAGTGAATTTTTTAATAATCGTTGGGTTCAACTGTGAAGGAGCCAGCAGGCGACTGTGCTGCAGACCTAGGGATGAAGGTTGGCCGTGGTTTCTTGGACACATTATTTCAAACAGAGACGAGGACAGAGAAAAGTGCTGCCCTGCAACATGTATAATTCTTAAGCTGCAGGAAGGAAATCAAGGCACGTCACTTGCAATGTCATTATTTTTCTTACCTGCCGTGTATGGATTCTACATGCTATAGGGTTACATTTTATCATGCACTGCCCATTGGCCATGTTTCCCAGAAGGCATTACTGGTTAATCTGACACCCTATATATAAACCCTATATATAAACCTATATATAAACTATGTATAAACCTGGAGTAGGTGGCGAGAGGTGCGTCCAGGTACAAACGTGTGGAAGGCTTTAGCAGGATTTTTAGACTTGAGTGTTAAAATGTATGGCTGCGGTCAGACGCGCACACTGATCGCGCACAGTGCGTCTGTTGAAACAAATGAGATTGTGGTTAACATAGTATCAGTTATGACTAACTTTGAGAAAAATAATTTCTGTATAGGATCAGTTAGTTTTGACCGACGTTCAGAAAAAGAAACAAAAAAGCTTTATGCGGGGTGTCTCTACGTCCGGTGGAGCTTTTTCCATGTGTCCGTTGCAACATGTGTTGCCTGTGCGTGAAAAAGTGTGCATGTGCTTCATACTTTGTTCTCCTTTGACTTCTTTTAAAGCTAACAGACAGCAAACTGTGCCATCGGACGTATGTGCCTAGTGCGCTCATCTGATCTCAACCTTAATGTGTTTGGGAAGATGTGTGCCTAAGTTTGTGTAAATATTTCACCAAGTGCATTGTTTTTTCTCAATTGTCACTTGCTTTTATTCGTGCTTTTAAGATTTTTTTTTTCCTCCAGCCATACTAGGGTATTGAATAAGCGGAAAAGATTATATGTGACTTATGTTGCGATGACAAACACGAGCTTTCACTTTGCCCTGAAAAATGTGCGTCACTTGCTACAATAACCTGCCCTTTTCTTTCTGTCTCTACTTTCATTTTGTTCAATCTTTTAAGGTTATTACAATAACCAATAGATGTTCCACCATCGCCTCCAAATCTTGAAGCGAGATGTGCTTAGTTTCTGAATTGCACCGTTTTAGTAAAATAAATAGTCTCGACAGGCTTTGACCCAGAAGATTATCTTTGCTTTAACAACTTGCAAATCGGTGAGATATGGATGCGGCAGGCCAATGTATGTATGTGAACGAAGTGGCTTAACAAAGGAAACCTTCATATCTGCTGCTCGCCTGCTTTATTTGTTCAACATCTGTTTCTCCACTGATTTGATTTCACAATATTGATCTAAGCCTGGTATTTGGCCATCTACTTATACTGTATTTTAATATTTTCTTCTCTTCTCTTGTGTATTTCTGCGGGTAGCCAGAGCTCACCTTCTTGATGGGTATAAACCTAGCGAAAACATTTCAACTCCTGTTTATAACACTGTAGTACTAAGGCTAGGGTCAAATTAACGCGTTTTTCACATCGTCCGAACGCATTTACATATTTTTTCACGGAAGACGCGAAAGCGGTCATACGATGCGCATTTTCGTGCGTGATTTTTGACGAGCTATTAGAAACAAATGGACGTAATGTTGGCCGGACATGTGCAACGTCTGACATCTCCTAATCACGCACACACACCCAGGGCCGGATTAACATAGGGGCAGATGGAGCAGCAGCTCCAGGCCCATGCCCCAGAATAGGCCCAGAGGAAAAAATAACAATGTCTGCATTGATGGACATTTGGACCTCATTATCTCCAATACCATAGTAGCTACAGGGACAAGAGCATGGCCTTTCCAATGATACCAAACATGACCAGGTGTTATGTAAAAATAAAATAATAAATATTTCTTTATTTTTTCTTTCTAACAGCAATATTTTTCACTTTTCAATTCTAAAGTAAACAATGATGCTGCACTAACTCACCATCTCAAGTGTGGAGGTGATGGTACGATCCGTTATTACGAATTGTTACACCAAAAACCTAAACCCCCGCACCGCAGCAAAGTGCACTGGGAGGGACTTTGGAACCCTGCGTCACTAATCTTTACTCCTCACAAGGTCAAGGGAGGTGTTATTGGACAGGACAGTGTCTGGCCTTTGCATTAATACCAAACATGACCATGTAAAATCTAAAAGAAAGGAAAACCATAAAAACTTTTTCTACTTATTTTTAGTTCCAAAGCGATGGCATTGTCCATTTGTCACGTATAAAAATGAGCAATACCACTGCCATTGCTCACCTTCTCATTTCCCACACTGGGAGCAAGATCAGTGTTTTATACATAGCCACATTATTCATAAAACCCCATCCTTTAACCCTTTTGGTTAAAATTGTATATATTTTTAGAAAATGCAGTAACAGGATCCCATTTCAATTTTTTTTTTAACAAGAATGCCCTATAGAATATATAACCACAAAGGTTTGGATGATAAACTGTGAAAAAATAATTTTACACGCTGTAAATGATTGAAATCTGAATGTAAATTTCCTCACACAGTATCTGCCTGGTTAGATATATCCGTATCTGCACTATTAAATAAAACCTAAAATATCTGAGCGCGTCCATGCACAGGAGGCAGCAATCCACCGGATTCCGGCGGATTGCTGCGCCCCACGGTGCGGGCTGACATCTTGGATGTCAGCCCAGCACTCCGGAACCCCGGCGGAGCAATTAGATGTCATCGCGGCGGGGGGGCGCCTGAATTAGATGTCATCGCGGCGGCGCGATGACATCTAATTCAGGCGCCCCCCGCATGTGCGGAGGAAGCGCCTGAAAGGGAGGGGGGAGGTCCTTCGGACCTCTCTCCCTCCCGATCGCCGGGGGGCAGAGGGTTAATGCAGGCACTGTTTGGAAGGGCACAGCCTGCCCTTCCAAACGGTGGCTGTGATTAACCCCTGGGGAGCCGAATCACGCTGAAAAGCGCCGGCTCGTGATCCTCTCCTGGAGCTGGCCGACATCTTGGATGTCGGCCAAGCCTCCAGGAACTCCCCCTGAGGACTGGCGTCATTGTGCATAGCACGATGACGCCAGTCCTGGAGTTAACCCCTAGCTGCCACCAATGGTGGAGATAGGGGGTTCCAATGAACCCCCTATCTCCCGATCCGTGGCAGCTAGGGGTTAATGTTTGATATCGTTGGATCGGCCAGAGCATGGCCTTTCCAAGGATACCAAACATGAGCATGAATTTTTTTTAAAAAAATAAATAAAAAAATAAAATAAAAATTCTAAAAAAAAAAATAAACAAGTTTTTTTTTTTGTTTTGTTAGTGCAGCATTATTGTTCACATTATAATTGAAATGGGAACAATATTGCTGCATTAACGATTTTTGTATGCGGTGCGTTTGTTAAAAAAAGTGAAATTTTCCCCAAAAAAAATGTAACGAGACCCCATCTCTAATTTTTTTAACAAGTGCACCCCATACAAAATATAACCGCAAACGATCGCATGTTAAAATGTGAAAAAAAACACTTTACACATAATAAATTATTGAAAATTCTAATTTTATTGCATTTTTGTTATAATATACAGACATGACATAACGTATACATATAATAATGACATATTATGAATCTGCCAAGTCTGCCGGAAAGAACGATATATAATATGTCTGGGTCATATATCAAAATATGGCTACAAAATGCGGTTAAACATGATGAGCGAAAGCTGTAAAAATGACCCCAGCACAGAGGTGTGAAAAGCCTCAGCAGCGAAAGGGTTAAATGCAGGATATTAGGATGTTTTAGGGAAATTAATTCTCAAATCTCAATCAGAAGCAGACACCACCCCACCCTCAGTATGGTGTACAATGTATCAAATTGATTACTAGACTAAAAACACCTGGTGTTATGCCCGTTTGTGAACAGAGGTCACGTACACATTAGTTTTTAATTCAATATCTAATAAACCGTTGCTTATAATATTCTGCAGTAAAGAGTCTCTTTATTTCTAGATTTTTTAGTATTTTTTTTTAAGCATTTTCTATACTTTTTTCAAAATTTCATTTTTTTTTTTTCGAACTCGAACCGGACACACCCAAAAAGTTCGAAATTCGCGAACTTTCGAACTGCCAAAGTTCGGGTCGAACTCCGAACCGTCCGAACCCGAACAGCTCATCCCTAATCAAGGAAGACATTGGGCTCTATTCACAAACAGCCAAGTAGGTGCTGACCAGCACAACTCGGTTGAAATTGTAGAGTTGTGCTGTCAACTTTACCTCTTTTAATCTCATTGGGAAATGTCTGCTACATCTGGAGCCTTGGCTTCTGTTTGGCCCTACAAGTGAAAACAAAAAGCACCACACAGAGTGCTGTATACTAAACGCGGTATACAACAGTCCTTAGCATCCTCAATGTGTGTCTCCACAAAACACACAGTTCATAGTAAATCCAAAGAATGAGGAACTATAAAAAAAACAAGGCAAAATAGCCGAACTCTGCGCTGATCATAGGCTCTCTACCCTCCTATATAAATGTTCTGCACATCAGATCTAGAATTTGAAATGGGCTTATCTGAGTGAGGTCTCCTGCTTTCTCGGCAGTACCGGATACATTTGGCAGCGTAAACAGCATTTCCCATAGCTTTGCCTATGGCGTAGTATGAGGCCCACAC
The DNA here is from genome assembly GCA_009667805.1 of Leptobrachium leishanense. Classification (NCBI taxonomy): domain Eukaryota; kingdom Metazoa; phylum Chordata; class Amphibia; order Anura; family Megophryidae; genus Leptobrachium; species Leptobrachium leishanense. Next base: position 58,315,198 of record CM019069.1, on the reverse strand, counting down.
ATAAAGATAAAAAGAATATTTAATGGATGTACAAATAAAAATACATGTATATTGAATAGAATGATAAATGTTTGTCTAAGGTCCCAATGCCTTTCGTCCTTACAAAAGTACTTCATCAGGAAGATTGGTGGCACACAGAGTTGCCATGTATGGACACTTTGTACTAGACGCGGCTCCATGAGAAGCATTTCACTGACGAAAACTTGAGCCTGGAGAAAGAAAACCCGGGGAATACACTAGAGCAGTGTGTCACGGACCCAAAATTGGGTTCAGTCTTTAAGGCTAGGGTCAGACGAATGCATTTTTCGCGTCGTCCGTGAAAAAGCGCGGTCGAACGAATGGACGTATTTTTTCACGGAATACGCGATAGCGGTCATACGATGCGCATTTTCGGCCGTGATTTTGTACGGATCATCAATAAAACACTTTTTGCGTCTGGACGTTATGTTGGCCGGACGTGTGCAGCGTCTGATGTCTCCCAATCACGCAAACACGCCGCTATGCGGCCGCAGCGCACTCTGTACGTCAGTAGTAGCGGTTTGACGTTCTCGAAAAAATGCGTTCGTTTGCCACTTGCGTTGCACGGACGAACTTTCGTGCGGCCGTTCGTCATATGTTCCCCGGCATTGGACGTCATTTGCTGCTAGCACGGCCGTGATTTCGTGCGGCTAAACGCACGTTAAAACTGCGTTCGTCTGACCTTAGCCTAAGACTCAAGAAAATTCTAAGGTAGATTGAATTCTTTTAAGGTCCCCGGAATCAGGCCATATCATCCATGTGTGATATTCCAATGTATCAACCCCTAGGACACTGATCTTGTAAAACGCGGCGGAATATGTGGCGTTATATAAAGGATAACACACTCGCCAGTTTACATTCTGATTGAAAGCGAAGCCTTTTGCCTCGCTGCACATTGGCGTTTCAGTGGGAATAATTTTCTTTGCCTTAATTGTGTTGCTGAAAGAATGTTCTAAATAAGCCTCGGGAGTTTGTGGAAGTTAAACCGTGATGGTTGATTTTAAAAGCCGTCTAGATTAACATTTTTTTCTTCTAATTCTTATAAATAAATAGGATGCCCTTTCGCTGTAGATCGCTGCGATCACAATTGAAGCTGTAAAGGCAAACTGCAGATAATACTTTCTGCAACATGTTTAGCAAGAATGCACCTTGACCAACTATCACCCGTTTCTTACAATGAACAAGAGTGTAATTAATAAGGGGGGGGGGGCATGAAATGTTTCTTGATAGCAAGTTCTTGGATGTATAGGTATGATTACGAACGGCAAAGAATTCGTTTATAAAAGCTCTGACAACTATTTTTTTTTAAAATTTTATTTTCTACAATAATGAAACACATTTTATGCCTGTGCATATATTTTCTAAACTTAGCTGTCTTTTTCACACCAATATTTTACGACTCTCTAATCAGGCTGAAATGTGTGACAGAAATAAAAATATAAAAAATTGTTCTATATGCACAAAATTTTCCCTTTTCTTTTTAGGCTAGGGTCAGACGAACGCATTTTCGCGTTGTCTGTGAAAAGTGCGTTCGAACGAATGGACGCATTTTTTCACGGAGTACGCGATAGCGGTCATACGATGCGCATTTGCATCCGTGATTTTGTACGGATCATCAATAAAACACTTTGTGCATCTGGACGTTATATAGGCTGGACATTAGTAGCGTCTGACGTCTCCTAATCACACACACACGCCGCTAGCGGGCGCAGCGCACTCTGTACGTCAGTACTAGCAGTTTAACGTTCTCGAAAAAATGCGTTCGTTTTCCACTTGCGTTGCGCGGCCGGACTTTTGTGCGACCGTACTTCGTATATTGGCCGTCATTGCCTGGCACTTGCTGCTAGTGCGGCCGTGATTAAGTGCGCCTGCACGCGCGTTCGCACTGCGCTCGTCTGACCCTAGCCTTACTTAAAAAAAAAAAAAAGTAACTTTCAATTCTCTTAATGATTCCTTGTGTGAGGTGTCACTAATTTGACAGAAAAGTGACCGGTGCTGTATTTCAGAACGGTTTAATCTATCATTCTTGAGTTTAATGAAAATTAACTGCTCGGTATATTAAAAAGATGGGTCTTGTTTATGGCATCATTTGCAAGATTTGCTCGTTTTTTTTTTGGTTTTTTTTTGCTCCCCCATTCCCCCTCCCCCCTTTCTGATCGGAATTCATCCTAACGGTGTTTATGTTAAAACAAAAGAAGATATACGCAGGTCTCCAACATAAAAATAAGTATTTTGGCAAAACACACAGAAACCTAGATAACTTCTATCTTTTCTAATATGTCAAAAATATTAGATCCGTTATGGAAGAAAGCCAGACAGGTTCTTTTATGCTTTTCCGTCCCCCCCCCCCTCGTATACTTGGATTAAGAGCACAGATTTCTCTCATTGTTTGAGAAAACGCACCCTTTGCACTTCCAACTTCTAGAAATGGGTCAAAGAAGCGCAGAGGTGTCAAATATAACGGTTACTAGTCCGCGTTGCTGGGGATCAGTGATTATTTGTGACCGTGGTAAGGATAAGGTTTGAAATTTTGCCAACTTTTAACAATTACTGGATAATCTTGACTTTGCCTGTCACTTGAAATTGGAGCAGGCTAAGACTGTTTAAAATGCTCCTAATCCAGACTTTTGCTCCTAGAAAAAAATCTTATTTCTCTCTTCAAGAAGGGATCAAGAAATTGGAGGAAAGGCTTAAGCATTGGATGCTGAAAACTGGTGAAATAATGGATACCATTAAAGCAGTGGTAGGCAACCTTGGCCCTCCAGATGTTTTGAAACTACATCTCCCATGAGGTCCTGCCAACCTAATGAGTGTCTACGTATCATGGGAGATGTAGTTCCAAAACATCTGGAGGGTTGAGCACCTGCTTTTTTTTTTTTTTTTTTAAAAATGGACTAATTGCGAAGTAGGAATTTTGTTATTCTCTACTTTTTGTTCAGTGAGACGAATGGACTTTAAAAACGCTATATAGAGGGAATGTGGATTTATTTAATTTTATGTGCGCATTTTATCAGCCTAGTACAAATAAAAGTATAATTGTTGCTATTTTGATTTTCTCCTCTATCTCCTGTCTCAGACATCCGGCTGGTTACTACATCCTTGTCGTATTGGGAAGGACAACATGGTCAAATTGCGCATGCTTGGCTTTTTCTCATCCCACCAATCAAATGCATCTCCTACAGAGACACTCACATGTGAGAAGCATACGTATGAGTTTAAGATTGTTCATCTCTACAACTCTTAGGCTGGGTTCACACCTGTGCGTAATACGCAGATTATCTAGATTGTAAATTCCGACGGGAATAGGGTTCTCATATCCTCATGTATCTGCTGGCAGGAATACTGACCTGTCTCCTGTATGTATTGTAGAATTGTCTTGTCTTTACCCATTACACCTTGTACAGCACTGCGGAATGTGTTGGCGCTTAATAAATAATACGCGTGTTTTTTGACGCGAGTATCGCGCAAACGTAAAAAATGGGCAAATACGCAAACGCGCATTGCAGTGCGTTCACGCTGCAGTCTATGGCCGTGAACACGCTGAAATACGCACCAAATAAGCTCTTGTACTTCTTTTGGGCGTAGGACATTTTACAGCGCGTTCCTGCTCGCTGTAGAACGCCCAGGTGTGAACAGGCCCCATAGGAAATCGTGGGATTTCCGCGTTTAGGCATTTTACAGCGCACAGGAACGCGCTGTAAAACGCCCAGGTGTGAACGGGGCCTAAAATTCATTACCTAGCTCATTGTTCGCTGCTGCTTAGCCCTGGCTGGACATGGTAGACATGCCAGTCAGGAAACTGAGACTGACCTGGAAGCCTTCTATCATCTACAGAAAGGTTAAATATGATAAATCTGAAAGGACGGCATGAGACAGAGTGTATTGGGTATGGTCGTGCTTAAAAACACAGGTCAAGTGATGGAGACGGGAATGATTGAAGTGGGCTCATTTAATATAGTGTACTTGGAAAGATTGAGTCTAGCTGTGTTAATGCGCCATATGCAAATTATAACCGTTATAAGACACTGCAAGGAAACAAACTTTTGGAACCTTTGTCACACGACCTCTGCAAGGATCAGCAGCAGCTGTTTAAGAATCCGTCACGCTAAATGTTCTGTGAAGACGGTAAATTTATGCATGGATGACCTGCTAATTCCTGTCGATTTAGCAGAGCACATTAAAATCTTAGGCTGAGCATGCCAATCAACCCTGGAAAGGCCTGGCACTTAAATTGCTTCAGAATACCTTTGTTTTATACCTGACCTAAGCACCTCCTGTGTCTTCGATAGTTCTGGTTGTCAGTTGAATTTGTTTTTAAGCTTTTTTCCAAAACAAAATTGCAAAAGAAAGGTCAGAATGATTTAAAGTGCCGTTTGAGGCCGTTCTCTGCATTGGTTTACAAGTTCTGTTCAGTTCATTTTTCACTTTTGTAATCTTGGCTTGTGTGGTGACGCAAAGGCTTGGCGTAGTGTCAGTGAGATGTGGGCAACTTGCAAGAAGATGTGCTTTTGACTTGATTGACATACATCGTATGCATTTTAACCCTTTTTGTTGAATTTAAAAACACAGCCTTCCACCCATCATTTGGTCCAAAGTGACATGATGCCTATTCTCGGGGCCCGCAGTTAAAAGTATTTATAAAGCGCCAACAAGTTCCCTAGTGCTGTACAATGGGTGCGACAGAACAAAAAAACATGAGTTCAACAAACAGAACAGTAGGAGGGAGGAAACTGTTCGAGAGTTTACAATCTAAGAAGAGAGGGGTGATAAGCTAGGCTGGGTATGGGAAGTAGCAGTTGCATGGTCCTGTGTGGGAAGATGGAGCAAGAAATGCACAGTGGGGGATTATGGAGTGAGCCGATAAGATTCTCTAAAGCAATGTGTTTTCAGAGACATCTTAAAGGAGTAGAGACGGGGAGTGTCTAATGTTGCGGGGCGAGAGTTCCATAAAGGGGCAACTTGGGAGAAGTCTTGAAGGCGAGAGTTGGGGGTGCGGAACGAGGTAATAACATTGGTAGAGCGAGTTGGTCAGGATGGGATGTACCTGTTAATAAGGGAGGAGATGTGAACAGGGGCGCAGTTATGGACAGCTTTGTACGTGAGTACTATTAATTTGAATTGGATTCTAAAGGCGTGAGGTGGATGAGCCTGGCACAAACTATTCTCAATCTCTAAAATAGAACATGACTCTTTGGCGCTAGGAGATACCTTGAAAGAACTATAGATTTTTGTGGTTTAGTCAAGAATTCTACATGAGAATCTAAACTCTTTTCTAGCTGCTGATCATTTAGCTGCCTATGATGTTACACATTCTATGGAATGGAGAAAAAGGTTTTGTTTGTGATGGTCCTTCTACAGATCACACACAGTGGGTGTGTTGGGTTTCTTGTAATAAAGTTAAAAGGATTATTCTTCTACTGCACCATGATAATGTAGTTCCAAGACTGCACATTTTCTGGTAACTTCTCTCGATACCTTTCTGACTGGATTTTCCAGTCAAATAGTACATAATACATCCAATAAAAATAGAGCAGCACTCTACCTTACATGGTAGGCTTGTGCACAGATTTTTTAATTTTTTTTCTGTTCGTTCGGATTTTGTAAATTTTCGTTCCGGCCGATTTCAGTTTCGGTTCGGTTCATTTCGGTTTGTTTTTCGTATCGACTTTTTTTCGTGATTTCGGAAATTTTCATGTTTTTCGGCATGTCTGTTCTCCTCGTTTCAAAATGTCTTCATTTTGACGTAAACTATGTTTTTTCGGATACGATAATTCTGCCGATACGATAATTCTGCCGATTACGATAATTCTGCCATTGAGATTTATCATGTTTTACAAGAAGGATACATTGAGATTTCTCTGGTTTTCCAGGAAGGATACATTGAGATGGGAATGATACAAAATTTAATTACAGAATCAGCGATATAAATACGATGTCCGAAATTACTGAAATGGAGCCGAAATCACGAATGGAACGAAAATGAATTTTGATTTTACACTTTTCTAGTACATTCGAAAATTCCGAAAAGTTTTGGTTTCGGCTCGAAAATTTGTTCGAATCTGCCGTTTTCGGATCTGAAAATTTTCGGAAGATCGGCCGAAACCGATTGCACGAATCGGGAAATTTCGTGAAAATTCTGAAACACACATCCCTATTACATGGATATAGGAAGCACAAAGAATAGAAACAGGTGCCAAGGCAACCACCGCCAGCAGCAGCAGCAGCATCTGTACAAAGAAAGGAACGGGTACTCCAGTCTTTTCCCTTAGGACAGGTTGATTGGGTGTACATCTATTGTTTTGACTCCTCACAAGCTTGAAAAACCTTCTTGAAGTTGAAATCTTGCTTCTAAATGCTCCTCCAATAAACCTGACCTAGGAGAAAAGGCTAGAGTGCCCGTTTCTTTCTATGTGTTGGTTTTCCTGTCAGTCCTATCCTCCAAATTTGGTACTCTCCGTGATTTTATGGTTACTGTAGATTTTTAAACGAGACAACCCGCCTCCCTTGTTAGAAGATTCCAAGTCTTTTTATAATGAGGGCCAGATTTATATCTTGGCAGTGTAGGCATGTGCCTACCGTCGCCTGCCACAGGGGTTTAAAGAAAAAAAAATACAATAAGTTAAACCCCTGTATCTCGGGATCCCGAAGTACTAGAGGGACATATGAGGTATCATTTGAGAGGCCAGATTATGGCCTTTCCAGTTAGCCAAATATAACCAGGTTAGGTTTATGCAAAAAAGGAAAAACGTTTATTTATTTTTTTAAAGTGAACAGTGATGCTGCACTAATGCATCTAATCATTTCCCACACTGTCAGCAAAGAAAAAAATTCTTTCATCAACAACCTAGACCATGGCACTGAAGTGAGGAGAGCAGGGGGACTTTGGATCCCTGCATCACTGAATTGTACACCGCACAAGGTTAAGTGTGGTGTCCTTGGAAAGGTCAGAGTCTGGTCTTTACATGGTCATGTTTGGTGTCATTTTAGGCTAGTGTCAGACGAACGCAGTTTTAACGTGCGTTTAGCCGCACGAAATCACGGCCGTGCTAGCAGCAAATGACGTCCAATGCCGGGGAACACACGACGAACGGCCGCACGAATGTTCATCCGTGCAACGCAAGTGGCAAACGAATGCATTTTTTCGAGAACGTCAAACCGCTACTACTGACGTACAGAGTGCGCTGCGTCCGCATAGCGGCGTGTTTGCGTGATTGGGAGACGTCAGACGCTGCTAATGACCGGATAACATCACGTCCAGACACAAAAAGTGTTTTATTGATGATCCATACAAAATCACGGACGAAACTGCGCATCGTATGACCGCCAACGCGTATTTCGTGAAAAAATACGTCCGTTCGTTCGACCGCACTTTTCCACGGATGACGCGAAAAATGCGTTCGTCTGACCCTAGCCTAAATGTGTAAAAATAAAAAATTGAAAAAAAGTAAATGTATTTCTTTTTTCTGTTCTACGGCAGAGGCAATATATGCTTTCACATTTAAAACAAGCAATGCCACTGCAATAACTCAACTAAGGCAATTCCGCCCCTTTTGCTTTGAGCGCAGAGAGAAACTTTCTAATTTTTTTCATTAATTTGTTTTTTTTTTTTTTGCCCCAAAACGACAATTTAAAGAGATTTTGGCATGTGTTTTTTTTTTGGGGGTAGGGACACTCCTCATTTCTGTGCCTACAGGCTCCTGACATACAAATCCGGCTCTGTTAATAGAGTATGCTGTGGAGATTGCAGAGAAAGTGCCATGCTTCAGGTAATTCCCAGTGTTCTTGTGGCACAGCCCATCATCTCTTCATTTCTGTGATTAATTCCAGAAGGACTTATTTGCTTACTGCACACTTAAATATCTGTTTAAAAATGTAAAGTGCAAATATTTTGCAATTAATCATAATTAAGTCGAATCGAAGGTGGTTAATTTCTCCTTCGTTTGGCTTATCTTTTCAAACCTGTATGTAAAACACTGACATAATGAATTGGCAACAGAAAATAATTCATAATAAATGTGTTGGCCCAGAGCAACATCTGTCAGCTCTATTTTGATTTTTCTAAAACCTTGGGAGTGAAAATTAACAGATGTAGGTTTTTTTTTGTTGCTGTTGTCAAACAGGTAAAAAAAAAAATACCCAGAAATTTAAATAATCTAGGTTTGGAGCATGTTTTGCATGAGAACAACCAATGCAATCAAATTGCGGTTTTATCCTGACTTGATTTTATATTGTCTTCATCTGACTTCATATTATTTCAACTACAGATTAGTATTCAATAGGGTAAGGTCAAGTTACAATCATTTAGACCCCTGTATCCCTACAGGCTAGAGGGACATGTATGGGTATCATTTGTAAGGCCAAATTATGGCCTTTCCAGTGATGTCAAACATTAATCTGTATATGAAAAAAGCTCCTCTTTATAAACTGAACAATGATGCTGCACCTACTCACCTCCCTATTTCCCCACACTGCTCATTGAGAACCTAGACTGCAGCACTGCAGTGTGGAGTGACGGCTGTGGAACCCTGCCTGCATCTGTGAGATTTACACCAAACCAGGTCAAGTGAGGTGTCTTTGGAAAGGTTAGAGTTTGGACTTTCCAATGATACGAAATATGACTAATGTGTAAAAAAATAAACAAAATGAAAAAAATAAATGCAAAATGAACTGTTCTCTCTGTTCTAAGGCAGTGGCATTATGTGCTATTACGTATAAAGCAAGCAATGCCACTGCGCTACCTCACCTCATTTCCCATGCTGGGAGCAAATGTGGAAGTTATGGTGCAATGGCGTTACTACACATTGGTTTATATAAAACACAAGCTGTGCTTTGAGGAGAGTGGGGGGTTCTTTGGACCCCTGTATCTCCATTATTTACATCCCAAAAGTTGAAGTTAGGTGTGATCGGATAGGATAGAGTCTGGCCTTTCTAATGACACCAAACATGACCATGTGAAATGTAAAAACAAATGAGAACCCCCCCCCCTGTTTCATTCCAAAGCAAAGTTTTTGTTAGCCTTTTGAAAATTTTGGAGAAAAAAAATCGCCATCAAAAAGTTAAGTGGTAAAAAAAGTGACGTCTTGAAAAAGAGCCTTGGATGCACCTGTAATTTTGTGCCCAGAATTTTGATTGCTCTGGGCTGAAATGGAGCATCATTTTCCATCGCTACATTTACAAATTGGGGTTAGGCTTAGAATTCCAGGTTGGGTTACTAGTTTTGCTTGTTTTAGGGTTAATCCAAGCCCTGACATTCTGCTTCATTTTATGACCACATCTTTTTTTGATGTGAGCATAGTGAGGAACTACTTTTCAGTTTTTTTTTAAATGTTATGTGTTTCATCACTTATTTTTTTTTTTTTGAGGGGGAGTGGTTGGGACACTCCAGATTTCCGTGCCTACAGGCTTACGGAGTTGTAATTCCGGCCCACGCGTTTCTGTTTAACTTGACCCCTGATTACAGTGGGAGGAACATGTTCAGTGGTTTCTAAGACTGTAACCCACATCTTAGAAGCTACAATAAGGCTAGGGTCAAACGAAAGCATTTTTACACGCAAACGTAAAGAAGTGCGTCCGAACGCATTGACGTATTTTTTCATGGAATACGCGAAAACGGTCATACGATGCGGATTTTTGTGCGTGATTTTTTACAAATCCAAACCAGGAAACTTTGGGTGTCTGGACATTATGTTGGCCGGACACGAGCAGCGTCTGACGTCTCCAAATCACACACACACACACCGCTATGCCGCCGCAGCGCACTCTGTACGTCCGTACTAGCGGTTCTGCGTTCTCGAAAAAATGCGTTCATTTTCCACTTGCGTTGCGCGGCCGGACTTTCGTGCGACCGTACTTCGTATATTGGCTGTCATTGCCTGTCATTTGCTGCTAGTGCGGCCGTGATTAAGTGCGCCTAAACGCACGTTAAAAGTGCGCTGGTCTGACCCCAGCCTAAAAACGGGTGGGGGGGGGTGTCTCTGTGTGTGTGTCTGTGTGTGTTTTCTTTCCAATATATCCTGGTAGAAATTTTTAAGTATTTGAAATTGGCAATGCCAGCAAAATCCGAGCACCCTATGTTGGTTATTATTTTGCACCGTTGTAACAATCTGATGCAGTGCTGTCTCCCTCTTCCTTTTCTTTTAGGCATCCATTTTTTTTTTCTGTTCAATGAGTATATTACTTTGTGACAAAGCCTAATTACTAATTATTTCTGGGCACTGATGTATTGGTACTTAGGATTTAAAGAGACTCCTTTCTACATCCTTTCTTTTAAGAATGATTCTATATTCTCAGATGTAGATCAGTATAGATTACGCTATTGTATTTTGCAGGATGTGCTTGCAGTTGTTATGCCTGCAAGAAAAAATCTACTTGTATTGCTTTTCCAGATATAATCTCTCTGCATTAAACATGATAACTGCCCCTCTACATTGCTATTCCTTTGTCTACACTTCTTAATATTCCCTGCCTATCCTACACTTGAAAACTGCTTAGCTTTTTTTTTTTGAAAAGCGCTGTGTATATTTAGTCCATTCCTTGGAGCACTTATGAAAGCGCAATATATATTGTTGCTACTGATGTTCTGAGGGCTGATGTATCGGTAAAGTGTTTCGGAGCATTGCATAAAGAAACTCATGTTCATTGTACCCTGCAGTTCAAGAAGAAATGATCGTGTTGTTTTTTTGGGGGGTTTTTGGCTCCTCGCGTCTTGGTCTTTGCAGAGGCCGATCTGATTTCAGAGTTAAATGTGAATCTAATAACACAGGCTTGACTTCTGGCAAATATACAGTGAAAAGTTATTTAACACTTGCATTTTTACACTTTCCTTGTATTTTTGCCTCTATCGTAGAAGAGCAGTAAAGACCACACCTACGAGCAGGGCAGCCATCAGAAATGATGGGTCCCCTTACTAAACCTCATGATGGGGCCCCCCCCGGCACTCCCTCAACCTCTAACAGCTTTTCTCCCCCTTCAAAAAAAAAGGATACAACATAGCACCACAGCAATAAAACTCCCAGTAATGTGCAGTGTGTATGAGCGTATCACAGAATCCACAGCAATAAAACTCAGTAATGTGCGGTGTGTATGAACGTATCACAGAATCCACAGCAATAAATCTCACAGTAACGGGCTGTATATGATGGCCTTTGGGTCTGGGCCTGGTCCCTGGGTCTGGTTTGGGCCTTTGGGGTCTATGCTCTGGGCCTTGGGGTCTGGGCTGGTCCCTGCCGACGGGGGCCGGGACCCCCCGGGCCCCGGTGGCCCGGGCCCCCACCAGGCCCGGGCCCCTTACGGCAGCATGGGGCGTAATGCCCTGATGGTGGCCCTGCCTACGAGGGTCGCTATTTGTTACAGAAAGACCCTGCCCAGTGCCCACCCCCAAGGAACATCACTTGTCTTCTACCTCCTTGCACGTTCCGTCCCGTTAGGAATTTTCAGATACGATTTGTGTCAAGTAGTGACAGTGTTGCTATGAATGTAGTTGTGGCATCTATTCATGGTTTCGTATTGGCTGTGCATGTCCTTCATGTTTCTTGCTGATTTGCCAGTGGATAAGCTTCCCATCCAAATGACTGTTCACTTGAAAAACGTGTCATGTATCACTAGGATTACACCATGGCATGGGATCTTCTGATCTTTCAAGCTGACCGGTGTCCCAGGAGTCCTATGGACATCCCTCCAGTATCCATTACAGTTTTGTCAGTGTACTCCTTTTGCTCCTGCTAAATTTTGGCAGGGGTGGGAGAGCTAGCTATTTTACATGGCTGCTTACATGCTGTTCTGCTTTTTATTATTTTTATTCAGACCCCGCGACATTAATCTGTTTTTATAAGGAGTACAGGCATTACGCACAGCCAAGAACATATAGGATTTATTAGTGGTGCTGACGAAGTGACCTCTGCTTCTGAAAAATACATGTAATGTGTGTAAACAAAATATGAAATCTATTGGTTAATTAAAGTGAATAAAAAAGCCTGTATAAAAAGCCATACATTTTTGAGGTTTATTTACACCATATGGCCATACTATATCATCAAGCCTTACCGCTGCTTCTCAGTATTATGTAGATTGGGATGTAGCGTGACTGATACATGTTTAGTCGTCTGCTGATCTCCCTAGCTTACCAGTGGCAGAACAGTCGCCCTGTTATTGTGACCGCAAAGGGCCTGGCCAACATGTTCAATTACTGATCTGTCCTCCAGCCTTTGCTTAAATCTGTCAGGATGGGTGTTTTAGCCTCCACAGTAGGATTGCCAGATCAACCATGTTTTCCTGTACACATATAATTTATTCATGCTGATGGGCTGTGCACAAAAAATGCGACCCTGCAGCATGTAGAATCCATACGCTGCAGGTAAGAAATCAACAATCCCAGGTGACCTGCCTTCATTTCCTTCTGCAGCATATGAATTATACATGTTGCAGGGCATCACTTTTCCCTCTGCTCCCCTCTGCATGAGAAGGTAATGTGTGCGTCCAGGAAAACATGGCCAGTCTGGCATCTCTACCCCATTGCCCTGCTACATGACTGTGCCCCTGCTACTTGAAAATGTTTGAGTTCAGGGTGTTAATTTTTTTGTCATAACTGTTCACTACTTTCGAATAATGGGTTATTTTTGCTGCTTGTATTTTTAGTTAAGAAAAGAATGCCTAAAAAAACACTTTAATGCCACAAAGAGCAGATAGATTTGGTGATTTTATCTTGCATTTTTTTAAAAAACAAATCAAAAAAACACACTTGGCCTTCATATCCCTCCGTGTGAATGAATATATATCTGCCTTACAGCCTGTGTTCATAAGCATAGATGTAAATATTACAGATTTGAATGGATGATACAGCCTTTGGCAAATAGAGCATTGCAGAGTACAGCAGAATAATCAACCCATCTGTCAAAGGAGAAATATGTACTAAACGGGCCATTGTTTTCTTCCTTTAAATATCATCCCTGGTCCCTCGGCTCTTTAATCGCACCTTTTCCATGTAAATAAATGCTTCTGTGCTCCTCTCAAGGCTTCAGACATTGTTTGCTGTTTTTGTTTTCTTTCTTTTAACATCGGGGCTTGCTTTTAAATAGGGATGTGCGTTTCGTGTTATCGGATGCGGACGATTTTCCGAAAATTTTTAGATCCGAAAATGGCAGATCCGAAAAGTTTTCTGAGCCGAAACGAAATATTTTCGGAATTTTCGAATGGACTTGAAATGTGTCAAATCGAAATTTATTTTTGCTCTATTCATGATTTGATCTTTATTTAATAAAAAAAAACACGATAGAATCGCCAGAATTATCATAGACACTTTGAAACGAGGAGAACAGAAGTTCCGAAAAAATGAAAATTTCCGAAAAGTCGATACAAAAAACGAGCAAAGTGACACGAAAATACGAAAAATGGTCGATATTCCGAAAACAAAATATACACGAAAAACGAACCGAACCGAATCGAAACAGAAATCGGTCGAAACGAGCCGGATCGAAAAGTTTAAACATCCGAACAAATCAAACCGAATTGAACCGAAAAAAAAATCGGTGCACAAGCCTACTTTTAAACACATTTCTTCTGAAGAGCTAAAAAAAGGTAAAATCAAAACGTATCACCGAAGAATGGAAAAAATTTAAGCTGAACACTGGTGTCCTTGTCAGGTAGCTAATGTTTGAGATGAGCATTTTCTGATTTATAATATGTTGGTATACATGTGTTTTTTTTTTTCTCTCGTTGGAAAAAAACTAAATATTGCCCCCTCTCCCCAAAAAAAACTGATTTGAAACTTCAAATACCAGGAACTCCATTACAAAGCTGCCACTAAACAGGAGACAGGAAGTGGAAAAAAAATGGTGCCAGCGTTTTTTTTTATTTACGGTCTCCCTTCTAGCGTAAATATGCCTATGTAGGGCTATATTAGCACCTATTATTATTCTTTATTATTATTATTCTTTATTTATAAAGCGCCAGCATATTCCGCAGCGCTGGCCCACCTAGCCCCAGAAGGTAACACCGCACAAAGCACTGGATGCCACCACGGGTATCTGCTCCATGAAGCCCAGTGCCACCTCCTCTGGGAACCCTAGGTAGGCTCGCACCCGCAAAATTTGTGCATCGCTGTGGATATATTGCAGATGGAGACCCAGAACTATTTGTTCCTAGTCTTACTCTGCTTCCAGCGAGAAGCATTGTCCACCCTTTCCACTGCAGGACGAGAGGTTAGTAGGGGATTGGGGGGGGGGGGCTTGGAGTGTGTCAGATGATCTTGCAAAATCACTTAACACAAGGTTTTGGGAGTTGATATCTCTTTTAAGAAATATCATCTCCAGATGCGAAGCATGAACTTACAAACTAGTGCAGGGAACACGCTATATAAAACAGAAATGAGCTATACATAGGGCCATATTGCAATCACAGGGTACTATAAACACTCTTGCTACAGAAATGCTCACAAGATACAAGAACTAAATATGCACATCAATCAATCGTGTATACTCGGCCTACTTGGTAATGCTGGACCTGACCCGGTCAGGAGAAAGAACCAAAAGATAAAAGTACAACAAGCTTAAAGCAAGGGGCTGGATACTAGAAGTGATAATCCGTTTAATAAAACCAATAAAGAACACAAAGTTCCGATGCGTTTCGCCAGTGCTGTGACTTTCTTAAAGAAAAATGTCCATCTGCTATATACAAAACATATAACCCCCCCCCATATAATCAGGAGGCTGAGTATATGTGAGTGATGTGCGTGTTTAGTTCTTATATGTTGTGAGTATTTCTATGGCAGGGATGTTTATAGTCACCTGTGATTGCAATATTGTGCTATGTATATCTCCTTTCTGTTTTATATGGAGTGATCCCTGTACTATTTTGTGTTTGATTTTATTCTACGGATGTAGATTTGATGAGCCATCCCCACAGGAATCCTTCTCTAAAGATGCGTATATTTGTACACTTACATATTTCTGTATTATTGTATGGTCTCCATTTCCCTTTTGCGTTCTTGAGTGAAAGAAGAATGAACTACCTTGGTGTAGCAAGTTCTTTAAATCTTTTGGTGCAAATTAACACCTCATATACAAAGTATAAGAGTCGTTAATTTCCAGTAGGGATGCGGTATACTCAAGGCGTAAGCCCAGCTCGTGCCAAGCGTGGACCAGTGAATCCTTCCAGTAATATAACTTATAGTTACATAGGCTGAAAAAAGACCTACATCCATCGGGTTCAGCCTCTCACACATCACCTACTGCTGTTGATCCAAAAGAAGGCAAAAAACCCAGTCTGAAATGCTCGCCAATATGCAACACACTGGGAAAAAAATCCTTCTTGACCCCAGAAGGGCATCAGATTTCTCCCTGGATCAAGAAGCTTTTACCCACATATTTAAATATTCTAATCCTTAATATTATGTTTTTTCAGGAAGTCATCCAGTCGTTGCTTAAAAGTCAGTACAGTCTCTGGCCCAACCACCTCAACAGGTAGAGAATTCAACAGCTTTATTGATCTCACCGGAAAATAACCCTTCCTATGCTTTAGGCTGAATTTCCTTTTGTCCAGTCTAAATGGGTGACCTCGTGTCCTGTGTATAGTCCTCTTAATGAATAGGGTTCCAGACAATGGTTTATAATGGCCCGTATATATTTATATAATGTTATCAGATCCCCTTTAAAGCGCAGTATATATTTATATAACGTTATCAGATCCCCTTTAAGGCGCTGTGTCTCTAAACTAAACAAGTATAGCCTTTCCTCATAACTTAATCCTTCCGTTCCCCTTATTTAGTCACCCGTCTCTGCACTTTTTCTAGCGCCATGTACTTATGTACATACATTATGTATAACGTCTAAAGTTATCTTCTTGGATTAGGGCACCAGGTATTTAAAAAAAAAAGATGGATAATCTCAGAAAAAGAGACTGAAAACACATTCAGTTTCCAGTTTAAAACCAATGAAAGCAAGTGAAGAAAAAAAACACTAACACTTTAATTTCGAAATATTTTCTGCATGCTGTTTTTTTTTCTTTCTTGCTAACAATGTTCAGTGTTGCCTTAATTAATCATTAAATGTTGTCAGCCTGTCATCATACGGTTAATTATCAAAGACTCCATTTCAGACACTTGCGACCCTTTCCTTTGTTGCTATGGAAACGCACGCAACAGTAGCTATTAGCTAAAATTATAGAATGTATTATTTTTTGTAAGGCTATGACAGAGGCTAATAACTGTGTTTCTTGAAAAAAAAAAAAGGCTTATGCAAGAGTGGTTTAAAAATTACCACATATTTAAACAGTGAATTATGCCTATACAGTTGTGTTCAAAATTATTCAACCCCCACTGAAATTGAGTGTTTTGGCCAGTTTGACATTGATTTTGATCATTCAGTCATCTTGCTTACAATTAAATCAAAGAGGCACGTGTAGGTCAGACAAATATAACATAACATTTATAATGAAATAACCACAAATGTCTTTTCTGTGCTCACATCATCAGTTTTATTCAACCCCCAAGTGACATTCAATCTTAGTACTTAGTACAACATCCTTTTACAGTTATAACAGCTTTTAAACGTGAAGCATAGCTTGACACAAGTGTCTTGCAACGATCTACGGGTATCTTCGCCCATTCGTCATGGGCAAAAGCCTCCAGTTCAGTCACATTCTTAGGCTTGCGCACTGCAACTGCTTTAAGTCCCCGCAGAGGTTCTCAATCGGATTTAAGTCAGGTGTCTGCGATGGCCACTCCAAAATGTTCCAGCCTTTAATCTGCAGCCATGCTCTAGTGGATTTGGAGGTATGCTTGGGATCATTGTCCTGTTGAAAGGTCCAACGTCTCCCAAGCCTCAGGTTTGTGACGGACTGCATCACATTGTCATCCAATATCTCCTGGTACTGAAGAGAATTCATGGTACCTTGCACACGCTGAAGCTTCCCTGTACCTGCAGAAGCAAGACAGCCCCAAAGCATGATTGACCCCCGCCATGCTTCACAGTAGGCAAGGTGTTCTTTTCTTCATAGGCCTTGTTCTTCCTCCTCCAAACATAGCGTTGATCCATGGGCCCAAACAGTTCTAATTTTGTTTCATCAGTCCACAGAACACTATCCCAAAACTTCTGTTGTTTGTCCACATGACTTTTGGCATACTGCAGTCGACTCTTCTTATTCTTTGGAGACAGCAAGGGAGTGCGCCTGGCAGTTATGGCATGGAGGCCTTCATTACGCAGTGTGCACCGTATTGTCTGAGCTGAAACTTTAGTACCCACATCTGACAAATCTTTTCTCAGTTCCTCAGCAGTCACACTGGGACTTTTCTCCACTCTACGCTTCAGGTAGCGCACAGCAGTCGAAGTCAGCATCTTCTTTCTGCCACGACCAGGTAGCGTTTCAACAGTGCCCTTTGCCTTGAATTTGCGAATGATGCTTCCCATGGTCTCTCTTGGTATGTTTAACATCTTTGCAATCTTCTTATAGCCATTGCCCTTCCTGTGAAGAGTAATCACCTCTTCTCTTGTCTTCCTGGACCATTCTCTTGACTTCACCATGTTTGTAACCACACCAGTAAATGTCTAGAAGGAGCTGAGTATCACAGTCATTTTAAAGCTGCCTAATTGGTGCTTATTATGCTTTATTGCTGCTCCGTGACATCCACAGGTGTTTTCAATACCTGATTGAAAACACTTGAATGAACCTCTGTTCTTCAGAGTGGTAGTCTTTAAGGGGTTGAATAATTGTGTCAATGAAGAATTCACAAAAGAAACATTTACTACTGTATTACAAAACCAATTGATGTCATTTTAGTTGCATATGGTTCTTTAAAAAGTCCTTGTAGTATTTCATTCTGAATACAATTACAAATGTACACTAAATTCCCTAAAACCCTTTACAGCATTGGGGGTTGAATAATTTTGAACACAACTGTATATGTTGGATTTGTGCTAAAAATAATTTGTATTGTATGTTCGCTTTGTGTAAAGCTCCACATCGCAATAAAAATCTAAACGCAGATGGCTGTCTTAAAGAGGAACGGTTACTCCTTGTAGTAAGAGTGTGGCGACTGGCGAGAAGCCGCTGTAGATCGCTGCTTCATTCTATCTTGCAAAAATACGTTGCGAACTATTTTGCACGATTCCCAGTGCTCCCTTTGAATACATACTGAGGGAATTGTGGGACATTGGTAATTTGCATCAGATGCCATTTCCCCCACCCACTCACACACACACACACACACACACACACACACACACACACACACACACACACACACACACACACACACACACACACACACACACACACACACACACCTCTGTTCACCTGTAATGCATGGGTATAACAAAAGAACAACTTTCAAATGAATCTCTGTTTATAAAATAACCCTGAGGCCATTTATCGCTGTGTTTTGGTAATAATTTATACGTGGCTCGCAGCATATGTACACCAGTTGCGTATTCTGACATACAAGTCCTTGCCTCAAGTGATGCTCTGCCTGGGGGCATGATGGCTTTCCATGTCCTTGGCACGTGCATGAATGGTACTAAAATCTACAAGGAAAGGATATTAACAATATTTTTAAGCTTGAAGAAACTAAAAACACATGCTTACATTGAAGTTCGTTAGACAACTTGACAGGTTTTTATCTACATATACCCTGGCTTGATGTGGAACACTTTGAAGTCTAGATTGGAAAACCAAAATGGGTGAGATACTAGGCGTCAAAAAACATCTAATCAGTGGTGCTATGGGCACATGCTCTTTATGCGTTCAATTGGTTTATTCCATTTTGTCCCCAGAATCAGGACAAGAAGAAAAATTTGTAAACCTGTGACTGCCAAGGTCAGGGATGCTCAATCTTGGCCCTCTAAATATTCTGGAACTACATCTACGATGATACTTAGCCTCTCATTAGTTTGACGGAGCCTTGAGGGGCATGTAGTGCCGAACTATCTGGATGGCCATGGTTGAGCACCCCTGGTTTTGGGCAATCCATTGAAAAGTGGGAGGTCTGCTAAACGAATAGCTAAAGGCTATATTTTGGTGTCTGTCTTGCCTCCTATCAAGGTTTGAGAGATGTACCAGTAGAGCCAAAACCTAGTATTGTTTGCAAACGCAAACTCTTCGGAATTTTTTTGTGTTTTTGGATAAAAGTATATTCTCCAGAGGAAATATAACCGTTGCAAAACATGGCAAGTACTCAAATGCCTCTCCAGAGTAGGAATTGGAACGGTAGAATTACTCATACTTTTCCTACAACTGCTAGTACTAGGTCTCAATTATTTTTTGGGGTAGTTCCTGCTTTTATATTGAACGCGATCCAAGTCATGCACCCCCCCCATTTATTATGTGATGGTTTACAATGTGTGTTGACAATTACAACTGATGCACACATGGTGGAAATAAGGAAATTGAAACCTCAAGGCCAAATGGCTGAACCTGAAATTTGTGGGACTAGCTTTCCTTATTGTAGGAATACATGGAAAGTCAAATCTTCATTGGGCATTGGTTAAACGGGGTCAGCAACCGTGCTCCTACAGAGGTTTGGGAGCTATATCCCCCTAATACTCAGCCACTCATTAGTCCAACTAAGGCTTATGAGAAATGTAGTTTCAAAACACCATTCCAAACCTGTAGACGCCTAATATGATCATACGTACGATCATAATGAGTTTTGCCACAAGCATTTTTTTTCTTTCTTTACAGTGACCCGTGATATGTTCTCTTTTTTGTTCCTTTTTATATGCCCTGGTATACCTTCTTAGGATTTCTCAAGGTAACATTCTGTCAGGTTATAACGGTCAACAATTTCTGCCACTTCCATTCCAACAGGAGATGTGAGGCCTGATGTGCAGTGGGCAGGGACTGCTCATACAAATCAGGCCAAGATGGCAAACACCAATAGCCAAGTATTTGTAAGCATTGCAAGGTGATTTTTAGCATACAGAAACGCCTGGCTTACTCTGCAGCTTCTTTCTATAGGACTGTTTAAGTTGTGCATTTGTGTTTACTCCAAACCCCATCTCACACGATGTTTCTCCTCTATGCAGAGGAGAAAGGCTCGTCATATAGCCGACACGTTGTGTGACATGTGCCCACAATATAGGCTCCCAAGATGTTCTTCACCGGATCATTTCTGTTCTCTGCAGTATTGAGGACCTGACCCACCCTGTTCTGCGTGGCACCCTGCGCTGGAATGGAGTGGAGTGTGTGTCCTGCCTCTTTTGGTTACAGAATTGTTGAGGTTTGTAGCTGGGGTAATTTATGTCATTGTTTGTAGTTCTTTAAATTGTAAAGAAATGTACTTGTCTCATCACAATTTTATTACTTTTCTCAGAACGTCTTTAATCATCCAACTTTAACCTATTAAACTTGCAGTATGCATTAGTTTGATTAAAAAAAATATACAAATACAATATTTTCAGGTAAGCACTTTGGCTAAATGTGCAGACATTACACAGATTGAATAGATCAGCAGAATCTTTGTAAGAGAGTTAACTCTTGAACATGATGTTTTGATCTATAACAATCTTTTTTTCTTTTTCCAAACTGTAAAAAAAAAATATTTAATTTCTTTTGTATTGAAGTCACATGCTGCTTATTCAAGTGTTTTGATTTTTCCTGGCATGTGGCGGAAATGAGTTGGTATAAATTACACCGTTGCTAACATTTAATCAGGGATTGTCCATCACTGTAAGTAAAGAAGGAAGCAAGTGACTTTTTTTTCTTTTTCTGATAAACTAGCCTTTTTCACTTGATGCATAAGAACCAGACGTTGCTGTCTCTGCACATTGAGATGTCTGGGTTATATTACTTCAACTTGGATAAAAGGAAGTTTCTAAGTAGAAAATGAGACTCTTGAGCTAGTAAGAAGAACATAAAAGAAAATGTGACAGGCTGGCTGTTGAAATGGTAGTTGCGAGTCCCTATCTGTCTCTCTTCCTTTCTGTAGAGCACTTTCGCTTTTCTTGTGTCCTATTTTATATCTTTTTAAATATATTTACAAATAGAAATTGGAAAATATATGTGGGAGACACTGTAACCAACAATGTTGTAGAATAGATCGATGTCCACGTAACAAAGTGACCGGTTTTCTGACCTGTACTTCACCTTTGGTATCCTCCTAAACAGGGATGTACCGATGCCAATACTTTTATCAGGTACTCACAGATACGGAGTACCGGTACTTTTATCAGGTACTCACAGATACCGAGTACCGGTACTTTTATTTAATGTCGTGTGGCCGTTTTCCAATAAAAAGTAATTTAGGATTTTGCTGAAAGCCTGTACGGTTTATGGAAATGTATGGCCAGACACCCCATTTACCCACTGCACAGGCCTACACCTCACAAAACAGACGCATATACCTAGATACACCAGACCTCAGATACACGTGTACCCAAACACACCAGACCTCAGATACACGTGTACCCAGACACACCAGACCTCAGATACATGTGTACCCAGACACACCAGACCTCCGATACACGTGTACCCAGACACACCAGACCTCCGATGCACGTGTACCCAGACACACCAGACCTCCGATACACGTGTACCCAGACACACCAGACCTCCGATACACGTGTACCCAGACACACCAGACCTCCAATACACGTGTACCCAGACACACCAGATCTCCGATACACGTGTACCCAGACACACCAGACCTCCGATACACGTGTACCCAGGCACACCAGACCTCCGATACACGTGTACCTAGACACACCAGACCTCCGATACACGTGTACCCAGACACACCAGACCTCCGATACTCGTGTACCCAGACACACCAGACCTCCGATACACGTGTACCCAGACACACCAGACCTCCGATACACGTGTACCCAGACCTCTGATACACGTGTACCCAGACCTCTGATACACGTGTACCCAGACCTCTGATACATGTGTACCCAGACCTCTGATACACGTGTACCCAGACCTCCGATACACGTGTACCCAGACCTCCGATACACGTGTACCCAGACCTCCGATACACGTGTACCCAGACCTCCGATACACGTGTACCCAGACCTCCGATACACGTGTACCCAGACCTCCGATACACGTGTACCCAGACCTCCGATACACGTGTACCCAGACCTCCGATACACGTGTACCCAGACACACCAGACCTCAGATACATGTGTACCCAGACACACCAGACCTCAGATACACGTGTACCCAGACACACCAGACCTCCGATACACGTGTACCCAGACACACCAGACCTCCGATACACGTGTACCCAGACACACCAGACCTCCGATACACGTGTACCCAGACACACCAGACCTCCGATACACGTGTACCCAGACACACCAGACCTCCGATACACGTGTACCCAGACCTCTGATACACGTGTACCCAGACCTCTGATACACGTGTACCCAGACCTCTGATACACGTGTACCCAGACCTCTGATACACGTGTACCCAGACCTCTGATACACGTGTACCCAGACACACCAGACCTCAGATACACGTGTACCCAGACACACCAGACCTCAGATACACGTGTACCCAGACACACCAGACCTCAGATACACGTGTACCCAGACACACCAGACCTCAGATACACGTGTACCCAGACACACCAGACCTCAGATACACGTGTACCCAGACACACCAGACCTCCGATACACGTGTACCCAGACACACCAGACCTCCGATACACGTGTACCCAGACACACCAGACCTCCGATACACGTGTACCCAGACACACCAGACCTCCGATACACGTGTACCCAGACACACCAGACCTCCGATACACGTGTACCCAGACCTCTGATACACGTGTACCCAGACCTCTGATACACGTGTACCCAGACCTCTGATACACGTGTACCCAGACCTCTGATACACGTGTACCCAGACCTCTGATACACGTGTACCCAGACCTCTGATACACGTGTACCCAGACCTCTGATACACGTGTACCCAGACCTCTGATACACGTGTACCCAGACCTCCGATACACGTGTACCCAGACCTCCGATACACGTGTACCCAGACCTCCGATACACGTGTACCCAGACCTCCGATACACGTGTACCCAGACCTCCGATACACGTGTACCCAGACCTCCGATACACGTGTACCCAGACCTCCGATACACGTGTACCCAGACCTCCGATACACGTGTACCCAGACCTCCGATACACGTGTACCCAGACCTCCGATACACGTGTACCCAGACCTCCGATACACGTGTACCCAGACCTCCGATACACGTGTACCCAGACCTCCGATACACGTGTACCAGACCTCCGATACACGTGTACCCAGACCTCCGATACACGTGTACCCAGACCTCCGATACACGTGTACCCAGACCTCCGATACACGTGTACCCAGACCTCCGATACACGTGTACCCAGACCTCAGATACACGTGTACCCAGACCTCAGATACACGTGTACCCAGACCTCAGATACACGTGTACCCAGACACACCAGACCTCAGATACACGTGTACCCAGACACACCAGACCTCAGATACACGTGTACCCAGACACACCAGACCTCAGATACACGTGTACCCAGACACACCAGACCTCAGATACACGTGTACCCAGACACACCAGACCTCAGATACACGTGTACCCAGACACACCAGACCTCAGATACACGTGTACCCAGACACACCAGACCTCAGATACACGTGTACCCAGACACACCAGACCTCAAACAGCATTCTGCCAGGCGCCTCTGGCTGGCCACTTCCAGCAAGCAGCCACCAGCAAGGTCACTCCACTGGGGCCGCACTCTCGTGAGAGCTTGCAGATTTTGTGAGAGCATGGCCCTAACGGAGCGGCTGTTTACAACTTGAACCAGCGGACGCTGGTTGGGTCACGGCCAGCTGGAGGGGCCTGGCAGAATGTTGTTAGTGTATTCTGACAGCTGCCCCAGCCCTCGCATACCGCCCAGCAAGCCAGCTAAGTGCTGGCTTCCAGTATAATTATTAGGGGCATTTGCACTAGTAAAAGTACTTGTGTAAATGCCGGTGTCCTCCCCTATACTGCATTTCTTCTTCCGAACATCGAGTCCTAAAAGTTTTCTCTAGATCTGTTGCTGATCACATACATGCTGTCGTTCTGTATCAAAACTGTTCAAGGTATAATGAGATAGTCTAATAAAGTATGTAGCCGTATAGCAGTGAATATTTGAAGGGTGTAAATGCATGCACTGCTCACATGCAGTTTACCTGCTGTAGCTGTGTCATATTCTATCTTTTGTATGTTTTCCTTCAAAACTGTGAGAGGCTGCACTCCCATTAGCATATGTTTCACTACAAGATGCTGCGAAGACCAATGAATACAACATAAAACACGCTGCCCTCCACTTATTATAATACTATTTAATACTATAAGATTTAAAACCCCAAAGGGAAGAATGATGGAGATTTGGTCAATAATTGTGATCCTAAATTGTTTTAAGCCTGCCGAACAATTATGTACAATTATGTACTTCATTCAATAGGTCCTAAATCTAAACTTAATGCCTTAAGAAACTAACCATTTATTTGGTGTTTACGGCTTCTGGGGCTCTCAGCAGCACAAGGTTAATTAGGCACTGTAATGGAGAAGCCCTATAACAAAGGGGTGCTACAGAAAGAGAAAATAGTGAAGTGCGCATGTGTCCCCACACCAATATAAGTGCAAAGCTTACACTGATGAAGGCTCGTATTTGTAGCCAATACAGATACAAGTAATAACATCAGTCCATAATCAGAGTCCCGTGAAGCTCCTGTGGTCCACACGATCACTTCATTCGGTACACTCGTCAGCCTTCAGGCTCTTGATGGATCTCTTTGTAGCTCAGACGTAAAGGAACAGTATCCTAGTGCAGATGGCATAAATACCATATAGTATACATGAAATGGTGGAAGTATTGCACTCACCCCCTAAGAGCCAATGTACCGGCTCTAGTTGCATTCACGTGGTGGTTTGATTATACGACCAAATCTCAAAAACGCTCTTCTCGGTAGGAGGAATATCTTATTGTTTATCCTCACTCGGTGGGGCCAGGCAGTCCGCTTTTACAGTGCACGAACATGGAGGCCCAGGAGCCTGGAAGGTGAGACCATGAAGAGGGGTGCTAGCCTAATAGGATGATCAGCTCTTCACATGTGATGGAGAGAGCAGGAGCTCCCATTAAATTCCTACACAATCAAAAATAATAGGGTGCTCTTGGACCTAGGGGGGCCAGTCATGATAATACCATGCAGAAGAGGAGGATACCAGGTACACAAGTTGTTGCAAAGAGTATTTTAATCCTGAAGAATGCTGCAGTGTTTCAGCCGACAAGGCAACCTTTCTCAAACGCTTGAGAAAGGTAACCTTGCTGAATGAAACATTGTGGCTTTTCCTTGATAACATAGCTGCTTTGCAACAAAGGAGTGCCTGGTACCCTCCTACTCTACTGCAAGCCCTTTACACCTTCTCCCAGCTTTGTGCTACATGTAATCGCCTTAACAGGCATGTCACAAAAGGGTGCAGCTGAGACCAATGAATACAATGCACAGCACTCACCACATAAGAATGCTATTCGAGATTTCAAAATCTGTATTTCAAGATCTAGGTATGGAAGGAAACTGACCTGCAACAGATGTGTGATGACATGAACACACACACACAACACACAACACACACACACACCATTGTGTATGACAATATAATGGGTTCTAGATCGATTGTAACTGCATCTGGTTTTCTCTATTAAACTGCAGTGTTGCCATACAGGATATTCTAGCTCAAAGTAAAAATGGAGTATGTGGCATTTTTAGAAGTGTGTCTGTGTTTGTCTAAGTAGACTCCTACATCCACAGAAGCACAGCGAGTGCTCGGGACCATCTGGTACACCAAAGACTGGTCAACTGATGCAGAGACTATGTGATGACAACTTGTATAGTGTACGTCTGAGGCAATGGGATTAAGCAGACTAATTTTAGAGGAACCTTTTTTGTCAGATTCTAATTTTTATATATTTAGATGTGCCGCACACTGATGTCTGATCTGTAGAATCACAATACTCCATAAACAAAGCAAGTGTGAAAAGGATACTTATGGGAGTCCTACAAAACCGGCTTTAAATAGGGATTTCCCAAGGAGCCCCATTGAATCATATTGCTGCGATCCAAATGGAGGTCCTTTTGGGATTATTTCCCGATTTGCTAAGCATGTTCCTACATGTTCTCCCTTGTGACAAATGAATGTTCACTTAAGGATATGCAAAGGAGCATTAATCTAAAGGACCCTGTATGGTTAACCTCTTACATTACTGTGGTTCTTGTCTGAATACATTGAGGGCATGTTTCTTTTGACTGCTGACCTATCGAATGAGATCCCTTCTCTGCTGTAGTGCCTGCCTTCTACTGTATCACAAAAATTGTGGACAAAAAGCTAGCGTGTAGAAACTGCTCTTTTTAAAGAATCTTGAGATAATGTGAAAAGAAGCAAACCTTAACATTCTTTAATATGTTTATATTCGAATACATCATAGCCCTGAGATATCCTGCTTTTCATTGAGGTTGCAAAAATAATACAATTTATTAATCCATTTTAAAATCCCTTGTATCCAGTGCTTTAATTTGTAAATCAGAAGTAACTGGAATGCAAAGTCCATGTATGGGAGAGATGAGGAGTGACAAGACAGGCTCAAGTTCTGGAACATGTACAGAATACTGACCTGAAAGCATCATGTTATTCACTCAAATGCTACTTACTAATAACTTGCATGATATACAGTGGCAAGAAAAAGTATGTGAACCCTTTGGGATTACGTGGAGTTTTGCATGAATTGGTCATAAAATGTGCTCTGATCTTCATCTAAATCACAACAATTTG
Organism: Leptobrachium leishanense; assembly: GCA_009667805.1. Classification (NCBI taxonomy): domain Eukaryota; kingdom Metazoa; phylum Chordata; class Amphibia; order Anura; family Megophryidae; genus Leptobrachium; species Leptobrachium leishanense. The sequence goes on along the minus strand of CM019069.1, from coordinate 58,288,368 downwards.
AAAAACACAGTCTGCTTAAAATAATACAACACAAACATTATAGGTTTTCATGTTTTTATTGAACAGAACATGTAAACATTCACAGTGCAGGGTGGAAAAAGTATGTGAACCTTTGGACTTAATAACTGGTTGACCCTCCTTTGGCAGCAATAACCTCAACCAAACGTTTACTGTAGTTTGCAGATCAGACCTGCACAACGATCTGGAGTAATTTTGGACCACTCCTCTTCACAAAACTGTTTCAGTGTAGCAATATTCTTGGGATGTCTGGTGTGAATCGCTTTCTTAAGGTCATGCCACAGCATTTCAATCGGGTTGAGGTCAGGACTCTGACTGGGCCACTCCAGAAGGCGTATTTTGTTTTGTTGAAGCCATTCTTTTGTTGAATTACTTGTATGCTTTGGGTCATTGTCCTGTTGCTTCACCCATCCTCTGCAGAGCTTCAGTTGGCGGACAGATGGTCTTACGTTTTCCTGCAAAGTGTCTTGATAAACTCTGGAATTCCTTTTCCCATCAATGACAACAATCCGTCCAGGCCCTGAGGCAGCAAAGCAGCCCCAAACCATGATGCTCCCTCGGCCATGTTTTACAGTGGGGATGAGATTTTGGTGTGCTGTGCCTTTTTTTTCTCCACACATAGTGTTGTGTGTTTTTTCCAAACCACTAAATTTTGGTTTCATCTGTCCACAGAATATTTTGCCAGTAGTGCTGTGGAACATCCAGGTGCTCTTTTGCAAACTTCAAACGTGTCGCAATATTCTTTTTGGACAGCAATGGCTTCCTCCGTGGTGTCCTCCCGTGTACTCCATTCTTGTTTAATGTTTTCCTTATTGTAGATGTGTCAACAAAAATGTTAGCATGTGCCAGAGATTTCTGTAAGTCTTTAGCTGACACTCTAGGATCCTTCTTTACCTCATTAAGCATTTTGCGCTGTGCTCTTGCAGTCATCTTTACAGGACTACCACGCCTAGGGAGAGTAGCAACAGTGCTGAACTTTCTCCATTTGTAGACAGTCTGTCTTACCGTGGACACATTGAACATCAAGGCTTTTGGAGATACTTTTGTAACCCTTTCCAGCTTCATGCAAGTCAACAATTCTTGATCGTAGGTCTTCTGAGAGCTCTTTTCTGCGAGGCATGGTTCACATCAGGCAGTGCTTCTTGAAACCAGTAAACCCAAAACTGGTGTGTGTTTTTAAAAGGCAGGACAGCTTTCAGCAACACATCCAATAATATCACACTGATTGGACTCAAGGTTGGCTCACTCCTGGCTCCAATTAGCTCTTGGAGAAGTCATTAGGCTAGGGGTTCACATACTTTTTCCACCCTGCACTGTGAATGTTTACATGTTCTGTTCAATAAAAACATGAAAACATATAATGTTTGTGTTTTATTATTTTAAGCAGACTGTGTTTTTCAAATTCTTGTGACTTAGATAAAGATCAGAGCACATTTTATGACCAATTCATGCAAAACTCAACGTAATCCCAAAGGGTTCACATACTTTTTCTTGCCCTGTAATTGTTATGGCTCTAATTTTAAAATTGATATTTTTGGTTTTCTACCACAAGGTACCGCATCCATCCAAATAAGTTCCAGAAAACGTGCATTCGAAAAAAGAGAGGTTCCAAATCCGGTCCCCCAGGATCCTCAAAAAATATAGCCCTGCTTGTATCTATCTCAAATGTGACTCCAAAAAGTGTGTTTGACCGAATGGACGTATTCTTTCACGGAATACGCGATAGCGGTCATACGATGCGCATTTCCGTTCGTGATTTTGTACGGATCATCAATAAAACACTTTTTGCGTCTGGACATTATGTTGGCTGGACATTAGCAGCGTCTGACATCTCCTAATCACGCACACATGCCGCTAGCGGACGCAGTGCACTCTGTACGTCAGTACTAGCGGTTTGACGTTCTCGAAAAAATGCGTTCGTTTGCCGCTTGCGTTGCCTGGCCGAAATTTTGTGCGGCCGTACTTCGTATATTGGCCGTCATTTGCTGCTAGTACGGCTGTGATAAAGTGCGGCTGCACGTGCGTTCGCACTGCGTTAGTCTGACCCCAGCCTTAAACTAGGCCTAGTGTGCAGTGAAGCTTTCCTTTTGACCTCTATGACATGAATGCATCTGACATGGTTATTTTGTAATTTTAAAGGTATTTTTTCACTTTCTGCACAGTATTTTAATAGGATTAGGAACATGTCCCATCTGTTTGATGTGCAGATTTTTTTTTGCCCCATTCATACTTTTGCCGTAGTTGCCATGGTAGCAGAAGCAGCTTCTTTACCCTCACAGTGGTGCTTGTGGGGGTTAAACAGTAGAAGTGAGATCTACTAAATTTCTTTGGCTTAATGTAACAAACCACCCAGTTTATGTGCATGTCAATGCGAAAAATCAACTTCATTCTGCGTCTAGTATGGACGGCGAATATGTTAGGGATGAAGGGAGCAGTTTGATCTTGGTAGCTCTAGCAATGCCAGGTAGGCATTGGCAATTCTTTTCTAGGATATTTATGACTTCTATATATTATCGTGAGCCAAATTACATAGCTTCCCAACAATATGTAGAATTCGTATGCTGCAGGAACTATATCACATTTCATTTAATTAGCAAATGTTTTTCGGCAATTTATAATTTTGTGAAAACTGTGTGCCTTATTTTAGTCGGTCAAGGCATCTTTATTCAAACGATCCAATGTATCAGGAATTGAAGATCCCCCCCCCCCCTACATGCGTCCAATCATCTCACAAGTCCGATGTACTTCAGTAGTTGTTGATCATTGGCTCTTACACTAACTGTAAAGGTAACCACTGCATGCTCTATTTGCAGGGGACATAAATTATAACCTTTTTATCTTAATTGTAGAATGCCCAGTTAACACTGAAATGTAGGGTCAAAAGGCAATTGTTACATCATGAATGGCGTTTTGACAGATTTTTTTTTATTTTTTTTAATGTCGTTTTTTTCATGTCTTTATCATCTATAGATTTATTACTTGACTAAAAGGTTCCTAAACTCCTAGATGGCATTCCTTATCCTGCAAAATTTCAAACGGGGGTCTTCATTTTTACCATACAGGCAGAAATTAGTTTTGCATCAAATACAGAAATTGCTACTAAGCTAAATAATATAAATTGTCCAATATCCAACTTGCAGGTATTTGTCGATCATAAGAAGATTGGCAATGCAGCTTCCAAAAGAAGATTGGCAATGCAGCTTCCAAAAGAATAGCAATACAATGTAAAATATCTGTATGCGGAATAATGCCTGTATATGGAAATTACAGCAACACTTTGTATCTGTACTTTACAGGGATTTTCAATTATAAGCTTATGAATTGAATTCCTGTACAGCAGTGAGTGACCCCAGAGATGTCCTTGTATGCTGCCCTCTCCCTGGCCGTTGTAATGAAAGCGTAAAGTTTGCTGAACGGTTTACTACAGTGAGGGTGGGGGCTGCCAATTTACAGTAATACAGGTTGATCGGTGAGAAACAAAACTGTTAGATCTCGTTCTAGAGAGAACACTATCCTTACATTGAAAAAGGTATGAAAAATGTGTTTTTTATGCTAACCTTGTTGGTTAAAGTGCATGTGACCATTTCACTGCAATCCTATTTAAAAGAAATCATTAGCCTTAGCCAGTATCATAACAAATTGCCTTTATTTCATAAATCTTGTTATATGTAAAATGCCATCCCGTGTAATTTTGTGCCAACGAGATTTTGAAAGTACGGCCTTTAGATTATAGGAAACATGAAGTCTTTAATTTAGGACCGTTCAAAGCATTCTATCAATAGCAAGTCTCTGTAGATACTGAATTTATGCTGATCTTGGTAATACATTCTCAGTCTTAAAATGCCTATTCAATTATTAAACGAAATAAATCCGCATAATATCATCAATTTCTTTATGCTGGACCATGTAAATAATTTGGAGTCTCTGCGCTGATTAATTTACATAAAAGCATGCAAATTTATTTTCTCAGTCGGGAGGTAGATGTACTGGAATAAAACGTTTCACTGGACAAACCAGAGTAATTGCAACCTTACGTTTCATCTGAAATCTCCTATAAAATTAGCCTTCTACTTTTTGACTAGTGTGCCAAAGGAGAAAGTGATCTAAACCTTGTTTAGGAATTTGGCCACATACTACAAATTAATTGAATTTTGTGTAACATTTGCTTCAGTATTTTTACTTATATTTACACTTTTTTGGTTCGTGTATAAAAAAAATTGAAGGGACTAATCTATGCAGCACCTGTAGTCCAGAGTACTCAAGGAGCATTGCGCGTCCTGGTCACAAGCTCCCTCTCATGAGATAGCACAGCGCTGTAGATGGACACTGGGAACTGTGTTTCCAGTCTCAGTCTGCTCCCAGTGAGAAGAAGTGGATCACGCTGCCCTCTGCACCACCAGACGAGAGGGAAGTATAACATTTTTAAGGGGGTTAGGACAGCCCAGCAAAATCACTTAACACCAGCTTTAATGAGACGGTACTTTACAGTGGAATACAGTCTCCCGGTTGAAAGTGGAGGTGAAAATGGTCCCCTCCTACACAAAATATAGGAGACGTTAATTTTGCTGTGTTTGCACCAAGAGTGGTATAGAAATTCCAGGTGATAAGATAAAGCCTCTAGAAGTTATCTCATCACCAACCTTGGAATAGGGCCCTTTGCATCGAGTAGTTATGTAATTATTTATACACTAGGTGGAAAGCCTGCCCAGAGGGCAGTCTATTGTCGCCAGCTCAGAATTCACGTCCACATAGTTTTTTTCAATGTCCTATCCAAGAGTATCTCTCTATATAAATGAGTTCCGTAACGCGTCCATCGCCATCCCATCCGCAACAGGAGGGCCAACTGAGCAGCTGTGATGGGCGCACGCACAGCTGACAGCGCATTACAAAGGCATTTCTATATTAGAGCAGGTTCCTCTTCCCTCTTAGATTGTAAGCTCACGGGAACCGGACCCTCAGATTGTAAAGTCGTGGGACCCCTTCGATTGTAAACTCGTGGGACTCCTTAGATTGTAAGCTCATGGGGCCCCTTAGATTGTGTTGGGCTTGGGCGGGCATTTTTTTTGTAGCGTATACATTATGCAGATATTTAATGGCATGTGGTATGCATGGCATCGCATGCTGGTATTTAGACACCATGGTATTATGAGACACTGGTATTATGCATGGCAGACTGGTAATATGGCTGGCAGACTGGTATTATGCATGGCAGACTGGCATTGTGCATGGCAGACTGGTAATATGGCTGGCGAACTGGTAATATGTTTGGCAGACTGGTATTGTGCATGGCAGACTGGTATTGTGCATGGCAGACTGGTAATGTGCATGGCAGACTGGTAATGTGTATGGCAGACTGGTAATATGGCTGGCGAACTGGTAATATGTCTGGCAGACTGGTATTGTATATGGCTGGCAGACTGGTAATATGGCTGGCAGACTGGTAATATGGCTGGCAGACTGGTTTTGTGTATGGCAGACTGGTATTATGCATGTTAGAATGGTATTATGCATGGCAGACTGGTATTACGGCAGGCAGACTGGTATTAAGGCAGGCAGACTGGTATTAAGGCAGGCAGACTGGTATTGTGCATGGCAGACTGGTATTATGCATGGCAGACTGGTATTAAGGCAGGCACACTGGTATTAATGCATGGCAGACTGGTATTGCGCATGGCAGACTGGTAATGTGTATGGCAGACTGGTAATATGGCTGGCAGACTGGTATTGTGCATGGCAGACTGGTAATATGGGTGGCGCACTGGTAATATGGCTGGCAGACTGGTAATATGGCTGGCAGACTGGTAATATGGCTGGCAGACTGGTAATATGGCTGGCAGACTGGTAATATGGCTGGCAGACTGGTAATATGGCTGGCAGACTGGTTTTGTGTATGGCAGACTGGTATTATGCATGTTAGAATGGTATTATGCATGGCAGACTGGTATTAAGGCAGGCAGACTGGTATTGGTGCATGCATGCAGACTGGTATTGTGGCATGGCAGACTGGTATTAAGGCAGGCACACTGGTATTAATGCATGGCAGACTGGTATATGCATGGCAGACTGGTATTAAGGCTGGCAGACTGGTATTGTGCATGGCAGACTGGTAATGTGTATGGCAGACTGGTAATATGGCTGGCAGACTGGTATTGTGCATGGCAGACTGGTAATATGGCTGGCGACTGGTAATATGGCTGGCAGACTGGTATATGGCTGGCAGACTGGTAATATGGCTGGCGAACTGGTAATATGGCTGGCAGACTGGTAATATGGCTGGCGACTGGTAATATGGCTGGCAGACTGGTATGTACATGGCAGACTGGTAATATGGCTGGCGCACTGGTAATATGGCTGGCAGACTGGTAATATGGCTGGCAGACTGGTAATATGGCTGGCAGACTGGTAATATGGCTGGCGAACTGGTAATATGGCTGGCGACTGGTAATATGGCTGGCAGACTGGTAATATGGCTGGCAGACTGGTAATATGCTGGCAGACTGGTATATGGCTGGCAGACTGGTAATATGGCTGGCAGACTGGTAATATGGCTGGCAGACTGGTTTTGTGTATGGCAGACTGGTATTATGCATGTTAGAATGGTATTATGCATGGCAGACTGGTATTAAGGCAGGCAGACTGGTATTGTGCATGGCAGACTGGTATTGTGCATGGCAGACTGGTATTATGCATGGCAGACTGGTATTATGCATGGCAGACTGGTATTAAGGCTGGCAGACTGGTATTGTGCATGGCAGACTGGTAATGTGTATGGCAGACTGGTAATATGGCTGGCAGACTGGTATTGTGCATGGCAGACTGGTAATATGGCTGGCGCACTGGTAATATGGCTGGCAGACTGGTAATATGGCTGGCAGACTGGTAATATGGCTGGCGAACTGGTAATATGGCTGGCAGACTGGTAATATGGCTGGCAGACTGGTAATATGGCTGGCAGACTGGTTTTGTGTATGGCAGACTGGTATTATGCATGTTAGAATGGTATTATGCATGGCAGACTGGTATTAAGGCAGGCAGACTGGTATTGTGCATGGCAGACTGGTATTGTGCATGGCAGACTGGTATTATGCATGACAGACTGGTATTATGCATGGCAGACTGGTATTAAGGCTGGCAGACTGGTATTGTGCATGGCAGACTGGTAATGTGTATGGCAGACTGGTAATATGGCTGGCAGACTGGTATTGTGCATGGCAGACTGGTAATGTGTATGGCAGACTGGTAATATGGCTGGCAGACTGGTATTGTGCATGGCAGACTGGTAATATGGCTGGGGAACTGGTAATATGGCTGGCAGACTGGTAATATGGCTGGGGAACTGGTAATATGGCTGGCAGACTGGTAATATGGCTGGCAGACTGGTAATATGGCTGGGGAACTGGTAATATGGCTGGCAGACTGGTAATATGGCTGGCAGACTGGTAATATGGCTGGCAGACTGGTAATATGGCTAGCAGACTGGTAATATGGCTAGCAGACTGGTAATATGGATGGCAGAGGAGGAGATGCAGGCCAGGCATGGAGGAGATAGAGGCCGGGCACTGAGGAGATAAACAAATCCAGTCCATTGGAGAGGCGCTGTGCTGTGCGCCTCTCCAATGGATCGGATTTGTTTTGTTCCTCGCGCACGCCGGCTGTGCGCGTGCCGCGGCCCGTTGGATGCGCGCGCAGCCAACCGCCGCTGGTTGCGCGCGCATGTGCAGAAGGGTTTTTGCAACGGACACGCCAGCCCTTATCGTTTTATGTTCTAGATGAGGCCCCACATGGGAATTTAGGAAAAATAAAGAATATTCTAAAAGTGGAGTCATTGAAATCTAACCTAGTCTCGTTGGTTTCCATGGTCATGCATGATTGAACGTGGGGTGTGCTGGAATTGAAATTTCATAAAAGGGCTTAGTTAAACTATAGGGTTAAAGTGCTTTTAACTCTTTAGTTGTCGATGTATAAACTTGCCTTTATTCCAGAGCCCTTGACGCTGGACTAGATGTGATAAGCAGTCTGCTTGTCAAGCTGCAGATATCACATAACCATAGGGAGGCTGATCTTCCGTTGAGAGCAATTGGTTGGAAATGGGTATGGAAAGCTGACCACTTCCTTGAATGGCCACTGTGCCTAGAGTGACCCTTGAACTATTCCAGGCCTTAAAAAGTTGTGCAATGAATGTGAGAAGAAGAGAACTGAGGTATAAACCGTTTAAGAAAGATAAAGGGGTGGGTCAGAGGCACCATGAGGTCAAATATATGTTGCAACCAGCAAAGATCCACCAGTCGGCATGGACATACTTCCAATTCCAGATACTCAGAAATAATTACCGACTCCTTGTTGTGGTAAAATCTAGAAGGATTTTAATCCACAGTGAGCAGCAGAGGACAACGTTTCGACACAAAGACTTGACAAAGACCTTTGTGTCGAAACTTAGTCCTCTGCTGCTCACTGTGGATTAAAATCCTTCTAAATTTTACCACAACAAGAAGTCAGTAATTATTTTTTTTCTGATGTTTGTGCCAACCATTTTGTGTTCCTGAAATACAATGTTTGTGTGTTTTAGTTTGGTATGATGATGGAATAGGCATGTTTCAATACAGAGAATGCCTTTATTTTATGCTGTTTGCATAAAGACTTCTTATTTACATGCTATAAAAACTATAGATTGATTTCTCTGCTCATATTCCCATAAATGTATGTTCCAATGCTTTTAATTTATTTATTTATTTGCAAAGTATTTTACCAGGAAGGATACATTGAGATTTCTCTCGTTTTTCAAGTATGTCCTGGCTTCAATACAGGCCATTGATTTTTATTGTTCTCTTATTGTTGAAAGGTAGACTTGATAATTATCCTTCTGTTTAATTAATAACCTTTTTTTTTTGTGGCCCCCGTTGAAGCTCCTGAACTAACCTGAGATTTCTAAAGCCACAAAAGGCTTATATATGCAGATCTCAAGGTTTAATTTTTTTGTTTCTCCTAATGTCAAATTTGCTTTGCTACATTGTATGGCCAATAAAATAGGAGCTATTGTTATTGAGGACGAATATCATATAGGCATCAGGATACTCGGTGCAGGCATACAGATATTTTTTATTGGTTTTAAGCCTCCTATCAGAACTTTTGATTGTTATGTCTCTGTTCTTTCAAACCATCCAAGAGAAAACCTGAAAACACCATATGGCTCAAACGATTTGCTTTGAATTTTTTTTTTGTACTAAAAATAAAACTGTCCCCTAGAATTAAAAAAAACAAAAAAACGCATTCCATGCGAACCCATCGATACTAGCTGTCAGAATATCTGCTTTGATGAGAGTACTTTTATGCACACTTGGAGAGCACCTATGTTGTGTAGGAAGCTGTCATCTTCCATTTCATTTTCCTGGCTATTTAGACAAGTAAATAACAGGTGGTGGAGCTTTTCAAATTAATTCGAATGTGGCAGCTTGATGTCTTTGTTTGATCTGTGAGAACATTTGCTTAATTCTTCGGCGTTTCAGAAAATTGTATATTTAGGTAAAGTGTATTCTTTTGATTTTTCTCCAGAGCAGGTACTCATTTCAGCGTGAAAACTATGAATTAAGCTGGTAATGCTATATTTAACCATGTGTGCATTGGTAATTCTAGAACTATATAATCATTTCAATCAAAAATAGTAACGACGTTGCGGAGGCGTTCCTATTTATTCTATTAATGCAGTAGTCGGCAATAAGAAGTTCATGTACGACAGGACATGATGATTTGAGGTGAAACCAGAAGGGTTTTCTACAAAATCTTTCTGCATGAAAAGCTTATGATCGTTTCACACAACCACAACGTCAAAAATGTCAAATTGTGGCTGTGTTGATCAGCCATAAAATTCTCTTGAAAATTGACATTGATGAAATATCCGTCGGCTCCAGAGATGTTTTTATCAATGTGTACAAAACCCATGATACTCTTCATAATGCATTTCACTGTATAGCTATACGTATTTTCAATTATGTTGTTGCCATAGATCACTTAGTAATTTGGACTGTTTGCCAAGCGGTTTAGAGAGTGCTTCATCTGCATCTTTCTCGGTCCACAGAAATACAATTAAATAGGCTAAATTACTCTTCAAGCCGAACATACACAATTATCAGTAACGAATCTCCTCCACCAGGACCAGGTTTAGTAGGATGTCCTCCTATAGCTATTGGAGCAACGTTGCCAAAATTTAGGAATTTGTGAAAAGGGTTCCCAAGTGCAATTCCTTTGACCTCTTACTAGAAGTTATTTCTGATGTTCTTTACACATAACTCTGCATCATCTATTCATGACATCTGCTTTTACGACCTTGTAGATCACGTAGATCACTTTTGTTAAGTCACAATATGTGGGCACCAGGATAGGTTGAGAATACATTATCCAAAATCCCAAAAGTTGTAGAGTGATTTAAAAGTACTGTATAAAACTACCTTTTTAAACCATGTGTCTATGAAGCATAAATTAATTTTGTGTTTAGACTTGGGTCCCATCGCATAGATTTCTCATTATATTAATAATCCAAAAGCCTTAACAATCAAGCATTTCTAGTCCCAATCATTGGACAAGGGACACTCAGCCTGTATATCCTTAAAAAATTTAAGCTATAGCAATTGGTTATTATAAATTACATTCTGTGTGATTTTCTGACCTACTGAAATTCACGGGAAAAAATCATGGAGGCTCAACTTTTGGCCAGCCTACAGCTGTAGAGTCACAGATCTGTGGTTCACGAAGTTGGCTACATTCTTCCCCATAGACAATTGTACAGAATATGTTGACTCTTCTTAAACAAATATCCATAATATAAGATCTTTTGAAGTACTGTAACGATCCATTTTATTTAAAAGCACTGCAATCTCTTGATGTATAGACGCAAAGGGATGAGTTACTGTTGTTGGATACAAGATGAGCCTGCTTGACCAAAGCTACGGGATGTTAAATAATACAGTCTTCCTAATAACCGAGCAGAAAAGATATTGGAAATTAACTTTTAGTATCTTGAACACGGTCTGTTGGAAATAATGCATGAAGTATGATATTATTAACTGAATGTGATGACTCGCAGCAAAGTAGAAATAAAGGCAAGCATCTGAATTTTACCTGAGGTCACAATCACTTCATGGAATATTTAATACCTTAATAATTTATCATTGGAAACTGGAACAGAGTTTAGAATAATAATAAAGAACATATTTGAATTGTCCTTCCATGGGTGCACATTCATTTCAGAAGTTGTTTGGGCCCTGAATAAGTAAAGATCCCTTGACATTGCAGCAAGTTTTGGAGCGTCGTGTGTGACTGGTGGTTCTAAAAAGAAACCGAAGAGAATAAATGTTGATCATGGCCATTGTTAATGGAGAGGAATTACCGCGATATAGAAATGTTGGTCTTCTAAAACCGTCTGCAAGATGAGAAATCTTTAGAACCTTAACTTGTATTATGTTTTTATAGAAGGCAGACGTAGACGAGCATTCATCTATTTTTTTACTGCACCATATAGACCAATCTTGGTCCTCACGTACCCCTAGCAGTTCAGGTTTTCAAGATATGTGAAGCACCGCACAGGGAATATGATTTGCTGCTCATTGATTGCAGGATTCAGTCTGCATTTCCTCAAGGAAATCCTTAAAATCTGGGCTGTTAGAGGAACTTGAGGACCAGGGATGGGAACCATTGATATTGCATAGTTACGGTACATAGGTTGAGGTGTGAAAGGCTGGACTCTTTGGATGCACATCACATACTACTGTTGATCCAAAAGAATGCAAAAACCCAGTATGAAGCGCACACCAAATCTAAAACCTATTGGGGAAAAAATATTCTTGACCCCAGATGGCGGTCAAATTTCTCCTAGATCAAGCAACTTTTATACACATATATTAAATATTATAACCCATGATATATTGTTTTTGCAGGAAGTCATTCAGTCGTTGTTCAAAAGACTGTACAGACTCTGACCCAGTTACCTCCAACAGGCAGAGAATTCCACAGCTTTAATGTTCTCATGGTTTAAAAACAAAAAACAACTTTCCCAGCTTTAGTCAAAATTTCCTTTCTTCCAGTCCAAATGGGGGACCTTGTGTCCCATGTATAGTCCTATTAAATGAATAGGTTTCCAGACAATGGTTTGTAATGGTCCCGTACATATTTATATAAAGTTATCAAATCGCCTCTAAGGCGCCGTTTCTCTAAACTAAACAGGTTTAAGCTTGTTACTCTTTTCTCATAACTTAAATCTTCCATTCCCCCTCCACAGTTGTATTGGAGGGATGTGCTGAATAGTATTTTGACTTTCTTCTCCACGATTGAAGGGCAGAGACTTGAACACTAGACTTCACAGCCGATATTGTGTGGCAGGCAAGTATGTACCGTCGGGTATCTTGCCCAAGGACACTTACTGGAGAGGTGCACTGGCCGGGATTCGAACCTGGGTCTCCCCGGGTTATAGAGCAGTGATGTTACCTTTTACTCCATCCAGCCGGTACAAACCCCCCACCTAATCTATCTAAATCTCTCTGTAATCAATGTGTCACAGGAACACTGCACATTGTCAGTACATTTGTGAAATGGCATTCACTAAACGGACAATACACTAATTTATGATAATGAAAATTATAGATTTCATTCTGATTTTATTCCGTTAAATTCTAGTTCTAGGATTACTTTGTGTTCTAAAACATATCAGTGACTGAATCTGGTGTCGGAAATGTGGGTCATTCACTTTATATTTTATATATTATAATAAATTTATATTTTTGCGACTAAATATTGCTTTTATTATGTTTAAATATCCAAATTTTTAATTGTATCTGCATTGCCTTTCCACAAATGAAATAAAAATGTCTTAATTCTCCTTAAGCAAATACACCAAAACCCTTGTCATCTGTGTGATGTTCACTGTCAAGAAGGCTGCTCGATAATTAGTCAATTGACCTTTTGGGTAAGAGAAAGGTGCAAATCTTGGCAATTGGTTTTGTCTTTTTAGTTCTGTTTTGCGAGCAGTGTCTCTTTTTAACATTTTTAATAAGGTGTGTGCTGAATTTGTTTCTGTGGGTTCTTAAAAATTTTAATTACTTTAATTAAATACAAAATACAAATTTTATTATATTATTTACACACAATTTTTAAAGTCCGTTATATCCACTAAGTAAACGATCCTGTCCATGCCTTATGTCGAGATGACAGGAATAAGAAATTACAGTAACAAGTCTTATATTGCATTGCACATGACATTATTACTTTAAGTGAAGTTCTCTTTTGACACTTTTGAGCTTTGCTTGAGCCAGACACCTTTTAAAATGGACTAATTGATGCCTAACGCAAAAGGTATTGATGCCTAACGCGAAAGGTAATGCCGCCACAGGCACCGGATACTTGTGATTTGTACATCTTAAGGGACGACACCGTCTATTTTCACCTGTCATTGATTTCATGACATAAAAAAAAATTGTTGTAGTGGAAAATTTCCAGTTGAGAGGCATCAGATGGGGACTTATTGTTAGAAGTAATCTCTTGAATATCTACTAAAAAGAAGAAAATTCCTTGGATTAAAGCATCCTTTATTCATGGATGCTGCTTGGTAATTCTAGATAATCTAAAACTGATTGACATTACCATTGTATTGTCACCTTGACCTTCTGGGGGGGGGGGAAATAAGACACTTTGTAATGCAATTTACTTTTAAATAAATCTTTAAGCAGTTTGAAAATATGGTCGTTTTATTGAAATGAATAATGCAGATTGCCAAAGATAATTTCATTTTTCATTATTCGGAGTATTAAAAATGGACTAGTCAGAACGATGATGCTTCTGTTGCACTTCCACCCATTTTAAATGGGAGAATTTACCCTTCATTTTAATTTTTAAGCAGAAAACCTAAAGCTATTTTTTTTTTTCATCTGCCATGAGCAGCATCTATAAAGGCCATATCTGGCCATTATGATCTTTCATAATGTTCTTGAACCCAGGACGTACTTGAAAACGAGAGACATCTCAATGTATCCTTTCTGGTAAAATCCTTTATAACTAAATAGTGTTTACATGCACTTTTTGTAGAAATATTTACATAAAACCCACTGACCAATACCTAAAGAGAACGTTTGCCAGGTCCCGAAATTTTTACTGAAATGACCGATTACATAATAAATGATCACGATCTCAAAGTTTTTAATGTAGTGCTTAAGTAATCCAGTTGGGTCAAAAATCTTAGAAAATTAAACAATTGCATTATTTTCTGTTTACAAGGAGGTAACCCTGTTCAACAGCTTTCAATATCTGGCTGACCCCTTATTAAGCTCCTTCATAGCAAGGGAAGCAATTTCTGCCTCTTTGGTCAGTGTTGTGAAGATGAGGGGAGAAGGATTAAGATTATTTTATAGGCAGCAGAGGAGACTGTAAACAAGCAGGAATTGCATTAAAAAAGTTACAAAAATCGCCTGTCGAATCTTTTCAGAGTCCTGTTGCAGTTTGTATTTCAATATACTGAATATACAATTTAACTTCACAAGATGGACCTTTAAGGCTAGGGTCAGACAAATGCAGTGCAAACGCGCGTGCAGCTGCACTTTATCACGGCCGTAGTAGCAGCAAATAACGGCCAATGACGGGCAATATACAGAGTACGGCCGCACAAAAGTGCAGCCGCGCAACCCAAGCGGCAAACAAATGCATTTTTTCGAGAACGTGATACCGCTAGCACTGACGTACAGAGTGCGCTGCGTCCGCTAGCGGCATGTGTGCATGATTGGGAGACGTCAGACACAGCTTATGTCCGGCCAACATAACGTCCAGATGCAAAAAGGGTTTTATTGATGATCCGTACAAAATCACGGACGAAAATGCGCATCGTATGACCGCTATCGCGCATTCTGTGAAAATACGTCCGTTCGAACGCACTTATTCACGGACGACTCCTTAGGCCGGTGTCAGACGAGCGCACTAGTTGTGCCCGTAATGACGTGCTTGCCGGCGTCCATTGTGATGCTGCAACAGGGCCGGTCACATGCTTGAGCACGCGCACGAAATGTGCACGTAACAAGCGTCCACACACAAAGCCTTTCCGTCAAAACACTAGACACCGGAGGATCAAGCTTTGCAGCACTGAGCGTACTAACTGCGCTCAGCAAGGTGGCCAGAAGGGCGTCGAGTGGAAGGAACGTCCACTCTCACGGACATTCCTTCCACTCTGAAGTGCGCTCGTCTGACCCCGGCCTTAAGGATTTGTGCTCCAATACCCATAAAATACGTACAGTATATTTGTGTTTCCTTTAGACTAATTTCAGACGAACGCAGTCGGACGGACGAACGTACGTACTGACGGAAGATCCTGTATACACCGCGCGGTCCTTTTTTTTTTTTTTTTTTTTTTTACGGATATAGAAAAAGCGAAATATGGGAAACAAAATTAATTAAAATTTAAATGATGGGTACAGTCAGCCAGACCAAAAAAACTTCTGAGCGTCAATGTGATGATGGACGTTGCAAATGCACTGCGTCTGACATTTTATCACGCATACAGGCCGCTACACGGACACGGTGCACTCTGGGCATCCATCGTAGCGCTTTTACGTCGAGGCCTAAATGGCGTCCGTTGCCACCTGCGTGGTGCGTGCGCACTTCGTGTGTTGGTCTCTATTGATCACAAGTCAATGCTATGACGGACGTTAAACGGTGCCGGGACACGGACGTGATGACTGCGTTCGTCTGATGCTAGCCTTAATAGATTTTATTAACTTTGAAGTTACCTTAAAATGTAGAGGTGTAAGGCCATGCATTGGCTGTAGAAGGAAAAAACAAAAGCTATTAATGACGGCTACTATTATAATGATTCTTAGAGTTTTTATTCTGTGTGGGTTTTTCACTTAATGGGTATTAGATTATTAACATGTTTTTATTTATAAAATACTCCATACATACTCCACCTACCAAATTACCTACTTAATTGCTTTTTTTATGCTGAGGGCTATAATGGTTTTCACTTTTAACTGTGTTTTACTACCTGTCAGTAAATTTAATTACAATTGGCAACCCGCAAATGTCTTGGGACTGCGTGCACTCATTCCTCAGTGCACTAGACCCCTTTCACAGCTTTTTGTGGTATTTGGTGTCCTTTGTTGAACCTGTAAAGTCGGGAGGGAATGTAAGGTAAGCAGTTCAACAACCCTTCTATATAACACTTATTGAAACCAGAGAGCTGATGGATACAAATGTCTGTGCTATGAAATTTTGTATTTTCCTTTTCTTTTTTTTGAGAAAGCATTTTACCAGGAAGGATACATTGAGATTTCTCTCATTTTCAAGTATGTCCTGGGTGGCGAGTATGTACGGTTACGTGTCTTGCCCAAGGACACTTACTGGAGAGGAGCTCTTGCTGGGATCGAACCTGTGTCTCCAGTCTCTCTCCATGCAGAGTGATGTTGCCTCTACACCACCCAGCCGGTACTTGCATCAAGCAAGTCACATGACATGACATCTGAGATTGTTAAACCATCAGAGGACAGAAATCTAGAATTGGAATCCCATAATTGGCAATTAAAAAGTATAACAATCTGCACTCCATACGCCATAATGTCAAAACAAAAACCATATTGACAACAGTGAAAATTTATTAAAGACAAATGTGAAATAATGTATTTACAGTAACCCCTTGCCGGGCGGGTTGTGCCTGACAACAGGGCGTTAACGCCCTGCAGGCCATACTAGTACACCTCGGTAGCCGGCTGCTGCTGCGGGCCCCTGCTCAGGCCCACCTACGCAGCTGACACACACGTGCGTCATTGGCTGCAGGGGGGGACGGCCTTAGTTCAGACCATCCCACGACAGCCAATAGTGGTCACCGTGCCAGCTGGTGGCAGGAATACAGGCCAATTGAAGCCAGCAGGGCATGCTATGGAGCCCCACGGCTTCAAGGCCCACCTGCCGCGGGGACAACATAGTACGCCCTGCAGTGGTAACAGGCTAGTATTCAGTCCCTTTGCTATGACACCTGGTTTGCTACCTGTGTGGAGAAAAAAAGGCACAGCACACCAACATCAAAACCTCACCCCACTGTAAAGCATGGCGGAAGGAGCATCATGGTTTGGGGCTGCTTTGCTGCCTCAGGGCCTGGACGGATTGTTGTCATTGATGGAAAAATGAATTCCAGAGTTTATCAAGACATTTTGCAGGAAAACGTAAGACCATCTGTCCGCCTACTGAATATCTGCAGAGGATGGGTGATGCAAGTAATTCAACAAAAGAATGGCTTCAACAAAACAAAATGCGCCTTCTGGAGTGGCCCAGTCAGAGTCCTGACCTCAACCCGATTGAAATGCTGTGGCATGACCTTAAGAGAGCGATTCACACCAGGCATCCCAAGAATATTGCTACACTGAAACAGTTTTGTGAAGAGGAGTGGTCCAAAATTACTCCAGATCGTTGTGCAGGTCTGATCTGCAACTACAGGAAACAAATATAGCGATGGTAGACACCAGCTACCTAGTCATACTTTATTACCATATTGGGTGATGCCCGCCTGTAGACACTAGAGTGATTATCCCCAGTGTTTTTTGTTTTCACATACGTTGTTAAACTACAGGAAACGTTTGGTTGAGGTTATTACTGCCAAAGGAGGTTATTAAGTCCAAAGGTTCACATACTTTTTCCACCCTGCACTGTGAATGTTTACATGTTCTGTACAATAAAAACACGAAAACCTATGTTTGTGTTGTATTATTTTAAACAGACTGTGTTTTTCAAATTGTTGTGACTTAGATGAAGATCAGAGCACATTTTATGACCAATTCATGCAAAACTCCACGTAATCCCAAAGGGTTCACATACTTTTTCTTGCAACTGTATATCTGTCTATAGAAGGTCTTCGAGCTGTAAATGTATATCGGACCCAAACAAAAGCCATGAGGTCAAAGGAGCTGCCTAGGCCTACACAGATCGAGGGGAAAGACACAAAAATGTTTCAGTAATTTACAGCAGTGGTCTCCAACCCAGGCCCTCAGGGCCCACTAACAGGCCAGGTTTGCCAGATATCTGAAGCACAGCACAGGTGATATGATTTGCTGCTCAGTGATTGCAGGATTCAGTCTGCATTTCCCCAAGGTGATCTGCAAAATCTGGCCTGTTTGTGGGCCCTGAGGGCCTGGGTTGGGGACCACTGATTTACAGTAACCTGCCATAATACCAAAGGCAAAAATTTTGGCGCAGCTGGAATAACAGGGAGAGCAGTTATGATTAATGAGTGAACCGTAGTGTTAGAAGGTGGAGCCAAAATACGTAAGAGGTTGCGTGGGATATGGTCGCTTGAATTTGATTGGTGCATATTCGTTGATCCAAGCTCAAGAGTTAGTTATCTTGTCTGTAATGATGCTGAATTTCATTCTGTTAATGGCATCATGCTGGGGAAAGGTTGGGTTTTAGGGCTTTCCTAGTGCAAAATCATTGTTTTAGCGTGCCTTTATGTTTCTGTATTGAATGTGCCCGATGGAATATGTTGGACCTCAGCAAATAATAATGGGCAACGCTTGTCCCATCTCCTCCAATAATGATCAATGGCTAACATAACTATTGAGGCATTTATTTGTGCCTTCTAGAGATGCCACCAAAGATAAATGAAATCGACCAAGCTTTGATTTTTTTTTATTTTTTATTTCCCTGCAAGTTGTGAGGCAAACAGTCTCACACATCGCACTTCAAGCCTTTTATTTCAAGGCCACATCTGAGATTTTGTCTGTTTCTGATAATGATAAACCCTTTCTTTTTAGTTCAGCAGGAGCAATCTTTCGGATGCCGTTTGCACCTCATTCGAATTGCAGAACTGGGAATTTGCATTCAGCATCTCGCACAAAGCAGCTGGGAAAAGTAAAGCTTCATTAATTAGTGCCGCAAGAAATCATTTTCTAACAAGCCTGTTCACCATTTCACTTGTCTAGTAGAACAAACAGATTAGTTCAACTGTTAGCATTTTTGTTTTGGCTTCTGTTCCGCCACCAGCCTGCAGATGTAGGTAATGAATCGCCCTGATATTTGCAAGGGCACATAGCAATAGGGCGATCTAGAACAAACAAGCATATATTTTTATTTCAAAATATAAAATAAATGATCAACAATACATGAGATTATATTTAAAGTCTCATCGAGCATTGTCAAGGATATAGAGATTTAATAAAAAGCAAAGTTTGTGAGGAACCTGAGTATACACAGAGGAGGCTGCCTCTTCATTTCAGTTTTGGCCAACTTTTTGTGTGATGGCAGACTGATTTGCACAAGGTTTCTCTGTAATGGCACCATCGAGCTAAAACCTTGAGTCCTGAGCAGGGAACCAACGTGAGGCAGGTCACTTATGGTGTTGCCCATTCCAGGGCTGGCCCAAGCCACTGTGCTGCCTGGAGCGATGGATGAATTGCTTCCCCCCCAAAAAAGTGACATATATGAACATATCCTACACCACCGCAATAAAACTCACATTCATACATACCGCACATTACTGTATCACCCCTTTAAAAAGCTGCAACAGGTGCACACGGGGCTACAAAGCGCTATCCTCTTATGGAGGATCGCACTTTGTAGCGCTGAGCGCACTAACTGCGCTCAGTGAGGCGGCCAGATGGGCGTCAGAGATGAAGGAACGTCCACTCTCATGGATATTCCTTCCGCTCTGAAAAACGTTTTTTTGACCGCAGCTTAAAAGTTGTTTTTTTTTTTTAACCTGTTCGGTGGCTGGTCAGCTTTTTCTGGCGGCATTCGGCACTCTGTTCGAGCGAGTCATCGGCTGCTTCCGGGCTTGTGGGTGCATTTGGTGGATCGACGGCTGCGTTCAACGACTTGCGGCTGTGTTTGGGGGCAAATTTTGTTTTTTATTTGGGGTGGGGCAAATCTTTCTTTTTGGATGGGCAAATTATTTTATTTCATGGGGGATAAATAGGGGGAAGCACTTTTTAGGGGGTAGAAAAGGAGGGGCACTTTATTTGGTGGTAAAAAAGGGGGGCACTTTATTTGTGGGTAGATAAGGGGGTGTACTTTATCCAGGGGGTAGGTAAGGGGGCACTTAATTTGGGGGGGTAGATAAGGGGGCACTTTTTTGGGGGTAGATGAGGGGGTGCACTTTATCCGGGGGGTAGATAAGGGGGCACTTTATCCAGGGGGTAGGTAAGAGGGTATCCAGGGGGTGCATGTTACTCAGGGGGGCAGATGAACTTAGGAGTCACCTTACCGGAGAGGTGACCCCTGGTCAGCGCCACCACCATCTTCGCCCGTCTTCCTGCGGGCCTCTGTCCTGCCTGGGGAGGATGCCACCGCCGGTGTTCTTCTGGCACGAGGGAACCGCTCATATAAGGTGACTGGCGCATTTCCGGGAAGTCGCTCGATATTAGCGGTTCCCTCATGTGCCTGCCAGATCACCGGCCGGCGCGTCCTATGACATAATCAGAGGGTGCCGGCCCTCTGGCCCACCCCCGCTGATTATGTCACAGGGCGCGCTGCATAACTTTTGGAGGAGGGGGCTGACCGGATGTTACAGCCGGGTGCAGCAGCCGTCGGAGCCCCCACTCGAGTGAAGGGACGGGCTCCGCTCGAGTGAAGGTTGCGGGCGCAGCTCCGCTCGAGTGAGGCGGGCGGGCGCCGGCCTGCCATGAGGGATGGGCGCAGCTTGCCTCCACGCCACGGCCCATGACCAGGCGGCAAAGTGCCCCCCCTGAAAAAGGACCGCCTGACGCCGCTGCTCCACCCTGCTCCATGGACGGGCCGGCCCTGGCCCATTCTAAGGACCCTCACAAACCTTGTGATGTTGCCCATTCTCAGGGCCCTCATAAATTTTGCTCAAGTTTAATGAAAAGCTTCAGTCCATTTAGATTCACCTGTACTAGCTTACTGACTCTTGTTGCTGAAAATGGGGGAAAATGTTGGTGCAATTATCACATTACGTTTCAAAGGAGAAAAAATAATATTAGTTCTCTCCCATGGACTAACAAGCTGTTAACATATAATTTGCTATTATATTTATATATGATATAGCTATTGAATATACTGGTCCTAAAAACAGTTTCCAATTTCTTTTCTTTTTTTTTACTACATTTATATTGAATATATACATATATATAAATGGTACAGCGCAACCACTTTGTGGTTATTAATATGGGCAAGATCACACGTGGAATATAGATATCATAATACATATTCTTAAAGGACTGATATGTTTCTGAAATATTAACAGATTTCTTCATAGGTAGGTCACATCAACTGAAAGCTAAAATCCATGTGGTGCAAGATATTCCAACAAAGAGATTGACGGAAAAGAATATAGGAGTTCACTCACAATTTTCTGAGCCCATGCCTGGCTCTGGTATATTTACCTAAAGATTTTTCTTCCCTTTCTACCACCATTCTATCCTTCATACAAGTTCCTTGAATATTAATCCTAAAAGAGAAAATGGGGATGGGACGGAGCAACTGTACCCTGAGTACCTCCGTCCACAGGCTCTCTTCCATGTAACAGTCTACACCGTCACTGGAGCAATCTTCCCTAAGAGCTCCCCCAAACTTTAACGTAGTTGAAAGGAGGCACACCATTGAAAATCAATAAGCCGAATGACTAGTTTTATTCACGCAGACACACAGCTACCCAGGCAAAGAACAACCCCCTTTCATGAATACAACCAAACAGATAACATCACAGATCAAATAACTGCACCGGACCATCAATCAATGGACAATGGGACCTCCTGCGAGGTGAAGGGGGGGGGGATAAAGCAGGTAAAGCAAAAGGAATATCTTATAGACAGAATGTACACAATAGAGCAGGTAGTAATACAGAGGTCTAAGCTATACAGAAAGGGGTTAGATAATTGAGCCCGAGTGTGGCTCGGGGTTACTGCTTTCAGCGGTGAAATTTAACCCCGAGACACACTCGGGATAACCGTCAGGCAGGTTAATAAGGAAACCTATATTGGGAACCTAATGAAGGCTTCTCAGGGAGTCAGCTAAAACGGAACGCTGGTCCATCTGAGAAAATATTGGGGGAACTACGTTCCCACATGTTCCTGACAACTTGACCCCTGAACATATTTTCTATGCTACGTAGCGCAAAACATTTATTAGAGGAACAGTAAGCTCTTCACAGGAGTGCTATGTGGGGGGGGGAGTGTTGTGGAGCTCCATTTATTTGTGTGTGTGTGTGGGGGGGCGGGTTGTTAGGGTCTTTTGTGTGGGAAGGCATGTAAGGGTCTGTTTGGGAGAGGATATCTGTGGCTGTATGTGTATCTGTATCAAGAAGGAATTGGTGTCCCTGTGTATCCGATTCTCTGTAAATAATGGTTATTGTTGGTCACTGTCCATGACTTTGAAAACAAAACACCCAAACAGTGGCCGTTTTCTTGTATAGTGTCTTGGTGAATGTGTCTCAGTGCTGTGTCTTCGTTATTACTGTCTCCTGTGCATTTTCTCAGTGTCTGTGAAGGTCTTCCAGTGTCTGACATTGTGGTTTTTGTTGTTTTTGTTTTTTTCTCCTCCTGTGTCCGGTTCTTTGTCTATGTCAGTGTCTTTCTCAGGTGGTCTACAATTGGTGTGTCTCTCAATATCGTTGTACTTGTGATGGCCTCTCTGGGTTTTTTCGTCCTACTTCATATATGCTTGTAAAGCAAGAGAGTCCTAGACTCAAGTCTAGAAGTGTGAGATTCCAAGATCCTGAACCATGAATATTTTCAAAAACTAGATTGGTTCTTCATCTGAACTTTTTATATTCCCCCACACTATTATTTTGTATTGTCATCTGCCACCACTCTTCGGCGCCATCTATCATCCTTTTATATGGAGACTGTACTGTGATGTCATTGCTTTTCAGAATTGCTTTTCATACAGCCAAAATGTCGCTGGTCTCCTAAATATAGTGACATGACTTGACTCGAATGCCTAGTCTCTCCCTCTCTCCTTATTGCCCAGGACATACTTTAAAACAAGAGAAATCTCCATGTATCCTTCCTGGTAAAATACGTTATAAATAAATAAGTAAATAAATAAATTGCATCATATGTAGACTTTGTTGCTACTCTGGGTCCTGGAACACCCTATTCAGGGGTGGATTGACCATTAGAGCAGTTCCTAGGAGCCCTGGCCTAGGTGGGGGAGCCCCATGAGGCTTAGTCAGATACCTTTTCAGCAAGACCTCCCCCCCCCCCATGCTATCTCCGATTAAAAATCATGGGGAAATATATCACCAGCCACCTTTTTTAATGCTGGACATTGTTGAATTCTCTAATGCAACAAAGTACATATGGACAGTGCTTGCATATGGACAGGCACAATGGGGGGGGGACGACCGCATGATCTCCTATTGCCTGAAGGCCCCAAGAGTTGTCAGTCTGTCACGGACTCTATTTTGAGTATATGGTCTTCAAATCTTCATTAAATACAGTTGAAAAGCCTATTTGCCACTTGGTGTGTATCCTTGTCAGTATCTTTGTCAGTGTTTGTATCTATGCAGTTTTATTTTAATTGTGGGTGGTGTATAAAAAAAAAAGGGAAAAAATAAACATAAGAAATCTCGAATGGCTTTTAGTGGAAACCAAAAGAATGAATTCTACTGCAGCGATTCTGTAAGCACACTACTAAAACTTCTCCTACTGAAACAGTAGCCAATTAATGTCATACATTTATGATAACTATAGCTTTGGGTGAATTTATTTTGCAATATTCCTCTGCACTAGCTCTTATCTCCGCTACAAAATAGTATGAAGCATCATAATATTATTTTGGGGAAAAGTAAAAAAAGCTACAAAATATTACTACTTGTTTTGCCAGAGAATGTAAAGTGCGCATATAACTAGAACAACTCTGAACTGTGTTTGCATTTAAATAATCAGTGTGTGGGTGTCATGTTTTTTTGTTTCCCATCTCATTTAAATGCTCTTGTTGTCTGGAGAAAAAAAAAAACAGTAATTTTAGTGCTCCTTTATATTGTGAAGAATAAAAAGCTGAACATTTCAACACTTCGTTGTCCAATTGACAATGATTTTTTTTTTCTTCATATCAACACATGAAAGAAAATTTGTAGTTTTTGCAAGCTAGTGTGTGGAAAAGATTGACTATTTTGATCTCTCTTCATGACTATGATCTGCCAAATTGCCGTTTCTTGGCCTCTCTGCCACGTTGCCGTTTCTTGGCCTCTCTGCCACGTTGCCTTTTCTTGGCCTCTCTGCCATGTCGCCTTTTCTTGGCCTCTCTGCCACGTCGCCTTTTCTTGGCCTCTCTGCCACGTCGCCTTTTCTTGACCTCTGTGCCACGTCGCCTTTTCTTGACCTCTCTGCCATGTCGCCTTTTCTTGGCCTCTCTGCCATGTCGCCTTTTCTTGGCCTCTCTGCCACGTCGCCTTTTCTTGGCCTCTGTGCCTCGTTGCCTTTTCTTGGCCTCTGTGCCACGTTGCCTTTTCTTGGTCTCTGTGCCACGTCGCCTTTTCTTGGTCTCTGTGCCACGTCGCCTTTTCTTGGTCTCTGTGCCACGTCGCCTTTTCTTGGTCTCTGTGCCACGTCGCCTTTTCTTGGTCTCTGTGCCACGTCGCCTTTTCTTGGTCTCTGTGCCACGTCGACGTTTCTTGGTCTCTGTACAACGCTGATGTTTCTTGGTCTCTCTGCCACATTGCCTTTTGGTCTCTCTGCCACATGGTTGTTTCTTGGCCTCTGCCACCTTGCCGGCTCTTGGCCTCTCTGCCACCTTGCCGGCTCTTGGCCTCTCTGCCACCTTGCCGGCTCTTGGCCTCTCTGCCACCTTGCCGGCTCTTGGCATCCATGCCAAGATATCCTTTCTTGGCCTTGCCGATATGCCTGAAGTCAGAAATAGCAGTGATCCGGTATTTATCTAGGGTAGGTGAGGTAAGTGTATAGTCTATAACAGGCATGCTTTCTCTGGAGACATGTTTTTGAGACTGTCATTTCACGTCACAGGGTATGAAAGAATTTACCACAATATTACAAAACCCTATATAACACATACAAACTGGACTCCGATGCATTGAATCAATTTAATGTGTTATAGATTTTTAATACGTTTTTATCCACGAATTGCTGCTGTATAGCAGTGTGTAAACGTCCCCTGCTGTTGTTTGAATTTCAATATCTGGATTTCTTATGTTTATTGTGGCTACAACAGTGACAATGGGGGGGTGGTATTACTCAAAGGAAGGCAGCAATTTTTTGAATTTTACCCTGAAAATTAGACTTGTGCACCGATTATTTTATTTTTTTCGGTTCAATTCGGTTCGTTCGTATTTTGTAAATTTCCGTTTCGGTTCGTTTCGTTTTCGTTTCGTTTTTCGTATCGACTTTTTTCGTAATTTCGGAAATTTTCGTGTTTTTCGGAACGTCTGCTCTCCTCGTTTCAAAGTGTCTATTCGTTTTGACGTAAACTAATGGTTTTTCGGATTCGATAATTCTGTCGATATGATAATTCTGCCATTGAGATTTCTCATGTTTTACAAGAAGGATACATTGAGATTTCTCTGGTTTCACATTGAGATTTCTCATGTTTTACAAGGATACATCGAGATGGGAATGATACAAAATTACAGAATCGGCGATATAACCAAAAAATATGTTGTCCGAAATTACTGAAATGGAACCGAAATCAGGAATGGAGCTGAAATTACGAATGGAACGAAAATGATTTTCGATTTTACACATTTCTAGTCCATTCGAAAATTCCGAACAAATTTTCGTTTCATTTCGTAAATTTTTTCGGATCTGACGTTTTCAGATCTGAAAATTTTCGTAAAATCGGTCGAATCCGAATGCACGAATCGGGAAATTTCGTGAAAATTCCGAAACCCGAAACGCACATCCCTAAAAATTGTTTTCGACTCAGTGGTTCCCAACCCTGGTCGTTAAGTTCCTCTTCCAGGCCAGATTTTAAGGATTCGGTTGGGTAATGTAGTCTGAATCCTGCAATCAATGAGCAGCAAATCATATCACCTGTGCTGTGCTTCAGATATCTGGCAAACCTGACCTGTTAGGGCAGTGTTTCCCAAACATGTCCTCCAGACCCTCCACCTCGCCAGGTTTTCCAGATATGTGAAGCACAGCACAGGTGATATGATTTGCTCGCAGTGATTGCAGGATTCAGTCTGCATTTTCCCAAGGTGATCTGTAAAATCTGGCCTAGTTGAGGGTCCCGAGGACAGGTTTGGGAAACACTGTGTTAGGGGAACTTGAGGATCAGGGCTGGGAACCAAGTTAATGATTCTGTGGTGTGGACTAATCAATTACGTATACTGCAGTATGAGTATAACCTCTCCAGTACAGCATGACCATTATAATCTCTGTTAATGAGAGCAAATTAATGTTTTGCTCTTTTTTTTTTTTTTACAAAACATCCACAACCATACCTGTAATAAGTTGGTCTTTCCAGTCGCACTTTTGGCCTCTTGGGGGCAGCAAAGATATAGGGAGTAGTGATTTTGTATCACTGAAAGAAAGTATCAAGTTTTTGGGTTTATGGTTAAGCGAGTGCACTAAGTTTGTAAAACACATTTGTTCTCTTTAACGTCTTTCTCCCTCGTTTCCTTTGCCTAATTTTGCTTAATAAATTAAATATTAATTGAAAAATAAAATCTGCTCGACAGCCTTTTTGATGGAGTTTGAGTGCCTTGCACCCTAGATTGTAAAAACACTAGAGCAGAGCGATAACGTCTCATATTTACGCACTGGCAATATTCGAAACAAACTGCAGACCATTTCAATCTGTATTTCTGTATATGTATTAATAATGCTCTCACTAGCTAAGCACTTATTGCCTTTTATTTCATTTCGAACTCCCTGTATGTCAACGAGTTCATAGCTACTAGACATCTCTTGCAGGGGGACGTTTTAATTTTTTTAAATAAATCTTAAATAATCATATCTAACTTTTTCTTCATTTTTTTTTTCTTTTTGAGTAATTTATAAGGATATCCTGTATCAGCGGCTCATAACTCTTTAATCCAGGGTGGATAACTTATTGTATTGGTATACATTTAATCAAATGCACGAGTCCATTCCTATAACATTTATTTTTTATTTTTTTTAAACCGTGTAAAAGCAATGTAGTTAAGGATTCAAGAAGTTGAATGCAAAACTTTACAGTAAAGCCGGGGCCGTCTGTATCCCTTTTGTGCATAGGGTGACATCTGCAGGACGAGAGATCAAGGGGTTTTAACCTTTGCCCCAAGTGTGACTTGAGACTTTTCTCCCAGATGCAAGCATGAAATTTGCCATATCTGAGAAAAATCTGCAGCCTTTGTACGTCTCGCTGATTCCGTAACATACAGGAGGGAAGTATGTTTCACTCCAAAGGAAGTGACCAGACAATAGATAATGTGCCAATTCATGCAGTTTACCTCCTCGGCTTGCAGACGAGCAGGCCAACACATTAAAGGGACGCGAGCATAAAAACACATTACGAAGGGGAGACATTGAATGCCTAGTCTAAATTATCATAAACTTGTTTTTAGAGCGATCGACATTTCACGAAGAAACCAAGAAGAAAACATTTTGTTTATAAAGGATTTTACCAGGAAGGATACATTGAGATTTCTCTTGTTTTCAAGTATGTCCTGGGTTCAGGAACATTGAGTGGTTACAGAAATACAAAATAGTAAAATGCAAGATATTAACACAAAACAAATATACAGATTAACAGAAAATAAAATGTAGGAAATATACAGGGTAATTCAAAGTGATCCGAACGCTGAAAATCAGCGTTCGGTTACCTTTCTTGGCCATTCGGCTATCCAGAGAGGTGCCTTTTCGGTGCCTCTTCGAGGGCAGTGAATCCCCATAGAGAAGCACTGCTTCGGCTATTCAGAGAACAAAAACCAGCAATGAAAAGTTCCCGAAATGCCCTGCCATTCGGTGGTTTAATTCGGCAGGTTTATTTAGGAGAATCCCATAGTCTTCAATGTTAAAAATATTCCAGTTTTAATTCAATATCTAATAAACCGTTCATTATAAAATTCTGCAGTAAAAAGTCTCTTTTATTTATAGATTTTTTTAGGATATTTTAAGCATTTTTCAGGATTTTTTTTATTTTTGTTTACTTATTTTTTTTCTGTAACAGCCCTCTTTATTATCATTCCCTGGACCTCATATGTAAATTTCAGACATTTTCGCTCAGTAGTTTATTTGCAAACAGCGCTTCACTTTTCAAACATTCAAGCAAACTGTTTTGCTAATTTATTCACTTCACTCGTCTGTGGTGTCAGCTCTTTCCGGCGGTTGCTCTGCATGTGATTGGCTCCTGCTCGGGTTTTCCGGCGTCTTCGGTGGGTTAATCCAGATGTTTTTGCGGGTTTTCGGTGTAAATTCGCCGGGTTTTGCGGTTAGTTTTCGTCGGGTTTGCGGCAGCCTTTCCCTGCAATTCGGGGACCCTGTGGTGCTTGCTGAATACACCGCAGGGTCACCGAAATGGGATTGGCAAAACCGATTTGAAGAGAACGAAAAGTCACCGAACGTATGGTGACTTTTCGATTCTCTTTGAATTACCCTGACAGTCACTATGTTACATGTTTGCAGGTGCATTCTATATTGAGGTATGTTAATAGAGGTCTCTTAAGGGACTTTAGACTGGGGGAAGATTTGATGGCGTATGGGAGGTTATTCCATAATTGCGGTGCATTGTAGGAAAATGAGGATCGAGCCACTTTCTTTTTGTATTTTGGTTTTGCAAGTAAGGTGCTGGTCCTGGATCGGAGGTTATAAGATGAGGGAACTGCTAGGGGAAGCGGCCTATTCAGGTAGGTTGGTAGCTTCCCAGAAAAGCTCTTAAACACCAGGTTGGAAAGGTGAAGGGTGCGTCTAGATTCCAGTGATGGCCAGTTTAATTATTTTAACATGTCACAACGGTGGGTCATAAAGTTACATTGCAGCACAAAGCGGCAGAATGAGTTACACAATGTAGTAAGTTTCTGGAGGTGTGTTTGCGGGGCTGCTGCATACACTACATCTCTATATTCAATAGCCAGCATAAGCATTTGTTGTACAATCTGCTTTCTTACCGCGGGACTCAGGCAGGATTTGTTTCTGTACAGGGCACCTAGTTTGGGGTAAAGTTTAGATGAAAGTTTTTCGATGTGGAGCCAAAGGATAGATTTGGGTCTAACCACATACCTAGATATTTGTGAGAAGTGACTGGTCAACATGTCATTTGATCTTGTCCAGACACATAGATGGAGCGTTGGCAATTTGTGTAGTTTAGGTGCTGTTCCAAAGGGCATCGTTACAGTTTTGTCAGTATTTAGAAAAAGTTTGTTATCTGCGATCCACTTTTCTACCTCTGAATTGTTCTTGCAGCACGGCCTCCAGCTGTGGGAGATTTGGATGGCTGGTATAGATTAGTGTCGTCTGTGTAAATGTGTACAGTTGGGCTTTGCAGACATTGGGCAGATCATTTATGAATATTGTGAATAGCAGGGGGCTGAGTATCGAGCCTTGGGGTACCCCGCATGTGACTGGGAGGGGGAGGGAGGAGCTGTCAGAAATGGACACATATTGTGACCGATCAGATACATATGATTGAAATCAGGTTAGCGTGCGATCACCAATACCAGAGTTTTTAAGTTTTTGTAATAGGATGCCATGGTCCACTGTGTCAAAGGCCTATCCACATACGGTTTCCAGTATTTCTTTCAAGCCTTGAGGCTGAAACTGCGCTGGAATGCAATTTATCTCCTATTTCTTTGCTCTGTCTGCAGTGTTGTTGTCAGGACCCAGCCACTGCCACGTCTCCCCCTAGCATGCGGTGTCACTGTGGTCCGGGTGCTGTTTCTTACCTGGGCGTGGGGCCATACATTAATATTTGGCCTTTAGGTTATTCCTTCAAGCGATAGGTTAGGCCTTTGTAGTAAGGCCTGGTGGAGGGTCCCTAGTTAAGTTCCACTACAGATGCACATACTGTAATTTGATCCTATTTGTCTCTGTAAAAACCAAGCATTTATATCTATATCCTATCTTAATATGTGATAAAGGTAGTGTATCATCATCCAGAAAAACTGATAACTGGCTTGTGAGTCAAACCTAGCGTATTGATACAGTAATCGCTTTTCAAATACAACAAACACTAACCAGCATCAATTGCTTTCGGCACTACCTGACTGAAACTGCCTCTTATCCTCCAAGGAACATCCATGAACAGAATATACTGGCCATCGGTCACCAGCTAGACATTTAACATACAAAATGTCAGTACATTACCTTTTAGTACACTTATGTTTACAATTTGGTGGGACAAACAATGTTTGTGGCAACTGGGGTTAGTGATCATCGAGCTCTCTGCCAGGACAACCAACACCTGGCCATCCCACTAGGATGATGGAAGGTGGACTCTGCAGAAACAAACAACAAACGTGCCATCCTAGACTCCTAATGAGGTTCATAGCCCATAGGTAAGAGTACTTAGAGATGGATGTTGGACGGTCGGCAATGTTGTGATTGGCCGTTCCAGGCAGAGCAGTCGACTATGCTAGAGGAGTCCATTTAGTGGTTGGGGGGGGTTTCAACGGATTTTCATGAAAATCGCCTTTTATTTTTATGTTTTAACATTCTGAAAATGCAAGTAATTTTCGCCTCAAAAAAATGGTATCTTCTTCTGCATTAAGTCGTTGCGTTCTAGCGATAAAGTGTTTTTGACATGATCCTGGATAAAGTGCCTTTTGGGTTTTTTAAGAACACATGTAATTGTTTCAACATGTGATAGAAGTATAAAGTTTCCAAACTGCATTCACCGCATTCAACCGGTCATCTTTTTTCTTCTTTACCACAACAGCAATCCTACTTAAATTCAACTTGCGTTTTCTTTTCGAGAGGGGGAACCTTGAACTTTGAACTGCTCCAAATTAAATTTAGACTATTTTATATGAAAATGAGTTTTCAAAACTTACTTAGAGACGGTTGTCTTTTGCAGTTCAGTCTACATATTTAGACTTTTTTTTTTCTTTCTTTTTAATACGAAGCATCTGGGCTTATACTTACCCTAAATATATATGTCATAAATCAGAACACTTTCCAAGGTGAATTTTAGCTCGGTGATGATTGATGGCATTACAAAGTTTCATAGTCTTTGGGTGAAAGATTTTAAAGCTCATATTTCAGCTGAAAAACTTTTAATGAAACCTTCTACAATTGGATGTTTTGTGATGGAGAAAAAAAAATATTCAATACAATACATCAATCAACTCTTACAGTACCCAGGCACAAGAGCAGTTATGGAGTAAAATGATTCTGAAAATGTTTTAGTGATGCGTTTTTGTTGCTGAGAACCAGCACTGATTGCTTGCTCTATGCTTTGAGGCGCACTGACCGATGGTGACTGCTCTTGGCGGATTATGGGGGTGTTGTATTACTCGTAAGCCTTTGATTTTTATGACACCAAAACATATTACTTTGGGAGCCAATGTATAGTATACTATGTTTTATGACCAAAAGTTCCAAACCCCTGAATACACACAAACAACCGTCAAAAATTACTAGAATTCATATTTGCAACCATGGCAATATTTTTTTTCTGTTATCCAGTAAGTACTTTTTTGTTAGTATATTGTAGTTTTATGCTACTGCACTTGTTTTGGTGTTTTTCTTTTCTTTTTTTCCTCACTATTTTTATCTTGGGTTTTTATTATATATATATATATATATATTATATATATAATGTTGCAAGAAAAAGTATGTGAACCCTTTGTGATTACGTGGAGTTTTGCATGAATTGGTCATAAAATGTGCTCTGATCTTAATCTAAGTCACAACAATTTGAAAACACTAAGGAAAAAGAGTGTCATCTGCGCTCGTTTCTATGTGTTCCATGTACAACAAAAATGGAGGTTTTTGTTTGTTTCAATGGCCATTGCAACGTAAGCCCACTCGCCACTTCAAGGCACCTCTAGAGTGGGTACCTAACCATTGTAACCAAAAGGCCGCTCTACTGAGCAGCTCCAAGCCCTCCAGCTGCTTTTCAGCCAAGGAGAGACAAAGATGGTGGGTTTTATTTATACACGCACCAACAC
Source organism: Leptobrachium leishanense (assembly GCA_009667805.1). Classification (NCBI taxonomy): domain Eukaryota; kingdom Metazoa; phylum Chordata; class Amphibia; order Anura; family Megophryidae; genus Leptobrachium; species Leptobrachium leishanense. The sequence goes on along the minus strand of CM019069.1, from coordinate 58,256,333 downwards.
TTCCCATGTTTTTGTTTTTGATCCAAATGGGAAGTGTTTGGTGCGTGTATAAATAAAACCCACCATCTTTGTCTCTCCTTGGCTGAAAAGCAGCTGGAGGGGCTTGGAGCTGCTCAGTAGAGCGGCCTTTTGGTTACAATTGTTAGGTACCCACTCTAAAGAGGTGCCTTGAAGTGGCGAGTGGGCTTACGTTGCAATGGCCATTGAAACAAACAAAAACCTCCATTTTTGTTGTACATGGAACACCTAGAAACGAGCGCAGATGACACTCTTTTTCCTTGTTATGTTTTATACATTGACTGGGCTGTTACTCCTGGCAGTTGCTGCCGCTCCGAAAATAAGTGAGTATGGGCGCAACGCCATTTTTTCTGTATTTATGTAAATTTGAAAACACTGTCTGCTTAAAATAATACAACACAAACATTATGTTTTCATGTGTTTATTGAACATAACATGTAAACATTCACAGTGCAGGGTGGAAAAAGTATGTGAACCCCTAGCCTAATGACTTCTCCAAGAGCTAATTGGAGCCAGGAATGAGCCAACCTTGAGTCCAATCAGTGTGATATTATTGGATGTGTTGCTGAACGCTGTCCTGCCCTTTAAAAACACACCAGTTTTCGGTTTACTGGTTTCAAGAAGCACTGCCTGATGTGAACCATGCCTCGCAGAAAAGAGCTCTCAGAAGACCTGCGATCAAGAATTGTTGACTTGCATGAAGCTGGAAAGGGTTACAAAAGTATCTCCAAAAGCCTTGATGTTCATGTGTCCACGGTAAGACAAACGGTCTACAAATGGAGAAAGTTCAGCACTGTTGCTACTCTCCCTAGGCGTCGTCGTCCTGTAAAGATGACTGCAAGAGAACAGCACAGAATGCTTAATGAGGTAAAGAAGAATCCTAGAGTGTCAGCTAAAGACTTACAGAAATCTCTGGCACATGCTAACATTTTTGTTGACACATCTTCAATAAGGAAAACATTAAACAAGAATGGAGTACATGGGAGGACACCACAGAGGAAGCCATTGCTGTCCAAAAAGAATATTGCAGCCTGTTTGAAGTTTGCAAAAGAGCACCTGGATGTTCCACAGCACTACTGGCAAAATATTCTGTGGACAGATGAAACCAAAATTGAGTTGTTTGGAAAAAAACACACAACACTATGTGTGGAGAAAAAAAGGCACAGCACACCAACATCAAAACCTCATCCCCACTGTAAAACATGGTGGAGGGAGCATCATGGTTTGGGGCTGCTTTGCTGCCTCACGGCCTGGACAGATTGTTGTCATTGATGGAAAAATTAATTCCAGAGTTTATCAAGACATTTTGCAGGAAAACGTAAGACCATCTGTCCGCCAACTGAAGCTCCGCAGAGGATGGGTGATGCAACAGGACAATGACCCAAAGCATACAAGTAATTCAACAAAAGCATGGCTTCAACAAAACAAAATACGCCTTCTGGAGTGGCCCAGTCAGAGTCCTGACCTCAACCCGATTGAAATGCTGTGGCATGACCTTAAGAGAGCGATTCACACCAGACAACCCAAGAATATTGCTACACTGAAACAGTTTTGTGAAGACTCAGAGGAGTGGTCCAAAATTACTCCAGATCGTTGGGCAGGTCTGATCTGCAACTACAGGAAACGTTTGGTTGAGGTTATTGCTGGCAAAGGAGGGTCAACCAGTTATTAAGTCCAAAGGTTCACATACTTTTTCCACCCTGCACTGTGAATGTTTACATGTTCTGTTCAATAAAAACATGAAAACCTATAATGCTTGTGTTGTATTTTAAGCAGACTGTGTTTTTCAAATTATTGTGACTTAGATGATCAGAGCACATTTTATGACCAATTCGTGCAAAACTCCACGTCATCCAAAGGGTTCACATACTTTTTCTTGCCACTGTGTGTATATATATATATATTTTTTTTTTTTTTTTGTCATACCCATTTTTAGAATTCTGATTTTTAGTTTTAAAAAAATCATCTTCTATGCAAAGGTCCATGTAATAATGGGTATTTATTTTATTACACTTCTGACCTTCCTCGTTCTTCTCTATCTATTAAAGTTACTATTAAACTTATGTAGCTTTAAACATGGCAATTTGTTAAAGGTCACCATTTTCCTTAACAAATAGGTGACGGTGAGCATTTCTTAGCAATGTATTTACACTTTCATATATTGAATTTTAGTAACCTTTACAGTCACATATCTTTATGGAGAACGTTTATTATAAGATGTGAGGATTTATGAACTGCATACATAGACGCATTATGACGACCCGAGTAAAATTTTATTTTATGTGGTAATTTGATATATGTTGGTGCGATTTTACAGAAAGGATAGTTTCTATACAGGGTTGACCATATGCACCGATTTTTGTCCCCCTTTCTCTTGGTTAAATGGGACAGAAAATGAGCTGCTCATTGGTCAGTTTAAGACACGCCCTTGAGGCGTTTCTACGGTTCATGTACTAAATTACTTGTATATCATGCTTGCACTGTGGCAGATTATGCTGCTATCTTTTAAATGGAGGAAACATTTATAGACCCTGTGAGCGTACGTGTATCAGTGTTTCCTAAACCTATCCTTAGGACCCTCAAACAGGCCAGATTTTAAGGCTTACCTTGGGGAATTGCAGACTGAATCCTGCACTCACTGAGCAGAAAATCCCATCACCTTTGCTTCAGATATCTGGCAAACCTGGCCTGTAAGTGGGTCCCTCAGGACAGTTTTGGAAACCACTGCCTTAAATCCTTTAGCAAGTTTTGGGCCATAAATCTACAACTGTCTTGGTTCACACAACTTGTTATCATATGAAAGGCTTTAATTTTTATTATTTTCAGCAATGCATGTGTAAAACTGCTATGCCAACAAGTACTGACCTGAGGTAAGATCTGGACCATATGTAGTATGCAGGGGCTCCTGCAACAGGTTTAGTGTTTTTTTTTTTTCTGGTGGACCAAGCGACAGCAAATATTTCATGCTTAACAGAGCAGGAGCCCATGATGCACCAACATGGACTAAGTTTCTTCGAACGTTGTGCTAAAGACAAAATCAAATTTGAGGTCATAGTTCTGGCAATAGATATGGTCAGGCAGATAACCAGCATAAACAGACCAAAGTGTCAAGAACTAGGGGATGAACAGGTAATGAAAACACAACAAGTTTGAACAAACAGCTGAGCACTGCTCCACCAGATGTGTAGGTTTATATAGGGAGCGTGCAACTATTATACCACCAGGGGTGGGAACCAAGGCAACTGTGGGGGCTTGGGTAATCTGGTAGCCTCTGGTACACCCCCAGCACACTGGCAGAGGCCACACACTCTCATGGAGAGTCCGCCATAATCTCCAGAGGGGGAGAATGACCACTTTAAATAAGAGGTACAGGATGATTTATGGCAGTTGTAGGTCTACACTGACTGGACCACATTCTGCTTTTTAACTAGTGCTTTAATCAATATGAGGGCAGGTACCAGACTCCAGAACTGCAAGAGACTGATGAAGAGGTTTAAAGAGTTTAATATTTTATGCATGCTTACTTATATAAACAACTTCAAAGTGTAATATTAATGTGAATTACAGCTTGGCATAATCTACTCAATGCACCTGTAGCCTTAAAACCAGCATTAATGCATTGGTTTTGATTGCTTGAGGGAATGCCTGTTGGGTTCGCTCCAATATATTAGAGTTCTCCTTTGGTTCTCTCCTTCATGCTTTAGACGTTATTGACTTATCTCACAATTGTGATGGACAGTGGCGTAGCGCTGGGGGGACGGTGACCCCGGGCGCAGTTTTCTTAGGGGTGCATAATTTCAAAAGAAATTTGCACCCCTACAAGTTCCCGATGAGCAGGCCCGGACTGACCCGTCGGGCCCTCAGGTGCCGCCCAAGGCCCGTGGGTTGAGGCGGCCCGGATGCCATGCAGCGGGAGTGCCCGGTCCTGAACAGCGTGAGTCTGTGTTGAAGGGGAGGTGGCTACGTGCGTGCGTGCGCAGGTCAAGTGGTCCGGCCAGTCAGGTGGTTCTGAGTCTCTGTCAATATTTGGCGAATTGACAGCTTTCGGAATAGCTGAATTGCTGCAAAACTACACCGTACGGGGAAATTCACCGGTCGATGCAATTCGGTGGCAAATTTGGCTCTTTGAATATCCCCTTTAATGGTCAATTAACCGAAGTTTCACCATACTTGATGCATCAAAGTTTGCCGACATTAAGCCACCGTTCTTTCAATGAAAGATTGTTGTTTTTTACACTGTGAAAATAGAAACTTAAAACCCTTTTATTCATGTACTTTCCAAAAACAGAACAAACCCCACATCCCGTTAGTGTCCTTTTGAAACCCCTCAATACCTGCATAAACTTTCAGGCGCAAGTTAATTGCTGCAAATTCTCTTACACCCGAGCAAGAGCACTGATTTGTGAAGTATCGTCTGACTCATTTTCACTGTGAATAAATTTGGCAATTCTTAATTATGAGCTCCAAGATCACCTTTGTGCATGGCAGTTCAGTTTCTCCTGTCTCCGTTAATTTTTAATAACTGAACAACAGTCTGATATGCACCATTTAGCGCCGGCGAAGGTAACACCAGGGATGACTAATCCTTAGCATCTCTCTGCCCGTGAACGGTTCTTTCGTTTTAACTTTTAAATATTGAGTCTTCCTGTTTCCACTCCAAGCGCCAGACATTTATTTTGCCACCAACAGAATCCTTTAATTAATTTTGTATAAATAACCTTTTTATATATAGAAAAAAAAATACTTTTACACCGTTTGTTGCTTCCCTTTCTGTCGGGCTGTCTGTGCGCTTTTTACAGTAACGTTTATTTAGCTACTCTGGAAGAAAATTAAGATATGAAGCTCGGCCAAGGAAGGTTCAGAATTAATGTATTGTTCCATAGAGTTCCAGTAAGGCATCGCACAGACCAGCTAATCACCAAAGTGCTTTAGGCTCCAGTAGTAACCGCGCTGACATCATTTTTTTCCCCTCATATGCCAGATTTTCAGCAGCACATTGCATGATATGTATAATAGATGGGCTCTGACACATTGCCGCTCTGCTACGTATAATGTTTTGACCACCAGCTCCTTTTCTTTCCCATGGATTAGTTTTTTTTTTATTTCATTATTTCTCTTTCCTCCTTGCTGTTGCAATATGCATGCTATGAAATACCTACAGCCATGCTTCATACCCCAACGGCTCCATTTGTTTGATTAGTACGGTGTTGGTGTGACAAGGCAATCTATCAGGGGTAATCGATCTGATTAGTATGGAGATGATATGAACACAGATTGTATTGATGTTTAATAGTGCAAGAGGCCAGGTGCTGTGCATATTAGATGTTTTTTTTTACTACGCTTCATGCAAACTTTGCATGGCGGATAAGGCAAGTGCAGCAGATTTTCCAGTTAGAAGATTAATTTTCTGACATACGCTGTAAATGGCCTCGCATAGTAAATGGAAGTTTTCATTAAATATGATATTTGCTCTCCGCAGACACAGAATAATAATAAAAAAAAAACGTAACTGCATGCTTTTTCTTTCTCAGCCGTCCCGATGTTCAGCAGCGCGGATGCAATTTCTGTCTCGCCGTTCACGGAAATAATTTAGAATAGTATTTAAATAAATGCATGAAAGAGTTTAATGTATTGATGAGGTGTTTTTTTTCTTTCTTTAAAGGCGCATGATACTGTATACATACATAATGGTATTTTCATTACATAGAACAGTGGTTCCCTACCGCGGTCCTCCGTTATCCCTAACAGGCCAGATTGTAAGGATCACCTTGGGGAAATGCAGACTGTATCCTGCAATCACTGAGCAGCAAAAATCCTATCACCTGTGCAGCTGTGCTTCAGATATCTGGCAAACCTGGCCTGTTAGGGGCACTTGAGAGCCGCGGTTGGGAACCAATGACATAGAAGAAAGTATAGGGGGCTTTTGAAATTAACGTTGTGTATTGCTTCAATCTTCTGAGGTAATTATCCCATTCCTGGAGCAGGGCGTACTATGCCTTCCCTGCTGCAGGGGGGCCTTGAAAGCCGCAGGGCACTGACTTCAATGGGTGTCCTCCTGGCCCCACCCACTAGCTGGCATGTGCCTCATGCCATTCGCTACTGCAGGATGACCTGGTTCAGGCTGTCCCCCAGCAGCCAATGATGCGTGAAGCGCATCCGCTGCCTGGGCGGGCCGAAGGAGAGACCACCACAGCAGCCAGCTAGCTGGGCGTACTAGTAAGACCGGGTGCACACGGCACGTTTTCTTTAACGCACATTACGTGCGTTAAAGAAAACTGGCGTCGCACTCGACGCCTGTCCAACCCCCCTCGCATAATAAATTCAGTCTGGCAAAATAAGAATTTTAGCAATTGAAAATATAACTTTTTTTCTAAGTGAATAATTTCTAATTTATTGAATAGTAAACTTTGTGAAAATTGCAATGGCAAAAAAAGTGAAATGATATAGCGGAGTGTTTCCCATGGACCTTTCTACAACAACTTGTCTTCGCCTCCACATCCTGCACTAAATCAAACAATACTGCACTATTTTCTTTGTTTTTTTTCCAACATTTATACGAAGCACCAAGAACAGAAATATACTTGGGGGGGTATTATTTTTTGGTAATAAAAAAAAAAATCACATTTCTTAATGCAATTTGTCCAAAGTTTATTATTTTTTGAGAAATTATTATATACTTTAGTTCTGTTGCAATATAAGGAGGATTTATTTCACATTATCCCCCATGTGTGTAAATTTTTGCATCACTTTCCTATGGCTGCTCTAGTTTCCTTTTCCTAGAGAGCTTATTTTCTGCCTATAAGGATTTAATCTTTCTGCTTGCTGACCTCATCCTCTCTGAATGCTCAAAGCCTATCAATTGGTACTGTACATGCGCGTGGAACAGATCCATCAGTCTGCGCCGACGCTGTAGAACTTGTTTAACGTTCGAAAGTTGCATTTTTTTTGTACAAATTGCCTTGAGTACACAAATTGCATTGGATAGATGCAGGGACGTGCGGTTTTCAGAAGCCCTGAACTGAAGAGGAGGAGCCGCACATCCCGAGAGAGAAAAGGGGAATATAATCCCCTAAAACAAAAAAATTATTAATTTGGAATTTCGCAAATCTTTTAGTGTCTTTTTATGTGTATACCCAATGTAAAATACAAATTTGTGTAGATGTAACGAGCAGCTCTTTAGCAAAGCACTAGGATTTTTGGAGCAATGTTTGATACGTTGTGTTCCTATTTAATGCTCCAGCCATAACACCCCCACTCCTTTTATTAGGTATCCTTTGATGTTTGCGCTTCCTAGATGTATTGTCTCCCCAATTGGGAAAATAAACCCCTTTTTATCCGAACATGTAGAATTCCGTAATAATCTTTGCTGTACCATGGTGGAGGGACTTTTAAGGCGATGTACAGGCATTCATGGACTTCTGCATTCGATTTCAGGTTTTACAGCCTCTGCAGTCTCGGCTTCTTGCTAAATTAACGATTGTTTTGTTTTTCAATCCCTCGCATATCTTTTTAAATGGGTTACTTTGTAGCATGGTAGTAAATAGATTTTGCTTTTAAGACCCAAAGTCATTTTCCTGTGTAGAAATCCTATACATAAAAAGGCTGTGTGAGCCATCTATTTTATTTCCCCAAATATACTGCAGTTTTACAAACATATATATATATATATATATATTTTTTCGTTCCTCATTTGAATGCCACCATGCCTCAGAAGCCACCATAAAGGAGGCACTCGCTCTCTCTCTGTCTTGGTAATTGTGCTGAATTAATTACTTTCATGCCACTGGTCACTGATCATTCCTTACTTACTTAATATTAATCATAGGTGTTATAATTTCACAGCTGGGTTATCTGAAATAAAGATACAATAGATAAATTGATTTCACCTCCACGAAGGTATGGTCTGTAGCTGCTACGATTCAAATGCAAATGTGTCAGTGTTTTATGTATCCTGAGAGTGAGGCGTTGCGCGGGTACTGTCTAATCAGAATGTTGTCACATGGAACCATCTGGTGGGAGCGGTACTGACCTGGAAAATATTGAATTGAAATGGCTTAGCTGAAGCATTACACAGGACCGGTAATGCCTATTTAATGTGAGCTTTATTCAGCGAATCTTAAAATTTAGGACCCGCATTAGAGCTCAATGCCTCATGAGAGCTGCTAGCGGTTGAGATGGGGCTGACAGTCTTTTAGTAGCGGCGTTGGATGCAGCGACTGCATTTCTCCTAGAAATCCAGACAGTCTAAATAAAGTCCATAAAAGTTATTACACTATAATCCTATGATCACAGAGGTTGTACGCAGAATCTTTCACTTACACCATATTGATAATTTTTGGGAAATTAGGCTTCAATTTGATTGTGTCTCTGTGCCGGATCAATGATGTCATGAGCCTGGGGCTAAAGAGTTTGGTGGGCATCTGCATTATTCTCAAATCCACTGGGCCTTTGTTTTCTCCTTAAACCCAGTTATGCCTCTACCCCATTCCTCTCAACCCCATTGTGTTTTTGCCCCATCCCCCTCGATTCCATTGTGCCGCTGTCTAGCCCAAAAAAAAAAAAATGGGGACTAAATTACATCGTTCGAGCTACCGTGGGCGAATTTGTGTTAATGCTCAGATAAGCGACTTTAACGCATGTCCCCTCATATTACTTTCCTAATGCTAAACCCTTGAAAAATCCATTGGCACATAGGTGATTGCACTAGCTTACTGTACTTTGCTAATCCTATACTTATGAGCGCAAAGTCCTAGCGCCAATTACTGCACTGATGGGCTAAACAAAATTTTAGCGACACCTAAAAGCTGGTGCTAACTGATTCTGCTTTTGCAGAATCCTTTAGCACCCCCTAAACCCTCACAATAAATCCAATACTCTCCTCTTATCCCGCAGCGAGAATGCTGGTCTGATCCGCCGCTTCTGGCCGTGACCAGAAAAAAACTGGGGACAAATAGATTCCAGGCTTCTGCCGTGGCGCTGCAAGAGCGAGATCCTACAGGGCTCACGGCCTGGCATCGTAACCCTCCATGGAGGCAATTGGACTCCAGGAGGTGACACTCACAGCGGCACAGAAACGCTACTGTGAATATCATTGAGGGTAGCGCTGCGTTCTGGGTCAAGGTGCTGAAGTAGCGCCTGCCCTGGAATCTAACGCTAAAACGGGGATGCTACATGGGAATCTGCAGGCACAGGTTTTCCCATTTAGCGTCACCATTTTAACTTTTTAATCTAGCCCCAAGTGCGGTAACTCTTCAAGATTTCTGCTCCTAAATTGTTGACACGGAGTGTACAGCTTGTGTAGTCCAATATGCCATTGAAACCAAAATACATTGAAGAAAGGGGTACGGTACAAGGGGTTTATTCAATTAAGGAAATATAATGGGACAAATGCAAAGGCGTAACTAGAAACCTCAGGGCCCCGGTGCAAGAATCCTTGAGGGGCCCCGCTGCACCCCCCAAAAAAATCTGTATTCTATTTAAAATACAGATACATGTATACCCAGATATTAGACTCCAGATGCACGTATACCCAGATATCAGACCCCAGATGCACGTATACCCAGATATCAGACCCCAGATGCACGTATACCCAGATATCAGACCCCAGATGCACGTATACCCAGATATCAGAACCCAGATACATGCATACCCAGATATCTGGGTATGCATGTATCTGGGTGTCTGATATCTGGGTATGCATGTATCTGGGTGTCTGATATCTGGGTATGCATGTATCTGGGGGTCTGATGCATGCATACCCAGATATTAGACCCCCAGATGCATGCATACCCAGATATCAGACCCCCAGATGCATGTATATCCAGATATCTGACCCCCAGACGCATGTATATCCAGATATCAGGTCCCCAGATGCATGTATACCAAGTATCAGGTCCCCAGATGCATGTATACCCAGTATCAGGTCCCCAGATGCATGTATACTCAGTATCAGGTCTCCAGATGCATGTATACCCAGTATCAGGTTCCCAGATGCATGTATATCCAGTATCAGGTTCCCAGATGCATGTATATCCAGTATCAGGTTCCCAGATGCATGTATATCCAGTATCAGGTTTCCAGATGCATGTATACCCAGTATCAGGTTCCCAGATGCATGTATACCCAGTATCAGGTTTCCCAGATGCATGTATACCCAGTATCAGGTTCCCAGATGCATGTATATCCAGTATCAGGTTCCCAGATGCATGTATATCCCGAATCAGGGCCCCAGATGCACATATACCCAGAATTCACGTCCCCAGATGCATGTATACCCAGAATTCAGGTCCCCAGACGCATGTATACCCAGAATTCAGACCCCCAGACGCATGTATACCCAGATATCAGACCCCCAGACGCATTTATATCCAGATATCAGACCCCTGACACATGTATATCCAGATATCAGACCCCCAGACGCATGTATGTCCAGATATCAGGTCTCCAGATGCATGTATACCCAGTATCAGGTTCCCAGATGCATGTATACCTAGAATTCGGGTTCTCCAGATGCATGTATATCCAGAATCAGGGCCCCAGATGCATGTATACCCAGAATTCAGGGCCCCAGATGCATGTATACCCAGAATTCAGGTCCCCAGACGCATGTATACCCAGAATTCAGGTCCCCAGACGCATGTATACCCAGAATTCAGACCCCCAGACACATGTATACCCATATATCAGACCCCCGACGCATGTATATCCAGATATCAGACCCCCAGACGCATGTATATCCAGATATCAGGTCTCTCCAGATGCATGTATACCCAGTATCAGGTCTCCAGATGCATGTATACCTAGTATCAGGTCCCCAGATTCATGTATACCCAGTATCAGGTTTCCAGATGCATGTATACCCAGTATCAGGTTCCCAGATGCATGTATACCCAGATTCAGGGCCCCAGACGCATGTATACCCAGATATCAGACCACCAGACGCATGTATACCCAGGTATCTGACTCCCAGATGCATGTATACCCAGGTATCTGACCCCCAGACGCATGTATACCCAGGTATCGGACCCCCAGATGCATGTATACCCAGGTATCTGACTCCCAGATGCATGTATACCCAGGTATCGGACCCCCAGATGCATGTATACCCAGGTATCAGACCCCCAGACGCATGTATACCCAGGTATCGGACCCCCAGATGCATGTATACCCAGATGAGTGAGGTACATCCCCCCCGCGCACACAGAGCGCTGGAGTCGGACTCGGCGCACACACCCCGGGAGCTGGATTCGGGGCTCCTGCAGACACAGCACTGGCACTACAGCCAGACCCAGTTGTCCCCCCCCCCCACACGAGAGCTGGACTTGCCCCCCGCACACACAGCACTGCAGTCGGACTCAGTCCCTGGTCACGCAGTCCACCATACAGAAACAGTTTGTATCGGGGGTCACAATATCGCACCCCCGAGTCCCACAGGCCTCTCCCTGCACACCACGGGCCTCTGAGTCAGATCCAGGACGGTGATGGAGACACGTATGTGAATGTGGGTAAAAGGTCCGGACTCACAGCGCCTCCATGTCTTAACACATACCTGCTGCTGGTCCGGCAGGAGACGAGTTGCCACGCAGCCGCAGCAGGGATCAGCATACGCCCACACAGCCACTCCTCTTCATGCCTTGGCTGGCCGCATGTGTGTGGGCGGGGTCAGCCGGCGGCACTGCTTCAATCGCCAAAATTTGCTGCCGCAGTCGCCTAATTAAACAACGGTTACGATCTGTGCCTGGGCCCCCCTCCAGTGGTGGAATGCCGGGGCCCGGTCACAACAGTGACAGCTGCGACCCTGGTAGTTCCGCCACTGGACAAATGAATAAACCTAAATGGCTATGGAAAACAAAATACTACAATAGGGATGGAATACTTAAACATAGGAAATGGAAGACCGGTAAGACCCAAAGGCAAATGTAGAAGAAGGGCTGGACACAGTACTAGTGTCGGAGGTACTAAAGGGATCGTAGGAGACAGGTATACAGGGAACTCACTGGAGGCCACAGAAGACTGTAGACGAAAGGACACTGGAGACTGTAGGCAAAAGGGGAGCGGGCAAGGCTGAATATAAAGGCCTTTGGAACCAGAGCTGTAGAGTAGGGGCTGTAGATAGCGAGGGTCTCTGTGGAATAGGAGCTGTAGAAATAATCTAGTTGTAGTATCCAGGAAGGGTGATCAAAAAGGGAAGCCCAGTAAACAAGCCATGGGTCGAGGATACCAAATTCAAAGGGATCCAGAAAACAGGCTTCTTTGTAGCAGGCAAACAATGCAGAAGCATGGAAGGAAGGGTGTGACTTGTTTTTGTGGTGATCCCATTATAGGTGTGAGCTAACACTTGTGGACTGGAGAAGCTACTGCCAGTCTCAATACTGTGAGGCATTATTGGTTTCGGTCTTCCGACGATGCCGGCGGGTAGGACCATGACCATTGACCATGGACATGTCACACAATAAAAACACCAACATGCAGATTTGATATCCGTGTTTAAACATATATATATATGCTGGATTTTAAGGAAATTCTTTAATGCTAAATGTAAATATCCTATGTTCCTGTGACTTCATAAGGAAACCTAGGATTAAAACCTAATAAGTTTTGAAAGCGTGTTGGTCGAAAGAGAAGAAAATAGTGGAGGAACGGTGTTCCCACGGGTTCCTGCTCTAATTGACTCCTGTGCTATCCCATCTTTTTCTTCCGCACTTTTTCTATGTCCCATCATGCTCACACCCATGGTGTCTCTACTCTCTACCCCATCACACACTCCCACTGTGCTCTGATCCATCCATCTGATTTGAACATCTTTGGTGTTGAGATACATGTGTGCATGTACACATTATTTTGTGTGTACGTGGGTTATTTATTTATAAAGGATTTTTACCAGGAAGGATACATTGAGATTTCTCTCGTTTTCAAGTATGTCCTGGGTTCAAGAACATTGAGTGGTTACAGAAATACAAAATAGTAAAATACAAGATATTAACACAAAAACAAATATACAGATTAACAGAAAAATAAATATGTAGGAAATAAAGTCATTATGTTACATGTTTACAGGTGCATTTAGTATTGAGGTATGTTAATAGGGTAGTCTTAAGGGACTTTAGACTGGGGAAGATTTGACTGTGTATAGGAGGTTATTACATAATTGCGGTGCTCTGTAGGAAAATGAGGATCGAGCCACTTTCTTTTTGTATTGCGGTATTGCAAGTAAGGTGCAGGTCCTGGATCTGAGGTTATAGGATGAGGGAACTGCCGGGGGAAGCAGTATATTCAGGTAGGGTGGTATCTTCCCAGAAAGGCTCTTAAACACCAGGTTGGAAAGGTGAAGGGTGCGTCTAGATTCCAGCGATGGCTAGTTTAGTTCTTTTAACATGTCACAATGGTGGGTCATGTAGTTACATTGTAGCACAAAGCGACCGAATGAGTTATACAATGTAGTAAGTTTCTGGAGGTGTGTTTGCGGGGCAGCTGCATACACTACATCTCCGTATTCAATAGCCGGCATAAGCATTTGTTGTACAATCTGCTTTCTTACCGCGGGGCTCAGACAGGATTTGTTTCTTTACAGGGCACCTAGTTTGGGGTAGAGTTTAGATGGGTTTTTCGATGTGGGGGCCAAAAGATAGATTTGGGTCTAACCACATACCTAGATATTTGAGAGAAGTGACTGTGGTCAGCGTGCCATTTGATTGGTTTTGAATGCAACTATCATTTTTTACCTTTTGAAGCCATGTGTCTCTTGTTTGGTTTTGTTTTTATTCATTCCTTGTGCCATTCCATCCATATTTTCTGTGACTGGAATGATGTTGAGGAGAGCATGTGAAATTATTTAACAAAAGCTTGTAAATTGCTTAGACACAGGTAAAATGCTTTGAAAACACCCTCTTTGAATGTTTGCTTAGTAGATCTATGGCAAACCACATGTCGGTACGTCATAGGTACATAATCCGGAAATCACGGATTATTATATTCTTATTATAAGCACTGTATTAAGGTAAACTATTAACATGTGCATATCGGAACCGAAAAATGTGCATAAGTTCAGTATTTGATCGTGAGTTGTATGCTTCCAAGACTTTTTTTTTCTTTTGCTGCAGTAGAAGACTCCTTCTTAATTGCTTCTCTAGAGACTAGCACTTCCTACGTCAAGTAACCCAAGATTCACCCTGGAAAAATATGTATTCTCATGTGAGTCCTTTAATTTTTTCATAGGAGATAAAGTAAGATAATCACCCAATTTCAGGCCTCCTGAGAAGAAAAATCTAGCTATGTGGGAGATGGGAACTCTGTCTTTCAGCCCTAGGAGATGCTAGGCTCAAACTGGTGTGGACTGGAGAGTTTAAAAATGCATAATGGTCTCCCTGTCTAAAAGACTACTGCCCAATTGTGCTGCTACTTAAGGCATTGCTTTCATTCGGCGAACTTCAGCAAGTTCAATTTGCCGATCCTGCGGTGAATTCAGCATGAAGTGCACCAAATTGATCCACTAGACGCTGCCGATAAGCTCGCCGAACGCATCTGCAAACCGCTGATAAACCCGCCTAATCGATCCGTTAAACCTCCAAACAAATGCCAAACGACTCTGACCAGCCATCGAACATCGACCAGCCACTGAACAAAAAACCCCACACAAAACATGACTTTTAAAAGGCATTTTAAAAGAAAATTAATGCATGGAAATAATGTATAAGGTCCTATGAATAATAAGTTCTGTTACAGAATAAAAAAAAACTAATTTTAAAAAATCTGAATAAAAAATCTCGCCGAAACCCCCCCCAAAACGTCTAAAAATTGTAAAAAATAATAAATAAATAATGAAGAGGCTTTTTGCTGCAAATGTAAAGAATAAACGGTTCAATAAATATTTAATAAAAACGGGGGAATTTCATTTTACATTAAAACCTGTGGGATTCCCTGAGTAAATCTGTTGAACGAAACCAGTAAAAATCTGGACGTTTCGCCAACTTTTAACTGCTGTTCGGTGTTCTCTGAATAGATTAACCATTACTTCTCTATGGGGGATTTCACTGCTGCCAAATTGCACTGTATTTCACTGGCAATTCACCAATATTTGGTGAATCGCCAGCTTTTTGAATAGCCAAATTGCCACAAAATTATACCGTATGGGGAAATTTACCCGTGCGATTCGGTGGCCAATTCGGCTCTTTAAATAACCCCTTTCTCTGATAAACATGATGTTCATCCCGTTATTTTGACCAATCACTTTATACACCAAAAAGTAATAGTTTGATGCCAAAATATTGTCTTTTTGCAACATGGCTGTCAAGGTACTTTAAAGCATGGTACAGCTTTAATTGTCTGATCATAAATTAAATGTGGGATGTGATCTGAAATAGGTGATCACCTATCGTAAAGGAGGTAGAATTACATTACATTACACTAAAGTCCATTTTTTTGTAGACCTACAGTTCTTTATTGCTACTTGAATTAAATGTCCGGATCAATGATATATATATATATATGTGTTTTCATGTATCTAATAAATTGTTTAGATCGTATGTAATCTATATATTATTATTATTTTTCTATGGCAATCTCTGCTTAATCTAAATTGAATGTGTTTTTGTGTGTATCACTAAATTTATCACAGCCTTCTCATTTCGTTCCGTAACCGTATCTATGCCAAGCCGGCCAATTCCTTTATACCCTGTCTACTTTCTAAGCATTGAATCCATGTCATTGTGTTTGACAGCTTTCTGATTTCCTTGTCAGATGCAATTTTGCGCTAATCAGATTTCCTTAGCTTAGTGTCAACGATGCAGGCCATGCATAATATTCTCGAATGTCCACTTGATTGCCGCACAACTGAAATGTCTTGGGTATTAATCTGATAGAGAGCAGCTCCATTGATATGCAAAAATAAAAAAAATAGAAGTGTAAAAGGTGATTTTATACAATGCAAGCAGGTGTGCTCCAGAGATAGAGCATCCAGAAGCCCTGGTCTTTTTTTCAACGACTGGCTCTGCTGCATTTTTGTTATCCCTTCCAAAACCCATTCTAAGAGCCTGAATCATTGTAATCAGTGCTGGCTCATTACATCGCTATCATTAATAATAGAATTGATTACATGGTAGATCTTTGGAAGAATGAATTTAAATTTCCTTCCCCCTCACATGCGTTGTACGACCACAAAAATCATAATTCAGCCATAACTTTCTATGGTATTGGGCAGATGGCTGATGTACAAAGAACCTCAATGAGTGTGGAATGGGCTGGTGATGGAAAGTCAACATGCTGATGACATGCCATTATACCACAAGAAGGATCCATCATTTCTACAGCGTAGAGCTGTTTCCTAGGGATCCTGTATACAGTTTAGAAAATATAATCCATGCTTGTTGCCACATTAAAAATACTATATGCAATCTTTCAAAGTACTAGTATTTCCTGTATTACAAATTTATATGTGAAAAATATGCGCAAAGATAAATGAGTACTTCGAAGACCAGAGTCAGACGAGAGTTTCTCAGAGCGGAGGGAACATCTGTGTGAGTGGACGTTCCTTCGACTCTGACGCCCGTCTGGCCACCTCGCTGAGCGCAGTTAGTGTGTTCAGCACTGCAAGGCTCGATCTTCCTATGGATCCTATGGAGGATCGCTCTTTGCAGGTCCGTCGAACGCACGTTGTATCGTTTCGACGGGGAGGCTTTAAGCAGGTGCGTAATTTGTGCACGCTACAGCGTGTGGCCGGCCCCGTCGAAACTCTTTTCGACTGGTGTCAGAAGGAATGTCAGAACGTGTGCTCGTCGGACACTGGTCTTAATGGAACGAATGGAACACCCACAAAAATGAGAAATTTCCATATTTAACATGATGATTTCTGTATAGAACATTGTTAAAAATGTAATGCGTTTATTAAGGGGTCAGCAGCAAAGGAGCCCCAAAAGCTGTGGAATGCCTATGAGGATCACCATGCTAAAGATAGCCTTGCTTGGAGGATGTAGTACAAAAACATCTGGAGGGCCATGGTTGCAGACCACAGCTTTAAATGTTGAAAATGCACAAACTCAAAATAATGGCGAATAATCAATCCTCTTTGAAGCCTCGGCAAGGTTATCGGTAAACCATCACCTGCAATTTCCCACTCTATGCAGGATTTATGTGGGTCAAGACCCTTCAGGTCTTTGACAAGCAGGTACATTTCTAAAGTTTTGCTGTGTCTCCATTATTCACGGGGGGGGGGGGGTTTGCTGAACTTTCTCCATTTGTAGACTGTCCGTCTTACCGTGGACACATGAACATCAAGGCTTTTGGAGATACTTTTGTAACCCTCTCCAGCTTCTTGCAAATCAACAATTCTTGATCGTAGGTCTTCTGAGAGCTCTTTTCTGCGAGGCATGGTTCACATCAGGCAGTGCTTCTTGAAACCAGTAAACCCAAAACTGGTGTGTGTTTTTAAAGGGTAGGACAGCTTTCAGCAACACATCCAATAATATCACACTGATTGGACTCAAGGTTGGCTCACTCCTGGCTCCAATTAGCTCTTGGAGAAGTCATTAGGCTAGGGGTTCACATACTCCCCCCCCCCCCCCTGCACTATGAATGTTTACATGTTCTGTTCAATAAACACATGAAAACATATGTTTGTTTTGTATTATTTTAAGCAGACTGTGTTTTTCAAATTGTTGTGACTTAGATGATCAGAGCATATTTTATGACCAATTCATGCAAAACTCCACGTAATCCCAAAGGGTTCACATAATTTTTCTTGCCACTGTATATATATATATATATCTGCGTATTGATATATACGTATATATAGTTCTACGTGTTGATATATACGTATATGTCTGTGTGTGGTATCCAGGGCCGGTGCAAGCATTTTTGTTTACTCAGGCGAAGTTGCGTTTTGGTGCCCCCTCCACCCAATCCGTGCCATGCCAATCGGGAGTGTTTGGTCTCCTCACGCATTGCCAATCTATGCTGTGCCTGGTGCCCCTCCTGTGCCACTGGGCCAATCTACAGAGTGTGTGGTCCCCTCCTTTGGCAATGTGGCATAGGAGGGGCACCAGGCACTGCACAAATTTGCAATGTGGCCTGGTAGTGCCCCCTGGTCTTGCTGTGTCAATATACCCACATATTTCAAACTGCCTGCCACTCCAGTGTTTCCCTGTGATCCTGCTACCTACCACTCTCACTCTGTTGCTGTGGTCCACTGTCCGACTCCAGGTCTCCAGAAGCAGACTGGCAGCAGGGTCCTCGTCCTCTAATTCAATTCACTCCCCCTTAATTAATTTTTCCATCTAATTACTTTCACCCCCTCCCCCCTTAAATTCATTTCATATAGCGTATGACAGAGCTCCACAGCAATAGAACTCACAGTAATGTGCAGTGTGTATGAGCATATCACGGAGCTCCACAGCAATAAACCTCACAGTAATGTACCGATATCAGTTTACTCAAACCCCCCCAGCAGAACATTACACACACTGCAGCAGCACATTACACACACACCCCAGCAGAACATTACACACACACACACCCCAGCAGAAAATTACACACACACACCCCCAGCAGAACATTACACACACACCTCCCCAGCAGAACATTACACCCCCGCAAAACATTACACCCCCCAACAAAACATTATACCCCCCCAGCAAAACATTACACCCCCCCAGCAAAACCTTACACCCCCCAGCAAAACATTACCCCCCCAGCAAAACATTATACCCCCCAGCAAAACATTATACCCCCCCAGCAAAACATTGCCCCTCCCAGCAAAACATTATACCCCCCCAGCAAAACCTTATACCCCCCCAGCAAAACATTGCCCCTCCCAGCAAAACATTACACCCCCCGAGCAGAACATTACACCCCCCAAGCAGAACATTACACCCCCAAGCAGAACATTACACCCCCCCAGCAGAACATTACACACGCACCCTCCCCTCCCTCAGTTTATTCAAACCTTTGAAAAACCTTCTCTCTGCCTCTCTGCCCAGTCCTCCTTTACACTACTGTGGAAGCACACAGGCTGACTCTGCTGCAGGGCCGCACCCTAAGCTTTTGGGTTTGTCCTCCAGGCTTTCTGCTGCTGCCTGCCCTGTGAGGGCGGCGTTGCCAAATTATGCAGTGTGCCTGCTCATGTTTAGAATGTGGGCCTGAGGCAGGCACACTGCATCGGTTTGAGAGTGCACGGCTGGGCCCCTGGTTGATGGCTGAAGATCATTCATAGCTCTACTTCCGGTATTTTGAGACAACAGCGCTCTGCACCTGAGCAGCTCTGACATCTGATGCCTTGGACTGGCTAGTGCTATGGTTGATCATACAGGATGTTGTGCCTCGTGTTTGTTGTGCCTCCTCCTCCTCACTCGACTCCTCTGTTCGATCAGGCACCCAGGTGGAGTCTGACCTCATCATTCTCATCACCCCCTATCTCCTCGTCACTGGAGCCAACTTGGCAGTATGCTGCAGCTGCTGGGGCAACATGAGTGTCATGCCCCGCTCCGCGGCCCGCTCCCGGTCCAGACCGCCATGCTGGGAGAGGTGCTCTACTCACCCGAGATCCCTCGTGGCGCGTCGCTCCAAGTTCCTGGTCCGCAGGATGGAGAGGGAGAGCCAGGAGACGCCCCACGCCGCCGACTGAATCCGAGTCCTGAAGAGGAAAGTGCGCACGCACGCGAACAAACTCTCCTATGTAGTAGAAAACCAGGTACAGCTGGCCGATTAGGGGTACTGCATGACACCTGCTCTGGAGATCCTCGAATGCCTCCCATTGACCTACCAAAATTCCAGGTACCTCAACTCCACCTACAATACCCAGGTGAAAGGTATTTCCATGATCCCATGAACCCTATTTAATTCCGCCTTCCTTCCCAGCACATTAACCAGATTCTACTGTGCCTCCCGCCTCAGTTTCCTAGTGCTCCTCGTAGCCTTTGACCACGTTATCTTCAACCCTTCGACCCGGATTGTGCCACCGACTACGCCATCTTCTTCAACCCTTCGACCCGGATTGTGCCACCGACTACGCCTGCCTTCTTAAACCCTTCGACCCGGATTGTGCCACCGACTACGCCACCTTCTTCAACCCTTCGACCCGGATTGTGCCATCGACTACGCCTGCCTTCTTAAACCCTTCGACCCGGATTGTGCCACCGACTACGCCACCTTCTTCAACCCTTCGACCCGGATTGTGCCACCGACTACTCCACCTTCTTCGACCCGGATTGTGCCACTGACTACGCCCGCCTTCTTCGTTATTTCCTGTTGTTCTTTCTGGGACTTGCCTACGAATTTCATTCCAACCTTTTGACCGTATTGTTTTCTGGACTTCAGTTTCTATTCATGATTCACTAAAGATTGCTTACACTCCATCGTCTCCTGATTTCTTTACCCACAGCTTGCCATTGGGTTCCATACTCACACTTCACAGGGGACTTAAACCCTGCATTACAATGAGTGACAGTTATTTGTGTGTCATCACTGGCACCCCCTTCCTCTAGGTTGATTATACTCCCTTCCTCAACCTCAGAGATTGAATCAGAGCACTGTACTTGCTGCGCATCCTCAAGCAGCATGTCACTGTCATTGTAGTCAAACAATTCAGCTGACTCATCCGTGTGTGATAGTGCGGCTACGGTAGGAGTAGCTGTGGACATGGAGGCTGCATTAGATGCTTTGGCAGCTGAGGTGGACTGTAAAGCACTACAAGCCTGGCTGGCAGAGGACTGGGAGGATGAGGATGGCCTGGTTTGCCAATCCACCAAATCCTCTGTATGTTGCTGCTGCTTAAGACAGCCAGCAGCAGTTAGAAAGGACAAGCGTGCCCCTGCAGAGGATGCACCACGTCCACGACGACCAGAGGCACAGCCACCCGACACAGAGGCTGCTTGCCCTCTTATCTGTGCCTGGGAGCGTCTGCCTGTCCTTTGTGGTCTTTCTGACATGGTGAGTGATATATAGATTAAAGTTATATAGAACTCTGATTCAACTCTGTTATAAAAATTGGAGATATGCTGCAGAACTCTGATTCAAATCTGGTATAAAGATTAAAGATTTCCAGAACTCTGGTATAACTCAGTGAGACACCCTGATAGCTGGCAGCCAGTGACAAGACACAGATTAAAATTCCCAGAAACCTCCTATAAATCTGTGAGACCCCCTGATGGGTGGCAGTGACCAGACACAAATTACAATTCCCAGAAACCACCTACAAGTCAGTGAGACCCCCTGATAGGACCCCCTGATAGCTGGCAACAGTGACAAGACACAGATTACAATTTGCAGAAATCTCCTATAAATCAGTGAGACCCCCTGATGGGTGGCAGTGAGAACACACAGATTACCACAATTCCCAGATATTTTGTAGAAATGACTCACCCCAAAATACTTGGTGACAGTGAGAACACACAGATTGGAACAATTCCCAGATATTTTGTAGAAATGAGACCCCCCCTATAACGGGTGGCAGACTGGCAGTGAGAACACACACTAACAGAACAATTTCCTCTCAAAAAACACGTGCTGAAGTGCTGTGTGAAGCCTTATATAGTGTGCTGCGGGACTTAGCTCTGTGAGCCCATGATTGGGCAAAATTTGCCCATCAGGACTCTGAGCCATGATTGGCATAGTCTTGAACCTGTCTTGCACCTGACCTGTGGTCAGGTGCAAGGCTGTAGCCAATTACAAGCTTCAGGCCAGTGGAAAAGTGCATTGTGTTCCATTGTGGGCGAACACTCAGAAATGTTCGTAGTTCGCGAACATGCGAACGGACGATGTTCGAATCGAACTCCGAACCGAACAGCTCATCCCTAGTCCCTATAATATATATGATCAGGGGTTACCTTTTTTTATATTTTTATGCTATTCCTCTTAAATTAACAGTAACTTTTTAATGTATTTTATTCAGTAGAAACTTTTTTTGCCTATATAACATGTGCTTTGTGAAAATAAAACGGTTTTGTGTGTACATTTTAATTTAGTTAGTGGATTCCTGTCCAGTGTGGTGAGAAGCAAACGTAATGCAGTGTAGGCACGCTGCGAGGTGGAGTAAAGTCAAGTCTGCAAAAGATTTGCTTCACTGTGCGTCGCTACACGCTCAGTGTGTCTCAGCCTTTATTCCTGCATCGCTAGCTTACCGAATCAGTTTGTATACTTGTTACTGACCCTGCTTGTTCTGAGGACCCTATCTGTTGCCGATTTTGCCTGCCATTTGACTATTCTCTCTGTGTATTCCCTGCCTGTCCTGTTTGCTTTCTGTTGCTACTGGTGTGTGTCGATTCTCACCATATACAGTAGCGCAGTACAAGTGCCTAAACATTGCTGACCTGGTTTTGTTATAGCTGCTGATGTAACTGAATAGATCGGGGATTTCTTCTGCATTACCAAAACCTCCACCACTGCACTCTTCCACAATACCTCAGAGGGGTTACAGTGTGAAAGCACTTGCTGCCACCAAAGGCAAAATATTTGGGTGCACTGACGTCTGTACCAGATTCATATCATTTTAATATTTGACCGCAGGGTCCAACCCTGCACTCTTCCACAATACCACAGAGGGGTTACTTACGGTGTGAAGGCACTGTTGCCGACACTAAAGGCCCAATTTTAAAACCCCTATTGTTACTTTCATCCAAAGCCTGCATATGTTTCACCATAATTTAGCCCAAAAAAATCACTAAACTTGTTCTGCATGTCCTAAAAGGTCTCCTCTTTTCATACAGGCTGCCACCCCAAGCAGTTGTTTATGAATAGATTAAAGGAAAACCATTTACCATCATTTGAAACGTCATTTTTTTGTTTTCAAAGGTTTCCATACATCCTAGAAATCCGCCACTTCACGGGCAGGTCATGGGGACCTCCTAGGCACGATATTTGAAGGAATTTTTCGTTTTTATTTTTAACCCTTATTTCATGGAAAACTCACTGTCCCTTTAAAAACGTTTTTTTTTTACTGTTTGTCCTTGTTTCCTGTCCCCCAGGGCACTACCAGGACCCCCATACACCTTTTATGGAGGGCACTCTAAATATCGAACGTTCGGGTCCCACTGACTTACATTGAGTTCGGATCATGTTCGAGTTCGAACTCGAACTTTTGAAATTGTTTGCGTTCGAAGTCGAACCGAACACGGGGGCGTTCGGCTCATCCCTAAACCTGAGGACCATGGATGGGAACGAGAGAGGGAACTTGGCCGGCTTTACCTCCTCATGATCTTGACTTGTTGATAGCAATGTCCAACTTTGTTAAATAGGAGTAAGTGACAAAAATAATGGAGACTAATGAAGCACCAGGGATTGATGTTTAATGAAAAACGGTACATTCCACATGGAATCCAGATTCGACTTAACCGCTAAGAACCGTGGTACATGCAGTAGGTAATACCTTTAAATATTGTGATGCAAACAAAATATTGCATTCATAGAGGCTATGAAATCTAGTCTGCCAACCACGCCGCCCTTCACGTTCGTTCAGTTGTAGATGCGAGCCTCTATTTAATTTGGCCTGATAGCCGAAATCGTGAAATTTTTGGCCGTATCTCAGCCATTTTCCGGTTTGGAAGATTCATATGTAGTTTTACCAGCATTTCGATTCCCAATTAAAATTCCGATCAAATATCGGCTCTCCCTGGAAATACCAGCTATATCGATTCAATTCAAATTTATCGATTTGCTGATTTCCCAAAAAACGTGCTGATAGGTGTTGATGGATTTTCAGGTAGAAAAATGGAAAGAATCAGACTGAAATACTTGTTTAAGCATCATTTCAAATAGACATGTTTAAAGGCACAAATCTGTATGATGCTGGCTGAGAATTAAAATATTCCGGCTTTTGATTATCTGCTTGGGATGAATTTTATCTCCCAACTGAAGCAGATTTTTTTTTTTTTTTTTACACACTTTCGAAAAATCGGCTGATTGTTCTTATAAACCCCATGACAGAGGAAGGCATTTATTGTAAGAAGAGTTCAACAGATTGAGAAAACTAAGTATTGCACATTCTTTAATCCATGGAATTACAGGAGAAACGCCTATTGTAAGGAGACGCAGCATAGTTAACCCCTGCCTTACAATTAAAGTGTTTTTCAATGTGATTGCATCAGGATGTTCCATAATAAAATGTTCAGAAACATAAGCTGCATGTTCCAGCCATACAGAATAGTCACATTACTAAAACAAATACTACTTGTGGAGGTCATATTTTGAGCATTACATTACTGGAGTCCTCTTTATATACCTACCCCTCCCTTTCTCCCTAAGGTTTCAATAAAAGATATGTGCAAGCTCTAAGCTGCACAAAGACCTATCCTTATTCTGTGTGTGTTTGTCTTGGCCGATATCGGGGCTCAGAAATGAGACCATCAACAAAAGCCAAGGTTGACAGTCGCTGGAGCTCATCAAATGTTAGCAAAGAGGTTCCTCTTAGGCCCGTGCCAGACGAAAACCGTGATCACGTCAGTGTTGTCACACAGTTTAACGTCCGTCATAGCATAGAATCATGAGCAAGAGAGACCCACACGAAGTGCGTACGCACTGAACTGCTCACGCACAACGCACGTGGTACTGGACGCAAGTTGGGCAATAATGTAAAACAGCTGGAACGGACGCGCAGAGTGTGCCACATTTGCGTAGCATTGTGTGTGTGCGATGGAACAAAGTCAGACGGACCACATTTGCGACGTCTAGCACCTTGACGCACAAAATGGCTTTTCATATCATGTATCATTTTTTATAATTTTTCATATTAATTTTGTTTCCCATAGTTCCCTTTTTTTTTTTCCCTACGTCTGTCAAGAAAAACAGATTGGGTGGTGTCTACAGTATCTTCCGTCAGTACGTCCGTCCGTTGTGCACGCACGCACAGTGCGCCCAGAATACGCTCGTCTAACATTAGCCTCAATGGGTAGATTACCAATGCATACACTTCGGTTACAGATTATTGCAACTATGAGCAAAGTTTCTAGTGTCTGTTTTCATTATTAGGCCAAATGTGGCCTAGAACATCAAATTTAATGCAACAAACACAATTGTTTCCCCCCACACTTTTGTAGGTGCCATCGGAAGGTTTTTTTTTTTTAAGTTTTTGTTTTGCAGATTAAAAAAGAGCGTTACAGAATGTCTTTCTGTGCTTTATGCCATGCTGTTTGGTTTGTATCCGCCTCGGCTTTTGCATGCATACTCTGTAATCAAAACGCACTTCGTATGGCGTGGATATAACTCTCGATGATGCGTGGTCATACTCCTTGGTGTGATGATCATGCTGTGAATTTGTGGAAACGGTGCCGTGGGGGTAATTTGTTGCCTTGAATCGTGCACCAGCATATATTTCCCTTAATGTACTTTACTGATTGTGTTAAGTAAAGCAGAAGCAAAGCAAAGAATTAGTCATTTTGGCAACAACTTGTAGTCATCTGTGCTGGTAATTTAAATGGATAATTGACTGATCGGAGTGTTAATGCTTTACTAAAAACAGAACATTTCTAATCGGATGTAATGAGCAGGTTTAGCATGAGATGAATTTGTTACAAGCGGCAATAAACAGTTGTGAATTAACAATGCCAGATAATGTACATTTTTATTGTATGCTCTGTCGAGAGAGATGTCAGTTTTAGGTTAATATACACTATGGGAGTTGAAATGAAGAGTAAGTAAATTACAAAAGTTATAGAAGACTTTTCAAAGTAATACATTTGGAATAAAGACAAATAATCAAGGTCTTTGTAGAATCCTCCTTGTCCATCGTCCGTTCCACTAGGGCAGAGTCATCGGAGGTTAACGGTCCTTAATTGTGATTTATTTACTCCAAAGGGGGTGTTCAGAGAGCCCAGAAATTTCAGTGCGCTCTCGTTCAGGGCACTTCGGTGATCTCAGTTCGCTGACCCTGTAGTGAATTCATTATTTACTATAGGGTCCTTTTAAGTGCACCAAACAGACCACCTAACGCAACCACCGAAGGCTGCAGACTATCCACCGACTAGACCGCTGGTCCTATAAAAATAAAATTAAACTGTTACAGTGTAATTCAAAAAAACTGTCGCAGAAAAATCCAGAAAAGTACTTAAAAAAAATAATCTTTTTGGTGCCAATGAAAAGAATAAACGGTTGAATAAAAAACGCAAATATTTTTTTTTATTTACTACTATTGGATTCCCCTTTTTAAACCTGTTGAACTGAATCATCGCAAATCAGGGCATTTCGCCAACATTTTGGTGCAGTTTGGAATCTGAAAAGATTAACCATTACTTCTCTATGGGATAATTTCACTGTTGCTGAATTGTGCAAACTGCATCGTATTTCTCTGGCAATTCGCCAATATTTGGCGAATTGACAGCTTTTTGAATACACGAACTGCCGTGAAATTCACTGTTCGGTGCAATTCGGTGGGAAGTCTGGATCTTATTGAATAACCCCTCAAGTAGTAGAGGGACTGTTTGTGCATCATAGATTATGATGCTTTTTGCAATTCTTATGCAATATAAATTGTAGAGTCCAATAAATAATATTTTCAAGCTACCATAATTCATCAGTATAAATCCATACTTTTGACACTTGGAGCAGGGCTTTGGTGTCAGGAATGGCCTCTGGAATATAATATTTACCAGATGAGTTCATTCGTGTTCTTCAGGATGTGGTCATACATTTTTTACATACTGGGATAGGTTAAATCTTGGGATGACTCTCCGCAGTATCTTCCTGGTTAAGAAATGGTCTGAAAAACCTTGACTTGTCTGCTAAGAGATTAATTATTTTGGCCTCAAGGAAAGCTGAAAGAAAATGTGTTTTGGGAAGCTGAAATACACACGGTGTATTGACAGTGAAGCTGCCAAAATGAGCCACGTCACTTGTGCCATTGTAGGATTCCTTGGGGAAAGCTATCCATGTCTCCCTACAGCTGGAGATTAATAATCTTCTGGAGGGATGGCAAGCATCTTTCAAACCCAGGGCCTCGGGATTAAATTCATCAATTTCTTCTGTACAGTTATTGAGGATGTGATACTTTTCAAGTGAACCTATCATGGAATCGGAAGATGACCCTTTGGAGTGACGTTGATGCACTGACTCATTAGTCACTGTGTGTTGTCAATCAGTAGCCAGGCTGTAATGAGCAAGACAACAGTCTGAAAAGGAGCTCCTCTTTTCAGTAATCATTTGTCAAGTGATGTGTTGGGGCAAAATATGGCTCTGGAAGGGCAACTGGCATTCATTGAGGGGTGTGGAGCAATGGACAGATCCAGCACCCTTACACTCAATATATAAGACACAAAGTAGTACTTAACAGTATAGCTCCAGACCTGAATAAGAGCGGAATCCTCTCGAAAGCTTGTCTTTTAAATGTAATGTTAGTCCAGAAGAAACGTTATCACTACATACTGCTACACTCGTGATTTTGGCATCTGAACTAACATGGTCTATCTAATATTTTTTTTAAGCTCCAGCACATTCCGCAGCGCTGTACAAGGGTGCAATGGGTAAAGACGTGACAATTCTACAATACATACAGGAGGCCGGTCAGTGTACCTGCCAGCAGATACAGGAAGACATGATGGCCCTATTTCCGTGGGAACATACAGTCTAGATGGGTGAGGGGGATTAGAAACAGGATGGGGGGGGGCTGCAGTGATGAGTTAATGCAGGGAGAGGTGAGGATCGTTTTTGGGTCGGTCGGATGTCTTGTTACGGAGTTAGGCGGTAGGCGTCCCTAAACAGAAGGGTCTGTAGGGAGCATTTAAATGTGTGTGTGTGAATATACATTATATATATATAAATATCATCGTGGCCTGGTTTGGGGTGTTTGTGGGTGTGGTTTTGGACTTGCTATTGCACCCAGCCATTATTTCCCACAGGGCATTTACCCAGTGGACCACAGGGCCAAGCCATACCTCCTAGTCAACACATATGTCATTTGAAGGGTATTAAAGGCATCATTGTGTAGGGAATTACAATTTTCTATAGTTTTTGCCAATCAAAGTGCTAGTGCATGTATAGAATTACATTCCCTGTTTGCTGCTGATAAACACACAATAGTGTCCCTTCACGAATGGATGAACTTAAACAGCCCATTCTATAACCAGGTGAAGAGGCATTCTAGTAGTTGTCAAAGCAAGCTTTAATAAATCTGAGGGGGCTTGCTCGTTGAACCACTGCTTTTGGTAAAATTTTAACGCGAGTGGGTTTCTGTTGGTCTCCTAGTAAGAGTGCATCCTTTGTTTAGGACGAGCAAAAGTTGCATTAGCACTCAAGTACTACTCACACAACACTGTAACGCAAGTGGAGAGTTAACGGTTCCATGAAGACATGCAGTAATTGGCAAGATTCACGCAATTCTTACTGCTCCAAATGGAATAGGACCCTCAAGTCTGCTATAAATAAACATATCGCCAATATTCCCATTTATTCAGCAGCCATCAGGATACTGCAGGATCCGATTTTCTGTCCCCTGTCTTTCCTGATTTCAGTAGTAGGTGATTGGTCCTACTGGTCAAGGAGGAAGTTGATTGACACTTGATTACAGTGCAGTGGCAGGAAGACCAAAAGTTTGGCTATGACATGCAAAACATTTACCTACTTCTCTTGTTTTCAACCAAAATGTTATTTCAATTGTTTGCGTCTTGCCAAATAATGAAAGTGAATGGTTTGGTAACTGGTACAATATTTTGCAGTAGTAATGAAATGCAAATATCTCATTAATGTAGATTATTTCCTAGTATCGTTTTTAGATCAAGGTTAAGTTATGGGTATGGCTTTCTTGTATGCTTTATGCTTCCTTTATGGTTTTGGTTTCTTGGGTTTGGATCGTTTGGGCATAGCACAGTAATACTTTGTGTCTTATACATTGCATGTCATGTAAGCCTAGCGTGTCCTCGGCGATGACTATATAAGCCTCCATTCCTGTATTCGTTGTGCCTACAATGAAAATGTTTGGCATGAGTGTACGTGACCACTTAACAAGCCGTCATTTGCCAGTGTGCTAATCAATCTCACTCACAGAAATCGGAAAACCGTAATTGAATTTTCATCCGGTTGTTTTTTGCCACTAGTTCATTTTAAGAAACCTACATGATTTAGTAGAAGAATCCTCATCTGTATCAGGCAAAGCAAATGTTCTGGTATTCCTACATGCGGAAAAATGACTGCCATTTTATAAATGAATCCCTGAACGCGCATTAACGTGTGTGTGTTGTGATACGGCCACTTAATTTTAATGACCTTATGCAAGACACGTAATTTAATTGTGGGATGCATGAGCAGCAATGGGTTATGGGATTATATTGATGTCATTGTTCAGATTTTAACACGTTACCTGCCTAGTTTACAAAATGGTGAGTTGAGTTCAGTGTGTTCCTCTACTATTGATATTCACTTTATTATCTTACCATTACGTAGGTTGTAGCTTCATATTGTGCCCTTAAGGCTGGGTTCAAAGGAGTGTTTTTCAGAGCAGAAGGAACGTTCCTGTGAGAGTGGGCATTCCTTCCGCTATGATGCCCGTCTGGCCACCTCGCTGAGCGCAATTAGTGAGCTCAGTGCTGCAAGGCTCAATCCTTATGGAGGATTGCGCTTTGCAGCGCACGTCATAGCGTTTCAACGAGGAGGCTTTCAGCACATCCGCAGAAAACCTGCTGTAGCGTGTGCAATTCATGCGTGCGCTACAGCGTGTGGCCAGCCTGTTGAAGCATCACAACACTGCGACCGATGCCGGGGAGGCACGTCAGTACGGACGCATGTAGTGCACTCGTCTGACTCTAGCCTAAAACTGTATTAACTGTCATGGTGAGGTTTTACCCAAGATGCAGACCCAAAGGTAAATTCTTATAAATGACTATAGATTAAACCAAAAAGGCAATCTATAGGCGTAGCGAACACTCACTGTTTGAAGGGTGCAGACTACCCTCTAGACTCGGCGTTTGTCCATAAACCTCCTCCAAAAAGAATAAATAAATCTTTGACTATGCCCAGCGTCTGTTGGCATATGTACAGAAAGAAATTCTGTCAAACAAACCTTCAGTCCATAAATGCAACACATTTATTCTGGTAGACCTGATGAGATGGACAGCGTTTCAATCAACGACCTGACCATTAAGTCAAGTGTATTTTCAAAGTACTTTTTCAATACAAATTACCGTAGTACTAATGTCAAAATAACACAAGTGCAAGTATTATTTTGTGCTTAATTTTCACATGAAAAAAATACTTTTATTGTCGTACACTTAAACTTTTTTTGGACTTTTTAAACCCTACAATTGTGCCAGAGGTAAGCTCTGCGGGTTCAGCGTGATAACAAAAGTGAGAAGGAGCGCCACACACAGATCTTGCTCTTCTTTACAGCTTTTTTATTATTATTATTAATGTTAGAGGGAGACCATTTGGGTTCCAGTCACAAACTGGCATTTTCATCATGAATAAACTATTCATTCTGAATACATTTTGAAAACCTCGAAGGCTGTACACAGGGCTGGCCCAAGACCTTGTGCTGCCTGGAGCAAAGGATGAAATGTTGCCCCCCCCCAAACAAAAAAAACAAAACAAAAAAACACGCAGTGTGTATGAGCGTATCCCAGTGCGCCACAACAATAAAATTCAGACACTCATACATGCAAACACTTTAAACCATCAGACAACCGGGTGCCAGTTAACAACAGCGCTCCGTAGTGTTAGTTATGTTTTAATTTTTATACTCATAGTTGTACTGCTAATAGTAAGTTAAACGCCCAGAATTTGACATACCCAGCAGAGCTCAGAATTTGACATACCCAGCGGAGCCCAGAATGTGACATGTCCAGCAGCAGGGCCCAGCAGGAACTGGAGGACCAAGACGAGGACGAGTCAGTGCCTGGCCTGGCCCGGCGTGCCTCTGCCCGCCCACCCACACTACACGCTGTGGCGTCTTGATCCCGCCCTGGCCGTGTAGACTGGACGCTTGCATGTGGGTCAGTGTGGGCGCGGTCAGTGGTGGCACTCATGACAGTGATGCGCCGGCAGCAAACTAGATGCCGCCGTGGCGCATCAAAAGATAGTGCACTGCAGCAGCCGCGGCTCCGCTCTCAAATTCCGCCGCCTGGAGCAAGCGCTCCGCATTGCCCCATCGTCGGGCCGGCCCTGGCCATACAAATAATTTTCCCCGAATATAGGCCCGTATCCTATAGTGTATTTTATAAATGCTGAGCAAAGATTGTTCTGTATCTCCTCTAGGGTTGGGTATATTGAAGCAATCGCTCTGTGTTCTCCTGTCTGGTGTGCAATGCACCTATAAAAGGTTTGATAAAAGAATAAAGAAAAAAAATAACATTCAGGGAAAGCTGGATGATCTGTTTTAATACGGGGTATGTGTATTCCTCACTCATTTGTGTGTAAATACTGTAAATGTCTGACCCTATTAAGATTCTCAGGTTTTATTTACAGACCAGCAGTTTTTTGATTCCCGCAGCCCATGAATGACTGTGGACTGGCGGCGGAGCAGGAGATCCATCCTTGCTGTTCCTCAGAATACGAAAGCCTGTAAATCTTTTCAATGAGACGACCTAAGGATCTGTTAGATGCTCACAGATCACCTGCTGATCCAGAAGAACCATTTATATGTCTGCTGGTCTTCTCCGCCGTTGTCCCTTCAAAAACTACAAGCAAGGGGTCCAAATAGATCCCTCTGTGCCCAAATAGTGAATTGAAAGAACTAGCGAGCTAGTGCAGCTTGGTTTTCTTCTCAGGACAAACCTGCCTTTCAGCTTTGTTGCTCCTCTAGTGGTTTTCAAACACACATTCAGAGTTACATAAAAAATAAACAAAATGATGGATTTGTCAGCTATTCACAAATCCGCAAAATAATCAAGAGAAATTTTGGAGCTGCATGGCGAGTAATTGCTAAATTTCCGTCTTTGTGCATTAGTTGAGAATTCAAAAAACAGGACACACAAGTACATTTTGATTGAAGAGCCTCGTGTTATTTCCTCAATTGTGCCATGAAGGCAAAGTGAGGCAAAATAAAATGTATTTGATTTATTTTTTTCAGTTCGCTGCAATCAAAATGATGGGAGATATTTATTTTTCAATGCTTGACGTTCCCCTGTTGAATGCATTTCCATTTTTTTGGAGTTATCAGCTAGTAAAATTTGCGTTTTAGCTTTTGCACTTACTTTGACAAAAAATATATAGTCAAACGTTCAAAAGGCATAAATGAAAATTTGGTATAATTGTTCAGTGCTAAATTGCGTTCCTTGTTTGACCTCGAAAGCACCACTGATTCCAGCTCTTGCTAATCAAGGAACCCTATTGTTATGGTACCTCATTTTGGGACTCTCTTCTCGACCCCTGATTGCAAAGTTGCAGAGTCACATGATGTCCTTGTGTAAAACATGATCTTCATTTCTCATTAGGATGCCACCCATTTTTTAGGACAGAGAAATGCTTGTTTAATGTTGCTCCTGGTGCTAAATAGTTAAAATTAGGGCTTTGTAAGCCCATACACAAGAGTTAATGTAGTGTTTGTGTATGTACAGCCCTGTCCTGGTGAGAATCCAGTGAGCCTTTTCAATTTCTTTATTCAGTACCTGATTGGCTGCTCAGACAGACATCTTGACCCGCTCGCATGTCCAGATGGCACACCTCTTTTGGAGGCATGATCCTTATCGATGATTAGAATCACGTTGTGGCCACGTCCCCAACTCACCTGATCTCAGACCTACAAAAGTTGGTAGGTTTGTGATTCTGGTGTCTTCAAATGGTTTTTAGTCTACAGGCAACGCTGTTAGCCGATCAGGGTCGTCCACTGGCAGCGTGGGGAGGAAAAAAAAAACCTGTCCTTGGTGCTGAAATTGGGTTTCAGCACAAAGGACAGCCCCTTCGAGCACAGCCGAAGGAAGGAAGAAAAAA
Organism: Leptobrachium leishanense; assembly: GCA_009667805.1. Classification (NCBI taxonomy): domain Eukaryota; kingdom Metazoa; phylum Chordata; class Amphibia; order Anura; family Megophryidae; genus Leptobrachium; species Leptobrachium leishanense. The sequence continues at coordinate 58,223,486 of CM019069.1, read as the reverse complement.
AAATCCTCCTCGCCTGATGCTGCATGGGAAGATAAACTTCTAGTCCCTGGTGCTGAAAAAGGTTTCAGCACCAAGAACAGCAATGCTGAACTCAGCTGGCCTAGAAAAAAAAAGAAAATTAAAAAAAAAAACACATTCGGTAAGGGAAATAAAAAAAAAATGTAATGAAAGGAACCAAAAATATCACCTAAAAAAAATCCAGAATAATACCATAAGAAAAAATTCTGAATCAATAGCTAAACAAGCTTTTTTGTTGATGAAAAAATACACTGAAAATTAATGAAAACAAAAATATTTTTAACATGGGCTGTCGAACTGAATCCCTTCTCTACAGGGCAATTTCCCTGCCGCGGCATGGTGGTTTAACTACGCAATTCATCTTTTATTTTTTCTCATGTAAATTGTACCTGATCGTCTGATTTCATCTGACAAATCCCCTTCAAATTGGAAGAATCGCTAATCTATTCTGAAGTCGTCCGATGGTGGTCAGATACAGTGAAAGAGTGCTGCTTAACCTCCATGTTGTGGGATGGGTCAGACGATATCTGTTGATCGCACATATATGGATCCAGTGGACAGGCAGCCTTACGCTTCCCAATTTTTGTCCTGTTATTGCCGATGTTAATTTTGACAGGAAATTTTTATTTAATTTTAGTCATACAGGCCTATTCACTAAAGATGACACTCAGGAGAATGACTGGAGAAGTGAAAATTCTAGGTCAAAATGGGCAAACTAGAAAAATTCTCCCATTTATCACACTTTCGACTATTTGGTCTAGATTGTTGTCTTCTGCCAATTCTCCGGAGTTTCACCTTTAGTGAATAGTCCGGATAGTCTTCTGACTAAAATGCCATTTAGTTTTAGTAATCAGAATTGCTTTTGTTTAGTTTTAGTCGACTAACTCTAGAGGAGATTTAGGAACTTAAATAAAATGCGTTTAAAGTCTATTCTGCATTATTTAAGCATTTCTCTAGAATTTCCAAGCTCATTATATGCTCTTGGAGTAACCGTTTATCTGAAAATATCATTCATCCGATCTTTTACCGGAGCTTCGTTCTGATTGGATCTTCCCAAATAGCCCCTCCCTAACATTTTAGTCTAGTTTTTGTTAGTCAACTAAAAGGTCAGTGTGTTTTTTTCATAGGTTTAGATCCTCATAACTTAGTTTGTATTTAGTTTTAATCCTAAAACTAATTTAGTCGACCAAGTCCTTGACAAAAATTATTTGTCGATTAAATTAACACCGGTTAATGCTTGTTCCTGATTTGTGGCGGGCACCTTCTTGCACAGTTCACTGTTTTATTACACCCATCTGCACATAATTTTTACAGTTATAAGTAGAATTCATTGTAAAATCATTTTAAAAATTCAATCTAGTGACCTAATTCCACAAGGCATTTTACTTTAACCTGAATAAAAGAAATTGTGGCTTTTTAACCTCCCCCACATAAAAACCAGTAAGCTCATGATCTAGTCTACACATACAGGGTTATTCAAAGAGAATTGAAAAGTCACCGCACGTTCGGTGACTTTTTTCGTTCTCTTCAATTCGGTGCGAATTGTCTATCCAATTTCGGCGACCCTGCGGTGTATTCAGAAAGCACCACAGGGCCGTCGTAGTGCAGGGAAAAGGCGGCGCAAAACCCGGCGAACGCACACCAAAACCAACAAAAACATCAGGATAAACCCCGTCGAACACGCCAGAGAAACCCGAGCAGGAGCCGACCACAGAGCAGAGCAGCCGCCAGAAAAACCCGACACCGCTGACGAATGGAGTGGAAAAACCCCCCAAAAAACGTACGTTTGAATGTTTGAAAAATGAAACGAATGCAAAGAATCTACAGAACGAAAATGTCTGAAATTTACATATAAGATCCAATGAATGATAATAAAAAAGACTTTTACAGAAAAAGAAAAGACTATTTAAAAAAAAAACGGAAAAGAAAAATTTTGCAAAAAATAACGAAAAATGCCTGAAAGATCCTAAAAAATCTACAAAGAGATTTTTTACTGCAGAATATTATAATCAATGGTTTAGTAGATATTGCATTAAAACAGGAATATTTTTAACATTGAAGCCTAAGGGATTCGCCTGAATAAACCTGTCGTATGAAACCACCGAATGGCAGGGCATTTTGGCAACTTGTCACTGCTGTTTTGTGTTCTCTGAATAGATGAAGCATTGCTTCTCTATGTGGATTTCACTGCCCTCGAACAGGCACCGTATGTGCAGGCAATTTGCCAACATTTGGCGAACTGCCTGCTCTCTGAATAGCCGAATGCAGTGGCGTAGTCTGGGGGGGCGGTGGCCCCGGGCGCAGTTTTTTTGGGGGCGCCATAGTGGGCCCCCGCCGCCAGTTTCCCTGTCCTGTGACGGTCAGTGCACACAGGCAGCCAGCGGCGCACTCTGGAAATGCCGCGGTGGCACCTGCGTGTCACGTGAGGGGCGGCGCCAGTGCAAGGTGCTTAGACTGGGCTTCAGGCGCCACCGCGGCATTTACAGAGTGCGCCGCTGGCTGCCCAAGAGCACGATGTCCATCACAGGGAAACCAGCGGGGGCCCAATATGATGCCCCAAACCGCGCCCCCGACCGACCAGCGGGCCCTCAGAGCTGGTGAGCAGGGGGGAGAGGGGGAAAATATATTCCTGTGCGAGCTACTGGGGGAAAATATATTCATGTATGAGCTACTGGGGGGCAAATATATTCATGTATGAGCTACTGGGTGGCAAATATATTCATGTATGAGCAACTGGGGGGCAAATATATTCATGTGTGAGCTACTGGGGGCAAATATATTCATGTGTGAGCTACTGGGGGCAAATATATTCATGTGTGAGCTACTGGGGGCAAATATATTCATGTGTGAGCTACTGGGGGCAAATATATTCATGTGTGAGCTACGGGGGGCAAATATATTCATGTGTGAGCTACGGGGGGCAAATATATTCATGTGTGAGCTACTGGGGGGCAAATATATTCATGTGTGAGCTACTGGGGGGCAAATATATTCATGTGTGAGCTACTGGGGGGCAAATATATTCATGTGTGAGCTACTGGGGGCAAATATATTCATGTTTGAGGTACTGGGGGTATTGGGGCAAATATATTCATGTTTTTCAGCTGCTGGGGGCAATATACAGTTGTGTTCAAAATTATTCAACCCCCAATGCTGTAAAGGGTTTTAGGGAATTTAGTGTACATTTGTAATTGTATTCAGAATGAAATCCTACAAGGACTTTTAAAAGAACCATATGCAACTAAAATGACATCAATTGGTTTTGTAATACAGTAGTAAATGTTTCTTTTGTGAATTCTTCATTGACACAATTATTCAACCCCTTAAAGACTACCACTCTGAAGAACAGAGGTTCATTCAAGTGTTTTCAATCAGGTATTGAAAACACCTGTGGATGTCACGGAGCAGCAATAAAGCATAATAAGCACAAATTAGGCAGCTTTAAAATGACTGTGATACTCAGCTCCTTCTAGACATTTACTGGTGTGGTTACAAAAATGGTGAAGTCAAGAGAATGGTCCAGGAAGACAAGACAAGAGAAGAGGTGATTACTCTTCACAGGAAGGGCAATGGCTATAAGAAGATTGCATAGATGTTAAACATACCAAGAGAGACCATAGGAAGCATCATTCGCAAATTCAAGGCAAAGGGCACTGTTGAAACGCTACCTGGTCGTGGCAGAAAGAAGATGCTGACTTCGACTGCTGTGCGCTACCTGAAGCGTAGAGTGGAGAAAAGTCCCAGTGTGACTGCTGAGGAACTGAGAAAAGATTTGTCAGATGTGGGTACTGAAGTTTCAGCTCAGACAATATGGCGCACACTGCGTAATGATGGCCTCCATGCCAGAACTCCCAGGCGCACCCCCTTGCTGTCTCCAAAGAATAAGAAGAGTCGACTGCAGTATGCCAAAAGTCATGTGGACAAACCACAGAAGTTTTGGGATAGTGTTCTGTGGACTGATGAAACAAAATTAGAACTGTTTGGGCCCATGGATCAACGCTATGTTTCGAGGAAGAAGAACAAGGCCTATGAAGAAAAGAACACCTTGCCTACTGTGAAGCATGGCGGGGGGTCAATCATGCTTTGGGGCTGTTTCGCTTCTGCAGGTACAGGGAAGCTTCAGCGTGTGCAAGGTACCATGAATTCTCTTCAGTACCAGGAGATATTGGATGACAATGTGATGCAGTCCGTCACAAACCTGAGGCTTGGGAGACGTTGGACCTTTCAACAGGACAATGATCCCAAGCATACCTCCAAGTCCACTAGAGCATGGTTGCAGATTAAAGGCTGGAACATTTTGGAGTGGCCATCGCAGTCACCAGACTTAAATCCGATTGAGAACCTCTGGTGGGACTTAAAGAAAGCAGTTGCAGTGCGCAAGCCTAAGAATGTGACTGAACTGGAGACTTTTGCCCATGACGAATGGGCGAAGATACCCGTAGATCACTGCAAGACACCTGTGTCAAGCTATGCTTCACGTTTAAAAGCTGTTAGAACTGTAAAAGGATGTTGTACTAAGTACTAAGAATGAATGTCACTTGGGGGTTGAATAAAACTGATAATGATGTGAGCACAGAAAAGACATTTGTGGTTATTTCATTATAAATGTTATGTTATATTTGTCTGACCTACACGTGCCTCTTTGATTTAATTGTAAGCAAGATGACTGAATGATCAAAATCCATGTCAAACTGGCCAAAACACTCAATTTCAGTGGGGGTTGAATAATTTTGAACACAACTGTATATATATCAATGTGTGAGCTGCACATTACTGTGGGTTTTATTGCTGTGGAGCACTGTGATACAATGTAATGTGCAGAGTGTATGAGCGTATCACCGTTAAGGGGTTCAATGCCCTAATGGTGGAAGGTAATCGGGGCATGCTAACGTGTCCACAGGTTGGGGGGGGCGTACAATTCTTGGCTGGCCCCGGGCGCTGACAACCCACGCTACGCCACTGGCTGAATGGCCAGGAAAGGTAACGATACGCTGAATTTCAGCATACGGTTACCTTTCGGCCCCAATTCGGAGCTCTTTGGATAACCCTGATAGTCAGAGCTTGAGGGCACTATGCCCATGTTCCCACTAAGATTGGGGCGCTAATGGGGAAAAGCTGCGCCTGCAGTTTTCCCTGTAGCGTCCCAATGTTACTGCAATATTCTGGGGTAGGTGCTACGTCAGAACCTTTCACCAAAATGCAGCATTAACCACTGGAATACTCGTTGTAGCGCTTTTGTGCTACCACGAGTATCCCCTCCTGGAGTCCATAGACTCCTTGGAGGGTTGCGCATCCGGGCCGCGAGATCATGGAGCGATGGTGGAGGGAGACTTAATTCTGAAATGCATGTTTTCCAAAGTGCCTAAAACACTCTTCCTACGGTAATTTTGGCTATCATAAAAGTGTAATTCACATTCTCAATAGAGCATTCCTTTGTGGTAGCACATTAGCATTAAATTTGGAAATTTTTTACCTCAATTTATATTTCTCAATTGTTATACATAACCTGTTAAGTCTGAACATATGCTCATGATCAATATAAAAGTACAAAGAGAACAAAAAACGGTACCGGGCACTCGAAGAAATGCTGGTGGCTTTATTTAAGAGGTCGCAACTTTTTGGACAGCACAGCGACCCGTTCTCAAGTGTAACATCGTAAGGGATGGAGTGCTAAAAATATGAATTAACAACTAACAAAACATCATAAATACAAATCTTAAAGTGCAAACTGGAACAGGAACTGTAGAAGACAGTAGTGATAATTTTCTCACCGATGAAAACACAATAAAAATATAAATCGGACAATGTGTCAAAAGCAGAATATGTTGCGATGACAGGTAGTCACTTGTCTGTACAGACAGTATGGAAATACACATATGGTATAATTAGTAGAGGGGTGCATTAGTTTCGGAAAAATGCAGAATTTGGAACAAAATTCGTTAATTCGGATTTCGGAAGTACTTCCGAAATAACGAATTGATAAGATCCGAATTTGAAACGAAATGGTATCTAACGAATTTAATTCGTTATACACTGTGTCATCAAAATAAAAGAAAAATTTGTTTTTTTTTGTACCGGAATTCAAATCCATATTAACTATCGAATTGATATATCGAATTGATCTTAAATTAAAATACATACAAGTAATACAGTCAGCAAAAAACTTTATGAAACAAATTAATTTCGCTTCACAACCACCTGTCCCTATTAAATTGACTCAAATACTAAATCTGTGAGACTGCTCAATTTAACCCTAGTCTATTAACAGCAAAATTAGATTAATTGGGGTTTTGGTGATCCATATTTGAATTGATATCAAATATCGAATTGATATCCGTTATCGAATATGATAACAACTATCAAATTGATCTTAACTTACATGTATAGTCAGCAAACGACTTTATGAAACAAATTAATTTCGTTTCACTGTTTAATTTGACTCCTACAAAATCTGTGACACAGCTTAATATTTAACCCTAGATTGTTTGTTTAACAACAAAATTTGATTAAACTTGGTTTTATTTAGTGATCCAAAATTCGAATTGATATCAACTATCGAATTTGATATAGGCTATCAAATTGATATATGCAATTTGAATCGATTCGAAACAAAATTAGTTCCAAAATGAGAAACGAAATTCCAAAAAAGAAATTATTTAAAAACAAAACTAAACAAACGTTTCAGCCATGCACATGCATCCCTAATAATCAGGGATAAGTAGCTGGTCATCCCACTTGTATAACCGCATTTGTTTTAAATTATTAGTATATTTTTATGCATATCTATAAAGAATATGGTGTAGGGTCCAGCTGAGATTAATTTGGAACTTTTTGGTGCTCGTAATTACATTTGTGGTGTTATGGAGATATTTTTATGCATGGTTGATCGCAGTATTTGGTTTTATTATGGTGTTTTTTTTATTTTTTTATTATCCCATTCCATTTGAAATTATTTTGTCGTTGCAGTTAAAACCATTTTAGTTTGGCATGGTGTCCTCTTGCACCTTGCTGGCACTTGACTAAACAGTGGATATTTTGGAGGACTCTGGCACCGAATACAGTCCTGTTCTTGATTAAGAGTAAAATGCCTACGGGGAATCCAGATATGTTCTGCTTCAAGTACACTAACTCTGATCCCTGTAGACTAGCTCGCTGGAAATGTAGCTTTTCAGTTCAGTGTTTCTGAAGCTCCGATACTGCATTAAGATGTCTCGTCAAAATATTTTCTTCAAATGCCTATTTTGATGACTCATTGGATTTTCTTTTGCTTTGTCGAAATGCAAGCAATCCAGGGTTGCGGTTGCTTATTCGGCTAATCGAATTCGTTTGGTTTAGTAATAAAGGCATGGTTAACGTTGTTCTCATGCATACATTATATCCACCAGGAACTTTGACTGGGTTTATTAGCCAAGCCAATAGTGGCTCACCTGGAGTATGTCATCTGTGCTTGACTACAATTCCCATAACACTCCACCAAAGACGGTCCAATATTTGTGACATAGGTTAGAGCTGGAGCAGTAAGTCTAAATTTTCTCTTCTGTCCCAGTGTTCGCTACATATACTTTAAGCTGAAAACTGTCAATGACTGAACGCTCACTCAAGCACTCAGCCAATCAGATGTATTTCAATGCCATCACATTGAGAGGCCAAGGCTATTGAACAATTTGCTTAGATGTCTACTGCTGTCTGTAATGCCAGAAGGCTGTCCAACATCACTTTTTAGGTGGTGAAAATCACTCTGTTCTGGAAGGGTTGATACAGCCACGAAGGGAGGGAAACACTCGGTTCTCCATGGCCAAGTAAATGCATTGATGTGGTCATGGTAGCTAGTGTTCCCTTAAATATAGCAACCCTTGGTTAGGCCCACTTAGGTCTCTGATCATATACCACTTACAGGAAGAGACCACTGCAGCACTGTCATTGGTGACCGATTGGCAAATCCTTCTCCTGGTAAAATTGATTGCAAGGTTTCCACTAAATATACCTGATTTTTCAAATTTTTGTCGGGGGGGGAGGAGGAGAGAGAGAGAGAGAGGATCTGCAGTGGACTGTGAGCTCTGAAGCCATGATTGACCAGACTCTCACATAGCCCTTCCCATGATATGTTAATCTGTATTTTTGTGTTTTTGTTTTTAATATCTTGCATTTTATTACTTTGTGTTTCTGTAACACTTCAATGTTCTTGAACCCAGGACATACTTGAAAACGAGAGAAATCTCAATGTATCCTTCCTGGTAAAATCCTTTGCAAATAAATAAATTAATTAAATACTCTTAATTTTTTAAAAATAAAATAATTTGAGAATGGATTTTACTAGGAAGGATACATTGAGATTTCTCTCGTTATCAAGTATGTCCTGGGTGGCGAGTATGTACCGTTGGGTGTCTTGCCCAAGAACACTTACTGGAGAGGTGTTCTTGCTGGGATCGAACCTGTGTCTCTCAGTCTCTCTCCATGGTTATAGAGCAGTGATGTTACCTCTACTCCCCCATTCCAACTCCTTTTAGTATAGCTGGAAATTCACAATGCTAGGAACATATTGGCATTGGTGGACGAATTGTTCTCTAGATGGTGAATGAAGTCAGAACAAACACTGTAATTCACATGTCCTTCTCTGTGGCCTAATCCGTTTCCAGCCTGGCCATTATTTTCATGGACACATATTCACGTTCATACACAGTGAGAATGAGAACATTGTTGCCATGCAGTTTGTATAATTCATGTACTTAAGGCTAGGGTCAGACTAACGCATTTTTCACGTTGTCCGTGAAAAAGTGCGTTCGAACGAATGGACGTATTTTTTCACGGAATAAGCAATAGTGGTCATACGATGCGCAGTTTCATCCGTGATTTTGTACGGATCATCAATAAAACACTTTTTGGGTCTGGACGTTATGTTGGCCGGACATTAGCAGCGTCTGACGTCTCCTAATCACGCACACACGCCGCTAGCGGACGCAGCGCACTCTGTACGTCAGTACTAGTGGTTTCACGTTCTCGAAAAAATGCGTTTGTTTGCCGCTTGCGTTGCGCGGCCGCACTTTTGTGCGACCGTACTTCGTATATTGGCCGTCCTTGCCCGGCATCTGCTGCTAGCACGGCCGTGATTAAGTGCGGCTGCACGCGCGTTCGCACTGCCTCAGTCTGACCCTAGCCTTAAGAAATAAAGGGAATCTGTCAACTAATCAAAGCCGGTTCAAATGGGACACCTCTTTGATTTCTAACCTGTAGCATACGGATTCTACACGGGTGCATTTTTTATGCACCTGGGGAATCTGGCAATCCTGGTCATAATGGTGAGTGCATAAATGTATTTATAGATCTTTATACCTTCCATCTGCCTAGATATTCTTATCAACTCTTGTAACTACGGTGTTGGTCTGAGCCACTCACTGGTCTTTAGCCTTTAAACGAAGTGAATTAAATTACTTAAACAATCAATATTTCAGCCCCTGATGGACCCATTAAAATAAATAAATAACCATAAGTAGGATTCCGGTCAATAATCTATGATGGCGTTTCATCCCAATTCCCTTACTGAGAAAAGATGTTAAAAGATTGAGACCTTGGAATTTTCAGTTGAGCTTTTCATTGTAAATCAAAGAATTTAATTATTTTTATTTTTTTTTGAAAATGGAAAACTCTGTGTCGTTTATTTTAACATTTTTATTGATTTCAAGCATTCGGTCATCTCGCCATCCATATATCTTGGCGAGAATGTAAGAAAGACAAAAAAAAAAAAGTTTATGTCCTGTATTTTTTTCCATTCAACACATAACTGTATGAATATCATTATGGATGTTGTAAATAAATCCTGGAGTTAAAGGTAAAAAAAATAGAATATTTGTAGACTAAGTAATAATTTTTATGAACCGTCGTTTGAGTCAAGTCTTTAACACTTTTTTTATTTCATTTTATTTGAATGCTAACCTATATAGTGGATTAATATCTTGTATCTTCTATATAATGGATTAACCCTTTCCATGCAGAGGACGCGCTCAGTGCATCCTGCTGCATGTACGCTTAGCTGTGGAGGACGCGCTGAGCGTGTCCTCCCTTTTGCAGCGGCGATCGGCCGATCGCGGCGGTCCCCCGGTGCGGGCTGACATCCTCGATGTCAGCCCAGCCTCTGGGACCCAGGCGGGCACGATAGACGTCATCGAGCCAGCGCGATGACGTCTATTACAGGCACCCCTCCTGCCAGTGCGATGAAGGTGCCTGAAGGGGAGGGGGGAGGTCCTTTGGAGATCCTTCCAAGCGGCGGCTGTCTTTAACCCCTTGGGGCTGGATTGCGATATGGCACCAACAGGCACTGTATCGCGGTACCCTCCCGGAGCTGGCCGACATTTTGGATAATAAAATGTGAAAAAAAAACACTTTACACAATGTAGATGATTGAAAATTCAATTTGTATTGCATTTTGTGTTATAATATTCAGGCAGAACATGACGAATACATATAATAATGATCTATTATGAATCTGCCGAGTCTGCCGAAAAGAACGATATATAATATGTCTGGGTTGTATAATAAAATGTGACTTCAAATCGCGTTTAAACATGATGAGCGAAACCGGTAAAAATGAGCTCTGCACAGAGGTGTGAAATGGCTCAGCAGTGAAAGGGTTGAAGATGCAGAAAATGTATTCTATGCTGTTAAATTGCAAACTCTACAAGCAGAATTTTTTGTCCGTCTCTTCTTGAACGTTGATTAAGCTAAACAACGTATTGTAACAACCAAGGTATATGTACCTTTTTTGTTTAGGCCGGTGTCAGACGAGCGTACTAGGTGCGCCCATACTGACGTACCTACCGGCGTACGTCGCAGCGTTGTGACACTAAAACAGGGCCGGTCACATGCTTGAGCGCACGCACATGCATCAGCGTCAAAAAGCTAGATGCGCGTTGACGGGGCTGCAAAGCACAATCCCCATAGGAGGATCGAGCTTTGCAGCACTGAGCGCACGAACTGCACTCAGCGAGGATGCCAGACAGGCGTCGAGCGGAAGGAACGTCCACACTCCCGGATGTTCCTTCCACTCTGAGGTGCGCTCGTCTGATCCCGGCCTTAATGTTTTCTCGAGTTTTGTTATTTTTAAGGTTTTATAAGATACATGCATTAAAAATAGGTAATCGTTCTGTCTGCTTGCCTTTCTGTCTGTCCATCCATATAACTTTATATTCATACAGTTTTTGATTTTTTTTTTTTATAACATAATCACATACGTTTTTATGAAGAGTAACAAAAAAACACGCCGGCGGCTGCTGATCTGTCGTTTGAATTCTGCTTTTATCCAACTATTTTGAGGATCTGTTTTTGTTTTTTTTCTTGCCATCCCTACTTTAGCATAGCCTAATACACGTAATACCCAGTGATTTCATTATAGTACAGAATCTGAAAAGAATTTCTCCTACAGTTTCCATTAAGAATGGTATTTCAGTGGGGAAAAAGCCCACAAGAGCGCACAGTAGGGTAATTCCTAAGACATACCGAATCTATTCTCCTAAATGGCTGGTTGTGCAGCAGAAATAAAGGAGACGCATTTCGAGCTGATGTTTCATTTGTATACATATCTATTAACCAGTGTGGAATGTATAAGCTTCCTGTCTTACAGTTCGTTTTCCTAAGCCAGCATGTTTTTAATGTACTAGCTACACTTTCAGCATTGTGCAAAGCTTTGTATTTTGTTTTACCTGCATGAATAGAGCGTAAATACGTTCTTAGCGCTGCATTAAAAGACCCAATTCTACAAGCCATTCCTATTGTTTGGCTAAGCCTCCTTAACTCCCGTTTACATCGTCGTTCCATTTTGTGACAAATCTCCTCTTAAATAACTTATTAATCCTTTTGGGTGTTCATCTCTAAGCCCTTGTAAACTCTATTATCGCATGGGTCGGTGATGCTAAAATACAAGATATTCATGCCGGGCTCTCGGAGAGAGGGTCACTCAGAGTGTACGTTAAAATGGAATTGATGGCTTCCTCTCCAGATTTGGCTGTTAAGGTTTAATACCCACTGGAATGTCTTTAGTGTTCAGCGCCCGAGGAAATTTATAGGGCAATTTTGTGAGTTCTCCCATCTTTATGGGCTGTTCGTGTTTCCTTTTCCCTTTCTTCTTGGGGATGTCAAATTCATAAAATCCAAAAAGCAATCTTTTGCTACGAAGGAAATGTCTGATTTTTACAGCATACTCTCTAATTGATGAAGTCTGACCATTTATCCACAGACGGCAATGCTGTGTGCAGATATTTGAACAAATAATTTGCGATTTTTGACGGGCACAAACACCCTAGACTGGATTTTCCTACAGTTTTAATGCCTTAGTGATTTCTTTTAAAAAAATACCAATATCTGTTTTTATAGATTCTTAAAATGGTAAGCTAGTCCTGATTATCATATCTTGCATTTTATACAAAGCGTTTGCTTAAGTGTGTAACAAATAGTTGTGTTACTAGTTTTTATAAAGCACTAACAAGTTCCACAGCGCTGTACAATGGGGGAACACAAACATGAGACATACGTGGTAAATAATTGTCCAGGAAATACAGCACTTTAACCAAGTGCTCAGACAGACATCCCTTGAGCTTACAATCTAAGGGGACGGGGGTAAGTGAAACAAATGGGAGCAGAGGGAAGGTGAAGCTGGTTGCTAGAAAGAATATAGTGAGGATTGCAGGAACCAGCAGCTTGGGCTGTGTAAGAGTAATTGGAGAAGTGGAAACAACTGAAAAGGAGACATGAAATTATGGACCAGGCCTGGATGGGACAGCCGAGTGGAGGAATATGTGTCTGTGTATCCTGGGAAGAGGAGAGAATTGAGATTTGGTAAGTGTTCACTTAAGAATTTACAATGGAGGAGAAGTAGGATGAGAAGCAGAAGGAAAAAAAAGTAAGTAAAAGAGAGGGAAATTTAAAAGACTTGTAATCCGTCAGAAATTAATAAATTTACTTAATTTCATTCACTTGAACCATTTTTCCATTGCGTTTTACCTCTGTTCTATAGCACATGCTTACAGTTGTTTGACAAAACCTTCATTTAGGAGACATTTACAGCTGTGCATTTGACCAAAAGTATAACTAATGTGCATGTAGTTCTTACCAATACTTACAAGAAATGAATTAAAGGAAAATGAGATCTGGATTGTGTGCGTTATTGTACCACAGGGGTCAGCAACACTGGCCCTCTGGCAGTTTTCAAACTGCATCTGCCTTGATGCTCAGCTATTCACATGGTTGACACAGCATGAGAAATGTAGTTCCAAAACATCTGGAAGGCCAAGGTTGCTGACCCCTTTGGTTTCATATTTAGCCGGAATGACTTTTAAACAAGGACAGGTGATAATAGTCAGTGAAACTAATCCCACTTTTCCATTGGACTTTCTGACATCTGGAAAACCCTATGCCCTTACACAATCCATAATCTTACTATTTCTACAAAGTGTTGTTATAAAGATATTGATCAGGCCCAGGGGAACCAAATACATGGCTTTGGATTGGCTGAGCATCTTTCTAGTCTTGTCAGAGCGAATGACTAGCAATAAAACATGGGTGAGCTATAACCAATCTTGCCGGTAAGAGGGGGGGTTAGCACATAGTTTTTTTCACAATTGCTGTACAGGAAAATTCAAACGTGAACCCGTTGCACAAGGTGCCTAGAGAGGTATTCGCTATCCCCTCCTGACGTGGTCTAAAAAGGCAGAAATGCTCATCGGAGGGCTGCAGTTCCTCTCGTGCAGATGGGGTTCCCTTGGCATTTAAGCTCTGGACATCCTTTCTGGGTGATTGCAATCTGATTTGTATATGGTTCAATGTCCACTGTAATGTTACAATCGTACTAAAATCTTGTGAGATCTGAGTGGGGCGCTACCACAGGGCGGACTATTTATGCTGGTGGCCATTCTCGGGAACCTCAGACCTTGTGAAGTTGCCTGTTCTCAGGGCCTTTGCATATTGTAGCTTAGAATCAAAGCTCAGAACAATAATTGGGAATGTGGGGAAAACTGAGAATAAGCGACTACAGAGGCGAGATGTAGTCATGGAGCGAGTGTCCTATTTAGTATTTAATGTTTTCTTTTTGAATATTCAGATGTATTTGCATGGATATTTGTGCCTGTAAGTATAAGTGATATTTGTGTGAATTATTAAAAAGTTGGATTAATAAGGACATTGTTTGCGGTATCAAAAGCTAAACTATTTTGTTTTACGGGGTCCATTTTTGGTGCGTGTGTGAAAAGCAGTATAAATAATCACTCTTGACTGAAATTAAGAGAGCCTCAATTAAATTATAAATAAGCCAGTTTTAAAATAAATTGTATTGGTTGAGTGCAATCTAAATGCGTATGTGGGAAGAGAGCCAAAGTGCCGAAGGATCATTCTAGCACTGAGACCACATCTTCCGAGCATGAAATAATACTTTGCTTGGGATTAATGGCCCTTCACCATGTCTATTTACATTTTTATTTTGTTTGTCAGATTATATTTTTCAGCAATTAATAGGTAGAGGAGACATGACTTGACAGCATCTTGTTTTAGCCGTCTAGTTTATTGACATCCTGTAATGTTTTCTTAAAGGTTTCCAAGACTTTTTTATTTGTCTTTTCAAATAACTACTCTGCTGTAATGATAAAGCTCTTAGTCCTCCAAAATTAAGTCAATTATTCTTATTTTTCTCTTTCAAAGGGGATTCTCCAATGTATCATTTATTAAAATAACAGTATTATAAATGGAAACTGTGCTCGTTTTTTTAAAATTATTATATAACATGGGTGGCTTCAATTAGAAAGAAAAGCCTTCCGAGGTGATGATGATTATCACACTAGTGTGTGCCTTCCCAAGTGAGGAAGGTCACCACATGAACCTGCCTTCCCAAGTGTCTCAAGGATTCCAGCAGAGTGGCTTGGCAAAACTAGAGACAGGCCCGTGCCCACACCTGACGTGGAAACCTCCTTCCGGTCAACCCTGTCCAGGTGTGGCGTCCTCTGCCCCTGCGGCGCTGCCTGGGGGGTCTGGGCGCCCGGTGGCATTGCTGGCTGGCCGGGTGCCAGGTACAAAAGCTGGCAGATCGGCATCTGAGGGGGCGCGGCCTGGTGTGGTGACGTGGGGCCGCCTTCCTTAAATACAGGGCGAGAGTCTTTGCTCGTCGCCCTGACGTGGAGTATAGTTCCCGCATTGCCAGCTGACCTGTGTCTTCTCTTTTCATACCCATATTGTCGGTTACCAATAACTGCTTGTACGAGGACCCTGATTTGTTGATAGACCCGGATTTCCCACTGACGATTCTCATGCTCGTTCCCCTGTGCGTGTGTTTGTGTTTACAGGCATATGTAGTGCAGCAAATTTTCCCTTGGGAGATCTTCCCTACAGGTTGCTCTTTTAATCGACCTCCCGATTTGCCTAACGAGTCCTGAAACTGGGCACACAATATCACGCCCGATTTGTGCAAGCAGACCTGCCTCTAGGACTGTTGTATTTATCTAGAACTCAAGTTACTTGTACAATGTTTGGTCTATCACACAATCTGTTAGCAGGTCTGCCCTGCAGGTTGCAGAATATAACGGTCCTTCAAGGGTTCTATTTCCTACCAAGTCGCAATATAAAAGTCCTACCCTGCAGGTTGCTGAACGTAGAAATAATCACGCTTTTCTTGAATCATGGTATACTCGCATTTTGAGTCATTGTATATGTCGTAACCAAGTTAAAGTGATTTCACTCTGCAACCTCGTGATCACGAAATCATTTGGTGCTGAGTGGTATTCAGGATTAAGTAATACTTACTGGGATTCTAGGTAATACAGTATTCATTGCAGTAAAATTTTGTATTGTCATACTCTGTCCATTAAGATCCAGACTACGCTACTCCAGGGTGAGCGCCATAGCACCCGGTACACCAGGTTTTGGAGTGGTCTAGTACTCCCGTTCCACTTCTCAGTACTCCCAACCCTGGTTTTCCCTGCCTCAGTTTGCACACAAAGATGACCAATTAAGCACTGGCTGCTTTCAATTAAAAAAACAAATTGCGGGGGCGGAGTCGAGCCGGCAACCAAGATGGTCGCGACCTGAGTGAGCTCCCGCTAACACCCGCCGAATAGCTGCTCCTACCAGCAAAACAACCGCCGACACAGCTCATAGAGGGGTGTCGCTATCCACCAGCCATGAAGAGGACCCTCAAGAATCAAAAAAAGACGCGGAACCCGCAGTAGCGTCAATCTTTTCCCCGCGGGCCAGGCCGGAAGCTGCCTCTCAAGATGGCGCCCGATCGGATCTGGCGCCAACATCAGCCCAGGAGGAGCACGAGTCTGCAGCATGCCCCGCAACGAAGGCGGACATTCTGGGGCTACGGGCCTTCATAGCGGCCGAACTAGACAAGACATCGCGCTGCCTATCGGCGGACATACAAGAGATCGGAGACAGGACAGCCCGGCTCGAAGACAGGTCAGACCACATTGCGGCCGCTTATAATACGATGGCGGCTCACGCCGATGCGATGGAGACAAGGGTACAATATCTAGAAGAAGCCCTGGAGGATCAATCTAATCGATCTCGCCGCAAAAATATACACCTTAGGGGCCTGTCAGAAACAATCACAGGGGATCTACTGCAGCCCACGCTGACGGGGATCGTTAATCGGCTTCTCCCAGAACTACCCCAGGTAAAGTTACTTTTTGACCGAGTACACAGGTCCCTGGGCCCCAGAAGGGACAAGACAGCACCGCCTCGTGATGTAGTTGCAAGATTCCATTACTATTCTACCAAGGAGGCCCTGCTGAAAGTCACGAGATCAGAATGTGGACTATGAGGGCACCCCCCTCTCCTTCTACCAGGATTTATCTCCCGCCACTCTGGCGCGCCGCAGGGAATGGAGGGATGTCACGAGCCTGCTGCGTCAAAAAGGCATCCGTTCTGCATGGGGATTCCCATTTAAGATCAAAGTTACGAAAAATAATCGCACTCATGCGTTCTCTCATCTACACCAAGCCAAATCCTTGTTACGGCTATTAGATCTACCAGTGCCACCGGAGATAGCGGAGCTAGAGCCTCAACCACCGCTACCCCGCCTGGACCAGGACTGGTCTACGGTTGTGGACTGACCGGGACTGACTGGGTTCTCTACGTCCTCTGCGAGCTCGTATGAGAAGTTGTTTTTTTTCCCCCCTGGGTTCGTCCCCAGGCGCCGTGGGCTCCTCCACTCCCTGTGCACAGCTCGGACGAGCGTATCAAGGCCCTATTGGATCCGATGCTCGCTGGTCAGGTTATATTTCGGTGCATTGCAGGTTGTTTATAGATGTTTTTTCTCTTATCCAGCTATGTAGGAAATGTTTGTTTGTTTCTGTTTTATTAACACTAAATGTGCTTCTGTTCACTGTTCGGCGGGGGGTTGGGGCCCCATCTGTAGTTTTCCCTCTGCGCAGGATGGGGGTCGGTTTCCTCCCTTCTGACTCTCCTTCCCACCAGATGCCTTCCCTCCGGTTTCCCCTTTCGGTTGGCGCTCTTTTCTACCCCCGTGACTGCCCATCACGGGGTCTGCTGTCCACTTTCTTTCTTCCTTTCTCTATTCTACGTCTTTCTCTTCTCTTCCGCACCTTCTTTAGGACAGGCTCTCCCTTACATATTGGTGGGGCTGCTCTGCGGTCGAGGAGGGGTGTGGGGGGCCCTTTATCGGCACTGCACGACCCTATACCTAGATGGCCACCGTGAATGTTTTATCCTTAAATGTTAAGGGCCTAAACTCTCCCCGCAAGCGACGTCTTCTCTTCCGGGAGTTGAAGCGCAAATCTATTGACATAGCAATGATTCAAGAAACTAGAATACCCAGGACTGCAGCTTTCCGCCTTTCTGACCCGGCATATTCTAGGGTTTCCCTCTCCTGTGCCATCCCTAAAAGGAATGGGGTCGCGATTCTAATACGGAACTCATGCCCTTTTATGGTCACGAGCTCTCATATGGATGATGTGGGACGTTGCGTAGTGGTGACAGGCACGGCATATGGACAGGATTATACATTTATCTCACTATATGGTCCAAATGTTTCAGACACGGCATTTTGGTCCTCCGCGCAATCCTTCATATCGTCCCACGCAAGGGGTCACGTCCTAATGGGGGGAGATTTCAATGCGGCCCTGTGCCCGCCCCTGGACAGGTCGGGGCAACACGGTGTTCGGACCTCTCACACCCCTTCCACGCAGGATAGACAATTTCACAATTTCGTTCAACATTTGGGTTATATAGATGTGTGGAGGGTCCACCACCCTTCATTCAAGGATTATACGTTCTACTCCCCCGTGCATGACATATACTCCAGGATAGACTGTATTTTGACGTCCCCCTCATGCCTCCCCGCGGTTAAGTCATCCTCTATTGGTTCTATTACATGGTCAGACCATGCAGATGTCACTGTACAACTTCAGCCTTTCGCACCTTTAACGGGACGAAAGTGGCGCTTAGACCCCTTCTTATTGGACAAACTAGAGGTACGTAAATCGGTAGCGGACACCTTACAGGAATACTTCCAAATAAATGACACACCTGACATTTCCCCCCAGATGCTCTGGGCTGCCCATAAAGCGGTAATCAGGGGTAAACTCTTAAGCCTAGCGTCCCAATATAAAAAGCAGAAACTGGCTGACATCCAAGACCTTCAGCGCCGTCTTAGGGACCAGGAGTTGGCCCATAAGGCCGCTCCTTCTAAGGAAGGATACACCGCTTTGTCACAAACTAAAATGGACCTAAACCGCCTGTTTCTGGAGGATGTGGGGAGGTCACTTCTTTGGTCTAAGCAGAGATACTACGACCGATTGAATAAATCAGACACCCCTTTGGCGCGCGTACTTAGACCCCGATCTCGTGGGCTGACGATGCTGCCAATACTGGACGACTCTGGCAACCCACTGACTTCGCCAAATAAGGTTAGAGATGCATTCACCCAATTTTTTAACTCCATCTACAACCATTCTACCTCCTCTCCTGACCCGACTTTGCGGGACAGGATAGAGGACTACCTAGATAGAGCCTCATTACCCTCTCTTAACGAAACACAAGCAGATAGTCTAGCTGCCCCAATTACGGAGGAGGAGATATTGAAGGCCTTAGGGTTGATGAAACCCCATAAAGCTCCCGGACCTGACGGCTTTACATACCATTACTACAAGTCGTTCCCCAATACTCTAATCCCGCACCTCCTTAAGATGTTCAATACTTTAATGGAGGGAGGCCCTTTACCGCAGGAAGCCCTTTTAGCCTCTATAATTGTTCTGCCCAAACCAGGAAAAGACCCTCATCTCCTAGGGAACTACTGCCCCATCTCCCTTATCAATACCGACCTTAAATTATTTGCAAAAGTTCTTTCGCTCAGACTAGACCCATTCCTACATGCACTTATACACCCGGACCAAGTGGGCTTCATGCCCCATAGACAGGCGTATGAAAACACCCGAAGGGCAGCTACACTAGTATGGAGGGTAAGGGAGACAGAAACGCCAGCCATGTTCCTGTCCCTAGATGCGGAAAAGGCGTTTGACAGGGCGGAATGGCCTTTTCTCTTTTCCCTTTTACGACGTATGGGACTTCCGGATGCCTTTGTCGCAGCGATTGGGGCATTGTACTCTTGCCCCTCGGCACAGATTTCGCTCCCTGGAGCGGACCCAGTGACATTCTCGGTATCTAACGGCACCCAACAGGGTTGCCCCCTCTCCCCATCCCTTTTTGCACTATACTTAGAACCCCTCCTCCAACACATTAGAGCTCACCGGCTGATTAGTGGGGTAGCAGTGCGGGATGAAATGTATACGTCTCGGCATATGCGGACGATATTCTTCTATCCATAACTCAACCCCTCATCTCCCTTCCCTGTTTATTTGAGATCCTGGATGAGTTTGCACACATTTCAGGGTACAGGGTTAATATTTCAAAATCGGAAGCCTTCACGATCCATGTCCCTCAGGATACTATTGACTCTTTGTGCTCTGCCTTTCCTATCACTATCTTTCCCTCTTCCATCAAATATCTAGGCATCGTGTTTAACTAACGACCCTCACACTCTCTACGACTCTAACTATGATAAACTAAGGGCGCAACTGAAAACTGACCTAGAATCTTGGGATAAGTATGTGATTTCTTGGGTGGGTCGTGTCAACTGCATCAAAATGAACGTTCTACCAAGGTTACTATATTTTTTCCAGGCGCTCCCGGTGGCACTGAAATCGGAGGATATCACTGACTTACAACACGCCATTGACTCATTTATTTGGAGGGGCAAACGCCATAGAGTCGGCAGAGCCACACTATACAGACCTAAGGAGGCGGGAGGACTGGGCTTGCCATGTCTTTTCTCGTATTACTATGCTGCACAACTAGCCCAAATTGTGGCCTGGCACTCCCCGCTTTCTTCTCGTCGATGGGTGGATTTAGAGAGAGATCTTATGTACCCAGATTCCCCTGACATGTGGATGTGGCTTCCCAGGACTCAGAGGCCCTTACTACGCACCATATGCCCTGCTATTATGAACTCTCTCCGACTCTGGGACAGGTTGGCGACTAAATGCGATCTCACAACGTTTCCATCTCCACTTACGCCGATTATGCGGAATCGCGAATACCCACCTGGACTCACCTACACCTCCTCCTCGGGATGGATGGGATCCACTATATCACGGATATGCCATCTCTATATCAAGGGTAAAGTGCTCCAGCCCGTGGATCTCACACCTTCCGTTCAGTCCAGATTAGCACACCCCTTGTCGTATCTTCAATTGAAGGCCTTTGCAACCCGACCACATATAAAACTGGCGGCGCTGACTGCTCAGTCTTTTCTTGAACGCCTTTGCATGAGGGGATCTCATCAGAAGGGTCTTATTTCTACACTGTAACGCCAACTTACTGCCCTAATGGACTGGAAGGAACTCCGCTATATTCAAGCCTGGGAGAGGGACCTTGGAGAACAACTAGAGGCAGAGAAATGGGTCGATATTTGGGAAGCTATGAGGAGTGTCACCGTGTGTACCTCTCATCAGGAACAACTTATCAAGACGATCTTCCGTTGGTACACCACGCCTGTTCAGATCTCACACATGTCCTCGGCTACACCGGATCTATGCTGGAGGGGCTGTGGTCAAAAGGGGACATATATCCACATGTGGTGGTCGTGTCCCGAGGTTGGAAGATTCTGGTAATGCTACACATTCCTTGATACAAGCCGTACTTCCGGGTGCTACTTTGATGGACCCTTGGGCCTACCTTCGCTCTAGACCTTTCCCGGAACTGACCAGGCAGGAAAATAAATTGATAGCCAAAATTACGCTTGCAGCCCGCAGAGTTTTAGCAGAACACTGGAACTCTCCGACACTCCCTTCTTTCCAGAAAATCTATTCAAAAATGAGGGACGTTCAACTGATGGATGAGTTGACAGCTATATCTAATCACACACTACCAAATTACTACAAAACCTGGACTCCCTGGCTGGCACAGATGGGATCGGGTTAGGCGGGGGTGGGGATGGAGCCGGGGTTACTTTCCATACGGGAGGGACGCAGCAGAGAAAATAATATGATGTTGATTTAATATTTTCATGCATCGCTTATGTCATATCTCATGGAAGTGCCAGTTCTTTTTCTTATCTTTCTCCCTATCTCTTTAATCTTTCCTCTTTTTTCTTTTCCTCTCTGGGTCTGGGCAACCCTTTTTTCTTCTCCTTTCCTTTCTCTTTTTCTCTTTCTCACCCACACACCTTTTAACCACTTGGATGCTGAGGACGCGCTCAGCGCGTCCTCAGCATTCCCGCTGGTATGCGGAGGACGCGCTGAGCGCGTCCTCCCATTGGGGTCGGCGTTCGGCCGGGTTCCGGCCGATCGCTGGCCCCCCCGGTGCGGGCTGACATCCTCGATGTCAGCCGCGCATCCGGGACCACAGCCGCCGGAATTAGGTGTCATCGCGGCAGCGCGATGACACCTAATTCAGGCACCCCCCCGCATGTGCGGAGGAGGCGCCTGAAAGGGAGGGGGGGAGGTCCTTCGGACCTCTCTCCCTCCCGATCGGCGGCTCTGCGGGGGTTAACCCAGGCATCATTTGGAAGGGCACAGCCTGCCCTTCCAAATGGTGCCTGGCATTAACCCCTGGGGAGCTGGATCGCGAATCGGCGCTGAAAAGCGCCGGTTCGCGATCCTTTCCCGGAGCTGGCCGACATCTTGGATGTCGGCCAAGCCTCCGGGAACTCCTCCTGAGGACTGGCGTCATCGTGCGTAGCACGATGACGCCAGTCCTGGACTTAACCCTTAACTGCCACCAACGGTGGAGATAGGGAGTTCCAATGAACTCCCTATCTCCCGATCCGTGGCAGCTAGGGGTTAAATTTTGGTATGGTTGGATCGGCCAGAGCATGGCCGTTCCAACGATACCAAACATGAAAGTGAAAAATGTTGTAAAAAAAAAAAATATGAAAAATAAAAATAAAAAAAATTAAAAAAAAAAAAAAAACACTTTTTTTTTTGGTTTGTTAATGCAGCAATATTGTTCCCATTTCAATTATAATGTGAACAATGATGCTGCACTAACGATTTTTGTATGCGGTGCGTTTGTTAAAAATAGTGTAATTTTCCCCAAAAAAAAATGTAACGAGACCCCATCTCTAATTTTTTTAACAAACGCACCCCATACAAAATATAACCGCAATTGCTCGCATGTTAAAATGTGAAAAAAACACTTTACACATTGTAAATTATTGAAAATACATATTTTATTGCATTTTTTGTTATAATATACAGACATGACATAACGTATACATATAATAATGACATATTATGAATCTACCGAGTCTGACGGAAAGAACGATATATAATATGTCTGGGTCATATACTAAAATAAGCCTTCAAAACACGTTTAAACATGATGAGCAAAACCGGTAAAAATGACCTCAGCACAGGGGCGGGAAAAGCCTCAGCAGCGAAAGGGTTAAAAGTAGGAATATTTATGTTTGTATTCACAATTACTTGTTTTATGGAAATAAAAATTACAATTAAAAAAAAACAACAAAAAAGAACCCACAAAAAAAACCACAAATTGCACGAAGTGCAACAAGAGTGGCAACAAGGGTTAACTTTATTAATTAGAAATAGCAACCAAATAGATCAGTTGAAAAGGAAAAAGAGGTGGTCAAATAGCAATAAGAAGTAAGGTAGTACTACATAATATAAAGAGTTGCCTAAGGCATACACAATTAAAGAAGTATTTACTACCTATACCTCGGTGGTTCAAGCCACCTACATACCCAAGATAGAAGGCACACTGAAGAGGGACCCAGCAATAGCCATAATAGGAAGACCACAATAAGAAAAGGAAACCAAAAGTTTAACTGTTAAAAACAGGAGAAGGCATAACTCGACGCGTTTCGCCCAACCAGGGCTTAGTCCAGAGATAGAGTGCCTGCCTGACTCCCCCCTATAAATACAGAGTGAAAAATTAAGAACTTTCTGTAGCTCTAATGTTATGGGCTTATTACCCCTTCGTTTTGACATATGCTCCCTATCATCATCTTCCCTTGTTCCTATGGATTATTGCGCAACTGATTCTTAAATTCCACGTTGATCTATGCGTCATTGTATCTCTTCGGTTACCATGGTTGCTAAGTTAGGGATAGCTCTTTTACTTTATTGGCCTTTCCGTTATGTGACTCCGGACCTAGCGGGCAGACACACTTTGTATTTTGTGTTCTCCGCCGACACTATTGTTGCTAGGGTACGGCTATCCTTCCACCTATTGGTCTTACGTCTCACGTGACCACCCACGTGTCAGGAAGCGCTGACCCGTTATTGGAACTCGTTGTTTAGAATGGGCGCCCTTTTCCTGCTGGCTGCATGTAATTACCTTACTAATTTTTCACTCTGTATTTATAGGGGGGAGTCAGGCAGGCACTCTATCTCTGGACTAAGCCCTGGTTGGGCGAAACGCGTCGAGTTATGCCTTCTCCTGTTTTTAACAGTTAAACTTTTGGTTTCCTTTTCTTATTGTGGTCTTCCTATTATGGCTATTGCTGGGTCCCTCTTCAGTGTACCTTCTATCTTGGGTATGTAGGTGGCTTGAACCACCGAGGTATAGGTAGTAAATACTTCTTTAATTGTGTATGCCTTCGGCAACTCTTTATATTATGTAGTACTACCTTACTTCTTATTGCTATTTGACCACCTCTTTTTCCTTTTCAACTAATCTATTTGGTTGCTATTTCTAATTAATAAAGTTAACCCTTGTTGCCACTCTTGTTGCACTTCGTGCAATTTGTTTTTCTTGTTAATTGTTGGGTTATGCCCTGTGGAGTGGCTTATTGAGCCCCGTTTTGTTTCGTTTGTGTGTTTCTGCTTTCAATTAAAGGCTATGCCTCCCATCAGCCAGTGCTTGAGCATTGTTGCTCTCTAGCTCAGAGACTAGACCGGTTTGTTGCTGCTCTGTCACCTGCTATTTACGCTGCACTCCTATCATTGTTCCCCAGCCTCTCAAAGTGTCTCCTGATCTCCAAAGTTCCTTGTGCCTTCCAAGTTCCATGTGCACTCCAGTTCCTCGCGTCACTAGGTTCCTGTTGTGATCGGTTCCCAGCAACTACGTGTCCCGCTATTCTCAGCTTGTTGGTTTCCCTGCAACCTGTATTCCACCTCCACCCATCTGTGTGTCTATCACTGCATACTGGGCTCATAATCCAGCTAAACTGGTACCTTCCCGGTATCAGCACCTGACACCAAGTGAGGATTTCCACCATCCTAGCCTGTCTTCCCAGGTGAGGACGGCCACCGTCCTAGCCTGTCTTCCCAGGCGAGGACGGCCACCGTCCTAGCCTGTCTTCCCAGGCGAGGACGGCCACCGTCCTAGCCTGTCTTCCCAGGCGAGGACGGCCACCGTCCTAGCCTGTCTTCCCAGGCGAGGACGGCCACCGTCCTAGCCTGTCTTCCCAGGCGAGGACGGCCACCGTCCTAGCTCTGCATCATCAAAGTTGGCCTTTTTAAGATATGGAGAACACCTCTCCAAGCGAGGTCAGTATGACATCCTTTGACATGGCAACCAAGCTGTCCTTCTGGACAGTGGCTAGGTCAGCCTAGGTGTCATGGTGAATGCATTTCTAATCAGAATTGTGAAAATGTTGCGCAGATTAAGCGAAATTCAAGAACATTTATCACAGAGGCTTCCTCAACCGCCTCAAAAATGGGTATACAGGTATGAGTGGATGTCTTAAGTGCCCAATGACTGCTAACCTTTTCCATTTCACATGTTTACTCTATTCATTAGAGCCACCATAAATCCGCATTTGACTGAGCTACCAATATGTGCTGTGCATAAAAATTCATTCTTTGCCGAATGAAAAATAAACCACAGATTAACTTCTCAAGGCATAACCACTAGTTGTACTGCAAAGGGAAATAGATTATAGTGCTTTGACCAGTAGTGGTGGCATGGCCTGCTTGTGCAACAGATGCAAGGTGCTAATAATTAAAATTTTTCAATTAAATATCCACTTAAGTTCTATAGCAGTAACTACCGGTGACTAAATTAGGTGGCCCAGTAAGTTATAAACTCAATGCTTGCTTAATTTGTCTTGCTTGATGACCTGCGCCCCATCATTGACAGTCGGCCTACAAAGCACATTGCTCATGTCCGCAAGTACTTCGATTTTTCACTGGGATATAATTTTATTAGCTAAAGCAATTCATGCTTATGCTGATTTACAAGCACATTTACAAATGAATTGTAAACTGAAGTTATTTAATTCTTTTAAATACGCATGACAAGGCATAAAATATTTTTAAGTAGTTTTGCGGCTCCACCAAATATATAAATCCATAAGCGGGCAATAAATAGTTTTATGATTAAGTGCTCTCGTCTAGTGAGAGCTTTATTTTGCATTCTCCATTAGCAGTAAACCTCATTTAAATTACAAGTTGTGAACTGTTGAGAATAACAATATATGTTCGGCATCTATTCTTTATAAATATCTAATTAGGCTTCTCTAAGGGGTCTAATCACAAAGCACCGAAATTAAGCGCAATTTAATGCTTTGTATTTTGGCCCATTTCAGCTCACTTCCGCGATTAAATGTTATCAAAAATTCACTATTTTTCGAATGGTCATCGTATTTCACAGAAAATGGAGTTGCCGGAGAAGTTATTGGATATTGGTGATAAGCACCAAATTGGCCTCAGTGAATTCCAACAAACTAGAATAAATGGGAAGGTTAAACCAATAAAAATGTAGTAAAAATGTATTTAAATAATAAAAAAAGGCCTTTAAAAATAATAAAATATCATTTAAAAAAATATACAAAAAGATCTTTTTAAAAAATTTGTGTTTTTGCAAAAATAAAAATAGTAAATGGTCTTTGAATAAGAAAAACTATTCCATTTATTATAATGAAACCTATTGGATTTACCTGTTTAAACCTGTCGAATGGAAACACTGAACATCAGGTGATTTCGCCAAAATTTCGGTGCAGTTCTGTAGTCTGTTAATAGACAAATCGATCTCAATGGGATAATTTCGGTGCTGCTGAATTGTGGGGAATTGTACCGTATTTTGCTTTCCATTTGACTGTGTGTTTGGCGAATAGACAGCTTTGCGAATAGACTGTGTCCAGAAATTGCACCTACAGTAAAATTCACCATTCGTTGCAATTTGGTGGCTATTTTGGAGGATAGTCAATAACCTCGGAGCTATTTTCCCCGGCTATATCCATTAGGAAGACTGGGCACCGCAAGTTATCAGATGACATCTGTCCTGTTATCCTTTGCCTATCGTCGGTGGTCCAGTTTGATGGTTGATCAGTTGGCACATCTAGGGCGCTAGTGGCAGCTTAAGACTTGCCTGATGTATTCAAAATTAAATTCTAGTGATATCTTTCCTTTGTGAGGGAATCCATAAAACCAAAAATAGAAGGGTAATGAAGATTTGAGTTTCTGCATCTGGTGCATAATGCTCCCAGTTCTTGATCTAGTAAGGAGGGTATATGGTCACATCTCTGCTTATCTATAGTATAGGAGCAGTATGAGTTAATTATCCATCACATCTTCCTTCCAAAACTGCATATGTGGAACCAAAAGTTGTAAAATGGACTTGGCATCTTGATTTGTTCTAATATTTGGTTAACAAGAACTACCATTTTATATTTTTAAATATTGGAATGCGTCCATAAGCTTCAATAGTTAGTATGGCAACATGTGGTTGATGGTTTAGCTGTTTACTGTAGTGATCAGTGTCTAAAAAGTATCTGTGACCGTGAGTGTGTATTTGTGTTTTTGTCTGTATATTTAGAAAGCAGACTCCTAAAAATATTGTACAATATCATTCGTAAGTAAGCCATACTTAAACCCTCAGTGAGGGGTCTTTCACGTCTGGACTACCGACTACCAACATTCTTGATGTATTACCTAATAACATTTCAGACAAGCTTTAAAGACTTGACAATACAGAATTTAAAAAGACAATATGCCAACCTTTTCTGTAAAGTTTAGGACACAATGGGGTCTTTCATGTCTGCAGTGGTGCTCTGCTCTGTAGGAGAAGCGTACAAGAAATTCCTTCCAGACGGGGATTGATATTGGATGCCACGATAATGAACCATAATTTGTACAGTTATGGCTCGCTGCAATAATAGCCAAAGTAAATCCGCCATATCACATTGTTGTGATTTGGAATATTTAACTGTAATAGGATCAATTATAAACATGGCTACAGGTGGGATTCATTACTAAGTCAAAGTCCCCACGTTGAAACCAATGACTGCTGTAATTTTCTATATCAATGTCTTTGGGATTTATTAGGCCCCGTTTACACTGTGCGATTTTTATTGCGACATCGCAGCAAAATCCGCGCGACGTCGCGCTATGTAGCTTCTCCAATGCATTTCAATGGAACTGTTCACATCTTGCTGCGCGACGTCGCAGTAGCATTTCGCTGGTACATGACCCTTTTTTTGCGACTTGCTTTGGTGGTTTGCAAAACCGCGCAAAACCGCAACATGTCGTGAATATGAAAATTGCGTAGAAAATCGCGCGATTTTCAAATTGTGCAGTGTGAACGGGGCCATAAAGTCAACTGTGAGGCTGTTGGAATTTCCATTGGAATTTCCATTGTTTGCTGCAAATCAATAGGTTTTTTTTCCTTTGAAGAGGGGTATTTAAATCAAAGACCTCGTATTGCAAATCATTGCGGTTTATCGTATAGGCAGGACATTATTATTTAAAGGTAATTAACAAAATTAAGGACTATAAAAACAAAGACCAAACTTCAAAACCATAAGCAACGCGTGAATCATGAATTTCCCTTTAAAACATAACTTTTCTTGCTAAAAACCTAAAAGAAAAGAAAAAAAAAAGGGACAAACATTAATATAGAATTATGGAGGACTGAAAAAACCCTAAACAGGTTTCTTGTGGTGAACCACAGTTAAGGGGTCTTCACTTTACAACATTCTTTCAGGAAACTAACCATGTTATTTCTGCAGACTACGATAGCCGAAGCATGGAGACACTATGGTAAAGTCCCTATTTAGGGTATTGCCATTATAGTCGACCATACTTTCCAGTTCTCTCCACCGTAGTTTCTGCCGATGTTGTCTAGCATAGGTTTCAATCGTGTTTCTGTCCTAATAAGTTAATGAAGGTTTCACCATAGCTTCCATCGGAGTCCCAAAGTTGTGTAGCATTGTGTTTTGGGTTTTGAGGCCACCAAGTTAAAATGAACAAAGTGTATTCACCGATGTTGCAAATAACGGTTATACGATGGTGCCTAGAGAATAGCTGCCCGGCTGCACTTTTTGGGTCCTATTCCTCAGTTGGTGCAAAAAGGGAGACATACAGAGTTATTCAAAGAGCTCTGAATTGTGACCGAACAGTGAAATTCAGCGTACGCTTAACTTTCCTGGCCATTCGGCTATCCAGGGAGCAGGCAGTATGCCAAATCCTGACGAATTGCCTGCACATATGGTGCCTGTTCGTTGCCTGTTCGAGGGCAGTGAATTCCCCATAGTGAAGCAATGCTTCGTCTATTCAGAGAACACAAAACAGCAGTGAAAAGTTGCCGAAATGCCCTGTTGTTCGGTGGTTTCATTCGGCAGATTTATTCAGGAGAATCCCATGGGCTTCAATGTTAGAAATATTCCCGTTTTAATTCGATATCTAATAAACCGTTGATTATAATATTCTGCAGTAAAAAGTCTATAGATTTATTTATTTTTTTAGGATCTTTTTGGGATTTTTCTGTTTTTTTTTTTTTTTTTTTTTTGCAAAAAAAAATCGGGATTTTTTTTAAATCGTTTTTTCTGTAGCAGCCCTTTTTATTATCATTCATTGGATCTTATTTGTCAATTTCAGACATTTTCGTTCTGTTGTTTGTTTGCAAACAGCGTTTCACTTTGCAAACATTCAAGCGTTTTTTTTTGGGGGGGGGTTCACTCCATTCGTCTGCGGTGTCGGGTTTTTCCGGAGGCTGCGCTACGCTCTGACCGGCTGCCCGGGTCTCTCCAGTGTGTTCGGCGGGGTTAATCCAGATGTTTTTGCGGGTTTCGGTGTGCGTTCGGTGGGTTTGAGGCGTCTTTTCCCTGCACTACGACGGCCCTGTGATGCTTGCTGAATACACCGTAGGGTCACCGAAATGGGATCGCCAAATCACACCGAATTGAAGAGAACAAAAAGTCACCGAACGTGCAGTGACTTTTCGATTCTCTTTGAATAACCTGTTTGTTACAAAATATGCAAATGCCAGTCTTGCGTACATTCTCTGTTTACCACACTTATTTTGAGGTAGGTGCTTTATTAGTGGCTGGCAGGCATGTATGGGCCATAGGTACTATAGGGAGATTCCCGGTGGTCTGATGGCTCAGTGTGAATGCTGTTTCACCGCCTGGCTCACACTGCTCATAATTGGTAAGGTGAGAACTCCCTCAACGTCTGTATAACAGACGCAGTCTGATATTGCAGCCACCGTGCCGGCGAGACCCGCTGCGCATCTGCCTTACCTTAAGACATGGTGCGCACTCAACCTCAGTGCCCTTGCGGTGCTTTACCCAATCGCTCTGCAGCAACGCCGGTATCTGTATAGCGATTGGTTGAGCAATCCATATATTATTTTTGTGCGTATTTGCATAATTAAATTGGGTCGGTCTGGGTGAAGTCCAGGGCTGATTTTATGTCCCAGTCCAGCCCTGGTGGCTGGTCCTGGAACTAGGTGGAGTCACAGACTTATGTCGGCAGCAGCAGTGCCGCTGGACGCTGGTATTGGATCCTGGAGCCCATAGGCATCCATGGAGCCCACCCCGTCCTAGGTGTGAGCTCTGCGCAAGCTCATACTCGCAGGATCGCACAGAAGTCATAGATGCATTGAAAAACTGGAAACTATTTGTACAGCACAGCTTGCAGCAAGAGTGGAATAGCAATTCCTGATTTTGAAATAACTTCTGGTGACATTATGTATAAAATCTCCAGTCTTGGTGTCAAATATTTAATTGGGCACTTTATGTACAAATTATGGTGGTACCGATGTTCAGATACTTGCGTAATGTCACTTGCCTTTTTAGATTTTCCTTCTGCATAGCCAGTCACCTTAATTGCGACAGTGGTAAATATCAGTGCTTTGTGATCACTCCTATAGTCTTAAATAATTTTGTCCTATCTTTATAATGTTTTCAAAAATAAACTTTGTTTTAAAAGGATATACGCATTTAGGGCCATATTACATAATTGGTGCTATCTTAACCAGAGCTGTTGTAAACTGAAAACCTCCATAGGATATAATGGCTCTGGGACGTTTACAACAGCTCTGGTTAAGTTAGCACCAACTATGTAATATGGCCCTCACGGTTTTATTCTGACGTTTTAACCTGTGGGCACCCATTTTTCGTTCATTGCCAGTCTTACTAAGCTGTGTTCTGACCTTTTTGTGAGCTCTAGCATCAGCGTTGAAGGACTTAGGCTAGGGTCAGACTAACGCATTTTTCGCGTTGTCCGTGAAAAAGTGCGTTCGAACGAATGGACTTTTTTTTCACGGAATACGCAATAGCGGTCATACGATGCGCATTTTCGTCCATGATTTTGTACGGATCATCAATAAAACCCTTTTTGCGTCTGGACGTTATGTTGGCCGGACATTAGCAGTGTCTGACGTCTCCTATTCATGCACACACGCCGCTAGCGGACGCAGCGCACTCTGTACGTCAGTACTAGCAGTTTGACGTTCTCGAAAAAATGCGTCCCTTTGCCACCTGCGTTGCGCAGCCAGACTTTCGTGCGGCCGTTCTTCGTATGCTGCCCAGCATTGGACGTCATTTGCTGCTAGCACGGCCGTGATTTAGTGCGGATAAACGCATGTTAATACTGCGTTAGTCTGACCTTAGCCTAAAAGCCCAGTGCTATATAACTTGGCTATGATTTTATGTATATTCTTGAGCAGTTTGGTATTCTTTATTTTTTTTACAAAAAAATGAAGTTTTTTTTTTAGCGGTAAAGGTAACTTAAGCCATAAAATAGGAAATAAATTGTTCTGCAAGCTACTAGCTCCTGCTTTACTCATTTTCCCCTTGAGTGCAAGTCATTCCGGCTTGACTATGTATATAGCCTGGTAACATTAACTAAAGACCCGTAATTGACAAATTTACGCTAGATAAATGCATGTTGGTCAATCCCGAACAAACTAATTCCAGATGTAGGAAATAGCTGTAGAAGCAGAATTAGA
This sequence comes from Leptobrachium leishanense, assembly GCA_009667805.1. Lineage (NCBI taxonomy): Eukaryota > Metazoa > Chordata > Amphibia > Anura > Megophryidae > Leptobrachium > Leptobrachium leishanense. Next base: position 58,191,779 of record CM019069.1, on the reverse strand, counting down.
ATAGTAATGCCAAAAATGCTGTCTAATCACAGTAACGTTTTATTCGAAGCTGGACTGTGACTTTTAACAAGATTTAAATGTTGTAAACAATGGAAAAAATAATCCTATTTAAGTATCGTGGAGGGTATTTCATTCTATATCTCCACAATACCCTTACCTACACCTTACATAATATTTTATCCATGAGTAACCTGAACAAGCAGTTTATTTTACACCAGTGTGTACAGGCCTGGTTTAACATAGGGCTACTGAAGCTGCAACCTTTGGCCAATTTGGTTAAAACTTCACTATTTGCCTCCAAACTGGGATAAGCACAATAAGGATGAGGGAGGGTATGGCAGAGACGCAATGTTTTGTTCATAAGAGAGGGAGGAGCCTGCAATGTGGAGAAGAGTGCTGGGGCAGGGGCCATCCAAAATCTTCAGCTCAAGAACCATGAAGTCAAAGGTTGAGAAGGTCAATCTCTTGACCTATCACTCAGATACACCAAAGTGTCCATAAAACTTGTATCCTGTGAGTGACCGGATTGATACTTCATCAACCTGTAGAAGGTCAAGATATTACTTATCAACCTTTGATATCTTACTTTTTTTAATCTGTGACACTGAAATCCTTTTAAGAGAACACTTTTGAAAACCATTTTAGTGCGTTTAATCAGATTTCCGTCGCACTGCTTAAGTTATCCTGTTTTTTCTGCAGTAGCAGTCATTCTTTTATTAGCTGTGTACGTGTTACAGACTTAAATAATCCATTGTTACTTTACCTTACAGTTACGTTGTGATCTCAGGTCGAGTAGCTGTTATATTTGGGTGGCGTGATCTTTTTCAGTTTTTAATTATGGAGGAAAAAAAAAACTATAGATCCAATTACTCATTCAGCGCTAACAACTTGTCTGGGAAATCTTTGCAAATTCTATTCCTCTTGATGAAGTAAGGAAATAATTAAATATTGTGTGCGACAGCATTTCATGCCTCACTGAGGAGTATTAATAAACATTTCTTGTTTTTCTCAACTTCTTCGCAACACATTACTTGGTTCCTTTGAGATCTTATGTGTATTTAACATGGACAGTTCTATTGAGTTTGTCTTTCTCAAACAATGGTTATTCCATGGTCTGAGTATTGAGGACCATATGATAATAAATGCAAAAACAATCATTGACCCTTAAGACAGTTGATTGACATGGTCAGTTTTAAAGGTCTTTATTGGGGATTTTGCAAGAAAGTCAAAATAGTAACACCTAAATCTACATAAATGTTACTCTTTTCAAACCACATCCTTCCATGGTCAAAGTGTATACAGTTGTGTTCAAAATTATTCAACCCCCACTGAAATTGAGTGTTTTGGCCAGTTTGACATTGATTATGATCATTCAGTCATCTTGCTTACAATTAAATCAAAGAGGCATGTGTAGGTCAGACAAATATAACATAACATTTATAATGAAATAACCACAAATGTCTTTTCTGTGCTCACATCATTATCAGTTTTATTCAACCCCCAAGTGACATTCAATCTTAGTACTTAGTACAACATCCTTTTACAGTTATAACAGCTTTTAAACATGAAGCATAGCTTGACACAAGTGTCTTGCAGCGATCTACGGGTATCTTCGCCCATTCGTCATGGGCAAAAGCCTCCAGTTCAGTCACATTCTTAGGCTTGCGCACTGCAACTGCTTTAAGTCCCACCAGAGGTTCTCAATCGGATTTAAGTCAGGTGACTGCGATGGCCACTCCAAAATGTTCCAGACTTTAATCTGCAACCATGTTCTAGTGGACTTGGAGGTATGCTTGGGATCATTGTCCTGTTGAAAGGTCCAACGTCTCCCAAGCCTCAGGTTTGTGACGGACTGCATCACATTGTCATCCAATATCTCCTGGTACTGAAGAGAATTCATGGTACCTTGCACACGCTGAAGCTTCCCTGTACCTGCAGAAGCAAAACAGCCCCAAAGCATGATTGACCCCCTGCCATGCTTCACAGTAGGCAAGGTGTTCTTTTCTTCATAGGCCTTGTTCTTCCTCCTCCAAACATAGCGTTGATCCATGGGCCCAAACAGTTCTAATTTTGTTTAATCCGTCCACAGAACACTATCCCAAAACTTCTGTGGTTTGTCCACATGACTTTTGGCATACTGCAGTCGACTCTTCTTATTCTTTGGAGACCGCAAAGGGGTGCGCCTGGGAGTTCTGACATGGAGGTCTTCATTACGCAGTGTGTGCCGTATTGTCTGAGCTGAAACGTCAGTACCCACATCTGACAAATCTTTTCTCCGTTCCTCAGCAGTCACATGGGGACTTTTCTTCACTCTACGCTTCAGGTAGCGCACAGCAGTCGAAGTCAGCATCTTCTTTCTGCCTTTGCCTTGAATTTGCGAATGATGCTTCCTATGGTCTCTCTTGGTATGTTTAACATCTTTGCAATCTTCTTATAGCCATTGCCCTTCCTGTGAAGAGTAATCACCTCTTCTCTTGTCTTCGTGGACCATTCTCTTGACTTCACCATGTTTGTAACCACACCAGTAAATGTCTAGAAGGAGCTGAGTATCACAGTCATTTTAAAGCTGCCTAATTGGTGCTTATTATGCTTTATTGCTGCTCCGTGACATCCACAGGTGTTTTCAATACCTGATTGAAAACACTTGAATGAACCTCTGTTCTTCAGAGTGGTAGTCTTTAAGGGGTTGAATAATTGTGTCAATGAAGAATTCACAAAAGAAACATTTACTACTGTATTACAAAACCAATTGATGTCATTTTAGTTGCATATGGTTCTTTAAAATGTCCTTGTAGGATTTCATTCTGAATACAATTACAAATGTACACTAAATTCCCTAAAACCCTTTACAGCATTGGGGGTTGAATAATTTTGAACACAACTGTACATCCTAGCACCTTACTGTCAAGAATTGGGCATCACACAAGGATTGAGGGCAAACACATCCAGAATTCAGCAACAAATGCTAAAAATGTTTAGGACAATGGTCACATGTCCAGTGCTTTGAATTTGAAGGATATCCTTCGTTATTACTGTTTTTCATTGCGTCAACATTTATTCTATGTGGAGTGAAGAATGTCTCTGGCTCAAAGCACTCTGCGCGTAGTCAAACAGGCATGGACTCGATTTCTATATGCCAATTTTTATTATTTTAATTGGCGAGCTGTGAAATTCCTAATTACTAATGCTTTGATGCACACCAGTGCCCAAGAATCTGCTTTATTCAGGTTAAACAATGAGTGGAAACCGCGGAATACTCTTGACCGCTTAGGCATGGTACCTCACACCCCTTCCCATGCCCTTTAACAACCCAAATAACTCACACATTTTTCCGTTGGAAAGGGTATAGGTCACAGCTTTATTAAAGAATCAAGCAACTTATGTAACCGTAATTATGACCCAAACGCATAACGCGGAAGGCAGTTTCCACTTACACCAAACAAGAGCTCGTCATCCTGCAGAGGCTGAACCCTGCAGGACTCGTCTCCCCAGTGCCTCACCAGTAGGTGGCTTATCAATTATTCCTCCACTGGCAAGGACTCCCACAACTGTGACTTCACCTGAAAGCAACCCAACCCAGGGCGGGCGGGTGGGAAAGTCTTTTTGCCAGCTATCGGGCGCAAAGAGGTAGGGCTCGCCCCTCCTCAGCCTTAAGTACCCCTGCTGCCACAATGTTGCAGCTGTCCCTCGCTCTGACAATTGCCAGTCCTTACTGTCCAGACCATGCCCACTGTCATGTTCCCCCTCCCGAATTGGTCCGAGGGATACGTATAGCAGTGTTTCTCAAACCTGTCCTCGGGACCTGCTGACGCACCAGGTTTCAGGTCCCACTAACGGGCCAGGATTGTGAGATATGTGAAGCACAGCACATGTGATATGATTTGCTGCTCAGTGATTGCAGGATTCAGTCTGCATTTCCCCAAGGTGATCTGCAAAATCCTGGTTGAGGGTCCTGAGGACAGGTTTAAGAAACACTGCTCTATAGTACGGTTATGGCTTAACATTGTTCCAGCAAAATGTGAACAACCACATAGATGCTCATTCAAAATATATAAACAGAATAGGAGGTATGGCTAAAGAGTATACAACCGATATGCCTACTGCAAAGTACTGCTGTGTTGTTTGATAAAAATGTAACTGCATTCATGTTAAATCACTTCTTGTGTGATGGAACCAAGGGACAAGTTGAGGGGATGTATCGGAATGTGGTTACTCCAGTTTTTTTTCTAGGTGAACGGACTTCCCATTGGGCCCACACACTGAAAAGCTTTGGTTTTTCTTAAGTCAGAATTATCAGCATAATTCCCCAAAACCCAGCCTGTTTTATAAACCCTGTTAATTTTCCGTGCGTACCAGTATGGGCAAGATGCAAAAAAATAAAAAGATAGGACTGGGTTGGAGGCTATGTATTTTTTATTTTGTAGTTGACCAACTTCTTCATAAATGACATACTGCAATCCTTTGCTAGCTAAAGATCGAATGTCGTAAGTGGATGACAGTCAATGTTGTGGGTTGCATAACAGATTGTGGTTGATCTAACCTCTTTCTTTCACTTCTCCAGCTTATCGCGGTGTTTGACGAATATGATGCAAACAGCCGAAATAGAGGCTCCCCTGCCAACGCAGATCGTCTCAGCCCAGACCCCTTTGAAGCAGAGCTAACTGCTCAGCTCCCTGCTTTTCAGCCCCATCGAGGAGAAATTGAAGTCACACCTTCTGCACTGAAGCTTGGTATGCCGAATTTCCAATTTAACACCATTTCTCATTTTATTTGCTTCGTTTAATTGGCTGAAAATGTTTGCTTTTTTTTTTCTTCAACGTTTCACTTCTACAAGTTGCCATCAACAAAATATTTCCATTATCACTCAATCTACAAATTTATTTTGTTTTTTTAACACGTGGATTACATTAAAAATTTATTTTTGTCGTTAGAATTGCATGCTGTGTTTATGCCAACATTAACCCCTTAATGATGGGTCACTCCCATCGGGAGGGGGTTAATGCCGGCGAGGAGGTGTACAAGTACGCCTCTCCTCAGGTGTCGATGCGCATCATTGGCTGCAGGAGGATGGCCTCAGTTCAGGCATTCTCTCTGCAGCCAACGGTGTGTGTCGGCTGCTGGGAGACAGCCCACTGAAGTCAGCAGAGTGTACTAGTATGCCCCGTGTCTTCAAGTCTCACCCGCCGTATGGACGGCATGGTAAGTTGCGTGGTGGCAAAGTGTTAAACAATGTTTGTGTCATGGTGTATGACAAGATTTTGTTCAGATTTCCCAGAAACCTATTGCAGCTCAGGATGGTTCTAGCCTGTTAGAACAATAGAATCTTCGCCTTAGAATGGTGCAATAGAGGATTGTATCTGAAAGTTTCAAGTTCCTATTTGGTCTCCCACTAGAGATAATTAACACGAAAGTGAGTGGAGACCAGGAAAAACAATGGCACTTTCTCATCTGCGCAAAAAAGAGAGGCCTCAAGCCAAAAATGTTCTGCATACATACTATACTTATCCAGCTAGACCCTAAAAACTAATTAGGACTGAAATTCGAACACTTAAAATTGCTGAAGGTTCCATTTGTAAGGTCGATAGTGACCAAAACATTAGCAGGGTTATTCAGAGAGAGGTGAAAACCTTGAGAATGACTGGAGAATTGAAAATTCTAGGTCAAAATAGTCAAACCAGAAAATTTCCCCCATTTATCTCACTTTCCAAATTGGCTATTTGGTCTAGATTGTTCTCTTCTCCTGCTAATTCTCAAGGTTTTCACCCCTCTCTGAATAGCCCTGATAGTCTTTAGCAAAATGAATGCGCAAAATGTTTATATATGTACTTTTACCTTGTAATGTGCTCCAGAGATCACATCTTCTAAAGAGCTAGGACCTTCTTGGGCTGAGATAGTGAGGTTTCTGTAATTCTCTGTATAACCAATATTTGTTGTGTAAAAATGACACAAAGTTGGCTGCTGTGGTTAAAACAAGTATAAATTTAACTTAAAAAAAAAACCAAAAACTTTACAATACCAAAATAAAGAGGTTATCACTCAAAAATGGGAAAAATTAAAAACTTAAGCGGCCACCTTCTTAATCAATAGACCACTTGAAATGGGTGGACCCTTTTTTGTTGATAAAAGTGTAAGCCTTATCCACTCGATTTGCCACAATACACCTAAATTTCCAATAACTGTCCTGTCGGATGTGCGAATTTGTCAACCCATACTTACAAAAGAGTAAAATATTATTTGCAGTTCTCGTTTGAGCTATTATTTTATAGTATCATTCACCTGTAGTAGTGCAGCCTGTACTTTGCAGAACGACCAGACAATTTGAATAGCTAAAAGACAGCTATATGATCTGAACGATGCCATCGAGCCCGAGAGTACACTGCGAGCGAGAAGAAGAGAGTCTTGTAATACACTGTTTATAGAGCATCTCTATTTGTTCTCATTGTCTGCCCTTCAGAACATAAGGATTACCTGTCTCTGCTTGTTCTCTCAAGCAGGATCTGAGGCCTGGGTCAATGATCATCCCTCGGTTTCCTCCCGATGCTTGCATTTTATTTGACTTTTGCTGATTTCTATATTTTCCGTGCCGGCGTCTCTTGGCCAGAGCTATTTTTTTATCTACCGACAATATGTGGAAATATCAATACATTTACAAGTCATTGTTTTTTATCCTATTATACACAGATTTCCTTTTTCCTCCCCAACCCATTATTTCCTCTCTTCTGTAAGAGATATAAAATATATGTATATATTTTCGTGTTACCGTGTGCTATAAATTGTATTAAACCCCATATTTGAATGAAACCTGGCCTGAACATATACGCACTTGCTCTGAGCACAATGAAATTCCAAATTACTCTGGCGATTTTCTGTTTTATACCCGTCAGACAGAATCTGAGCTTTAGTTGTTGGTAATAACACAATTTGCAGTGTTACAGTGTATTGTTAAATGGGCTAATGGTAATCAGGGATTTGATTATCTCCGTAGCAGACTTGCATTTACAATTGAAAGAGCTAATTAGAAAGGAAATGCTAAACTGTATTATAGTATGGATTCTAACTTGAACTTATTGTATTGTTTGGATGCGTGCAGGGAATGTGATGGTACGGGGTTCATGTGCTATAAATGGTTGGCTCGTTTTGACTGGTGCAGGCCGGGGAGATTATTTACTAACCTGAGAATTGGTGGGGTATTTTATTACGTGTTGTAAATTCGAAATAAAGAATAACGAAGCTCCAACAAGACCAGCAGTGAGAAAATAAAGCTTGCGAGGGTCCGGAGGACAGGCAACAGCACTAGAGGCCTGCTCTACGGTGGGGCCCGCTCAGGTCTCCCAAGGTTGTAGATCGATTGTGCTTTTACAGGGATGACTGCTCCTTATGCAAATCAGACGCTACCACCCAGAAAGGGTGGCCAGTACTGAAATACAAAGGACATCATGCCTGCACAAGAGATGCAGCAACCCCCGACAATCGTTTCGGCCTTGCTAGGCTTCGTCAGTGTATAGCTGACACCCCTCTAGGCACCTCGAGCAAAGGGTCCACCTCCTGGATTACCCTTTATACATGTAGATAATACCAGAGTTAGTGGCCACAAAACTGCCGTTCTTCACAAATACACCTTTTGAAAAATATACCCTTGACCAGTCTAGCCAAAAACCAATGGGTGATACTTGTCCTAATGCGCTACCCTAAAAACCCATTTGATGACTTTATCTTAACATTACAACAATAACTAACGGGTCTGTTCACTAAAAGGTGAAACTCAGGAGAATTGACAGAAATGAACAATCTAGAAAAATTGACGATTTTGAAAGTGAGATAAATGGGAGAATTTTTCTGTTTTGGTGATTTTGATCTAGAATTCTCACTTCTCCAGTCATTCTCAGGAGTTTCACCTTTAGTGAATAAACCTGAAAGTAAATAGTAAATATTGAATTTGAACACTTGATATTAGTGAATGTTTTGAGATGGAAGTGACCCACTGTGATATAAAAATACTTCTTCCATGGCTGTTACTGTGTTCACTGAGGGTTAGGAGTCCATCATGACACTTGGTCCAGGGCTGACAGAATATAGGATAGATTTTTTTCATCTTGCCAGCCATTGCAGTCAAAGTTTTCTGGGGATTGTAGGCCATCAAAGCCTGGGGAGGCAGAGTTGGAGGTCCCTGCTCTACAAACCCTAATTGTGCAGCTTTTAGTTGTTGTTTTTTGTGTGTCATAGGACATATGACTCCTCGTATGAATTCCTCAATCAGCAGATTAGTGAATCATTCTATGCCCTGTGTGTCCCATAGCAAAGCTTGAGTAGAGAAAGTTCATGTGAAATCGGCAAGGCCATCATTACATAGAGGCAAAGGGCACAGATGCCAAGGGACAAAGGGTCTTCTGGGTCTGAAGTGACCTGTTCATGGTAATTAAATAACTGTTTTTTAAAAATAAGTTTGACTTCTGCGATGGGGAGGGAGAGGGAGAAGTTTTAAATGTCACAAGTAGTTTCGGGGGCTGGGGAGGAAAACTCTAGTTATCTTTATATACGAAGAAGTTTTCAGTATTTTTATTTACACCCACCTGCATTATTGCATTTAAATACAATTTTTTTTTATGTTTTGTGGATTTTTCCCATGATGCAACATTGCCAAAATCTTATGCGTAGTGTTATTTTACAGCTGTGGTGTAGCTTCTACTCTATTTAACCCCTTCACGTTAAAGATAACTCAGGACTTTAAAGGTCCCCGATATTAAGTTATCTCGATCTGCAGCTCTGAAGGACAAAAGCAAATGAAATTTGTTTGCTGCAAATGAATTTCGTTTGGGGGTCACCTTTTGCAACCCAAAAGCAACATTTCTAATGCCTGAGGTGCTAAAACACTTTAAAATTGGCTGAAGAATGCCCTGACATATCTGGCTTTTAGCAGCCGATGCAGGGAACCACAAGCTGCAGCTCAAACTGCTGTAACTTCATTTAGCCAGTAGATGGCACCATGTGTCTGCCAAATAGGTTCTTACAGTAATAAACTGGGAATATTACCAAATATTTCTTAATGTATGATTTAAAAATTGTCAGGAACCAGTGTTTTTTTTTTTTAATGTTTTTGTGGAAAATCACTTGGTAGTCAATCAATGAGGTGAAGGAAGGAATGTTTAGATAAGGCAGCAGGGGACTATTGTGTGGTGTAGAACATGAGATAAGACATGGTAGCCGAATGACATAAAACAGGGAGCTTAAACCACCTTATCGACCCCCTGGTGATGTCCTCTGCATACATCACACACCATGCAATGCTGTGAGCTGGTTTCCATGACTACAGACCTATTGATTCCATTCTATGCTTAATACCACACAGTGAGGAACACGTGATGTAAAGCTACTGTGGGGGGACAGTCACAAAGTCTAAAAAAAAATGGAAGCACGTAGCGGCGCATATAGAGTAAAATATCTTCTTAACCTTTTACCGCCGTGGGGCGTAATATGCCTTCCCTGTGGGGTTTGGTACTGAAAGCCACGGGGCGGCATAGCAAACCCTGCTGGCGTTTATTGTCCGCAACAGGCCCGTCCAGCAGGCCAGTGGAGGGGAAAACTGCAGCAGCCGGCAAGCGGGGCGTTCTAGTACGCCTCGCCAGCGTTAATGCCCCCCACTGGGCACAATCCGACTGGCGGTAAAGGATTAACTAAACCTAAGGGAGAAAAACAAAGAACATTTCATTTTTTGGTGGTAGTGGCCATTTAATTATGATTATTGATTTAACACACAATATTAAGATTAGTAATTGCACAGCCAGACATATTTGTATGCAAAAAGGTACATTTTATTATTATTTATGTCTTTCTGCCTCTTACAGAATAACGACTTAAAAATGTTCCAGCCGACCTAAAGAGAAGTTTTAGAAAGGAAATTTATCTCCACCGCTAGGAAACAAAAAAAACGTATTTGATATATTTTATGTTGTACTGATGCAGAAATGTTTATTGCAGACCGCATACTCACAGCCTTGAGCTGCCGCATTGCCCGGGCACCGTTATAACAGTGGCGAGGGCACAGATTTACGAAGGAAAGCACCACATAAAAAAAATAATAATCTATGCACATCTGACCGGTGACCTCCCTTGTTGACCACTAAGTTACAAGATTTATTACAAAGATCCTCTTGATGTATTTTCCAGCTTAAAAAGTCAAAGAAGGAATGTAGGACTAAGTAGTTCTATGTGTGTAGTTGTGTTACAGAAATAGAGGAGTGCACGCGCTGTATATGCACAAACTGAGCCACCCACCTCGCTGGTCCAAAAGGAACGTATCTGGTATTGAATGCCTTTGAACTCATAATCTAAGCGTGTAATCGCTTCCCGAATTCTTTTGTATCTTTTGTAATCAATCGTGGATGTGAAGATATGCGTGCAGGTCTTAGAATTGCTGTAATTACAACTGTCACTATGCAGTTCGAAACATTTTCATCCTGTGAAGGTTCAGTCAAACTCTGTGTTCTATAAATTTGGAAGCTAATCCTTTTTCTCCGTGCCATGATATGACCAGAGTCGCACAGTAATCTGTACAGTCAGCTTATAACATATATGGAGAAACTCCCAAAATCATGAGCGCGAAAGCGTGTGTATCATAGGCCTTCGAAGACCATATTTTAAGTTGTGCACACAGGTTTATAATTTCCAAGATGCAAATAATTACTGTTAATTGTAACTCCTTACCGCCAGGTGGTTGTGCACGGAGGGGCATACTAGTATTCTCCGCTTCCCTGCTGCTGCGGCGGGCCCCTCCTCCAGCGTGCCTACGCAGCTGACGCATGGTGCATGTCATTGGCTGCAGGGGGGATGGCCTAAGTTCAGGCCATCCCGCTGCAGGTAATGAATGACGTGCGTCGTGTGCCAACTGGTGGACGGGCCTGTCACTGCCCATAGACGCCAGAAGGGCATGCTATGCCACACTGCGGCGTACAGTCCCATCAGGGGGCAGCATTAACAGCTTAATAGTTTTTATCATGAACAAAATAAGAAACGCCAAAAAGTGTAGATAAGGACCTAAAAGGTTTAAAGCAGGAGCAATTCATGGAGGAGGCACACACATATATCTACAGTTGTGTTCAAAATTATTCAACCCCCACTGAAATTGAGTGTTTTGGCCAGTTTGACATTGATTTTGATCATTCAGTCATCTTGCTTACAATTAAATCAAAGAGGCACGTGTAGGTCAGACAAATATAACATAACATTTATAATGAAATAACCACAAATGTCTTTTCTGTGCTCACATCATTATCAGTTTTATTCAACCCCCAAGTGACATTCAATCTTAGTACTTAGTACAACATCCTTTTACAGTTATAACAGCTTTTAAACGTGAAGCAGAGCTTGACACAAGTGTCTTGCAGCGATCTACGGGTATCTTCGCCCATTCGTCATGGGCAAAAGCCTCCAGTTCAGTCACATTCTTAGGCTTGCGCACTGCAACTGCTTTCTTTAAGTCCCACCAGAGGTTCTCAATCGGATTTAAGTCAGGTGACTGCGATGGCCACTCCAAAATGTTCCAGCCTTTAATCTGCAACCATGCTCTAGTGGACTTGGAGGTATGCTTGGGATCATTGTCCTGTTGAAAGGTCCAACGTCTCCCAAGCCTCAGGTTTGTGACGGACTGCATCACGTTGTCATCCAATATCTCCTGGTACTGAAGAGAATTCATGGTACCTTGCACATGCTGAAGCTTCCCTGTACCTGCAGAAGCAAAACAGCCCCAAAGCATGATTGACCCCCCGCCATGCTTCACAGTAGGCAAGGTGTTCTTTTCTTCATAGGCCTTGTTCTTCCTCCTCCAAACCTAGCGTTGATCCATGGGCCCAAACAGTTCTAATTTTGTTTCATCAGTCCACAGAACACTATCCCAAAACTTCTGTGGTTTGTCCACATGACTTTTGGCATACTGCAGTCGACTCTTCTTATTCTTTGGAGACAGCAAGGGGGTGCGCCTGGGAGTTCTGGCATGAAGGCCTTCATTACGCAGTGTGCGCCGTATTGTCTGAGCTGAAACGTCAGTACCCACATCTGACAAATCTTTTCCAGTTCCTCAGCAGTCACACGGGGACTTTTCTCCACTCTACGCTTCAGGTAGCGCACAGCAGTCGAAGTTAGCATCTTCTTTCTGCCACGACCAGGTAGCGTTTCAACAGTGCCCTTTGCCTTGAATTTGCGAATGATGCTTCCTATGGTCTCTCTTGGTATGTTTAACATCTTTGCAATCTTCTTATAGCCATTGCCCTTCCTGTGAAGAGTAATCACCTCTTCTCTTGTCTTCCTGGACCATTCTCTTGACTTCACCATGTTTGTAACCACACCAGTAAATGTCTAGAAGGAGCGGAGTATCACAGTCATTTTAAAGCTGCCTAATTGGTGCTTATTATGCTTTATTGCTGCTCCGTGACATCCACAGGTGTTTTCAATACCTGATTGAAAACACTTGAATGAACCTCTGTTCTTCAGAGTGGTAGTCTTTAAGGGGTTGAATAATTGTGTCAATGAAGAATTCACAAAAGAAACATTTACTACTGTATTACAAAGCCAATTGATGTCATTTTAGTTGCATATGGTTCTTTAAAAAGTCCTTGTAGGATTTCATTCTGACTACAATTACAAATGTACACTAAATTCCCTAAAACCCTTTACAGCATTGGGGGTTGAATAATTTTGAACACAACTGTATGTGTGTGTATATCTTTGTGTGTGTATATCGTTATTACTTTTTTCCCAGGAATGTTACGTTTTAAAACTAGACATTACGGGGTTTATGTTGTACATATCTACAGCTCACGGCCTCCAACTGTCCAGTCAAAAAGGCAGTCCATCCTGAAAAGGGGTCATGTCCCGCAGTCTAGCCGAGAAAGCATAAAGTACAGAGCAATGTTCTAAGAAGCAATCATACATAGGGGGCAGATACACTCTAAAGTGCAACAGGTAGTAGGGTCTTGCCAATTCCTGAACTGAATACCAGCAGAAAAAAAAAATGCCCTCTGGGGTGCTTAAAATGTCTGTTTTTTGGATGCCCCACACACCATAGATGCAACATTTTAGCTGCTTGGGTTTCCTCAGCTTGAGGAAAGCCGAGAGAAAAAACGTTGCTTGATTTGTGGTGGTTGAGGCATCCAATAAACCGTCGACTTTAAGATACCCACGAGCGCTTAATAAGATCCTTATTTACAGTAAAACATGCAACCTCCGTAATATAAATTCTCGCTTCTCTCGTTCCTACTTTAATATTTGACTTATTACAGTACAAATTTGCAGGTTATAAATATATTTCCAGTTTCACAAAAAAACACGCAAGCCCAAGATTTACAGAAAGACTAGCATTTACAGTGAAACGCGCAGGTCTGGAATATACAGTAAGATGTGCTTTTACAGGGCTTTACAGTAAGACTCAAATTTGCAGGACTTCATATTAGAACCCGTAAGTCGGGATTTAGTTTTAATATGCACAAGTACGAAAATTACAGTGAGCGGACGAAACCCTAAAAACGCATCCGTGCACACGTATTTACACTTTCGTTTTTTTGGCTTTTTAACTTAAACGGGACGTTTTCGAAATAAGGCTCTGGCCAAAATTTTAATTGAATCCGCTGATATTTTGAAAACAAAAAAAAGAGGATAGAATTAAATGGAGCCTTCAGTCTGAAAAACGCTTGTAACAGGGAATTATACATTCAATTCTCTCAAATGAACGGCTTCTTCTTGGAAAGACTGCTTACATACATGCTGCATATTATTCGTTTTTATAGATCAATAGAACAGATATCTTTCTTGAAGAGCCTATAAATAAAGTGTTTATGAACCATAACCACAACTATTCTATAGTTTATTAATGCCGTCTTTCCGAAATGAAGACCTTTTTTTTACCCCTCTCTTTTATGAGCTCCTACCACCCCCAAAAAACACACGTCAGCAATTTGTAGACAAGAACATTTCACCTATAAGAATTACAAGGTCAGATTGCTAAAAGATAGTTTAACTGTTCTTTTACACAGAATATTAAAATGGATTTACAATCTAAGCGTTATTCTTGTTAAGTGATCATGCACTCGGAGTGACTGTTGTGTTTTTTGGATTCGGTCTCAAGAACTTGGAAACATGAACAAGTAAGGCTAGGGTCAGACTGAGGCAGTGCGAACGCGCGTTCTGGCGCACATAATCACGGCCGCACTAGCAGCAGATGCCGGGCAATGACGGCCAATATACGAAGTACGGTCGCACAAAAGTCCGGCTGCGCAACGCAAGTGGAAAATGAACGCATTTTTTCGAGAACGTTAAACCACTAGTACTGACGTACAGAGTGCGCTGCGTCCGCTAGCGGCGTGTGTGCGTGAATTGGAGACGTCAGACGCTGCTAATGTCCGGCCAACATAACGTCCAGATGCACAAAGTGTTTTATTGAAGATCCGTACAAAATCACGGATGAAACTGCGCATCGTATGACCGCTATTGCGTATTCCGTGAAAAAATACGTCCATTCTTCGAACGCACATTTTCACGGACAACGCGAAAAATGCGTTAGTCTGACCCTAGCCTAAATGTGCTAAACAGGAAGAAAATCTCAGAGTAACCTCTAGGCTTTTGCACCGATTTTTTTTTTTTTTTTTTTTTTTTTTTTTTCGGTTCGTTCGGATTTTGTAAATTTTCGTTTCGACTCGTTTCGGCCGATTTTCGTTTCGTTTTTCGTATCGACTTTTTTTTTTTTCGTGATTTCGGAAATTTTCGTGTTTTTCGGAACGTCTGTTCTCCTCGTTTCAAAGTGTCTCTTCGTTTTGACGTAAACTAATGGTTTTTCGGATATAATTATACGATACGATAATTCTGCCGATACGATAATTCTGCCATTGAGATTTCTCATGTTTTACAAGAAGGATACATTGAGATTTCTCATGTTTTACAAGAAGGATACATTGAGATTTCTCTGGTTTCCCGGGAAGGATACATTGAGATTTCTCATGTTTTACAAGAAGGATACATTGAGATTTCTCTGGTTTCCCGGGAAGGATACATTGAGATTTCTCTGGTTTCCTGGGGAAGGATACATTGAGATTTCTCATGTTTTACAAGGATACATTGAGATTTCTCTGGTTTCCCGGGAAGGATACATTGAGATTTCTCTGGTTTCCTGGGGAAGGATACATTGAGATTTCTCATGTTTTACAAGGATACATTGAGATTTCTCTGGTTTCCCGGGAAGGATACATTGAGATTTCTCTGGTTTTCCGGGAAGGATACATTGAGATTTCTCATGTTTTACAAGAAGGATACATTGAGATTTCTCTGGTTTTCCAGGAAGGATACATTTAGATTTCTCATTTTTTACAAAAAGGATACATTGAGATTTCTCTGGTTTTCCGGGAAGGATACATTGAGATTTCTCATGTTTTACAAGAAGGATACATTGAGATTTCTCTGGTTTTCCAGGAAGGATACATTTAGATTTCTCATTTTTTACAAAAAGGATACATTGAGATTTCTCTGGTTTTCCGGGAAGGATACATTGAGATTTCTCATGTTTTACAAGAAGGATACATTGAGATTTCTCTGGTTTTCCAGGAAGGATACATTGAGATGGGAATGATACAAAATTTAATTACAGAATCGGCGATATAAATACGATGTCCGAAATTACTGAAATGGAGCCGAAATCACGAATGGAACGAAAATGAATTTCGATTTTGCACAATTCTAGTCCATTAGAAAATTCCATAAAGTTTTCGTTTCGGCACGAAAATTTGTTCGGATCTGCCGTTTTCGGATCCGAAACTTTTTTGGAAAATTGTCCGAATCCGAATGCACGAATCTGGAAATTTCGTGAAAATTCCAAAACCCAAAACGCACTTCCCTAGTAACCTCTTTACATGATGTTTCTAGAATTTAATCGGCTTAAGGAAAGTCCTGAAAAGAGCCCACTGCATGACGTACAACTGTGCATGTAGATGTTTGTAGACCTGTAGCATGGGCTGACGTTATCTTCCGATAAAGTCTTCTAAAAAAAAGTCTTTATGATGATCTTGCACTCCCCATTATATATTCTTTTATCTGGTTTTTCCAGAAGTGGAATATCATGGAAAAACCCTGGACTGATAACTTGAATTCCAAATCTGCACTGTCCATGTGGTTGATTTATCTTTTGGTTTTGCAACACAAGACCACATCCTCCTAACAATCTCTTCCGGTTTTTTCGAGCCTACGTAAGGAAGTTAATATTCTGTACTGCACTTTTCTAGGATTGTAAACCTGTTATATGTCATTTCTCCCACCTCTCATGTACAGCCTGATTATTGCAAGAAAAAGTGCTTAACTTACATTGTGTACTTATGTTTTTTTATGTTGAACCACAACCTGTAACCGTAAAACTCCGTAAAGATCAGCTTATGGTCAAAATTAATGGAAACCCAATAATAATCCTGTGGAATAGGAGAGTGCCCAATGGTTTCTTTCCGTCGGTTGAATTTGGTTGCTTTCTTGATCTGGAAGCTTCCACCAAATTCTCAATATACAGTTTGCTTATACGATGTATACTTGTATTGATGCACAGGGACATTACAGGGGAGTGTGCTTGAGCAGTTGTTTTTGGTGTGTGGGTAAGTACCTCTTTTAAGCAATCATGGTGGACGCGCTTGTCAATAATTGCGTAGTGTTGCACCTCTAGAGCATTTCCATCCCATCTAATAAACTCTGTGTAGTGAAAGGAATGTGTTTGGGTTAGAACGTTGCTGCTCCCACTGTTTTTTTTTTTTATACCATTGGGCCCATTAACACTAATATTCCTGCAGTCCATTTTATTTCGGCAACATTTTTGGCCATTGAGGCTAGGGTCAGACGAGCGTGATTTCTACGGACTGTACGTCCGTGCACACGGACGTACGTTAGTACGGAAGACGCAGTAGTGGCCAGACAGTCCGTTTTTTTCACTGACGGATATATTTTGACGGATGTAGGAGGGAAAATAAATTAGAAAGCAAAACCATTTTGTCCGTGAAAAATGCTGAACGTATAAATGCAGTCCGTCTGACCACGTTCCATCACTCACACACAAAGCTATGCAGACGTTGCGGACGCAGCGCACTTTGTGCGGCCGTTCTAGCGGTTGTACGTTCTTGCCTGCCTTGCGTCCGTGGGCCACGGCCGTTGTGCGTCTGCAGTTCAGTGCGGACGTACTTCGTGTAACGGGCTCCGATGGGCTTCCTGTCATGCTATCACGGACGTACTTTTAGGCGCAATCACGGACGTGAACACTACGCTCGTCTGACCCCAGCCTTAGATGAGGTACAATAACTGAGCTACATGTTCTTGAGACAGCATGAATAGTTTGAAATTGTTAAATTTGGAAGGAAAAGATTGAAATTAAAGCAAATGCCAAATCCTCAAATTTTAATGTTTGGGAATTTTTTTCTTTTTTCTACTAAAGAGGTTATCCAGAAATCACCGACATTTCGGTGCTCTCTCTCTTTCGGGCATCCTTAATTTGCTGACCCTGCGGTGAATTCTGCATTCACTGCAGGGTCCCGAAGTGCACCGAATCGTTGCACCAAACGCTGCCGATAACCCCGCCAAACACGGCCACAAACAACCGAAACGGCACCGAACGAATTTAAAAATGCCAAATCGATCCGATAAACCGCCGAACACATCCTCAAACCACTGAAAAACTGCCAAATCAATCCGCTGATCCGCCAAACGCTTCCTGAAAAAAGCCAACCAGTCGCTGAACAGGGGTAAAAAGCAAAAAAAAAACTAGCGCAAGAAAAATCCTGTAAATAATCTATAAGTTCTTATGAATAACAATAAAGAGGTCTGTTACAAAATAAAATGTAAAAAAAGTGGAATCAAAAATTTAGTCAAAAAAAATTCCTATAATACCATAAAAAATAGACTTTTTGCTGCAAATGAAACAAATAAATGGTTGAATAAATATTTAAGAAAAATGGTGAATTATTTTACATTGAAACCTATGGGATTCGCCCGTTAAAAAAAACCTGCCAAAAGAAACCACCAAAATTCAGGGCGTCTCAACAACTTTTTGGTGCTGTTCCGCGTTCTCTGAATAGATTAACTGTTACTTCTCTATGGGGAATTTCACTGCCGCCAAAAGTCACTGTATTTCGCTGCCATTTCACCAATATTTGACAAATTGCCAGCTTTTTAAATAGCCTGGACCCGAGGGAAACTGGACGGAGTGGCCGCCCCCCCCCCCCGGGAAGGTCTGAGAAGCCCGAACATAGCCGACTGGGCAAAGATTGCACTGTACAGGGAAATTCACAATTTGGTGCACTTGGAATAACCCCTTACTGACTTTGGGCTGCATTACATGAGATTGGGAATTTGAACATTTAGGGCAACAAAGCTGAGCTGAAGGAATATAGGAGTTTGTCGAATTTGGACCAATATGTAGTGATTCTAAAATGTAGAGCTTCACTTACAGTTCTTCAGTTAAAAAAAAAACAGTTTCTTCAGCTATTGTTATTTTGCAAGAATAAATCCTATTTGTGATAATTTTTATTTTTTTTTATAATATTCTATGGAAGATAAAAAGACAAACCATACAAGTTAAACTCTCATCTAAACTCTACCCCAAACTAGGTGCTCTGTACAGATACAAATCCTGCCTGAGCCCCGCGGTAAGAAAGCAGATTGTGCAACAAATGCAAATGCTTATGCCAGCCATTGAATGCGGAGATGTAGTGTATGCAGCTGCCCCTCAAACACACCTTCAGAAACTTACTACATTGTATAACTCATTCTGCCGCTTTGTGCTACAATGTAACTACATGACCCACCATTGTGACATGTTAAAAGACTAAACTGCCCATCGCTGGAATCTAGACGCACCCTTCACCTTTCCAACCTGGTGTTTAAGAGCTTTTCTGGGAAGCTGCCACCCTACCTGAATAGGCTGATTGCCCCAGCAGTTCCCTCATCCTATAACCTCAGATCCAGGACCAGCACCTTACTTGCAATACCGCAATACAAAAAGAAAATGGCTCGATCCTCATTTTCCTACAGAGCACCACAATTATGGAATAACCTTCGAGACGCCATCAAATCTTCCCCCAGTCTAATGTCACTTAAGAGATCCCTATTAACATACAGAATGCACCTGTAAACATGTACCGTGTTTCCCCGAAAATCAGACACTGTCTTATATTTTTTTGGCCCCCAAAAAACACACTAGGTCTTATTTTCGGGGTAGGTCTTATTTCTATGTTGGTGTTTTTTTTGATGGTGTACATCTGGAATCACTCCACCTGTGACAGGAGCTGGCGTTAGAGGATGCATCGGCTAAGGCTGCGGCCACACTAGCGTTCTTTGAGCAGAAGGAACGCACTGAGTGTCCATGTGACCACACTTCCCTGCGCCCATTGCAGCTGTGTAAAGGCTGGAGGGAGTGGGTCACATGGTGCAGCGTGCGCGCACGAATTGCGTGCACTACCACCGGACGTGATTTCAGCCTCCCCGTCAAACAGCTACGACGGACGCAGACGGGCTTCAAAGCATCATCCTCAATAGGAGGATCGCACTGTGTGTAGCACTAAGCGCACGAACTGCGCTCAGCGAGGTGGCCACACTGCCATCAGAGTGGAAGGAACGTCCAGTCTCATAGATGTTCCTTCTGCTTAAAGAACACTAGTGTGACCGCAGCCTTATGTGGCTCTGCTCTCTCCACTGCTGCCACGCTTCCTCTGGCGCCGGTATCACTTATTCTCTCCCGCGACGTTTCAAGTTGCCCTACAACTAGGTCTTATTTTCGGGGTAGGTCTTCTATTTTCCCAGTTATCAAATAAACACACTAGGTCTTATTTTCGGGATAGGTCTTATTTTCGGGGAAACAGGGTAACCTAACGCCTATTTCCTACATATTTATTTTCTGTTAATTTGTATATTTGGTTTTGTGTTAATATCTTGCATTTTACTATTTTGTATTTCTGTAACCATTCAATGTTCTTGAACCCAGGACATACTTGAAAACGAGAGAAATCTCAATGTATCTTTCCTGGTAAAATCCTTTATAAATAAATAAATAAATAAATATAAGTTAAACCCGTCTTTGAATGACACTTAGTATTAAGGGGCAGACTCTGGAATTTCTGTGCTGGTTTATCAGATGACTGATAGATGAAACCTTCCACATATCCTTTCATGGCTGCTCTGGTTTTCTAGGTAAATGAACCCTGGTGTCACCTCCGACTAGAGCTCCTCCGTTTTCCCTCTCTATGGTTGTCTCTTCTGTAATCGAAGTTGAAAAGGTGAGGCAGTTGGCTTCACTCCTTGGCCAATGTGAAAGGAAATCTAATTTTCTCTCCATCACTCTACGTCAAACCTTCCCCTGTACTGTTATGCAGATGTGCTCCTCTCCTCCAGGCTGTCAATTAAAAACAAATGAAACGAGCTGCGATTTGTCACCGTGAGTCTCTAGTATTTTAGAACCGCATCAATCCCCCCCTTATTTTAATTGTTCCGATCTTAAGAATGATACCCCCCCCAGCCTTTGTATCTTGAATGTTAAAGTGAACATTTAAGTAATAAAATGTTAAATATCTAGAGGTGTGAAAATGTCCCAACAGGAACATGTCATAGCACATAAGGGAAAACTGTATGTCTTAAAGAGACAACGAATTATGCTAAAAATGTGTATGTATATATATATGTGACACTGTAATTTTTGCGTTTTGTTTCGCATATATATAAAGTTTATTATTGCAGAATCCATTTGCACATCACAGCAATTGAAAGCACTGCATCCCAGAGCTCATGTGCTACATTTTCCATATGCAGCAAGGAACTCTGGGTAAGACATGCAAATGACATCTGTCTCACTTTTTTGCATCCTGGGTCTATTTCTACACAGAACCCTTCAATCCATGCCATGCCACACTAGATGGCTTCTTTTTTTTTTTTTAGCAGAGATCAGGTTTGTGCAACTGGTCAAAGTCACTCGTGTGGAGTGTATATATATATATATATATATATTACTAAAATGTCTGTTGCTATGTGCAGGAAACTCCCTGCATGAGCTTGAAGTGGGCACAGGGCATTGTCCACGTGGCACTAGAGGTATATGTGATGGCAATTCTTCTAGGAAAGCTTAAAGCCCAGCTTTTAATTCTGCAATATACTGTCCGTTGAACTTTTCGATATGGTGTAATCAATTCCAAACAAAACACAAACTTTCCATTCCTTTTTATTAAGGAATTTCACAAACTGCTTATAACATTAACATAATGTGAATGGTATACAATGGAAGAGATGCTGCATGTAGCCTACAGAGAAAGGTCTCTATGCTCTTGTGTGATTATTCAAACTTCTACTGGCTAAGATTACTATAATTACTATGGGGTTATTCAAAGACTGCCGAATTGGCCACCAAACTGCACCGAACAGTGAATTTCTCCGTATGGTGCAATTTCGTGCCAATTCAGCTTTTCAAAAAGCTGGCAAATTGCCAGTGAAATACGGTGCAATTGGGCAGCCGGGAAATCCCCATAGTGAAGTAATGGTTAATCTATTCAGAGAACACCAGACAGCAGAGAAAAGTTGGCCCAGATTTGCAGTGGTTTTGTTTGACATATTTAAACAGGCGAATCATATAGATTTCAATGTAAATAAAATTCCCGGTTTTTATGAAATATTTATTCAACTGTATTTTTATTTGCAGCAAAAAGTCTTTTTTTCCAAAAAAAAAAAAAAAAAAACACCTTTTTTTTTAGGCCTTTTTTGGAGATTTTTCCAATGCAATTTTTGATTCGGATTTATATTTATTCTGAATTTGTAACGGACTTTTTTATTGCTATTCATGGGACCATATATATTATTTCCCTGCATTGTGTTTTTTTTGGGGTTTTCTTTTTTTTTTTTTACTGCTGTTAGGTGGCTGGTCGGCTTTTTTTCAGAGGCGTTTGGCGGTCTGTTCTGCGGATTGTCAGATGAGTTTGGCAGTTTGAGGAAATGTTTGGCGGTTTATCAGATGGATTCGGCGCACTTCGGGCACCCTCCGGTGAATGCTGAATTCACTGCATGATCGGTGAATTGAGGTCACACCGAATGAAAGCGCACCAAAATCTAGACTGCGGCCAAATTGGACGTTTCAGCCTGAAATGGAGTGACCTTTTCTTGTTAGCGTTAGACGTTGAGGTTAGGGCTAGGTTAGGGTTTGTGCTTCATTCAGGATAAGGGTTACATTTAAGGTGAGGGTTCTCCTTAACTCTGCTTAATTGTTAGATATTGACACAGAGAACGTCATAAGAAGAGTTAGGTTTAGGGTTAGGCAACAGAATTCTAATTTCTAACCTTCCTTTATAACCATAACCCTAATCTTGAACCCTTGCTAGAGAAAATGACGCTCTATTTTCGACCAGAGCATAGAATTCGGCAGTGGACGGATTCAACATTTATTTATAACAGATGAGATCAGAACAAGATTAGCACAGCCTGGTCACGAATATGTTAAAATATGTGACAAGGGATTAAATAATCCTGGACTGGTTATGGAGTTGAAAACATCAGGGCAATTGATTCGATTAGAGGAAAATGTGATTTAGAGGGAACATTTGCTCTGCCTTGCAATGCTTGATTATACTGATGAAAAGGGTCCTCCCGCTGCCCACATGTTACCAATTACACTTAATACATCTTAAAGATACACTGACATCAATCATGGTGTAAGCACAGACTGTATTATGTTGAAAAAATGACCACATGTAATTACTGCTTTATGAGTTCACAGCCAGCTGAAAGACCTTAAATGCATGCATGGAATCCTTGAAGGATCCCCCCCCCCCATAAATTTAATATTTGGCGTGTAACCTATAGGGAAAGGGGGTTTGTCAGGAACTTATATAATGGTACAAAGCTTGTAACGCCTTGAAATTGTCATAAAGTAGTTAATTTAAATTTTGTTGTTGAACCAGTCTGACAAAAGTATTCATAGCGACCTGGCCAGCAATTCTAAAGGCGTGAACGGGGCCTGTACCCTGCATTGAGGATCATCTGTTGTGACGTGCTGATTGTCCAATTGGCTGTCTCTTCTGGGATTTGAGAAATCACCTCCCACAGTCACTGCCCACCTGGACCATGAGGAAACAAGATCCTATTCCAATTGGCATAAATTGGGGTACACAGGGCCGGATTAACGTAGGCCCCTTCCTGTAAATAGGCCCACTGCCAGAGATTTTTTTCTTCCTTTATGCACCCGGCACCTGGCTTCGCTCTCAAGCCGGCCCCACTTAAGCCTGCCTCTCTGCTCTGGCTCTGCCCACCATGAAGCCCCCTCTCCTTTGGCGTGCACATGGGGGGTGTGCTGCATGATCCATGCACTCCCTAATGCCGCCCATTATGTAAAAGAACCCCTCCCCTAGTGAGCTTGGAGCGGCTGCCTCCCCTTCCTTCCTGGTGAGTCACGTGCTGCAGGACACCGGAAGAGGAAACAGCTCATCTGCGCTCAGAATCATGTGCTGCCTCATGCCGCTGCTCCCCCTGCCTGCTGTGAGTGAGGAGGATGTGCAACCAGCCCAAGCTCGGCAGGATAGAGACCCCATCCCACCTGGCTAGGAGGAGGTGAGAGAGATACTGTCTGCTCCTCTCCCCTGCACTACATGCCCCCCCTCTCCATACAGTTAAGCTAGTGACCCCTCCTGTGTACACCCCAGGGTCTGTCCAGCACAAGAAGCTGTGCTATGTGAGGGGGTCTCCCTGTCCAGGACTAAACCCTGCTGTGAAGGAAAAGCTCGTTTTTAACCCCTGCAGCCGGGACCTGTATGCTTTGCTTCATGCTGACAGATCAGAAGACGTTTGGAGCAGCAGGAGCCATGGCATAAAAGCACAGCTGCGGTACACTGTAATGTGTTGCTCAGATGCCTGGTCCTGCAGGGGTTAAAAACTAGCTTCTTCCCAGCAAGGTCTACTACTTGACAGGGAGACCCCTCACATAGTACAGCTTCTTGTGCTGGACAGACCCTGGGTATATACTAGATTAGATATAAATATAGATTTGTTTTTATATATTAAAATACAGTTAAATTTATTATGTAATCAGTTTAATAACAGTATGTTTTTAAAATTAAATTTTAAATTCTTTTATATAGAATTTAAATAATAATAATAAATTAAATATTTTTGTGTTTCATTGCAGTAGATTCTGTGCCACGCTCATACACACCGCACATTACTGAGTTTTATTTCTGTGGGATACACTCATACACACCGCACATTACTGTGAGTTTTATTTCTGTGGGATACACTCATACACACTGCACATTACTGTGAGTTTTAGTACTGTGGAACTGTGGGATACGCTCATACACACCGCTCATTAAAGCAATTCATTTTGTTTATAAAAAGGCCCACCAAAATACTCAGCACCAGGCCTATGATACTCGTAATCCGGCCCTGGGGGTACAATCCCTTTCAGCTCAGGGCACCTAAAAGGCCGAGTGACCTTACGGAAACTACTAAACATGGCTTTTTCTTGGCCTTTCTAAATGTTGTGTCTCTAATGGTAAACCACATGAATATATCTTGCCATAAACCTCTTCAACCCTCATTTACTTGGTTAGGAGTTATACAGTACGTACTATGATTTTTTTAAATTGCTTTTACTGTGTTGTTTTTCCAGAAGCTTAGCGAGGGATTTCTTTTTACTATTCATTCATTTGTGCCTTCCTATTCCATGGGGCAGTGCAGGGGGGGGGGGATCACATGGCTCTTATATGTGAATACTTGTCCCTCATCTTTCCAGATGTAATTTCAATACATGGGGCTACATTTATAGTCCGTTGAAAGTCTACTCAAGGTTTTGGTAAAGAGCTTTGTTTAATGAAAAGTGTGTGTGTGTGATTCTTCATGAATGCCCCGTCTCTCCCCTACAGCTGCCAAGGTCTAAAAGCATTAGTGTTTTTAATAGTTCTCTCCGCCCCATGTATATTCAAAATACTATTTTCCCCAGTATTGGTGTGCACGTTCAATTATGCTGTGCTTTATTAAAAATGAGGGTAAATGGCTAGATTTTATTATTTGAAACTGTGTGTATATATATCACACTTCACATCTAGTAGATCTATCTTAAAAGGCTCAGAGCTGAAATGTGGACTGAGGCTTTAATTTTTGTTGTTGTTACATATGCTTAAATAAAGAGATTTCCTACAAGACCTGGAGTGTGTCCACCAGCTGAATATATATGTATGTACACACACACTTTTTTTAAATTCTCTGCTCTCTTATGGAATGTAAAGGTCTTCAAATGCATATGATTGCATAGTGCAGTTCATCCACTGATGACCAAGTATTCGTCAATCAAGCCATCACACAGAGGATTTTGCTTCCATATGGTTTTTATCAAACCTTTCCAGTGCAGTTTAAGAGTTGTGGAGGGGGTGATGGTTCTATGACCACAATGTGCGTTCTTAAATAACAGTTTAAGTGGTTTGATGGGGCATTATACAGCGAGTCCCAAGTGTAGAGTCTCTTTGATGGACGGTCCCATCAGGCAGAGGGCCCATTCCCTTTACCCAAACAACATACAGCATTTCAGCCACAGCTGCAGCTGTTTTCCTGTGGTTTCAGAAATCCTGTGCTGGCGAGGACCTAACAAGTCAAAGTGCAAAATCCTGAATTCTATATACATGGAAACAACTGATATTTGAGAGATTTGGTTAACCTGTGAGGACCTTAAACACATACTGGTTGTCATGCTCTAAAAATGTCAACGTCTGGTTGTGTAGGTCTGAAATATTAAACCGGACAGGTATGGTATCGAATCACTTTCCTTTGTTGTAGGAGCTTATGTTCTCGTACAATAAATATATATATTTTTTTTACTTTATGGTTGTAAAATGTTTTCAACTTTACATGGTCATGTCTTGTTTTGATGTTATATAAATCCATACCCATGTTATTATCTATATAGGATAAACTTTTGTTTGAACATGGTTATGGACAAATTGATGGCTTTTATAAAACCATCCATCATGTGTTGCCTGATGTCTTTTAATCATGTTGCTTTTTATGGTGCTCCTGCCCATGATTAAAGCATTCAGTTTCTAGACTAGAATACGTATACAACAAATAATTGTTCATCATGCCTTATGTGCCCTGCAAGCCATATGTTTTGCCCAATAAAGGACAAAAATGTTAGTTTTCCAGCCCTAGTGGTGGAAGAATGTATATCATAATTTGAATATAGAATAAGCTGCGTGGGTGATGTAATCCATTAAGGCTGGGGTCAGACGAACGCAGTGTTAACGTCCGTGTAGCCGCACTTTAGTACGTCCATGGTAGCAGATAATCCTGACCAATGAAGGCCCACACACGAAGTATGTCCGCACGGAAGTGCCGACGCACTACGGACGCGGCAAACTGACGCAGGTTAGCAAGAACGTCGATCCGCTAGGACGGACGTGCGGAGTGCGCAGCGTCCGCATAGCTTTGTGTGTGAGTGATGGAACGTGGTCAGATGGACTGCATTTATACGTCCAGCATTTTTGACGGACAAAATGTTTTTTCATTTTAATTTATTTTCCCTCCTACATCCATCAAAAATAACATCAATCACAAAAACGGACTGTGTGGCCACTACTGCGTCTTTCGTCAAAAAGTGCGTCCATACTGCACAGGCGCACAGTCCGTAGAAAACGCGCTCGTCTAACCCTAGCCTAAAGGTTTCAAAATAAACTTGTAAATTTACATGAAGGTCATAGTCAACAAAATTGGACTAGCCTAGCTTGGGCCTTGAACACCTTCCACCACAAACTGTAGGAGAAAAGCGTGGTCGTCTTTAGTAATGTTGCTGGTTGAGTTCTTGGCAATTACTGTTATTAGGAGCATTGAGTAAAAGCCCACCTCACTTCAAAACCACATATCTTTCTCATAACCCTGAAAAGGTCACAGATCTACATCGAACTTCCTGGTATCTCTTCCAATGGGAGTAGGCTTTTGTTCAACTATATACTGTTTGCTTTAACCCCATAGTGACCTGGTGAATTTTACGTTTGTCCGAAAGTACCCACTGCTGTTTTTACACTTCTGCACTGTATGTGTTTAGCTCTAATTTTCCCTCTTTCCCTCCCACACATATTATATACCGTTTTTCTCGGGCATTAAATGGACTTTCTAAAGATAGGATGAAAATGTTATCATATAATTTACTATTAAAACAAATCATGAAATATGATGAAAAAACCCCTAATTTTTCGAACTTTAATCCCCAAAATCTAAAACCGCCAAAAAAGACCTCGACTAAATAGTTTCAAAAGTTTGTCCTGAGTTTAGAAATACCCAATGTTGATGTGTTTTTTTGCTTTTTAACCCCTTCACTCCTGAGCAGAAATGTAAAAACAGCATTGTGCACTTTCAGACAATGGTAAAACAGTCTGGTCACTATGGGGTTAAACCTGTCGAACCGAATCACCAAAAATCAAGGCATTTCCCTGAAAATTCTGTGCAGTTTGGCGTTATCTGGAGTGATTAACAATTACTTCTCTATGGGCCAATTTTGCTGTCATCGATCTGCAGCGAACTAGACCGTATCTTCCTCTCAATCTGCCAGTATTTGGCGAAGCGACAGCTTTGTGAATAAACGAAAGGTCACGAAATTCCACCATTTGGGGCATTTCGGTGGCAAGTTCGTTGCTTATTGAATAACCCTTATAGTATTTTTAGGAAGTAACATGGGTGGGTTTACGGAGGCTGTGACCATGCAGCTGTGGCCATTTTAACTTTCTGCAATGGTAAGGGAGATCTTTTGCGTTACGGTTTTCTGTCTAAAGAGGTGGCCATATGTGAGATTTGGTGGGATATTTGGTCTGCCAGAAAGTCCACAGTCATTGTGGTCCTCCAGGATGTCAAAAGCCATTCAGATTATGTCCACCTCTACTGTCTCTATCTCTGCTCTCTCTTCTTCTCGACTTCTGTAATTTTTCTCTTTCTATTCTTTGTGTGCTCCCGTCCTTATTTTTAGGGATACCTCCCTATTTTTACTTAAAAACGCTCCTCCTGTAACTCGAGAAGTATTCTTATTATACGCGCAGATTAGCACTACTTATGGGAAAGGATTGACATGATTGATCTTAACATTTTATCAAGGCCCTTTAATAGAGTTGATGGGAAAACGTTGTGATTGTATTAATACACCTATGAGGCAACCATCTTTTGCAAAAGTTTAATGCATACATATTACGCTTAATGCATTTCTGTTGTCATATACCTTTGTATGCAATTTCATTGAAATAAAAAAATTTCATTTAAAAAAAAAAAAAAAAGTGTCCACCAGACAGCAGTGGTCAAGGAATACAGGTTTATCTTGTGAGACCAAAAGATCTCCCCACCGGGCCTACATAAAGGCAAGCACAATGGCTATATAGGCCAACAGTAGAACAAGATGATCTGAGAACTTGGGGGACAAAATCTTCTAAAGTCCTAGCCTGGAGTTCTCGATAAGTAATAAACTTAATCGGTATAAAATATTCTAGATTGCAAGTTCCCACGGGAATAGGGCCCTCATTTCCTTCCGTACTGGATTATCAAATGTTGTTCAGTCTCAGTGTATAATAACCCTGTCTAGATCGTGCCATTGTTCAGCGCCGCGGAATATGCTGGCGCTATATAAAGTATAATAATAATCTAATAAAATGCATTTTTATTTGGCGATTTTATTGCACAATGCACAATTGCACATCTGATATGTGCTTTTTTTGAAGCATTCCAATGTAGCATAGCATAGCAGGTGCACTTAAGCTTAGAAAAACTAAATTCTGTGCTGGTCCACAAATATTCCGTGACCTTTAAGATGTAAGTTTAACTTAGTCTCCATGTTCCTGAATGCAGTGCCCGGACCTGATACGCGCTGCACGGAGACAAACCTTATTTCTTAGTCGGTGACATTACTTATTAAAGATGCACTCGCTTTGTTGAGTTATTTACTTCCTCAGCTCTTCTTGTTTTGTATTTTTTTCCCCTCCTGACATTTTACAGGCTGTATTACTTAAAGACCAAGATAGCCTTTTCAATCGAGAGATTAATTATTAATTGAGGAATAATTGCCAATAAAAGTAGCAAGCGCATTTTTAATTAAACCTTTACAGGAACGTTCATAGGGCATTCGGAGCATTATTTATTCTATCCTGTTTGGTGTACGATAAAACGGCTTCTTTCAAAGAATAAAGGATAGAGAAAAAATTGAAAGGGGGGGGCATCAGAAGCAGGTGGTTTGTGTCTGTTACTATTGATTTACCTTTTTTAATTTTTACTTTTACTTTGGGATCTTATTTTGTGTTTGATTTATTGCTGCGTTAAAAAGCCATAAAAATAAGCCCATCAGCTTTTCCCTGGCAGCTTCCAGGTTTTGTTCTTTTGACATTGCATTTCGTTCGTAAGCCAGCAGACTTCTTTTGTATTTTTTCTAAAGTTCTTTGCTTGTGTTCTGTTATTTTATGATGTTGTTTTTTTCCTATGGTGCCTTAAACTTCTGTTCTTAGGCTAGGGTCAGACGAACGCATTTTTCACGTTGTCCGCGAAAAAGTGCGTTCGAACGAATGGACGTATTTTTTCACGGAATACGCGATAGCGGTCATACGATGCGCATGTTCGTCCGTGATTTTGTACGGATCATCAATAAAACACTTTTTGTGTCTGGACGAGATGCTAGCCGGACATTAGCAGTGTCTGACATCTCCTAATCACGCACACACGCCGCTATGCGGCCGCAGCGCACTCTGTACGTCAGTAGTAGCGGTTTGACGTTCTAGAAAAAATGCGTTCGTTTGCCACTTGCGTTGCGCGGACGGACTTTCGTGCGGCCGTTCGTCGTATGTTCCCCGGCATTGGACGTCATTTGCTGCTAGCACGGCCGTGATTTTGTGCAGCTAAACACACGTTAAAACTGCGCTCGTCTGACCCTAGCCTAAAACCTATAGATTTTCAGAACCACCTTAGCATCTTCAATTGCTATCCTCGTAATTATCTTGCTATCTGAGGTAATAATCATTATTAAAGGGCACCATCTTTGCTTACTCTCTGGGTGTTATCCGTGCCATTGTCTTATAAGGCTGGGGTCAGACGAGCGCAATGACTGTGCACAGTAACGGACCTACTGATGAGATTGTGGTTACATTGTATCAGTTAATTTTGACTGATGTTGAGCAAAAGAAAAAAAAACTGTGTGCAGTTTTTTCTCTACGTCCGTCTAGCTTTTTCACGTTTGTTATTTTGGCGTCCCTTGCAATATGCGTTGTGCGCATGTGAAAAAGTGCGCACGTGCTTCGTGTGTTGTTGACTCCTTTGAAAAGCTACAATGGACAGCAACCAGTGCGGTCAGATGGACGCAGAAAGTGCTCTCATCTGACGCGGGCCTAAGCTGGCTTTTCTGACCTGCGAGTCTACCAACTTTGGCAGATCTGAGATCGGGAGTATGGGATTCATGGTTATGATGCAATTTGTCGACTATGTCCAAACCTCCAAAAGAGCATATGTCAAGTACCTAGTGAGCAATCAAGCCAGGATAATAGATGGGCTCTCCAAGCAACCAGTCTGCTGCTTATACGCCAACACAGTATTAACACTTGTTAGAGTTTACAAAGCACTGATCTCAACAGGCTCATCATTAACAATTTACTAAACTTGCCGTGCGTTTTCACTTCCTTGGCCTCACGAAAATGGTTAACGGCCTAGGGTTGTTGACTGGGAGGGTCAAGGGAAATCCATGAGTGACGCAATTAAAACATGTAAGTGCAAGTCTGCCATTAACAAGTAAAGGCCGACAGCTCTGTTTTGACCCAATGCTGCTGTGCCAATGCTATCAGAGATGGGTGGCACCCTGTAGGAAAGTATGAGAGGGGCTCATTAAATGTGAAACAAAAATCATCTTTTTCAAAGTATCCTCACAATCCAAAATAGTCGCACTCACACACACACAATACAATATATTGCAAAAAAACAAAAACGGAAGCAAATTGGTGCCAACATGAACCAGGAGAGTCAACTCTAATTTCATTTTAGGGCAGATTTATAGGAAGCCCATATAGCAATGTTTCAGCCACTCCTAAGCCTTTTCGAAGACTTGAATAGGGCCTATGAGGAGCCCAAAAAAATATGCCCTAAGAAACCTGGTGTGCTTTTTCCTTCTTCTTGGAGGTCTCTGCATCTTCAGCCAGACCTTGCCAGCCATGGATCCAGGTCTCTATTCTCTAACATACTAAAATTAGAGTTTATTACTGAGCTAATTGTATTCTAAAATGAGTAGAAGAACACAAGTATCAAACGTATATTGCAAGTAACTTAAAACTTTGTTTTAATGTACACAAGTCCTTTTTAGGCTTATTTACATTAAAAGTTGAGTTTAAAGTTACTTGCAATATACATTTGAAACGTGTCCTTAAAATTATTTATATTCTAACAGGGTTACCCCATTACCTGGATACATTGTTTCTGTTGTTTTGCTTCATTGTTTTTTTGGTTTCCTGGGCTCTTGGCAACAAAATAGAATCATTGCAATTCTTGGTAGCACACAGCTTGGTTTATACAAAATGAGTAGAATCCGTCATAAGATCTGGTTTGACTCTGCAAACCTCAAAACTAGGCATTGTAGCTTAAAGGAGTAGTTATAGGACTGAAGAAACCGTAATCACCGTATTGCATATTATGGTTTATACTGATTGTTTCTTCCATTGCACTTCTTGGGGATCATCTTCATTTTAGTGGCCCATAATGCCTTGCTTTACAATTACTTTGTCAGACTCGACCGTGACTTTAACATTTCAAGGTCACGAGAAAAGAAATGCAATAACAAAAAAAATAAATCCACCTATCAGAAGTTATTCGTACCACTAAAGTGTCAGTTCAATTATGGAGCTTCATCCACAAGAGCTATGATGAGGAATGCAGACAGATTACCCGTTCCATTTAAATATACCAGACTCTAAGATGTGCACAAAATGGAACACAAATTATATTTTCCTGCAATTTTGACCAGTGGGTTCTTTGTTACTTGAGTTCTAAATAACACTTACAAGTCTTTCTCAAGCGAGGAGTCATTTTTTTCATTATCACTTCGACTAACCTTGGCATTGCAGATGTGATATGTGGACAAACCTCTGCAATTCACAGGCTAGGCGTGAGTCTGTCATTTCTTGTAGGAGGTGGAGCAGTTAGATCCTTCAGTTGGTGACAGATGAAGCAGAGCTCTTTATCAGTTTGTAAACCTTGAAAAGCCCATTTAATTAGAAAAGTAATTGGTGACAATAGAACTTCTTGATAATCTCAGTCTGTGCCCGCAAGACTGTGTGAGATAGTGACCCAAGAACGCACCCTAATAGATCCTTGTTCACATTTCTTGGGGATATAAATTTATTCTAAGATAGATCATTGTTCCAATCATTGCATGAGGATATGTATTTTAGGATGGCTGACAGGGCAGGCATCAACGGTACAGAAAACAATACTAGTCCCCTTTTTTGTAATGGCTATAAATTGGTCGAGACATTGGATTTCTATTGCTATGTGGTCCTTTCTGGCAGCTTAGGACCATCTCTGAGTAGTTACCAAGGGCTCAATGAATATCAAGAACTTTTTACAACCAAGCTTTTACATTTGGCATAACAGACAGGGCAATACTGTATTAAACAGTGTGTTAATAATTCACTGCACAGTCCTGGCAAACCAGCTTGTTAACCCTTTCACTGCTGAGGCATTTCACCGCTGTGTGCTCAGCTCATTTTTACCGCTTTTGCTCATCATGTTTAAACGCGATTTGAAGCCACATTTTATTATATGACCCAGACATATTATATAACAAGGGAAAAAAAGTGTCATCTGCGCTCATTTCTATGTATTCCATGTACAACAAAACACTATAGTGTTTTGTTGCACATGGAATACATAGAAACGAGCGCAGATGGCACTTTTTTTTCCTTGTTATGTTTTATACATTAACTGGGCTGTTACTCCTGGCTGTTGCAGCTGCTCCGTGAGTAAGGGCGCAACGCCATTTTTTCTGTATGTATGTATACCAGACCTATTATTTATCGTTCTTTCCGGAAGACTCAGCAGATTCATAATATATCATTATTATATGTATATGTCATGTCCTGCCTGTTTTTATTATAACAAAAAAATTAGAATTTTTAATCTTCTACAACGTGTAAAGTTTTTTTTTCACATTTTATCACATGAGCGTTTGCGGTTATATTTTCTATGGTGTGCGCTTGTACAAAAATTAGAAATGGGGACTTGTTACATTTTTGGGGGGGAATTACGGGATTTTTAGCAAACCCACCCCATAGAAAAAAATCATTAGTGCAGCATCATTGTTCACATTATAATTGAAATGTGAACAATATTGCTGCATTAATAAAAACAACACAAAAAATTATATATATTTTTTTTTACTTTGTACCTGGTCATGTTTGATTTCATTCGAAAGGTCATTTCCTTGGGAAATCCCCAGGCAGCTAGGGGTTCCCTGGCAAACTGACGTCCAAGATGGCGGCCCCCACCGGAGCTAGGCTGCAACGCGGGCCGGATGGCGCCTGTACCGTAGCCCGGTAAGTGAGGGGTTAAAAAGGGGAAACTCCTCCCCCTTTAAGCGGTGCCTGGTTTGAGCGGCTGCGAAAGGATCCCCCCTCCCTTCTGTGTGATGTCCAGGGGTCGGCCGAAAATGACATCATCGCACATGACATAAACTGCACAGGTGATATGATTTGCTGCTCAGTGATTGCAGGATTCAGTCTGTATTTCCCCAAGGTGATCCTTAAAATCTGGCCTGGTACAGGGTCCTGAGGGCCAAGGTTGGGAAATACCGATGTAAAGGGTGGATCGCTACAGATGGTTGCATGTTTTTATTGATAAGAAATCAGATATCCTCTTTCTTGGGATACCAACTAACCGGTCTCTAACCATAGGAGGTATACTCTAAAGTGGGAATTTAAAAATGTAAGCCAAAATAGATGAATTAGAACATTTCTCCAATCCAGCGCTGCTGTATGGTGTTTAGCAGGGTACCAAAAGCCATCATTCTGGTCTGATGTACATAAATCAGAGAATGAACCCAGGACTCATTTAGGGTCTACTGTTCAAAAAAAAAACTGGGATTGCAATTCTTGACATTTGGGGTGCCAAGGTTAGCCATTCCTGCTGTATACTCAAATCATACAGGAAAAGGAAGAAAAACCTGTACATATTTGTGATTATCTTCCCACGCTGGTAAATTACACCCACCCACCATCTCACGCTGTGCTTATTTTTCTTGTCCTTGCTTAATACCACTCTTCTCCTTTTCTTTTTTTGGAGTCCAGCGTGACTATTGGCTATCAAAACACAAGAACATAAATCTACTAATATGCCACTTTGCGTCCAAATTAAAGTAATAGATGCATCTTCCCATCCTCCCTGTTTGTGAAAATGACTCCTTTTTTTAGATTGTTTATTGATTCAGTGTAACAAAGAAGTAAGGTGGAAAAAAAATCCACTAACAGCTACTGAATCTTTTCCTCCAATGGCCTCTTTAATAGCTGAAAACTAGGAAATTAAATGGCCATTCTCAAATAGAACCACGGCTTTCTTTCCTTTATGTATTGGACTGTGATATATTTTTTTTTCCCTCCCCCTGAAATTAAAGGTCAGCTTCATGTGGTTATTTGGACTATTCTTAGACGAACAAAACAAAATCTATAAGAGATTTAAAGGTTGTAAAGAAGTGGGAGAGAGAGCGGGGAAAAAACACTGCCGTTAAAGTAGCTAGCGGTCTTTTTATCTGTGCGGTTGGGCAGAATCCACAAGTGTAGAAATCGCTGCCAATTTCAGGCTGCTATTTTCAAACTCTTTCATCTTTTTATCCTTATTTGTATCTGGGACAAATGTGCCAATATTCATGTACGATTTCTCATGCAGACGAGAATGTTTTTATTTTTCGTAGCTCTGATCCTCTCTTTGATCACTTTTCCGTTAGGAAAACTTACTGATTTTATATTACATAAATAATGTACGAAGCGTATATACACGTATAACTAATATATATTCCTTTTATTTGTGTATTTGTGCTATATGGATATGTTCTATCTAGATTACCCACACTCTTATGATCTGTGAGTAATAGGACCTGAGATTCTTATTGACTTGGTAGGGGGAGACTCACAAATTTCAATACAGGTAGAGCAGTGGCATCTAGGCTTGTGCACCGATTTTTTTTCGTTTCGGTTCGATTCGATTTTTCGGATTTTCAAACTTTTCGATTCGGCTCGTTTTGACCGATTTCTGTTTCGTTTCGGTTCGGCTCGACTCGTTTTTCGTGTACATTTTTTTTTCGGGATATCGACCATTTTTCGTATTTTCGTGTCACTTAGCTCGTTTTTTGTATCGACTTTTCGTGATTTCGGAAATTTTCGTTTTTCGGAATTGTACATGTTTCCGGAATATCGACCATTTTTCGTATTTTTGTGTCACTTTGCTAGTTTTTGTATCGACTTTTCGTGATTTCGGAAATTTTCGTTTTTTCGGAACGTCTTTTCTCCTCTTTTCAAAGCAATAAATTTCGATTTGACACATTTCAAGTCCATTCGAAAATTCCGAAAATATTTCGTTTCGGCTCGGAAAACTTTTCGGATCTGCCGTTTTCGGATCTAAAAATTTTCGGAAAATCGGCCGCATCCGAAAACACGAATCGGGAAATTTCGTGAAAATTCCGAAATTCCAAAACCCGAAACGCACATCCCTAGTGGCATCAGTAGGGTTGGTGTCAACTGGTGCGGTAACTCGTGGGTTGTACCCACCCCCCCCCCTGAGTTTACTGATAAATCAGAACTCCCATATCACACTGAATGCTCATACACAGCGCACATTACTGTGAGGTTTATTGCTGTGGAGCTCTGTGATATGCTCACTCACAGGGCACATTACTGTGAGCTTTGTTTCTGTACAGCTCTGCGATACATACACACGGCACCTTACTGTATCACAGAGCTGCACAGCAATAAAGCAAACAGTAATGTGCGCTGTGTATGAGCATTCCTGGCGTGCAACGGCTGCCTCGTAGTGATAGGAGTTCTGTCCTTCTCAGACAACCTATACATGCAGAGCTCTGTGAGTTCTCAGCATGTACAGTCTGCCTCAGTGTCTGACTTTCCACCCACAGTGGTTGGGGTGTAGGAGGGTGACAGTGCCTGGTAGTGGCACGGTGACTGGTGCAGTAGTAGTGTAGAAGAGATTTTAACTTTGGTGTAGTAAAGGCAGTGACTGGGTAGATTAGCACCCGCGAGCAGGTTGCTTGGGTGGCTGCCACACATGCAGTTTGCTAGAGTGCTTGTACACACACACACAGCAGGCTGCGCGAGAGATGTTCTGATCGGCTCCAGCCTCCGCCAGTCAACTTGCCCCCCCCCCCGGCGAGGAGTATTGCAGGTGCCGGACGCATAGTGGTGGCTTTTTGTACCGGCCTACTAAGCCTTGCCTACCCAGGACATACTTGAAAACGATTGAAATCTCCATGTATTCTTCCTGTTAAACTGTGTAAAAAAAATAAAATAAATTCTCAGCACTGGGCATCACCCTAGGGGTGGTTTCGCACAGATACGGGCCGCACCCCCCTTGTGACGCCACTGAGGTAGAGCACCCCTTATCTGGAATTCTAAAGGCCAGTATGCTTTGAAAACCAGAACCTTCAGAGCCATACGGATTTTAGGACTAAGGTTCCAAAGGTTTCCTTTTGTACAAAATTTCTTTATCGCGTTTAAGCCTGTTTAAACTCGAGTGATTGATAGATGAACAGAAAAATAGTACAGATTTGATCTCCAAGAACTGCTGAAGTTCCAGGGAGGACCAGGCAGTTGCAATCTTCAAGGAACCCCATGGCAGCAGTTTCCTTTCATGAGAATTTCAAATAGAACAAAACAGCTGAATCATACAAGCAATCCGATGTGTTTATATTCCTGAAATACCAGAAGAAATGTCTGCTTAATAGTTTAAGGGAGTTCAGCAAAAGCATGGAGTGCTTGATTTATCTCATTACATTACGACGAGCATTTATAGAGCACCACCATATTATGCATCACTCTGCAAATGGGAAGATAAACAAAAGATGTATCGATACGCCGGGAACATTCAGATCTCCTGCATCATGGAACAATTGTATAAGTATTAAATGATATTAAACTATCAGAAGGTCCTACCTCGTGAGAAATAAAAAGCATACGTAGTCATGTAGAGTACGTGTTGGATTTGGAAAGGACAAGTTTATAACGTTTGGCAAGTGTTGACCCAAACCACTACAACAAAATGTATGAATACATGAAAACCTTTCATACTTCGGATGTGGGCATTTCTTGCCAGGCTGTCATGTCTCCACATAAAAATATTCCAATTGGAAAGCTTTTTTTTTTATATCTATTGCATGTCTAGGTCTATTGCATGACCAGATGTGATAACAATCCATCACATTCCCTGCGTCTGATTTCTTTAAAGTGGATCTTTGCTCCTCAAAACAGGGACCATGTGTAAAACCCAGTGAGTTATAAGGGGAGGAGTGAAGGAGGTGTGTGGATGGAAAGCTCATGAACACGCTAATGCTGGGTGAATTTGTCCTACCTGTCAGCCAATTAGCTATTGTGATCTAGCCACTGGACAGACCATTCACTCTTTGAGGCTCTTACTTTATTTTCCAGCCATAGTACAGGCCGTGTCAAAATAAACAAGCAAATAAACATAACTCAAATGCCTACTCCTTATTCAGAGACTAAATATGTTCTGCCCTCGCTTAGTATGCTGGGCAGCTAAGCCACTTAAAATCAACAAAGTAGTTTGTACTTCCCTTCAGGAATTCAGGGCTTGTTTCCTCCTTTGCTGCTCCCAGTCGAGTCTGCCCGCCCAGAAGAATCACAGTACGTATAAAGGCAGGGCAGTCTTAATCGGCAGTCAGCTGAGCATTAACCCTATAGGGGAAAGGGGCTTTCTCCATCCGCCTGCTGACAAAACGACATGTGTATTGTCTACGACGTGTATAAGCATATGTTTGTGATTAATACGTGTTCTTTTGATGCACACCCTAATGGAATGTGCTGAGGACTCGAATGTGCTTAAGCTCAAACGAGGTGAATCTGCATCTTTATGAAAGACTGACCAAAAAAATGCCAAAGAGTTGACCGAAATGCATCAATTTTGGGAGATAAATGCTTGAGCCAGATGTTGGCAGGCCTACTAGGGGCATGGCAGTGAGGCCAATTGATAGGTGACTGTTCCTGTCACGTTTTACATGGAGAGCATCAGGGGAGGTTCAGTGCCCCACAAACTTCAGGGCCCAGAGTCTGCACTTTGCGTGCCCACCCAAAGGGCATGCCTGGTCACAGGTGACACCCAAAAAGGTTGGCTCTGGACTGGAAATGGGCTTGTCAGAAAATCTGGGGCAAGTAGCTTATATGGGCACATTTAGTTTTTTGGACCTGGTGGGATCTTTACTCATTAACTCCCACTACAGATTAATGATTAGGGCTGTGCTATAATCACACATTGTGTAATGTCGTCCATGAAGCGGCTAGATGAACAAAAACGAGAACCAAAATATACTATATCGGTTTAAAATGCATTGTGGTTACCTAATATGGGTGAGATTTATCTGGACCATGAATGAAACCAGGCAGTCATGCATTTTTGCATGTCTACCTTGTAATAGATAATAGAAACACTGGCAAAAAACAAATTATAATAAAATCTGCATAACCGTTACACATCTTTTAATCTATGCATTAAACATTGAAAATAGTAACAAAAATACAAAGACCGGGTCAACTCATTTAAGTAGCGGCTTTGGTATAAAATAAAAAGAATTTAATGGCAATGTAAGCCCGCAACCTTCTCATTGTGTGGTTAAGCGGTTTATTATTTTCTCCTGTCTAAGAGGAATAATTTATCAGAAGATGATAATAGTATCCTAGGAGACAGATACAAATTTTATAATTGGTGATATTATCACTTTAAATTTTCTTTCTTCGTGGAAGCATATATTTTCTGAAATGGGTTGTTCAGCATATGTATTTCTTCCTTAAGCATATATTATAGTAAATATATATAATATAAGGGTATTCGGTGAGATGTTCATTTGCAGTGTAAATTGCTGCCCTACTTTTATCGGGGGGGGGGATCATTAATTTTGTTTGTCATTATGCCACACAAGCTGTCATACATTGTGAAAATGCTACCCTGTTAAGATAATGAACCTCTTCAGCCTTAAATGAGAAATTTGGAATTCCTTCTAATGGTTTTACAAGCATGGCGTGGTTGCGGATGTTTGCTTGTTGAATGGCGGCTTCCAACATGTGCCGCCAATACAAATCATGGCTTTTTTTTTTCTTTATGCTTTTTTTTCTTTATATATAATGTTACAGTGTCAAATGCTTATTTTTCATCTGCAGCTGTCAGCATTTCAGAGAGGAGGCAGACGATCAATAAAAACCAAATACATGTGCCATTTTTTCCATAGAAACAAGGTGATCTCCGATGTAATCCTCTTTCTGGTTGGATTTAAGCACAGATGGCATTGCAGCAAATAGTCTGGTGCGCGCTGTCGAAAAGCTTTCCCAGCTCATAATAGGCTGGCTTTATTGGTTTCCATCCCAGCTTTCACATTAAATTAACTCAATTTGTTTTATTGGTATTTAATATATTCTTATGACTAGCACAGGTAGGCCTTGGTTGGCATTGGAAATTTTAAATGGCTATTGACCTTCTAACCACTGAAATGCTGGGGCTTAATCCATTTATTTTCCTGCTGGAAGACGACAGAACCAAGATGTGAAGCATTAACATTTTCCAGACATCTCGAATGATTTCCTCTTGTGCCGGCATCTTGTGTTTGTTTTAAAATGCACATAGCATTTTATCGGTTTGCTGTGATCCTGTGAATGAGGCATTGAAGCATTTTCACAATAATGTTTTTTTTTTCTTTTTTACGGTTTAATTTTCTTCCATAACTGACTCGTAGCCATATCCGTGCTGATTTTATTTTTTGTTGTGTTTTTTTGTTGTTGCAGGGACCCCTTTGTTGGTGAGACGAAGCAGTGACCCCACATTAGGACCCGTTGCCGATTTCCGTCCAGGTCCGATAAATTCTGCAGAGTCCAACTCAAAACTCTCTGTACAGGTTAGTGGAAATATGAGGAAACTATGGACAATTTTGCCAGTTACATATATTGGTCCTTGGGTAGGCTGAACATATGAGGGGGTTTTGGTTTCTCCTGGTGAGGAACACACATACAGATGTGACCATAAGGCTGGGGTCAGACGAACGCAGTGCGAATGTGTGTTGAGCCACACTTTATTACAACCGTAGTAGCAGCAAATGATGGCCAATATACGAAGTACGGCCGCGCAACGCAATCGGCAAATGAATGCATTTTTTCGAGAACGTGTAACCACTAGTACTGACGCACAGAGTGTGCTGCGTCGGCATAGCGGCGTGTGTGCGTGATTAGGAGATGTCAGAAGCTGCACATGTCCAGCCAACATCACGTCCATTTGTTTTCTATAGCTCCGTCAAAAAATACGGCCGAAATTTTGCATCGTATGACCGCTATTGCGTCTTCCATGAAAAAATGCGGTCGGACGCATCAACGCACTTTTTGACAGTAGACGTGAAAAATGCGTTCGGCTGACCCTAGCCTTAGTATTGGTACTTTTCCTCTTTTTTTACTTTTTTATTAAAAGGCAGAGTTTTCTCTGAACCAACTAAAAATCAACAAAAATATTTGGTATCCATTATGCCTTATTTCAAATGTGTCAGAATAGAAACGTCTCGATTTTATGACTTCACGTATTGCTGTGAAACAATGGCTTGGCAAACGTATTGGTTCTCTAAACCTAGTAACTGCAATCAAGCACTTCCTGTAGATCTTACATGGGATGTCTACGCTTTTCAATGGGGATTTTGGCACACTCTTCTTGAACAAACAAGTTTAAGTCAGGTTGGTGCTTTTTCCCAACTGCAAGGTTTAGCTCTTACCAGAGATTTTGTTTTAACTGGGTTCCTATTTTGACTAGAAGGTCACTTCGGAATGGTCCAATGTTTTATTCTCATCCATTCAGATGTGTTTTTTGAGGTATGTTTTGGGTCATTATCCTGCTGGAGGACCCATGAGGTACAACAGACACTTGCTCGGTATGGTTCACACTAGAATGTCTTAATAGTCTTCTGATGTCATCATGCCTGGCACAGATTCTAGATATCCAGTGCCAAAGGCAACAAAGGAATCCCAAAACAATCACCAAACCGCCTACACATATCACCATAGGGATAGTGCTCTTTTCCATTTTCCTTCTGTAAGCATAGAGTTGTTGTGATTTGCCAAAATTGTCTAGGTTTTCTTCGATTGTTTAAGACGAGTATCACAATTATAAAATTACATTTTTCTGAACATAACAGGACATTAATGGAACGTTTGGTATTGTGCAATCATCCATTGGCCCTCCATTCTCCGCTTCATTTCCATCCATGGATTCACAACACCTAATTACAATGAAGACCCAAATGTGTCTCCCCCTCTCAATTCACACCATGCACGCTCAATCTCAGTGAAAATGTCACCTGGGAAGGTCTTTACAAATTACATGCAACAAAAAGCACTGGTCTTATCAGGATAACTCTGCTTGACAATCGATGGCATGGTCTGATATATATTTAGCTGTTAAAAATAGTATTAAAAAAAAACACCTATTCTTGAAATACAAAACTTCTGCAAAAATGCTTTCTCCAACATAGACTTCACAAATTATTGTACTGTACAGAAATGTTGATGCTTTATGTATCATATTAGGGAAAAAAGACGTCAAACCCATGCTTT
This sequence comes from Leptobrachium leishanense, assembly GCA_009667805.1. Classification (NCBI taxonomy): domain Eukaryota; kingdom Metazoa; phylum Chordata; class Amphibia; order Anura; family Megophryidae; genus Leptobrachium; species Leptobrachium leishanense. The sequence goes on along the minus strand of CM019069.1, from coordinate 58,149,945 downwards.
ATGATAGAATGAACTGAATTTGTTAATGCTGGGGACTGCCTTTGTAAGTGTACATCAACAAGGAATAGGATGGCCTGCTATCTATTAGAACATTACACCGTTTGTGGATGTTGCAAGTCGCACTGCTGCCCACAAAGAACTTGTCAAACAAGAACACGGCTCTTTAATCGTTAATTTGTTACCATTTTGCTCTATGTTCTGTGCATACCAGCCCTCCTGGCCTGAACCAACATGTGGTTTCTGCAGTGTCTCACGCTCATGAAGAAAGCTGTCACTCAATGGGATGAGAGCCGGCCAGGCCACCAGAATTCAATGCACCCCAGACGACAGATGGCCTCTGCTTTCACACTGACCTTCATGCTGGCTCTGTTTAGAGCTCAGTCACCTCCTTCCTCATCCTCGCACCTCTGAGACAGTTGGTCTCTCAAACCAGCTGTTGGCAATGCATTTTGAATTCATTTGCATCCCCCGGGGCTTTAAAAATCACCCCTGCAGCATTCTGTAGCTTTTACAAGCTCGATTCTTTGCCGGAGAGCCATATGCGTACCAGAATTCTACATAGGAAGGGATCAGCTATCAAACATTACGGCAAGTGTCATTTAACTGTAACCCTTTATATGCTGCGGGGCCTTTGCACTTTCTACATATTTTTTTTCTGCTAAATTGTTTATAGTATGTTCTTTTAATGTGTTAGTGGCATTATGCAGGTTGTCTTGCTGCAAAGTAGACACATGTTCCCAAGTGTCTCAGAGGGATACAAAGAATCCTTACTGAAATGTTGTCTTGCCGCAAAGCATAAGCGGAGAGTGTTTGATAATGACCAGACAGAGAATATGAAACTTGATGGCAACTTTCAATTGGTTAATCCTTTATATAGTGCCGAGAGTTCCTACAACAGTTTACAATGAACCAAACGAAATAAGCTTTAGAAAACTGAAACTAGATGTAGAGGGCCCTGCTCAGATGAGCTTACAATGATGAGATGAATGGCAAATAAGGAATAAATTTAAAAAAAGGTGAGAAAAACAAATCTAAACAAATAATCTCATTGTAGCTAATAATTGTGTGTGCTAAGGGAATGCAGAGAGTGACTTTGTAGCATTGGTAATAGTCAAATATCTTTTATTCAATTGACGATCAAAACAATACTCCTTGATATGCGTATTTCCATGAACTACTGATCTCCCTTACTACCAAATTAGTTTGACCATTTTTTGTTTTGTTTACCACCTTTGTTTTTCACCTGGAAACCTGCCACTCATTTTGAACAGTGTTTTTTTTGTACTTGTAGTTGGCATTTGGTGTGTGTAGGAATATATGTATATTTGTACAGGGCTCAAAATTCTGTGTCCTAGGCTATTAGCCAAAACTAAAAGTAACTCTACACCAATGCCTCCAACCATTACTCTGTGGTCAGACACATATTTAACCCTTTCTGGCCATGGGGTGTACTATGCTGTTCCTGAGAGGCGGGGGGGCTTTGAAGCCGCAGGGCGGCATAGTACGCCCCGCAGACTTCAATGGGCCTCCTTCACCCCACCCACTAGTCAGCACCCCGCATGCCTTTGGCTGCTGCAGGACGGCCTGAACCCAGCCAATGACGCGTCAGTCGGACGGAGTAGGTGCCGGCTGCAGCAGCTGGCAAGTGGGCATACTAGGTTAACCAATTACATTTTCACAGCCGCCTTTCTTCATATTTTCAAAGGATGCCAATATTAGTCAAGGGCACTTTATTTGTCTTGTTGGGAAAAATGTTTATTCTACGAGAAGCATAAAAAATCAAGCATACAGATTTCCTTTGTGTCGTGTTAAGTCTTAATCTGATGGCAAAATTAAAAAATATATATATTAAAAACAATGTATAATGTTACAATGCCTAGGTGGTTAATCATTATTTAGCTAGCATTTTGGGTTTCTTTTTCTCAATACCAGTTTAGCTGGTTGAGACTTCTTTCAGCATTTAGTTCCATTCCATTTAGTATGAACGGGGGGGGGGGGCTCATTGTGATAGAAATAATCTGTAATTATGAGAATATTTGTTTGTTTTTGGAGAATGACTTCGACCACGAGCTTATAAAATCAGGAACGCCAATTCAAATGTTTCAATGTTTTATCCATAATGTCAATAAAAAGCTTGTACGCAATATAATACTATAACAAGCAGGTTTTCACAAACCCTGAAATGTAGCTTTTCTGGCAACCTGCCAGAATGATTCTTTTACATAGACTATTTGAGCTCTATGTAAAACCTCGTCCATTATATAATTATGGTAATTTAATAAAATAAAATTATTATAACTTCATATCCCCTTGACATATTATGTGTTGCAATCAACAACACCTCTGCTCCGCATGTTGTCAAATCCTGCCCTAAAGCCAAAACACGTGGCAGCGACTCTATTCTAAAATATACACCTGATACCGTACAGGCCATAACTCGAAGAAAGCCTAGAATATAATCTGTAGTGAATTGATGGTTTATATGAAGTTTCTGACATCTGGCTTGAATTACTAACCTCCAGATGAAAGCTTACCGAAATTCTTTTGTAACAAGCAATTAGCGACGTGTTGACCATAAAGCACTGGCCTTGCGAGATAACAATGTTTCTTTCCTTTTCCTCTTCTATCAGGTATTAGCATAAAAGAGACTTGAAGTTCCCCCATGTAACCACAAACTCACAGTAAAGTTACAAACGCCTCTTATCTTTATGTATAAAGATGTGAGCAAAAAAATATATTGGTGGGGCATGCCTTGATCGATTGTAATCCCTTCTAGAGTGATGGTGACATCAAAGGATGTTTGCATTTCGGAAACATAAGCAACGCAAGTTACAACAAAGCCTGTGCTTGCAGAGATATCGGATGAAATATTGTGAACCTCGGCGGTAAAGATGCGCAAGAGCTTTGTTTTAATATATCTATTTATTCTTTAGCATTACTCTCCCCTCCCCAGTCATATTTTCAAGGTAGGCTGCGATAAAGAAAGGCAGAGAACAGCGTAGAGAGCAAAGCGTCGCAGTGTAATAGTAGTTTGTCATATCCAGCTGCACTAAGCTTACAACTGATAAGGTGGAAGAAGGGCATGGTATCACCCCTGTGGTTTTTCCCATGTGCCTTTGTTTGCCATAGATAAAGCCCTCTGTTGAGTTTCTTTTGAGAAACCAAACAATTTTTTCTCTATCGACTGACAGGAAGTTGAAGACCATTCCATTTATTATTCTTTTAATGAGCGCAGTCCTCCTGTAAATAATGTAAAACGGGGTACTTGGCCGAAACTGTGGACACCTGGGGCACTGTTCCGTAAAGTGCTTTATGAAGACAGATTGGCACTGTCTGAACGACTTGGACATGCATAATAATCGAAGCAGAGCGTTGTTTGTGCCTGACATTTTTGTCTTCCGCTGCATCGGAGCCAAAGTGACATATTGTGGTCGTAATCGGCCGCAGTGGCAAATCGTGCCATCTTTCAACCCACAGGCATCTGCCAGCGCGACTGGGAAAACTTCTTCCATTTTTTCTGTAACATGGAATATAGCTGAGGGCTTTTGCTTTTCTCCCTCTCCCTCCCTAACTCGGTGTCCGACTCCGTCACATTCATGGACCATTTGGTCCAAAGAAAGTTGGAACGGGATCTGTCTAATGAAGTAGGAATGTGCAATCCAAATTGGTGCATTGTCCAAGAACTCAAGATGTTTATCCAAGCAGAAAAATAACAGGATAACAAATCGTGCTGTTAGGATCATTCGCTGCATTTTCTACAAAATAGGACAAAAGCGGGCCACATCAGAATTGGAAGTTTTTGTTTTTTTTTTTATGTTCTATTCTTTGTATTTTGTGCGTGTGTTTTTTAGTTTGCCATTCTGTTGCTTGTCTCTCTTTTGGACTACCATTTCTGTCACAGTTTTGCCACATGATGGAGTGCGTGCTAGAAGACCAAACCCAAATTGAGATAAGATCGCAAATCAGTGATGATTACACAATGCTTTTGTTATACATTCTTTACTGGTTTGAGTTTGCCTTACGTGGGTCTCAGAACCTGGGCTCCATACTTGAACAATTTTAAACCACGTCTTCCCATCTTGCATTGATTTCTCTGTGTGGCGCTTGGAGAAAGTAGAAAGACCATTTTGTCCTTATGCCTATGTAGCGCTCCCCCGGAGGAGCCGCTGAATAAACCTCTGGATGGTCTCCCCGCACTAGGAATTACTATACACCAGCAATGTTGTGGATTTTCGATTTCAGATATTTTACTGATTTCAATAAAGCAGCATATATACACATATATACAGTAATTTGACTGACAGGAATTCGTAACGCGGGAAAAACGCGCGGCGGAATGGAAACGGATAACCCACTCAGTTCTGGAGTGTAAGTCCCGTGAAATAGCTCAAAATTATATGTATATGTGTACCCGGGTACTGTGATCAACTGGCCAGTGAACGAAAAGAGCAATCTTCGACTAGTCACCGTTGGGACCCTGTGGATTTAAGCAATACAATAAGCGTTTGTCTTCGTTCCGGAACCGTGGGCCTGGAGGACTCTCACCCATCCGTCGAACGAACCGTCCAACACTCGATGCCTCGACCGAAGGATCTTTCTCCGCAACTGAACTGGGACTCTGTGCTCACAAATCTGCTCCCTGCTTGCCGAATCTCTGCAACTGGAACGATGATCCGCCGCCTGCACTCCCAATCGATCATCGCGGCCTCCTAACTCGGGGTCCTGCCAGAACCAGCTTGTCCTCCAAATCTCTCAGCGCTATGTATGTAGGTCACAGCACAATCTCTGTCCCGATCTCCAGCACGAATGAAGCAGCATCTCCAGTCCAGCCTGGTTGTGATCCTTGACAGCTCCAACATGCGCCCTACACCCCTCGTTGCTCTGCTCACTCTCCCGCCAAACACGGGGCTGCTGATCTATATCCTCCGCTCCTTGATCCTACTTCTTGTCCTCACGCAAAGGGTGCTGGGAGATGAAGTCCGCTTTGTCCAGCATAGTCCACAATGTCTCCGGCATTACCTCCCTCTAGTGGCAGCCATAGTCTAGCACACCAAAGCACAGTTTTAAGGCAGCGCTACACCTACTTTAGTTTTTTGCCAAATACTGCGTGATACTGTGGGATCTGAAATTTTAAGCACTTCCTTAAAGGGATACTGCCACCGAGAAATGAAATATCCTTATTGTATTTACTTTATGTTGCTGATATCTTACGTTTGCTTTGTTGATCTCATGTTTTAGTTAAGAAAATATTTTACTCTAGGTGTGTCACTGGGTGCATCCATTGTGTGATATTTTGTGTTGTAAACTGCCCCCCCCCCACCGTATCTTTCCATCACTTGCTCCTCACTATGTGGCAATGGCCATAGAATGGAATGAATAGGTTGTTCAAGAACTCCCATCATTGTACTGTGCGGGATGTATTCAGAGGACTCGGCAGGTTGTAGATTAGAAGTCTTTTAACGAACACATCTGACCACTTTATATTTATGTAAAATGGTCAGGATGTGTGGACTGCCCCCGCTCCCCATTTTTGGTATAAATCTGGGTGAAGTGGAGGAGTTTCCTCCATCCCATCCAGCATCATCAGCCAGGAAATTTGAATTTCCCGGCTGCCGGTTACTACTAGGGAAGACTGTATGCAGGGAGCTTCACGATCTCGGAGACCCGATGAGATTGGCGATCGGTCTCAGGCCGTGATGGATTGTAGCCGATAAATCATTCTACGCAGGCAATTCGGGACTTGCGTACGTAAAGTTTGCAAGTCCTCTTACGGTGTGTGTGATTTGCCTTTTGTCTACTACGCAAGTATCGCAGGAAGCGCAAATTGCGCAGAAAAGGTTCAGGGACTTTTGGATTTGGGAGTCCCAGAGGTAAAGATTAGGGATGAGCTGTTCGGGTTCGGACGGTTCGGAGTTCGACCCGAACTTTGGCAGTTCTAAAGTTCGCAAATTTTGAAATTTTTGGGCGTGTTCGGTTTGGATTCGAAAAAGAGAAAGAAATTTTGAAATAAGTATAGAAAATGCTTAAAAAAATACTAAAAAATCTAGAAATAAAGAGACTCTTTACTGCAGAATATTATAAGCAACGGTTTATTAGATATTGAATTAAAAACTAATGTGTACGTGGAAAGATTATCAACTCTAAATTACCTCTGTTCACAAACGGGCATAACACCAGGTGTTTTTAGTCTGTTAATCAATTTGATACATTGTACAATATAGTGAGGGTGGGGTGGTGTCTGCTTCTGATTGAGATTTGAGAATTAATTTCCCTAAAACATCCTAATATGCTGCATTTAACCCTTTCGCTGCTGAGGCTTTTCACACCTCTGTGCTGAGGTCAATTTTACCGCCTTTGCTCATCATGTTTAACCGCGTTTTGTAGCCATATTTTGATATATGACCCAGACATATTATATATTGTTCTTTCCGGCAGACTTGGCAGATTCATAATATGTCATTATTATATGTATACGTTATGTCATGTCTGTAAATTATAACAAAAAATGCAATAAAATTAGAATTTTCAATAATCTATTATGTGTAAAGTTTTTTTTCACATTTTAACATGCGATCGTTTGCGGTTATATTTTGTATGGGGTGCGCTTGTTAAAAAAACTTAGAAATGGGGTCTCGTTACATTTTTTTTTTTTTTTTTTTGGGGAAAATTTCGCTTTTTTTTAACAAACGCACCGCATACAAAAATCGTTAGTGCAGCATTATTGTTCACATTATAATTGAAATGGGAACAATATTGCTGCATTAACAAAACAAAAACAAACAAAAAAACTTAGGACAACAGAAATCTGGGGGCGCTGGAGTGGCAAGTGGTGGAGGGAATGATAACACAGTGGTGGAGCAGTACGGCGGCTATGTTCCCCGTGGGTCTTCCCAAAAGAAGTACATATCTCAAAAGAGAAAATGGAATCGGCGCCTATACAATGTCCCCCATCCGTGGGAGGTAAATAAAACACCTGAAGAGAACACCCAAATGGAGATCGTGGTTGAAAAAGGACAAAAAGTGGGACAATTTACCCTGTATGATCTTATATCCAATATGGGTAGATGATGGTCACAGTACATGAAAAATAAAGAGACACATATATGGCACAGTATGTCTGTACATAACACTCAGGTAAATGCACGAGGGGAAAGAACTCACATATGATGGAGCCTATACAATAAAGGCTCAATATGAATGCAGTGGGTCCCTTCAGGGATGACCCCGTCCCGTCCTCATGTAGTTCCCGAGTTTACTTGCGTGGACCATATATAGGATAGAGCAAAAACAGACCATAGTACAGCATTGCAAACCACAGATATATAGGTCAGATGGTCGTAACACTTACGTGGTAATGAGCCTGTGTAGATACACTGGCTCCGTATATGCGCCTGGGTGCAATTGAGGATACAGCAGTCCCCTTTAGTTTAGTAGAAAGAACTGGCAGGATCTCCACCATGAAGTAAAAAAAGTATTTAATATACAGGTCAAAACAATAAATGGAATAAAACCAAATAAAATGAAATAAAACCAAAACGTGTTTCACTGCTACCGCAGCTTCATCAGTTGGTATCAGAACAAAATAAAATAGAAAGTGACTTTTTCAAACTTCACAGGTATACATATATAGCAATGGTAATCACATATACAGGTGTATTGAGTAAAGAACGCCATATCCGCCCTCTACTGCGTTCCAGCTTGGTTCCCAGCACTTCCGGGATTCCTTTTCCGGTGTCACGTGACTAATCCTCCGAAGTACAGGCGGGCGCATGCGCCAGAATGTCCATTCGCCGATCCTCCTCCTCCTGAACGCACAATATCCAGCTCTCCTCCCTCTGGGCTCACACGCGCCATTTTTTTGGAGGAAGGAAGCACCCTTGTCCCCAACGGTGAATCCACCAAATAACATATGCACAAAAGGATCGGATCCGCACTCTAAAGGCGCAGTTCGGGGTCATATTTCATAGTAGCATATGTATCTCCGTCAAGTTGTATATTCCATATAAAAGGGACATATAAAAAAAGGGACATAAAAAAACACATAATTACACATATGAAGCGATAGAGACACACTCCATATAAAATAAACAAGAAGGAAAACAATAATACATAATACCTATATAGATAAATATGTAATAAAGGCAATAAAAAACCTAAATATAAAGAAAAAACAGAATAAGAAAAGAAAGGTATTTTAAATCTTATGACACACTCTAAATGAAAATAATATAATATGGGCATAACAATATATGGACCAAGGGAGTAAGGGTGAAAACATAAGAAAGAACCACAATTTATAGGAAGTGACGGATTTCGAATTCACTGTTAAGGTAAGAAAGAACCACAATTTATAGGAAGTGTTATGCCCATATTATATTATTTTCATTTAGAGTGTGTTTATAAGATTTAAAATACCTTTCTTTTCTTATTCTGTTTTTTCTTTATATTTAGGTTTTTTATTGCCTTTATTACATATTTATCTATATAGGTATTATGTATTATTGTTTTCCTTCTTGTTTATTTTATATGGAGTGTGTCTCTATCGCTTCATATGTGTAATTATGTGTTTTTTTTATATGTCCCTTTTTTTTATATGTCCCTTTTATATGGAATATACAACTTGACGGAGATACATATGCTACTATGAAATATGACCCCGAACTGCGCCTTTAGAGCGCGGATCCTATCCTTTTGTGCATATGTTATTTGGTGGATTCACCGTTGGGGACAAGGGTGCTTCCTTCCTCCAAAAAAATGGCGCGTGTGAGCCCAGAGGGAGGAGAGCTGGATATTGTGCGTTCAGGAGGAGGAGGATCGGCGAACGGACATTCTGGCGCATGCGCCCGCCTGTACTTCGGAGGACTAGTCACGTCACACCGGAAAAGGAATCCCAGAAGTGCTGGGAACCAAGCTGGAACGCAGTAGAGGGCGGATATGGCGTTCTTTACTCAATACACCTGTATATGTGATTACCATTGCTATATATGTATACCTGTGAAGTTTGAAAAAGTCACTTTCTATTTTATTTTGTTCTGATACCAACTGATGAAGCTGCGGTAGCAGTGAAACACGTTTTGGTTTTATTTCATTTTTTTGGTTTTATTCCATTTATTGTTTTGACCTGTATATTAAATACTTTTTTTACTTCATGGTGGAGATCCTGCCAGTTCTTTCTACTAAACTAAAGGGGACTGCTGTATCCTCAATTGCACCCAGGCGCATATACGGAGCCAGTGTATCTACACAGGCTCATTACCACGTAAGTGTTACGACCATCTGACCTATATATCTGTGGTTTGCAATGCTGTACTATGGTCTGTTTTTGCTCTATCCTATATATGGTCCACGCAAGTAAACTCGGGAACTACATGAGGACGGGACGGGGTCATCCCTGAAGGGACCCACTGCATTCATATTGAGCCTTTATTGTATAGGCTCCATCATATGTGAGTTCTTTCCCCTCGTGCATTTACCTGAGTGTTATGTACAGACATACTGTGCCATATATGTGTCTCTTTATTTTTCATGTACTGTGACCATCATCTACCCATATTGGATATAAGATCATACAGGGTAAATTGTCCCACTTTTTGTCCTTTTTCACCCACGATCTCCATTTGGGTGTTCTCTTCAGGTGTTTTATTTACCTCCCACGGATGGGGGACATTGTATAGGCGCTGATTCCATTTTCTCTTTTTGACAAACAAAAAACTTGTTTATTTTTTTTTTAGATTTTTTTTTTTAAAATATTTTAATTTTTTATTTTTAAAAAAAAAACATTTTTCATGCTCATGTTTAGTATCCTTGGAAAGGCCATACTCTGGCCGATCCAACAATATCAAACATTAACCCCTAGCTGCCACGGATCGGGAGATAGGGGGTTCCAATGAACCCCCTATCTCCACCATTGGTGGCAGCTAGGGTTTAACTCCAGGACTGGCGTCATCGTGCTATGCACGATGACGCCAGTCCTCAGGGGGAGTTCCTGGAGGCTTGGCCAACATCCAAGATGTCGGCCAGCTCCAGGAGAGGATCACGATCTGGCGCTTTTCAGTGCCGATTCGTGATCCGGCTCCCCAGGGGTTAATCACAGCCACTGTTTGGAAGGGTGGGCTGTGCCCTTCCAAACGGTGCCTGGATTAACCCTCTGCCCCCCTCTGCCCCCCTCTGCCCCCCTCCGCCCCTCCCTTTCAGGCGCTTCCTCCGCACATGCGGGGGGCGCCTTAATTACATGTCATCACGCCGCCGCGATGACATCTAATTGCTCCGCCGGGGTCCCGGAGTGCTGGGCTGACATCCAAGATGTCAGCCCAAACCGGGGGGGGCAGCAATCCGCCGGAATCTGGCGGATTGCTGCCTCCTGTGCATGGACGCACTCAGCTGAGCGCGTCCATAGCAGCCAAGTGGTTAACTGGTGTTTGAAAAAAATCTAAAGCAATGTTCTTTTTCACCTCGGGATTAAACATTCACAGGGTTATTCAGAGAGTGGTGAAAAGCAGGAGAATAACTGGAGAAGTGAAAATTCTAGGTCAAAATAGCCAAACCAGAAAAATTCTCCCATTTAACTCACTTTCCAAATTGGCTATTTGGTCTAGATTGTTCTCTTCTCCTGCCAGTTCTGGCTTTCACCTCTCTCAGGGTTGTTCAGAGAAAGGTGAAAACCAGGAGAATGGCAGGAAAAGAGAACAATCTGGACCAAATAGCCGATTAGGAAAGTGAGATAAGGCTAGGGTCAGACTAACGCATTTTTCGCAGCAACCGTCAAAAAGTGCGTTCGAACGCATTGCCGTATTTTTTCACAGATTGCGTGAAAACGGTCATACGATGCGCATTGACAGGGTTATTCAGAGAAAGGTGAAACTCAGGAGAATGACTGGAGAATGGAAAATTCTAGGTCAAAATAGCCAAACCAGAAAAATTCTCCCATTTATCTCACTTTCCAAATCGGCTATTTGGTCTAGAATTTTCCATTCTCCAGTCATTCTCCTGCTTTTCACCGCCAAAAAATCAGTAAACTTTTTCTGCGTGTCCGAAAATGTCTCCTCTTTTCATACAGACTGCCGCCCCAAGCAGTTGTTTATGGATAGATTAAAGGAAAAGCATTTACCGTCATATGAAATGTCATTTTTTGGTTTTTAAGTGTTTCTATACAACCTAGAAATCCGCCACTTCACGGGCAAGTTATGGGGACCTCCTAGGCACGATATTTGAAGGAATTTTTGGTTTTTATTTTTAACCCTTATTTCATGGAAAACTCACTGTCCCTTTAAAAACGTTTTTTTTTTAACTTTTTGTCCTTGTTTCCTGTCCCCCAGGGCACTACCCGGACCCCCATACACCCCCATATATGCCCTCTTAGAGGGCACTCTAAAAAAACGAATTTTCAGCCCCATTGACTTGCATGGGGGTTCGGGTTCGGTCCCGAACAAATGGGAAGTTCGGGTTCGGGCTCAAACCGAACTCGGGGGGTGTTCGGCTCATCCCTAGTAAAGATGAGCAACTGCGTGCTGTGAGGAACAAAAAGAATAAAACTGGCCAAGATAAAAAAAATAAGTGAGGGCAAAAAAAGGGACATTCTACCTTTCAGTAGTGTTCCTTTTAAGCCCCCTGTCTTATCTTGGGTAGCAGAGGCAGGACAGCAGACATCCTGCAGCCTTATCTAAATATTCCCTTCTACACTTCTTTAACTGTTTACTGCTGTGGTTTAGCTTCTACAGTATTTAACCCTTTCGCTGCTGAGGCATTTCACACCTCTGTGCTTAGGTCATTTTTACCGGTTTCGCTCATCATGTTTAACTGCGTTTTGAAGCCTTATTTTAATATATGACCCAGACATCATATATATCATTCTTTCCGGCAGACTCGACGTATACATATAATAATGATATATGAATCTGCCATGTCCTGTCTGTATAGTATAACAGAAAATGCAATAAAATTAAAATTTTCAATAATTTACAATGTGTGAAGTGTTTTTTTTCACATTTTAACATGCGAGCATTTGCGGTTATATTTTCTATGGGTTAATACTGCTGCATTAACAAAACAAAAAAAAAATTTTTTTGTATTTTTTTTTTTAAAATTTTATTTTAATTTTTTAATTATTTTGTTTTTACTTTTATATGGTCATGTTTGGTATTGTTGGAAAGGCCATGCTCTAGCCGATCCACCAATACCAAACATAAATCTGTAGCAGCCAGAGATCGGGAGATAGGGGGTTCATTGGAACCACCTATCTCCACCATTGGTGGCAACTAGGGGTCAACTCCAAGACTGATGTCATCGCGCTATGCACGATGACGCCAGTCGTCAGGGGGAGTTCCCGGAAGCTTGGCCGACATCCAATATGTCGGGCAGCTCTGGGAGAGGATCACGATTTGGCGCTTTTCGGCGCTGAATCGTGATCCGGCATCCAAGGGGTTAAAGGCAGGCACGGTTTGGAAGGGCAGGCTGTGCCCTTCCAAACCGAGCCTGCCTTTAGCCTCTAGTCCCCCACGATTGGGAGGTCTGAAGGACCTCCCCCCCCCTCCCTTACAGGCACCTCCTCCGCACTCGCGCGGGGAGGGGGGTGCCTGAAATAGATGTCATCGCGGGCTGACATGCTAGATTGCCCGGCTGATTGCTGCCTCCTGTGCTATGACGCGCTCAGTGCGTCCGTAGCACAGGAGGGGCACTTGGCAGGACGCGCTGAGCGCGTCCACAGCAGCTAAGTGGTTAAAGTAAAACATTTGCACGGATTTTGGTAAATGTTACATCATGGGAAAAATCCACAAAATAAGATAAAAAACTATTTTTCATTTTTTACATGCAATTACTTCAAACAAAATGACAACAGCATGTGTTTTAGAAGGTGGTTTTATTTGTAATGCACAAGTGAATCTAGTTATAGATTATGTAAGTGGAGTCCCTTTAAATTGCTGCTGTATGGGTTGTGAGGGTATAGGCCGACAAAATTGATACAATAACATTTGTCCTAGAGAAAGTCACATCACATGACGAAGCGCATCAGCCCGTGCTATGTCTTGTGTTTTGGAATAAATGATATGATTTATTTTTACCTACCTTCTGCAGCATGTTTTGTCCTCATCCAGTGGCATAGTGGTGCAACCTGGGGTTCTTACTCTACATGTGAATCTACTCCATCATTGACATCCAGTGACAAGGAGGCGGAGTGTAATTGATGTGTCTGCTGATCCTGTATCATCCTGTAACTTGGTCAAATACAGATAACAATGACAATATATGGGGATCAGTCTAGAAAATAAAACCGAGGACTGCAGGTATCCTATCAAGTATATACGTGTTATGATAACTGCAGTCCTCCTGTTTGTGTTATTTTCTAGACCCCCATATATTGTCATTGTTATCTGTATTTGACTGAAGACTTGAAGAGCCATACATTGGGGATCTTTCACTCTAAAGATTCACGTATATTTATAGATAGTGGTTTCCTATTAACCCTTTGCATCTTCTTGTTTTGGGTATAGACAAATAAATAACCTGTTCCTGCTACTTCACACTAGATTAGCATGGAAGAAGGTTGCAGGTGGTGCATCTCTCCTTGGCATGGTTGTGATCTTGGCTTGCAATGGCTTGCTTGTGAAGGGGCTATGGTCAAGATGGGCATAAGGCTCTTAAAGGAACACTGCTACTAACATAAGCGGTAACTAGATTACTAGTGCACTAAAAAAAAAACCCCTTATAAACCACATGCTGCTGTTTTCTTTGTTTGAGTTAATTGCATGTAAATAGGAAAAGCTATTTTTTTCTTAAATTTTTGTGAACTTTCCGCAGGAAGCAACATTTACCAAAATCTGAGCAAAGGTTTAACTTTATTACCGTGTTATAGCTTCTACAGTAGTGGAGAGGCAATGGGGTGGATGAGAGAATGTTTAGATAAGTTTTCAGGGAGCCTATTGTGTTTTCCAGGCTACGCACGATACGAGATGGCAGCTGAATGAGCTGTGACAAACTTCAAATTTATCCCCCCCCCCGTGATGTCCTTTGCATATATCCTGCACAATACAGTGATCTTAGTGGGTTTTCTGGAATTCTGACCAATTCTCTCCATTCTATGCTCAATGTGACACAGTGAGGAACAAGTGCTGTAAAGATACTGTTAGGCTGCTTATAAAATATGACAATATGAATATGACACCTATAACATGAGAAAAACAAAGTACATGTAAGATATCAGCAGCATAAAATAAAACCATTTAATTTTTTGGTAGTTTTCCTTTGAAGCATCAGTGGATTGTTTTACAGGAACAGGTGGTCTACAGTTGACCACACCAGCCTAGGCAATACATGGTTCTACTGGATGATGAGAATCAAAAGGCCAAGAATGAAATCCTACAGTATTCTATCCTGTATTTCTATTGTTATTAAAGTTTAGACAGAAAACCAAGTTGCGTGCTTTGGCGGTCCATTAAAACATCCTTGTATATTTGCAGTTATTTCAAAATGGTGTGTACCATTGGTGCCGGAATCACAGTGCCTCTTCCATTTACCTTATTTTCCGAAGAACAAGCAAGCACATGATTGCATTCCTTTTAGGCTGGTTTTGCATGTCCCGCAGTCGACACATCACGGGGTGAGGGTTTTCAATGTTTTGTTTTTTAAAACTTTATCGCTAAATGTTTAATGTGCAGCCCCATGAGGTAAATTAAAGCATTCCATCCTTAACACGATGCAACTACATACAACGTTTTATAGCTTACTTTACAGTAAATCCAGAAACCTAAATGTAACAATAAAGCAGTAAACAAAAAAAACTGATGGAATTTGCTATTTTTCTGAAATTCTGAAGAAACACGATTATTAAATACTTGGCATGCCTGTTTAAAAACGAAAACCTATTAATGGCACTTCCCACAAACTCTTAAGTTATCCCTCATGCAGTGTCTGTATATAGGACAAAAGCAGCGTTCTGTTTCCAGAATTGGACTGCTCCCACCCACCCGTCAGTGGTGTTTTTCAAGGGGGTATCTATAGGATAAACACACTTCCCTGCTTCTGTTTTACTCTTGTTATTTATGACTTTGCTACGGTAGCTTTTAAAGTGGAGCTGGTATATTTTTCTTGACGTCAAGGATAACATTGTTCCAGCTGAGCTGTGTCAGTAATTTTGTCTCCAAATAATCAAGAAAAACGTTAAAAGCCTCAGTTTTTAATAATGGCTTCTTATTCTTTCTCATACTTTACAAAATTAACAGATGGATCACATGAAGAAATTAGCTACCAACCTACACCACTCTGGAATTTCACCTACCACACTCCCTTCTATCTTCTGCTTTCCTTATCAATTCCCTGCCTGTCTACCTTTCCTTTTTTTCCCTCCCCTTCTCCCACACCACCTTTCTCTAGAAATGTTTTTCCCTCTCTTCCCCCTCTTGCTGCTTCTTTCCACCATCTCCCTTCTCTCTAAGGCTAGGGTCAGAGTGGGGCAGTCGGAACGCGCGTGCAGGCGCACTAAATCACGGCGGCAGTAGCAGCACATAACGGCCAATGACGGCCAATATACGCAGTACGTGCGTACGAAAGTGCGCCGACACCACGCAACCAGCAAATGAACGCATTTTTATCAGAACGTGAAACCGCTGCTACTGACGTACAAAGTGCGCTGCGGCCGCATAGCAGCGTGTGTGCGTGATTAGGAGACGTCAGACGCTGCTAGTGTGCGGCCAACATAACGTTCAAACAGCCGGATTTCCCTAGACTTCTTTTCACCCCATCGTCATGAAATACGTCCAGAATTGCGCATCGTCTGACCACTTAAGCGTATTCCGTGAAAAAATGCGTGCGCACGCATCGACGTACATTTTGACGGTGGCCGCAGAAAATGCGCTCATCTGTCCCTAGCCTTAATCTACCTTCCCTCCCTATACACCCTACAAATTACAGCAAGCTGGAAAAAAAACCCAAATACACCATAGCTTGCTCAGCTCCTTTAACTTATCAGCTGAGTGCTGGTGGAGAGTGTTAAAATCCAGCCCTCCCACCCCCACACAACAGAGCTTTAAAACTCTCCAATCACTGTTTTCCAAAAAGAAAATCCTATCCAAATTCCTTTTTATTCTGCTGCTTGCACTTGCAAATGATGTTGAATCCAACCCTGGTCCAATAGCTGACACCATATTTAATCTCCCCACTAAAACAGGCCTCTCCTTTGTGCATTGCAACATCCGCAGTTTACTCCCTAAACTGGATGAGCTTAAAGCTTGGTGCTTCTATTACAAACCTAAAGTTATTGTGCTGACAGAATCATGGTTGACCCCTAAAGTGCCAGACTCTGCCATAGCAATACAAGGGTATTCATGCTCTAGAAAGGACAGAGCTAAGAGAGGAGGGGGAATTGTTATCTATGTTGACAACTCCATAAAGTTCACCCCATTGCAGAATCCTAGCTCCCCGGCCACATTTGATTTCCTTTCTGGTACTATTGAGATCCCATTCAGTAAAACAATTATTGTTGCTGGATTCTACCGCCCACCAAGTTCCCCAGTGCAATCCCTTTCTGACATAACCCAAATTCTTAGTAAATTAGTCGCTCAAAACCAAAAAAGCGAACTACTGGTCCTCGGCGACTTTAATGTTGATTGGCTGAATCCTAAAAACAATAAACACTGCTCACTGTTTAAGGCTTTGCAGCTAACACAATTAATCTCCTCCCCCACTCGCATTAATATGAAAAGCCCTAACCACACCTTGCTGGACTGGATTCTCTCCTCATGTCCTGATCGAATACAGGAGGCAGGCGTTCTCGCTAACAGTTTCAGTGATCACTGCCTAGTGCACTGTGTGCGCAAAATAAGGGCTATAAAATGTCCACCAAAGGTAATAATCACCAGGTCTTTCAAGAAATTTAATCTTGAATCCTTCCTAAATTATCTCAAACAGCTCCCATGGTACAGAATAAACCTAATCCCAGACCTGGACTGTGCAATTGAATACTTTCAAACCGAGCTCCTGAAAGTCTGGAACACCCATACCCCACTGCGCAAAGTGCGAGTAAAAGGGGCCCATCTCCCCTGGGTTACAGCTGACCTCACGCATATGTACCAGCTTAGAGACTCCCTGTGGTCAAAGTTCAAGAGTACTGGATCCATGGACGATCACTGTGAATACCGAAAATGCCGTAATGAATGCACAAAAGAAACAAAAATGGCTAAAGCCCAATACTTCAATGAAAATTTAAACAATAACATATCAAACCCCAGAAATTTTTGGAAAATCATAAATAACATACAAGCACCCCCCAGCCACTCCCAACCAGCTGCTTTAAAAGTAAACAACCAAACTGTAAAACACCCCCTAGATGTAGCAAATGCTTTTAATAATTATTTTGTTGGATGCGCCACCGCCCTGATTGCTAAACTAGGAAATGACACGCAATCAGAAAGGCCGCACGCAGGTCAGGACCCACCAACAGTGCAAAGACCCCGTAACGCAGAGAAATTCAGTTTTAGGCCAGTGCCTGTCAGTGCCATCACTAAACTTCTCCGTAACCAAAAAATGAAATACCAGTCTGGACCTGATCAAATCCCAGCAATGCTGCTGAAAATCAGTGCACCAGCAATTGCAAAACCTGTCGCAACCCTGATTAATGAATCACTGGCGACTGGATACATACCCAAACTCTGGAAGACTGCAAGGGTGGTACCTATCCATAAAAGTGGAGACAATACTGTGGTATCCAACTACCGCCCAATATCACTGCTCCCTGTAATGTCAAAAATTCTGGAAAAATGTGTCTACAGTCAATTACGTGATTATTATCAGTATCAGAACTATTTAACCCCAGATCAATCAGGCTTTCGTCCAAACCATTCAACTACAACTGCCCTTTTAAAAGTTTGTAATGATATCCAAGCTGGCATGGAACACGGAAATCTAACTGGAGTCATCTTCCTTGATTTTGCCAAGGCTTTTGACACAGTAGACCATGGCATCCTATTACAAAAACTTAAGAACTCTGGTATTGGTGATAGTACATTAACCTGGTTCCAATCATATGTGTCTGATAGGTCTCAATTTGTGTCCATTTCTGACAGCACTTCCCTCCCCCTCCCAGTCACGAGCGGTGTACCCCAAGGCTCGATACTTGGCCCCCTGCTATTCACAATATTCATAAACGATCTGCCAAATGTCTGCAAAGCTTCTACTGTACACATGTGCGCAGATGACACTGTAATCTATACCAGCAAACCAAATCTCCCACAGCTGGAGGCAGTGCCGCAAGAACAATTCACAGGGGTAGAAAAGTGGATCGCAAATAACAAACTTTTTCTAAATACTGACAAAACTGTTACAATGCTCTTTGGAACCGCACCTAAACTACACAAATTGCAAACACCCCATCTATGTGTTGGGACAAAATCAAATGGCACGCTGACCACAGTCACTTCTCTCAAATACCTAGGTATGTGGTTAGACCCAAATCTATCTTTTGGCCCCCACATCGAAAAACTCTCATCTAAACTCTACCCCAAACTAGGTGCCCTGTACAGAAACAAATCCTGCCTGAGCCCCGCGGTAAGAAAGCAGATTGTACAACAAATGCTTATGCCAGTCATTGAATACGGAGATGTAGTGTATGCAGCCGCCCCGAAAACACACCTCCAGAAACTTACTACATTGTATAACTCATTCTGTCGCTTTGTGCTACAATGTAACTACATGACACACCATTGTGACATGTTAAAAGAACTAAACTGGCCATCACTGGACTCTAGACGCACCCTTCACCTTTCCAACCTGGTGTTTAAGAGCTTTTCTGGGAAGCTACCACCCTATCTGAATATGCTGCTTCCCCCGGCAGTTCCCTCATCCTATAACCTCAGATCCAGGACCAGCACCTTACTTGCAATACCGCAATACAAAAAGAAAATGGCTCGATCCTCATTTTCCTACAGAGCACCGCAAATATGGAATAACCTCCCAGACGCCATCAAATCTTCCCCCAGTCTAAAGTCCCTTAAGACTTCCCTATTAACATACCTCAATACGAAATGCACCTGTAAACATGTAACATAATGACTTTATTTCCTCCATATTTATTTTTCTGTTAATCTGTATATTTGGTCTTGTGTTAATATCTTGCATTTTACTATTTTTTTGTATTTCTGTAACCACTCAATGTTCTCGAACCCAGGACATACTTGAAAACGAGAGAAATCTCAATGTATTCTTCCTGGTAAAATTCTTTTATAAATAAATAAAATAAATAAAAATAAATTGTGACACAGCAGTGCCGGGGTGTATTTGTCAGGATTATTTATGCCCTGCTGATTAGACCACTTCAGTGTATGAAAAGTGGCAAGTGGGTCCAAGTCCATGATAGTACCACGATGACTAACCTTTCATATCATACAGTTTTTGATACTTCATTGCACCATCAGCTGTGTGTGTGGTCCTTCTACGTGCATGATGGCATCTGACATGACGTGGCATTTCTGCATCGTATCTACTAATGATTCTTATAATCCTTTTCTGGCTACATCCAGTGGTCTCTTCAAATAATTTTTCTCCAGTCATCTGGCTTTTGTATCGTTGCAGTGTTGTTGTCTGGCTTTTGCCAGCCATGGTCTTCAGGATAGCTAGACTTCAGTATGGATTACGTTTGTGTCATGACAACTCAGATGCTTGATATTATCCTTGATTTCATTCATCCATGCCAGCTTGCGCGCAAGGTTCATATCTTCCATGCTTAAAGTCATATGTAATACTTGTCATATGTAAACGATTTGTTAAATCATTCTTAAGGAGTCTGGATTGCATGTCTCCAATGATAGGAAACATATATAGTTCAGAATGTGATGGATATAGAAGAAAATATGTTGCATGTCAACTGAACTGAATGTGTTGGTTCTTTCCATATGGATAGCCGTGTCATCAGCATATTTTTCTGGTAGCTTTGAAATCTCCAAAATCAGATAAACTGTGTGTTGGTGGAATGCTCCTCTGTCAGGACTTACAGGCGAAGGACTTGTAAAATGAATAGAGAGAAGTCTAAAGGCAGGATCCAGCTTTGTAGAAACAGTGTACAATATCTATATATGGAGCGCTGGATAAGGGGACCCTTTGGATGCTATTCTGTGGTGAATGTGCTGGCAGAGTCAAAACCCCAAAACACTTTGCCTATAGGTACAATCTGGAAAACAAAAAACACATTCCAGAGCGCAAATAGGTACCCAGCGGATGGTGTGCGTTGGTAGAGATATATCTCACGGTAATAAGTATCTAAGCAATACAATGTCCATACAATGATGATATATTCAATAATTTTGGTGGTATCACCATATATTGTCCATATACATCAGAGTCTTTCTGTGATTAGAATGTCAGGCTTCCGTCTGTGGCACGTCTGAAGGATCCTATGTCTCTCACATCCTTGTTCCTCAGAGAGAAAGTGAGATTAGGATTGTGCCATATACTATAGGTGTGTAGATGGTTATAGCCAAATATTTCACACTTACACGGGTGATGGTTGTTTGCTGTGAGCTGCTGTAATGTGAGACCACACGCGTTTCACCGCTCAGAAAGGCGGCTTCATCAGTTATCATTATAACTCGGAGGAACAAGAGAGACATGGATCCTTCAGACGTGCCACAGACGGAAGCCTGACATTCTAATCACAGAAAGACTCTGATGTATATGGACACTATATGGTGATATACCACCAAAATTATTTAATATATCATCATTGTATGGACATTGTATTGCTTAGATACTTATTACCTTGAGATATATCTCTACGCACTCCATCCGCTGGGTACCTATTTGCGCTCTGGAATGTGTTTTTTGTTTTCCACATAGGATCTAGTTTTGGCAGGCAGCCAGGAGCAAAGCACCCTAGGGTAACATAGGTACATAGTCGTGGAAAGATGCCAATGTGGAGTCAAGTTGGCTGCTGATGTTGAGATGATTTGTTATGGCCAACCACCTCGTCAGAGAGTAGTGGGTAAGGGTTTTGTGCTAGGACCATGACATTTATCCTAAATTTAATCTATCCTGCCATACCAAAGAAAGCTGTGACATGTCAGAACCTCATTATCAATGGATTGGCTTTCTTCACCTTAAACAATGGGAAAGTCACGTGGAGACCCATACATGATTATTAAACTGGTTGCAGGGGAAACTGCAGAGTACATTTTGAGTAGACATTTTCTCTAGCCGTTCTCAGTTCTTGAGTGTCTCATGAAGTTCAATGTAAACTTGACATTTGAGTTCCATTTGGATACATCATTTTATAGAACCGATACCGGTATAGTAGACTGCTCAACCCTAATTAAACACACGTGTATATGGATAACCCCTATGTCAAAAGGGCTTAACCCATTGTAGATAGCACAGGCGTGAAAGCCAACATTTAAGGTGTGAACACATGTTCTTTTTACATGCACTTTAAGTAATCAGGAAAATGTATGTTTTTATGGTTTTATGTTGAACCAAATAAGAAATCTCTGTAGATGGGGTGCTAAAAGGTCGAAAGTGGGAGCAACTCTCCAAGCAGGCACACTTTTGTGCGCACTTTTGTGCGCAAACCTACACACACACCACACTTTTGTGCGCAAACCACCTCTGTTAGTTGTGCCTTTCCTTTTAGGTTATACAAAAATAAGACCCTGACAACCCTCTTTATCATTGTCATATTAAATCTCGCATTCTTGTTTAAATAATAAAAAGGGTTATGAAATAGTTCTCATGTAGAAACCTGGTGACGTTTGCTCTGAGGAACATAAAGTATGTAGACACAATGTCCACCTCTAAATTATTTATATGTACTTAAAGCAAGCAGTCATTCAGACCTCTTGTCAAAGCAGAAATTAGAAAATGTGTGTGTATGTATATCACACAGTGGCCAGATTATTATGACCACCCCATCAGTACTTCGTTGGGCCACCTTTTGCCATCAATACTGCGATGATTCTTCTTGGCATTGACTCCACGAGATGTTGAGAGGTGATGCGAGGAATCTGACACCATGCCTGATGAATAGCACTGTCCAGTTCTGTGAGATCTGATGGTTGTGGGACCAGTTGCCTGATGGCTATTTCAACTTCATCCCACAAATGCTCAATTGCATTGAGATCTGGTGATTGTGGGGGCCACCTCAGCAAGGTAAATTCTTCCTCATGTTCTTGAAACCACTCCTGCACAATACGAGCACAGTGGCATGGCTCATTGTCTTGTTGGAAGAAGCCATCTCCACTGGGATACGCCATCAAAATCATGGGAGGAACTTGATCAGCAACGATGCTATGGTATGTTGTGCTATTCAGACGTTGTGCCTCACGAATTAAATGGCCCCAAACCATAACCCTGCCCCCACCAGCTTGAAGGGTTGTACTCATGCATGTGGGGTGCATGTTTTCATGCTGTTTCCACCAAATTCTCACTCTGCCATCTGCATGATGGAACTGGAAACGTGATTCATCAGACCACATGACTTTTTTCCAATGCTCGACTGTCCAATCCTTGTGTTCCTGTGTGAATTGGAGATGTTTTATCTTGTTAACTGCAGACAGTAAAGGTGTTCGAACAGGCCTTCAGCTTCCATACCCCATACGATGCAGTGTACGACGAACAGTGCATTCAGAGATCATTTGAGAGGATCCCTGTTTAAAATCTGCAGTAATTTGATGCACTGTTGCCCTTCTGCTGTCTTGTACCAGTCTTGCCACTCTCCGTTCTGCCCTAACATTGACTAGTCGCTGACGGCCACAATTCACAATTTCAGACCCAGATTTTCTGCTGACAGTCCAGTCTTTAAACACTTTAACAAAGGCTGCTCTTGAACATTTAACGAATTCTGCTGTTTTGCTGATACTCGCTCCGTGGCTCCGAGCGCCAACAATCCTCCCACATTCAAAGGCTGTTAAATCACGTTGTTTACCCATATCTTCAGAAAAAAATCACTTCTACTGTATGGTAAACAACCTGCTTCCCTATTTATAATGGTCTGGCCCTCTAGCAACTTCAGCGTGAAATTATAGATAATTTGCCTAAAAAAATAAATTAAAAAAAAAAAGCAGGTGGTCATAATAATCTGGCCACTCAGTGTATATCTCTTGTGGAGAAAAGTAAAACCAGCCTGTAAATGTATCACAGTGGACATATTATCCAACTTTCAGTTACTCTCTATATTTTTATGTTAATTGTCTTCTACATATGGATGAACAACATTTATCACTGCCGGAGTTTTCTTGACACAAGACGACCTTGATCCTAGGTTACATTTTGATACAAAGTCCTTGCTTCCAGGACGGCAGAGTCGAAGGGCGAATAGTATGCAGTGCGTGTGAACTTGTGGCCACGCACCACGACTTGTCACAATCACAAACTGAGCCCCGCGTTTGTTCTACGGGTGAAAACACATTGAATGCTCGTAATCGGGTTTGGAGTTTGTCAGCGTAGAGCTTTTGATGTCTGATTAGATGATCACACAGGCATCTGGATTTGGTTAAATTCTAAGTTATTGGTGTGCGTTGCTCTTGTGGAACGTCTGGCTCGCTGTCTGGCAATACAGAAAAATCTGCTACTTTGAAAGGATTCATTTTTAAAACCCACAAAAAAACTTTCTTAAAGAATGCAGCAGTCTGAAGATCGTCAAACTGGCAGAAGTGTATGTTTTCTGTCTGTCTGTCTCTCACAAAACTAAAATCCCCTGGTGACGCTGTTAAGTGATGAAATGTTAGCTGCTCTTTACAAAATCACGCACGTCTAAAATATTTTGTGGAAAGATAAAAGACTATTAAAATCCTTTCTTAC
This sequence comes from Leptobrachium leishanense, assembly GCA_009667805.1. Lineage (NCBI taxonomy): Eukaryota > Metazoa > Chordata > Amphibia > Anura > Megophryidae > Leptobrachium > Leptobrachium leishanense. The sequence goes on along the minus strand of CM019069.1, from coordinate 58,126,173 downwards.
ATCAAAAACCTATACACAGGATGACACCCTGAGGTGTGTTATGGTATATACTGTATGTAACGTGCCAAGTAGAAGAAAAATAATGCAAATCACAACGTCTTGTGATCTTGTTTGTTGCTCAAAAAGAAATAACATTTAAAAATGTGTAACCTCTAAAATGAAGTATAAGTTAAGAAGAAAATGCATTGTGCAGTTGACTTTTTTTGTGTAACCTGCTGGCGTCTTGTGTATGTAAACATTTGTGGGTGCTATTCCATCCTTAACGCTAATATGAGGATGCTAATAATCTGTGCCTGCAGATTTTCCCACAGCGTCCCCATGTTAACGTGGTATTCCTAGGCAGGCGCTAGCTGAGCACCTCTACCCGGTACGCAGTGCTAACCGCCAGTGGCGTCACTAGGGTTGGTGTCACCCGGTGCGCTAACTTATGGTGTCACCGCCCCCCCCCCGAGTTTTACGGGGTTTTTTTTTAACTACTTTTACTCATAAATTAGTACTCCCGTATAACACTGAATGCTCATAATACACGGCGCACATTACTGTGAGGTTTATTGCTAGAGCTCTGTGATATGCTCCTACACAAATTTTGGCAAATTGACAGCAAGTACGGTGCCTGTTCGAAGGCAGTGAAAGTCCTCATAGAGAAGTAATGGTTAATCTGTTGTTCAGAGACACCGAACAGCAAAGAAATGTCCTGATGTCCGGTGTTTTCATCTGGCAGGTTTATTCAGGGCGAACGAACACCATAGGTTTCAATGTTAAAAATATTCCTGTTTTTATCCAATATCTAATAAACCGTTTATTCCTTTAATCCATAGTAAAAAATCTCTTTATTTATTGATTTTATTTTTTTTGTATCCATTGTAACCATTTTTTTTTCTAATAGCAATTTTCTTTTATTTTCTGTAACAGACCTTTTTATTATCATTCATCAGAACTTACAGATGAAACTCTAAAAATTAGAATATGGTGCAAAAGTTCATTTATTTCAGTAATGCAACTTAAAAGGTGAAACTGAGACTCATTACATGCAAAGCAAGATAGTTCAAGCGGTGATTTGTCAGAATTGTGATGATTATGGGTTACAGCTCATGAAAACCCCAAATCCACAATCTCAGAAAATGAGAATATTCCATGCAATCAATAAAACAAGGATTGTACATAGAACAATTCGGACCTCTGAAAAGTATAAGCTGCAGATGTACTCAGTACTTGGTTTGGGCCCCTTTTGCAGCAATTACTGCCTATCAGCCTGTGGCACTGCTGAGGTGTTATAGAAGACCAGGATGCTTCAATAGCGGCCTTCAGCTCTTCTGCATTGTTCGGTCTCATGTCTCTCATCTTTCTCTTGGCAATGCCCCATAGATTCTCCAAGGGGTTCAGGTCAGGCGAGTTCGCTGGCCAATCAAGCACAGTAATCCCAGGTCATTGAACCAGGCTTTGGTGCTTTTGGCAGTGTGGACAGGTGCCAGGTCCTGCTGGAAAATGAAGTCAGCATCCCCATAAAGCTGGTCTGTGGGAGGAAGCATGAAGTGCTCCAAAATCTCCTGCTAGATGGCTGCGTTGACCCTGGACTTAATGAAGCACAGTGGACCAACACCAGCAGATGACCTGGCTCCCCAAATCAACACAGACTGTGGAAACTTCACACTGGACTTCAAGCATCTTGCAGTGTGTGCCTCTCCATTCTTCCTCCATACTCTGGGTCCTTGGTTTCCAAATGAGATGCAAATGTTGCTCTCATCAGAAAAGAGGACTTTGGAGCAGCTGAGCAACAGACCAGGTCTGTTTTTCTTTCGCCAGGTAAGACGCTTCTGACGTCGTTTGTTGTTCAGGAGCAGCTTGACAAGAGGAATATGACATTTGAAGCCCATGTCCAGGATCCGTCTGTGTGTGGTGGCTCTTGATGCACTGACTCAAGCCTCAGTCCACTCCTTGTGAAAGTCCAACACTTTTGAATGGCCTTTTCCTGACAATCCTCTCCAGGCTGCGGTCATCCCTGCTGCTTGTGCACCTTTTTCTTCCACATAACTTTCTATTAATGTGCTTTGATACAGCACTTTGGGAACATCCAACTTCTTTTGCAATGACCTTTTGAGGCTTTCTCTCCTTTTATGGAGGGTGTCAATGATGGTTTTCTGCACAACGGTCAGGTCAGCAGTCTTTCCTATGATTGGGATTCCTACTGAACCAGACTGAGAAACCATTTAAGGCTGGGGTCAGATGAGTGCAGTGTTCACGTCCGTGTTGCCCGCACATAAGTATGTCGGTGATAGCATACAATTGTGTTAAATGGAGCCCCACACACGAAGTACGTCCGCACAGAAGTGTGGAGGCTGACGGACGCTGCAAACAGACGCAGGTTCGGCAAGAACGTAATACTGCTAGGACGGACGTGCGGAGTGCGCCACGTCCACAACATCCGCATAGCTTTGTGTGTGAGTGATGAAACGAGGTCAGATGGACTGCATTTATACTTCCAGCATTTTTGACGGACAGAATGTTTTTTCATTTTAATTTATTTTCCCTGCCACATCCGTCAAAAAATACGTCTGTGAAAAAAACGGACTGTGTGGCCACTATCTTGTCGTCAGTCAGAAAGTACGTCCGTACTGCACGGACGCACAGTCCGTACAAAATGCGCTCGTCTGACCCTAGCCTTAATGCTCAGGAACCCTTTGCAGGTGTTATGGCTTAATTAGCTGATTAGAGTGGGACACTTTGAGCCTATAATATATTGCACCTTTTCACAATATTCAAATTTTCTGAGATTGTGGATTTGGGGTTCTCATGAGCTGTAAGCCATAATCATCATAATTATGACAAATCACGGCTTGAACTATCTTGCTTTGCATATAATGAGTCTACCACATATATTCGTTTCACCTCTTAAGCTGCATTACTGAAATAAATGAACTTTTGCACGATATTCAAATTTTTCGAGTTTCACCTGTATATGTTAATTCCAGATATTTTCATTCAGTAGTTCTTTTTAAAACAGCAGGCGACAGGTTTGCAGCATCATTCGGTGGTTGATTCCCTGCACTTCAGGGACCCTGTGGTGAATTTACTGGGGAAATTTGATTCCCCAAAGTGCGGGGAACAACAGAACACTGAAATGTCTGCGTCATTTCGGTGCTCTGTGAATATCCTTTGTGGTGTTTTTTTTTGCCACCCCATGGAAAGTGCCAGCCTAGGCCTTGCCTACCCAGGACATACTTGAAAATTAGAGAATTCTCAATGTATCCTTCCTGGTAAAATATATATTTTTTTCTTTTAGGGTGTCACCCTAGGGGAGGTGTCACCTGGTGCGGGCCGTAGCGACGCCCCTGCTAACCGCTAGGATTCTCATGGGAGCGCTTCCGCGCCACCACAAGTATCGCCTCCTGGAGTCTATAGGACTCCATGGAGGCTTGCGGTTCCGGGCCGTGAGCCCTGCGAGAATTATTTGTTCCCAGTCTATCTCTGCTCCTGGAGAGTTGAAGCGGCGGATCGGGCCACCCTTTTTGCCGTGCAATGAGAGGTGAGTATAGGATTTATTGGGGGAGGGGTTTAAAGGGTTACTTAATGATTTTGCATTTGCAGAATCATTTAACACCAGCTTTTAAAAGGTGCTAAAATTTTGCCTTGTATGTCCCGCCGGTAAATAGTTTTAGCACTTTGTAATACCTTACTTATTGAAACACTAATGTACATTTGCGTTCCCCTTGTTAAGAATAGAATGTGCAATGTACAGTAAGATCGCGAGAAAAAATGGTTCGCTAACAGGTGTAGCTTCAGGAATGTAATATGGGTGGCATGCGTTAAACTCCCTTATCCTGGCGTTTACATATCGAGGTGCTACATTAGCGCCGACTATGGAATAGTGCCCTATGTCTGTGTGTGCAAAGTCATAAATAAAAGTCCCTGGCTAACACCAAGCACACCTTTTTTCAAAAAGTGCTGTAAACTGGGTGTCATGCCTCATGTGCCTGTATGCCCTTTATAAAATTGTATCCTATCCATGGTGGGCTGTACATTGAACCTTGTGGTCTCTGGTACATTGTGCAGTGACATATACAGTCCATAGCAAATTTAGAGCACTCCACATTAATATAGTTTAAAAGGTCTTCTAAAATACCTGACTGGGAGGGAATTACTTGGATTTGGTTACAAATTATGATCATACATTGCGTAAGCCTACCACAATGTCCATGTAATCTGTAGCGCTGTGTTTAAATTGCATTCACGAATTGAAACAATATTGCCACTAGAGGGAGCTAGAACATATGTGAGAGAGACTATGCTGGATTTACGCACTACATCCCCCAGGAACCCTGGGGACAAGGGAAGGAAGAGGGCTCTGGCACCAGGAAGTAAAGGGAGCCTCGTGGGCAGAATGAGCAGAGCAGCGCATGCAGCAAGTCGCATGAGAGACACTGTCTGGGATCAAGGCCAGATTGATGCATGGAAAGTTGGCGTTATTCAGTGCTGGTGATCGGGGAAGGAGTGTGCTTTATCTTACATTGCATTCCGCTGAGCGGTTCCAGTGGCTGGAGTGTTCCAGAAGGACCTCGAGTAAGGAGGCCATGGACGGAATGGAGTGCGAGCGGCAATTTGATTCCTGGTTGAGGAGATCTGGAGTCAGAAGTGTGGTTTCGGCAGCACCGGGTTCCAGATGGCCAAAGGAGGGACCTTCGGATCGAGTCGTCGGTTCGGGACAAGTTGTTCGACGGATGAGTGAGAGACCTCGGGCCTGCAACTTCCATAACTGTACGCACTTTTTTTATTATTTATTTTTTGAGAAAGGATTTTACCAGGAAGGATACATTGAGATTTCTCTTGTTTTCAAGTAGCTCCTGGGTGGCGAGTATGTACCGTTAGGTGTCTTGCCCAAGGACACTTACTGGAGAGGTGCCCTTGCCGGGATCGAACCCATGTCTCCACAGGCTCTCTCCACGCAGAGCAGTGATGTTACCTCGACTCCACCTAGCCGGTTTATCTGATTGCTTCAAATTTCAGGGCCCCAACGAGTACCGGCTGGGTGGAGTAGAGGTAACATCACTGCTCTGCATGGAGAGAGCCTGTGGAGTCATGGGTTCGATCCAAGTGAGCAACCTCTCCAGTAAGTGTCCTTGGGCAAGACACCTAACGGTACATACTTGCCACCCAGGACATACTTGAAAACGAGAGAAATCTCAATGTATCCTTCCTGGCAAAATCCTTTCTCAAAATAAAAACGTTGCCTAGTCGAAGATATTTTTGTTCACCCACTGGCCAGGGAGATTAGTACCTGGGTACCCTAAGGCTTAACTAAACGAGTAATCTTTTCTTTTGAGCTGGACTTAAGACCAAAAAGGACTGAGGGCCTTAGTAACCGTAATCCGCCATTTTCTATGCAGTTACGTTGCGCATTCCATTTCATTCTTAAAGTATATGTAATTTCATTGCCTTTTATTAAATGGTTTCTGCGATTTATAAAATAAACCAAAGGAGAACCCCCCCCCACCTGTGTATCCCCAAGAATGGTATTAATGGTACATTTTTTTAACATTGCAGCCTTGTTAATTGTAGTTAAATGCTGGCAATGGTCTTACTTGTCCCTTTTATAGTTGTATGCATCTCCAATTGGATTATCCCAGGGTTCACTTTACTTTTTTACGCTAAGCTTGGCTTTTTAAAGAAATTTGATAGTTTCTTTATCTAAGCAGAAACAAATTGATTTCCTGTAAGTAATCACAGACGCAGGCATTTCTTGCTACTTAAACCCATCTGCAACTAATAGGACACAGGACGTCGCCTTGTAGTGCGTCTTGTATTTGAAAGGGTTAACGCAGAACCTTTGTTTCACTCCTGAAAAGTCATAAAGCAAAGGAAATGAACAATTAAATAATAATAAAAGATCATAATCCGCCCCCAACTGATTTATTGAAACCTGGGGATGGTCTGCCAGAGCAGCCCAGTACAACCTCGCTGAGCATTACATATATATTGCATACATATATTTACATACATTGTAAAGAAAACCAGTGCAATGTTTTTTGGAGAATTTTTTTTAAAAGTTGATGTCCTGAAGACCTTTTTATGTAACCTTTCTGTGCCATATCGGTTGGCTTGCATTTCTTGGCCCCTGAAGGAATAATATAGATGTATATAAAAAAGCCATGGGGCTTTCAGCAGGACTGTGTGTGTGTGTGTGTGTGTGTGTGTGTGTGTGTGTGTGTGTGTGTGTGTGTGTGTGTGTGTGTTAAAAGAAATACAACAAACACAGACAAAAAACAACAGTCTGCAGGGCAGGAGACTAACATAAGCAGGTCTACATTTTGCGGCACAGCTGTAGCCTGAAAAATGGCTAAACACATCAATCCCCAGCATGTCCCATGCAAGTAAAGTGTCTATATACCGGCATCTGACACACATTTCAACGATGTAGGAGACTAATGGCGAGTCTAAAGCAGAGAGAGAGAGCAGTCAGCACAAAATAAAGGACGAAAAGAGCAAGAGAGGGGAAAAGAAGAAAATAAAATAAAAAAGGAGGGGGGATCGATGGGCAAATGAACAGGGGGGGAAGAGACGCCGGAAAAACACACAAGGACAACCACTGCAGTCCCAGGGACAATAAAGGCACAGGCGGGGTAGGGACCCACACACTATACAGAGAACCTCACCGCCAGTGGTGTATTTAGGTTTTGTGCTGCCCTAGGCCTGACTAAACTCGTGCACCCCCTAATTTAACTTTGACACACCCCTTCCTGTCTAGGACACACCTCTTCCTGGTTAATCCCCACCCTTCCTCTTTAAGCTCCACCTTTTCCTCTTAGAGCTCCACCTTTTCCTCTCTTTATATTAAAAGTGGATACCAAGTGCCTACTTGTATACCATTTCAAATGTACCTATTGCATAATTTCATAAAATTATGAAATGTTTAAATTCAAGCATTTTTACAAAGAACAGCCACGCATGTCAAGTATACTGGATCACAGCCACTCTAATTGGTTGAACAATAAAATCCACAGAAACCTGCACTGCATATGAGTGTATCACAGAGCTGCACAGCCAAAAAAAACACAGAAATGGGCATTGTGTATGAGCATATCAGAACTGCACAGCAATAAAACTCACAGTAATGTGCAGTGTGTGTGAGCGTATCCCAGAGCTCCAGGGCAATAAAACTCACAGTAATATGCAGTGTGTATCCCAGAATCCACAGCAATAAAACTCCCAGCAATGCAATGTGCAGTGTGTATGAGTGTATCAGAATCCCCAGCAATGCAATGTGCAGTGTGTATGAGTGTATCAGAATCCACAGCAATAAAACTCCCAGCAATGCAATGTGCGGTGTGTATGAGTGCATCAGAATCCACGGCAATAAGACTCCCAGCAAACCGAGTGAATATGAGCACACAGCAATTATTTATTCTATATTTACTGGCCTCCGTCTGCGGTAGGGCTGTGTGCAGAGTCAGCAGGGACCGTGTACGGAATCAGGTGGAGGTCCCTCCAGGCCACGTTAGGATCGCGGCTGTGCCTGTGCGTGGAGCCATCTTGTCAGCAGTGGGGTGCCACTGCCAGAGGGTGCACCGTGGCTTTGATTCCCTTCCCAGTGGGTGTTCAGTCCAGAATAGAGTGAGAGTCCGTGTTAATGAAAGGGCAGGCAGCTGCGTGCGTGTCATGTGGTTCAGCCAGTCAGGTGGTACTGAGACTCAGTACCACCTGACTGGCCGGACCGCGTGACCTGCACGCACGCAGCCTCACCAGGAGCCAGGCAGCTCAATGACAAGTTTCTATCACTGCAGTGCTGGTTAAGGAAAGGTCCACTTTAAACAGCAGTAAGCAGACAGGGCTTCATATTCTGCTGATAAACCCCCCCCCCTTTACCTGCCATTTACTGTCATCTTCTCTCTCCACACAAATCACATCCCCCTCCCTTCTCCTAGAGCTGCTGCGTGGCAGGGGAGGAGCTATGGAGGGAGGAGAGGGGGATTTTTATTCTATTCGATTTTATTCTGTATGCAAACGCCCTGCTCCGCTGCTCGTTGTTTGAGAACACAGCTCAAAGCTGACACACCGTGACAGTGGCACCTCCTAGTACCCCCTAATGACACTCAAATAATCACTGGTACCTGGGGCGGCCCGCCCTTCGCCACTCCCCTAAGTATACCACTGCTCTGTGATATGCTCACACACAAGTTTGGCGAACTGCCAGCAAGTACGGTGCTGTTTGAAGGCATTGCAAATTCCCATAGAGAAGTAATGGTTAATATATTCAGAGAACATCAAACCGCAGAGAAATGGCAGTGAAATGCCCTGATGTTCGGTGGTTTCAATCAGCAGGTTTATTCAGGCGAACCCCATAGGTTTCAATGTTAATATTCCCGTTTTTATGCAATATCTAATAAACCATTTATTATTTTAATCTGCAGTAAAAAGTCTTTGATTTTTTTTTTTTTTTTAGTACCTTTTAGTCATTTTTCAGCAAAATTTCCCCCCCTTTTTTTAAATAGCGTCTTTTCTTTTTTCTGTAACAGAACTTTTTATTATCAATCATAGGATCTTATATGTAAATTCCAGACATTTTCGTTCAGTAGTTATTTTGAAAACCGCAGGCCACGGGTTTGCGGTGGCAGCATTCAGCGGCCGACTCCATGCACTTTGGGGACCCTGCGGTGAATGGTGAATTCACTGCAGGGTGGGGAAATTTTATTCCCCGAAGTGAAGGGAACTACAGAAAACCAAAATGTTGGCGTCATTTCGGTGCTCTGTGAGTAACCCATTTAGTGGTGAGGTTTTTTGCTGCCCCCTGGAAAGTGAAAGCCTAGGCCTTGCCTACCCAGGACATACTTGAAAATTTGTGAAATTTCAATGTATCCTTCCTGGCAAGATACTTTGCAAAAGATTTTTATTTTTTTTAGGGGTGGGGCCACCAGTGCGGGCCGCCGCCCCCCTGGAAAGTGCCGCCCTAGAGCAAAATACCCCACTGCTCACCGCGCGGGAGCAATCACGTACCAACGACCGCCGGAGACCCCACCCACCGAACCCACCCACAACAGTCCCCCAGGATAAGGTTTTAAACAGACAAATTGTAAAGTGTTTGTGTATAAGAATCAAAATCACTATAGGTCTTTGTCTCAACCCTGTTCCAAAAAACTATAAAAATGTATCCAGCCCTATGGAACTTGTTGTATGTAACTGTGAGGCCGGTGTCAGGCGAGCGTCATTGGAGAGCGGAATGAAACATCCGTGAGAGTGGACGTTCCTTCCACTCGACGCCCATCTGGCCACCTTGCTGAGCGCAGTTAGTGCGCTCAGCACTTCAAGGCTCGATCCTCCTATGGAGGATTGTGCTTTGTAGCCCTGTCAATGCACGTCTAGCGTTTTGACGGGGAGGCTTTGTGCACGGACACTTGTAACGTTCGCATTTTGTGCACGCGCTCAAGCGTGTGACCAGCCCCATTGCAACGCTGCGACGTATGCCGGTAGTCACGTCAGTACGGGCGCACCTCGTGCACTTGTCTGACAACGGCCTAAATATATGATCAAGACCACACTAAATAAAATTGTGGTTTGATAACTTTTTATAGTAAACAATCATTTTAGTACCTTAGACGTAGTAAGGATTTTCTACCTACTTGGAGTTCATCCTATTTAGCAGCTTTTTAGGATACTACAGACTAGGCCTGTGCTCCAAATCATCCTTGTTATCTGTAATAATTGAAAGTTTCTTCTATGTCGGGACAGGGCATTGATATCAATTAAGAGTGATCAGCTGGAAAAAACAAAAGCTGCATCCATGTCTGTATTTTTTTCACTATGACGATAAACGTTTATTTTTCAAGTCTTTTCACAGTTGTAGAGAGCGCATCATGATGCGGGTTAAGAGAAGAATATATTCGGGATACAGTATTACATTGTCCCTTTAATACAATAGTTATTCATAGTTAATAAGTTTAATTCTGGACTTGAGAAGGACAATATTGAGCAGTGAGAAATAATAAAAATAATTTTAAAACTGGTCTATTCACTAAAAGTGAATTGGCAGAAGCGAAAATTCTAGGTCAAAATAGCCAAACCAGAAAGCGTCTCCCATTTATCTCTCTTTCCAAATCGGCTTTTTTGGACTAGATTGTTCTCTTCTCCTGAGTTTCACCTTCTAGGTCTTTTAGGCCTTGTTCACACCTGGGAGTTTTACAGCACGTTCCTGCATGCTGTAAAACGCCCAAGCACGGAAATTCCATGATTTCCTATGGGACCCGTTAACACCTGGTTGTCTTTGGGGCATATTGCATGCGCGTTCACGCTGCAATCTATGGCTGTGAACGCGCTGCAATGCGGGTTTTTCCATTTGCGCGATACGCACGTCAAAAAACGCGCATATTGCGCGTCAAAAAACGCGCAGGTGTGAACCCAGCCTTAGTGAATAAACCTGAAAGTTATTTGATAGCATGAAACTTTAGAGAACAAAAGTAAATATTCAAACTTATTTTTTTCTGCAAAAACAGCGTTGTTTACATCCTTTGCAAACAACCGATCAATGACTGTTATACTTTTTTTTTTGCAGTTTTCCGACTAGTTCTACCCAGTATTAGGAATTTCCAGTCTGTATGATGCGCAATTAAGAATGCCGTTCATTTTTACTTAAGTCGCCTACTGATGACCGGGTCGTACGCAGGGAGACAATAAATACTCAAAAATACGCAAACACATAACTGTGAAATAATATATATATATATTTATTATATATAGGCCACAGCTAAAAAACTCCACACAATAACCCACCACCATGACATAACAATTCTCATACCAAAATAAAACAATACCCCAGTGCTGAAAGAGGACTCCCCACAACCCCCACACACCTCCAAACCAACCAACCACCAAAACTTCCCAACTCCCAACCATCAGACCAAAATTATCCTAACTAAAAAGGAACCCCTAGCCAGCACTGCCTACAAGCCCCCGCCGTGACAAAGGAGCCCAACAAAATACTACTCTACCGAAAAAACCAACCCAACCTGGAATTAAATAAAACCGGGTGGGAGGGTGGGGATTTTAACCGCTCTACCTCAGGAGAAAAAGCCGCGCAGAGCCTCTCCACACGTGCCTTAAGTGCCCTCCTGTTGACTCCTCCCACACCGCTCCCGCTCAATCTACTCACGCGCTGCAAAACCTTTCTAGAAAAATCCTCCCTGCGTCCTGGCATCAGAGGCAACTTAAGGGCCCTACGCCTTAGGCTGGGGTCAGACCAGCGCACTTTTAACGTGTGTTCTGGCGCACATAATTACGCCGCACTAGCAGCAGATGACGGGCAATGACGGCCAATATACGATGTACGGCCGCACAAAAGTCCGGCCGTGCAACGCAAGTGGAATTTGAATGCATTTTTTTGAGAACGCTGAATCGCTAGTACTGACGTACTGAGTGCACAGCTGCGGCATAGCGGCGTGTTTGCATGATTAGGAGATGTCAGACACTGCTAATGTCCAGCCTGCATAACGTCCAGACGCAAAAAGAGTTTTATTGACGATCCGTACAAAATTATGCCCGAAAATGCGCGTCGTCTGACCGTTTTTGCGCATTCCGTGAAAAAATACGTCAATGCGTTCGGACGCACTTTTTCACGTTCGCGGGGAAAAATGCTTTCGTCTGACCCTAGCCTTTGGTGCTTCAGGCCTTCAAAAAACAAATTAAATATTTGTGGCTACAAGCATAGAGTTTATACGCACTGCACTTTTAGCTAAAGGAAAAGAATTTTAAAAAAATATCTTTTTGTTCGAACACACTAAATTTTTTTAAATATTTCTAGATTTTCTAAAATCAACTCCAAACTCTAAACTCAAAGCGTTTTAATCACACGGAGCAAATCCTGCTGTTCACTCTGGGAATCATCTGTATTGCTTTGGGGTATATGAAGCTTAAAGGGCAATCTACCTCGACGAGACCTCTTTATAATTTTAGCCTTCATCAGCGGTCTGCGTTACTTGCTGTTGTACGTACGGTTTGCAGGAGGCAAAAAAAACATCCCCATTGCCCTCAACACTATTTTAGAAAGGACAGTATATACATCATCTTTTAGGTAATGAAAACTCGCGGGCATTGTGGAAAAATTAGCAAACATTTACTATTTTAGAGTTCTGCATCCAAAAAAAGTTGAATATTGCCACATTTATAGGATCTGTTATTAAGAACTACAAACTAAACTGTTGCTGAAAAAATTGTTTTAAAACGCATCCTTTGTATAAAATGCTATTTTAATTTTTTTTTTTTTTTTAAAAATCTTTTAATTTAAAATTGCAACCCTGTCCTGGTTTATGGCGGCTGTAACACTAGAAAAGGTCTACGCACCCTGAAACTCTGCAGAAGTAACACTACTTGCAGAGCCAGTGCACAGCAGAAGCAGTCCGTGCAGGGACTTATCTGGTAACGAAGCACATGGGTTAGGTCATTAGGGATACGTCCAGGGGCCCTTCTTTTAAATAGGAGTAACTTGTTAAAAATAGGGAAATAAATAAGGATGTAAATGAGGCAATTGCCTATTTTTGACATTCTGAATTGATGTAAAGGTTTGGTTTAATTGTTATAAGGCTAGGGGCTAGCGAGCGCGTTTTCTACGGACTGTGCGCCCGTGCAGTACAGACGCACTTTTTGACGGAAGACGCAGTAGTGGCCACACAGTGCGTTTTTGTGGCTGACGTTATTTTTGACGGATGTAGGAGGGAAAATAAATTTAAATGAAAAAAACATTTTGTCCGTCAAAAATGGTGGACGTATAAATGCAGTCCGTCTGACCACGTTCCATCACTCACACACAAAGCTGTGTGGACGTGGCGCACTCCGCACTTCCGTCCTAGTGGTTCGACGTTCTTGCTAACCTGCGTCCGTTTGCCGTGCCCGTAGTGCGTCTGCACTTCCGGGCGGAAGTACTTCGTGTGTGGGCCTTCATTGGTCATGATTATCTGCTACCACGGACGTACTAAAGTGCGGCTACACGGACGTTAACACTGCGTTCGTCTGACCCCAGCCTTACTCTACCTGTGCATTATAGGTTGTGTAGTTCTGAAACCTGTCGTGTGCCAAGGATAACCATCACAGGCCTGCAGCATCCTATTTTACTAATTGAAATAATTAATTTAGGATCCGCTGCACATTTATAACTTTTATAGAAGTAATGTGTTTCACTCAAAAATAGCAAAAATTGTGTGATTACAAGTTCTTGACACATCTGATGATTCTGTCAATGTGTTTGATGCAGATGGAAATTGACAACCTTTTTTTCCTGTTGATTTTTATTAAGTAAGATATTTATTCATTGCTTCGCACTGTTTTTTTATGTGCAGAGATGCGTCGTCCTCCTCCTCTAATCTCGCATGTGATGAGTTTTTTCAGACACACAAAAAAAACCCAGATGAAAAGTGAAATAAAATTAAAAGGCGCACCCTCATCATCATTTCATCTTACAAAGAGTTTCTGAAATAACCCAAACGGATAGCGCGGCGCGTTCAAGTGGAGTGAGTCTGTACGCATAATCCGATCAATCTAAATTGAGTTAGTGAGTATGCAGTAGGCAGAAACAGGTGGAAATTAGTTTATCTGCACCAGACTTTTTATATTTAAGCTTTGAACAGTGCTGGATAAACTAGTTTTGAAACCACATTAGATTCCTGTTTCTTTTGTTATATTTATAAATATATATATATTTTTTTCCCTTTTGGATGGATATCACAAAATTACAAATACCCATAGGAAAACTGCAGACAAAAAATAAGCCTGGAAAAATTTATTGAATATTCTAAAAAATATAAATAATAATCACTTTATATATACAAAATCCTAAAAGGGAAACAGTTTACTGATTTGAAGAATAAAGGAGAGCATTGTCCTAACCGGAAAACTATTCTAAATGGCACCCTGTGACATTTCTAAAAGGATAAACATGACCATTAGACAACCTTTTTTTCACATTTTCCATCAATACTGTATATCATCTTGTCTGTAAACCTGTCAGATGATCGGTCTGTCTGCGCATATATCCACTCTGTTAGAATTCTATAAAAAGCTTTGTATTGGCATTAGATTAGGACTAGTCTTAAGAGTTTTTCCTTGACGTTGGCGGGGGGGGGGCTTATGACTTTAATGGCCAATCAAGTTAACTAAAACCTCTGTTTTTGTCTAATGTGGATATACTGCATGGGACTTGTAGCGCATAGGACTATTTTTTATTTTTTTTATTTTATGTGTTTATCTGTATTAAGCTCAAGTGCAATGGGGAATAGAGGACGGGATGGATTTTTAGGTGTTTCATATTAGACTTGCAGGGTTATTTAGAGAGAGGTGACAACCTGGAGAATGACTGGAGAAGTGAAAATTCTAGGTCAAAATAGCCAAACCAGGAAAATTCTCCCATTTTATCTCACTTTCCAAATCGGTTATTTGGTCTAGATTGTTCATTTTCCTGGCAATTCTCTTCTCTCTGAATAACCCTGTTGGTTGTTCCACTTGTAAAGTTATGATGTGATATGTCTTTAGTGTTAGAATCAGCCGCTCTGATTGTCACCATTCTTCACTTGGAACAATGTTTGTTAATGACTAAGATGGAATCAAGATTTAGGAACATTGTCCCCTTGCACCAGCATATTGTATGTGGTAGAATGTTTAGCAAAAATATAATCTGTGACCTAAATCAGATCGTTTCTCGATGTCCGTGCACAAAAGATTCAAACCGTAATGGAAAGCTATTTAAGTACATAAGTGTGTTTGTATATACCTGGGTCTATTTATCTGCGAATAGATACACAATGCCTGGCTAGAAGATCACCACCTGGATTTAACCAAATGGGTAAGAGGATAGTTGTTGGATTGGATAGTTCCTACAGTGATTAATGTTTCAGCTGGCAAAAAATTAGGTCATGTGACTCCCTGAATATACTGAATGAGTAGGTTTTTCCACCAATAGATTTTTTTCTTTCCCGATGGCCCGGGTATATTCCAAGATGACCATGCCTGGATTCATCGGTCTCAAATTATGCAAGAGTGGTTCAGGGAGCATGAGACATAATTTTCACACATGGATTGGCCTCCACACAGTCCAGTCATTGAGAATCTTTGGGATAATGTGCTGCAGAAGACTTTACGCAGCGCTCTGACTCTCAATACAAGATCTTGTTGACAAATTAATGGAGCTCTGGCTGGAAATTAATGCTGTGAAATTTCATGAGCTTATTGAAACTATGGCACAGTGAATGTGTGCCGTAATCAAAGCAAAAGGCGGTTCAACAAAATATTAGATTTTTTTTGGCCTTTCGTCATACAATTACAATGGCCATATCTGTAACCATAATTAAGTTGTATGGTTAGACACAAGTGTGACTTTGAAACGTGCTATGAAGATGTTCAATGATGACTTTGAAGGCTAGCGATGACCTAGCTTGACCCTGTCAAGACCATTGACATGTCTGGATTGTCACAACAACTATTTACCTAAAATATCTGTGCCTGAGGGGGTAAATGTTAGAGTAACATTTTGTGACAATGTCTGCAGTTTATTTACCTTTTCAAATTTTTTGTTGCAGTATAATCACAAAAAAACACCAATTTGTAAACCCTTTTGCTGTTTCCTTTGTAAGATGGGTTATTGTTGATGAGTCCTAGTGGGATAACGCATGCAATGAGTAAACTATTCCAGTGAAACCGTTTAGCTGGGCTGACGACCCACTGGGGATACTGAGGCTTTTGACCTTCCGGATTTACTTTCGCAAAAATCACACCTTGGGGTAAAACAGGAACAGGACATAATTTTATGGTTAAAAAAAGTATTCAGTGTTTGGTTTTATACATGTAGGTTTTTTGGTGCTAGATGGGATCATGCATGTTTCTTGGGATTGGGAGAAATTCAAAATACTAGAACAATTTATTATGGATGCAATTTTCTACAATGATTTTCCCAAAAAAAACATAAGTGTGATGGCATATTATAGCACCAACATTTATAGTATACAAAATCGAAAAAAACACAATCAATGGGCAATAAAGAGACACTCAAATAGGCTTAACCCAAAAATTAGACCAAATCCACAACAATTTGCACACAAGTGCAACAAGAGTGCCTAACAACATCAATTTTATTAATTAAAGCACTTGGCACCCACAAACATGATAAAAGTTGAAAATTGAAAAAAGTCAGGTCCTAAATTATATCAATGGCGGCAATTCGAGATCCCACAGACAGCAATTATACCTAAATACTTACAGTGAAGAAAGAGGGAGTCAGAAAATAACTTGGCTGACTATTACCTCAGAGGTTCTTGCCGCCTACACACCTCCATAGCTAAAAGGTAAAAGTAAGGGAAAGTAGAATGCACGTAGCCATAAAAAATGGACCAATTCACATGAAATAACTGTTAAAAAACAAGACCGACATCGCTCGACGCGTTTCGCCCACACTGGGCTTAATCCTCAGCATTGATGTTCTTAGTACCCACCTGAATATATAGTTACATGTAAGGGGTAAAATTGGAAACAGCTGGAACACGCCAGCGTGAACATACTCTGCGGAAAATTCAAATGAACCTCTCGGCATGTGCCACTTTCTGATACACTGGCCGCTCAAGTGCTCCTATCCCTCCAATCGGCACAACAAAACGCAGTGATACATTACTAAGTATGTATCACTTCCTGATACCGGAGCCGCTCACATGGTCCTAATTGACCAATCAACACAGCCGACCACAGTAATGTACGAAGACGCCCGTTCATAGCTACAACTCGTAGCCACGGAACCGTAGTAAGAGAAGCAACATTAAAAATTGAAGTGGCCCGCTGCAACAACTTGGTTACATGAAAATGACATGGCACCGCTGATCATTAGGCATATAGTCACACCATAAACGTCTATCAAATGTGAGACTATAGCCAAAAGAGTAAACTAATATGGTTATCAAGCTAAACTTGGGAAAAAAGTCCCCCTATGGTAGCCAATAGAATAAAAAATGGTCCATGTTTTGGATGACATGCTGAGACGCCTCGTAGCTATTGCTTTTTCTTGTTTTAATTTCTCCTCACAGCTGATATTACTCTTTTGTTGTGTTGCTTCCCCCTTCCCCTCTTTCTGTTTGTTTTTTTTTTTTCGGGATATTTTGGGAGGCACAGACGTGACCTGGTGCCCGTCTTTGCCCCCGAATGCCCGGGCCTAAGTGCCATTCTCCCCCTGTGGCCCCCATGCGGTCTTCATGGCCGTATGGGTTTTCGCCAGGGCAGGCACAATTCTGGCCATTGCCATCTTTCCAACCCCCCTTCTTTTCCCCCCCCTTTTTTTTTTTTTTTTTTTTCTTTCTTTCTCCTTTTCCCGCTTCCTTTCTCTCACCCACCTACCTATGCTGGATACCTATAGCTGACTCCCTCTTATGTTGATGTCCTGTTCTCATGCAGAGTATATAGCGGTTCGCTCGTTACTTTTGAGACTATATATCCTACTAATTGTCTTCTTTACGTTCGCTGTCCTATTGCTGTTGTGATCTGATGACATTTTGCTTTTGTTACCTGTTATACGTATGATGTATTGCTGACTATCTCAAAATAAAAAAAATTTTGAATACAAAAAAAAAAAGCTGTTATAACTGTAAAAGGATGTTGTACTAAGTACTAAGATTGAATGTCACTTGGGGGTTGAATAAAACTGATAATGATGAGAATAAAAAATGGATACCAAGAATTAAAAACAAGAAAATGATAATCATATTAATAGCGCAATAAGACAGCATGGAATTCATAATGAATTCCTTATTGCGCTGGCATTCCATTTTGCCGAAATTATGGTGAATTCACTAATTGCCATAGAATCACAATAGTGTGGCGAAGACTGAGTCGCTGAAGCCCCACGAAAAAGATGAAGAACGTTTCTGAAGTGCGGCAAACTCGCCTTGGCAAAATCCACCAAACTGGAAAGAAAAATTACTGAACTCTCCTATTCTCCTAATAGGAGTTTAAACCAATAAAATGTATTAAATGTGTCTAAATAATAAAAAAAGTCCTTTAAAAAAAAAATTGGAAACAGATATTTTGCCAAAATACAAAAAGGTGTTTAAAAAATAATATTTTTTTTGCTGAAAATTAAAAGAATAAATGTGTAATTTTATTTTTTTTTTACATCGAAAACTATGGGATTCTCCTGCTCAAATTGTTGTACTGAACCACCGAAAATCTGGGCATTTCGGCGACACTTTGGTGCGGTTCAGCCTTCTGTGAATAGATTGACAGTTTTTTGAAAGACAAACTGCCACAAAATTGCACCGTACGGTGAAATTCACCTTTCATGTGCAATTCGGTGGCAATTTCTGTGCTTGGTGAACAACCCCTATAGTTCTAATATTACCACCATATTCATTTTCATACTATAAAGAGGACATATTTATTGTCTCCCATATTTTATGCTGTTTATGTAACTTTCTTCTCTTGGAGTTTTCTTTCTGTAATGAGTTTTTGGCCATCAGGAATGGCCAACCGTGGTTATAGAATATCTGAGCCAGAGAACCGTTTCCTGTGAATGAAGCGTAAACTAGTGTTTGCTCGCACTGTTAATAAGGCAGTCGAACCGTTTCCCATTAAGCTGAATTCTATTTAAGTTAATGTATTATATTGGAGCGCCAAGAGAAGCATCGCAAGGCTTGGAGTCAAGACCCTGTTTAGGACAAGTTCTCCCTTTTGTTGTTTCCGCATTGACAGAAGGATTGATAAAGCCCCAGGGGATTCTCTGAAGCTCAGTAGCCAGCGTCCTCTCCTTGTCTACTGGAAGCGGCAAACATATGTATTAGTGAAGCCTGTAAATAGAGTATAATAGACTTTTCTATCTCACAGGCTTATTTAATGAAGCTCTGTTTTTTGGTTGAGCGGTGGAGCAGATCATGGATACATGTGTCACCAGGACAGCATACACAGAAACATTGTTTTATTTTGATGTCCACCTCTATGGACCAGTGAGCCCTTAATGTGGTTTCTTACCTGAATGTCTGGGCCCGTGCACTGACCCCTGACTCTACATGTCAGAATGTACAAATCTATTGTGCCCCTTAGGATTCCGACTTAAACATAATTCAGGGTACTCCTCTTCAGGTTTTCTATATCCTACCCTGGTAATGTGAATTATAACAATTTTAGGGAAAACTTGTCAAAATCCCTTGTTGTCCCAACACCCTGATATGCCATTTATCTTGAAATAATTATTTCTCTTTGGTGTTGACAGTGTTAATGTAGTAGTTGCTCTAGAAGAAAATGATCCTTTTTTTTTTTTTTCTATCGTTTTTTTTTTTATTTGCATAATGTATCAACCCAGGTGATTCTGCCACCATAAACTATTTATCTGACTTCATTTGGCATCCTGTTACATTCAAGAAACTATGTTTAACCTCCCTGGCGTTACGATTCTGACATCTTTTATATGTCAGAATCGTAAAAAAAAAAGAATCCCCCTAGTGGTATTCCCGAGTGTGGCTCGGGGTTAACTTTCAATGCTGAAAGCGGTACCCCTGAGCCACACTCGGGCCGGATACATACCTTTACCTGCACTCCCTCGCTGTCCCCTGCAGTCACACTCCAGACGATCGTGACGTCCAGCTTCCAGGTTCCCTTTTCGCGAGAAGGGAAGCGGGACGCCGTGATTGGCTGGAAGAGAATGCGATCGCGGAGGTCAGCAAGGGAGCGCAGGTAAAGGTATGTGTACAGCCCGAGTGTGTCTCGGGGTTCCTGCTTTCAGCAATGAAAGTTAACCCCGAGCCACACTCTGAGAAAACCGCCAGGGAGGTTAAAGAAAGATTTCATAATGGCATTTGGCAGTAAAAGTTCCTGTTTTCATCATTGACTGTTACTTAGGGCTGGAGGATTGTGATGCAATTCCAAGATGGCCGTCTCCATCTACAATGAAACAATGGTTGACTGTTTGCTAAAAATACTGTAGTATGTTTACGAAAACATAAATCTTTATCTATTCATGTTATGTTTTTAGAATTATTAGAGAAAAATTTAAGGTGACAGTGACATTTTAAGAACTAGTGACGGTCTGTGCCTTCAATCCGATTTCCGAAACACAATATGCGATTCTCTGAAGAAACGCAAGACACATAAAACTGCAAACGGCCCCCAGACGTTTCTTCTGCTCACACAAGTGTCACCAGGCAGCTGGGGTTGACTTTCCTGGCTGCCAATCACCACCTTTTGTCACCAATTATGTCAGAGCACTCTGCTGTCACAGAACCACAAAACATGTTTTCTTCAGGGTCTAGACTGTGGTCCCATTGAGGGTGGATGACTCACAACAAGGATATGGAAAAAGTACAAAGCGTTTCCACCATTATTTTATGGCACCATCCATTACTTGGTGAATGTGGCAAAGCTATTACTTATATAAGTTACTTCTTATGAAAAATCCTATAGATCGCCAAACATAATCAACACTACTAGAATATGTTACATGTTTTCATGAAGCACAATAGAAAGTTATGATTTTTACTTCGAGGATGACCCTCTCATGTTGGTGTACTAAACGCTCTTGAAACAGTCTAACTGAAACACAGAATGGTATTTTCCCCTAGGGTTCCACATGAAAATATATATTATGTTGACTTGTATTACAGATCTGAATATTCTTGTTCTTGATGCCACAAGATGGCGTGCTGTGAATCCTGTCACAAGCTTTTGCAAGGAACGTTTTTAAAAAAATGTTGGGAGGAAACTTCATGAGCTAAACAAAAATCATTTTAAGAATGTGATATGAAAAAATAAATGTCATTGCACCAGTCTTAATTATTTTTACTTTTGTGTTCAGTATCAACAATATGGCAGAGTTTAATATAATGCATTTAGACGTGTCACTAGCAGACAGAATTTATGACTTTTTTGATTAAATGTCAATTATTAGGAGGAAAATTTGATTACCCTTTTTAAATGTCGTCATCCACACTTCACATGACATTGCATAGCATTTAGATTAGAGTGATGTTTGTTGATGAATTCTTTTTCAGGGTAGCACTGGTTTGATCGCCATTTTTATCACCGTAGGTTGTTTTGTGGATTATATCCACCGCCATTCTCTGCATGGCTATGATGGATAGTTTTATAGAATTCACATTATAATCGAGCTGTCTTTATGTTCCTTACAGGGTTAGTTTACAACTCTATGATTTCAGTGGGTTAGGTGGAGGCTTGTGTTCAGGCTGGAGATGATCCGTTTCAAAGTTAAATATTACAGTTAGGCTGGAAATTATGGGTGTTGGGGTTAAAGTCTAAAAGGCAATTTGGCTAAATATTACAGGTAGGGTGTGTGTGCACCAATTTGGGTTAAATTAATATTACAGATGGGGTGTGGATTATTGCAGTTTGGGTTAAAGGGCCACTCTAATAAAAAATCCCCTCCTTTTATCCCCCTAAATAATTGGGCTGATGCTGCTAACAGCAGGCAGTGCTCTGATCTAATCGGTGATAGAGGTGATCAGCAGACAGGAAATTCAATATCCCGGCTGCCTGGTGACACTTCTGTGGGCAGAGAACTCCTGCGCTTCAGTGTTTTTAGCCAAATGGGACCGGATTGAGGGAGGAGCAGTGGCATTCCACTCAGCCTGACTACTTTAAAAATCAAGTGTTTAGGGTGTGTAGAGTGTCCCCTTTAAATATTACAGATGGGTTGTGGGTTATATATGTTAGGATTCCATATTAGATGGGCTGTGGGTTATGGGTGTTAGAGCTGAATAATTTGATTAGGCTGAGGTAATGGGAAGTTTGGTTAAGTATTCCTATCATGCTGAAAAAGGCTTTGCCTTAAAGATCATGACCAGTTATGGTTGGATAGGTGACACCTCAGGTTCGGGGTTGTGGTGGGTGTTAAAATTTTAGATCAGGCTGAGGTCTATAGGTGTTGGCATTGAAGGTTACATTTATGAGGTGAGATTAGGGTGTTTGTGGATTTCTCTTCCGCTATAGATTGGCCTTGTCCTTTATATTCACTCCTAGACATTTCACTAAAGATTAAACAGCATTTGCTCTCTGCATTTGTTCGCCCTGGCTGCCACCCCCCCTAATTATTTACACTTTGTTGGGAATATCAGTGGGGAGGGTGTTTGTGGCAGTGCTATCCCCCAATGACACAGAGCTTACTCTATTTCAATGCATTCTTCTCCGTGCCTCAGCCAAAATATGTCCGGAAACACTCTATAAGCCCACTACCCCTGGCCAGAGTGAAGGGCTAAGGCATATGATGGAAACTTAAGCCGGCCGTGTTGGTCTTGGAGGGGTTATAATGCCCCCTTTAAAGATGTGTCTGTTTTCTACCTGTCACTCTTAACTCGCAATCTAATCTGATACCTACCATCTGTGCGGATGGATTTCAGCACAACTTCCTGCAATTATTAGTCAGCGAGGCTTGCTTAAATTTCATTACTAGCCTGCTTTGTATTCCTTAACGCCGAGCGGAAAAGATACGCCGAGTGTTTCTGTATAAACGGAGCTCGGCATCAGTCATAATTACTAATGCATGATATAGCCGAAGAATAAGCCTGCTTATGGTAAACCTATAGTTTTCATTTAAAAATAGTATCTAATTTACAAACTCAGAAACCTTTTCATTATATATATCCGCTTGCTATACATCCAGATAAACTCTCACAATACAGTCAACCGCACTCGCACTTATTAAACCTACAATCAATGCAGCAGACTGGGTTTCCTCAAGCTTGTTTTTCCCACGTGCCCTATGATGGTTATTTCTAGCAAGAACTGCTTCTTCTGGAACCATAACCCCAGCATATACACCTTTTCTTTATAATTTTCAATGATTTATCGATTTTAAAGCAGTGTCAAAAATTTACATTGATTTCTGGTCATTGGTCAAGGCACTTTAATATCAAACAGTCCAAGTGGTCCCTATGATGGAGGGATAGTCCTTATTTGTTGGGGGCTCCTTATATTTTGAGCTGTATAAAGTTGTTTTCTTTTTTTCTTTCTTTTTTTCTTTCTTTTTTTCAAAGTATATAATTAATTCATTAGGCATGCTCTGGGATTTCTGCTTGCCTGCTTAATTTCTAAATTGAGAATGTGTGTGAAACCCATACAGTAAAAGAGATGAACCATACCCTCTATTAATTGGGGTGCCCCCTTTCAGTCATATAATTGAGTGGCAATGTGTAGTGTAAAAGTCTACTGGGAATTCTAGGTCTTTAACCTGCCTGGCGGTATTCCCGAGTGTGACTCGTGGTTAAATTTCGCTACCGCGAACGGTAACCCCGAGCCACACTCGGGCTGGATGCATACTCACCGCATCCTTCGCTCCATCGCTGTCTCCACAGTCACCGCAGTTTGATCACGGCAGCCGGCGACTTTGCTTCCTGGTTCCGCTCCCTGCGAGTCAAACGACGCAGGGGGCGGGACCAGGCGGCAAATTCAAAAATGAAAAAAAAACATTAAAAAATACTGTAGAATAAACTTTGTGCTGTGCAGTGGGTGCTGGGATTCCTGTGCAGATGTACACTCCTTTGCCAATGTAATACAGGACACAGGGTACCAAAAAAAAGAGTATTCTCAAAGCAGCTATACAGAAATAAAAGGCAAATAAAAATAATTTCTAAAATATAATAAGGCTTTGCAATAAAAGTTTCACTGGTGCTTGCCCAGATCCAACTGTTGGATCTGGGCAAGCACCAGCGAAACTTGTATTGCAAAGCCTTATTACATTTTAGAAAATATTTTTATTTGCCTTTTATTTCTGTAAAGCTGCTTTGAGAATTAAATACTCTTTTTTTTTTTTTTTTTTTTTTTTGATACCCTGTGTCCTGTATATTTCATTGGCAAAGAAGTATACATCTGGATAGGAATCCCAGCACCCAGAGGAAAGAGGCATGTAATTGGTTTGATTATATTATTGAATATAATTTATTTCCATTATTTTGGATAATTATTTTTGGGATAATTATTTTGTTTCAAACCTTCTCTGACTGCGTGTGTTTACTAGACTCTTGCTTGCACGGATTTCAATGAGTTATTCCTACAGAATACAGGCTTGCTATATAAAACAACACATTTCCTTTCCAAAAAAATTTAAACGCTTTTAGACACAAAATTTTGCAAAAATTAGACCACCAGGAAGGTTAATTATGTTTTTGCACTTTCATTCCTGTTGGTGAATATTTATAAAGGATTTTACCAGGAAGGATACATTGAGATTTCTCTCGTTTTCAAGTATGTTTTGGGTATATGACTAGGAAGGTTCTATTTACAGAGCCCGTTTTAAATCACTGGAAGTCTATTGCTCTTTATTTAATTCTTTAATCTATGCTATTTTATTTAACCCTATTACGCCAAGGGGCGTACTATGCCATCACCATGGAGGCCAGGCACAACCCGCCCAGCGGTAAGGGTTAACTGTTCATGTTATTTTCTATAACCCCTTCACTACCGCCATCATGTTTACATGATCAGTAGTAGCAAATGCAGCAGCCAGAGATCGTGTTGACATGATCTAGTTCTATGCTGTATCATTAGAAATTAAATTAATTTGTTGCAAACTAATTTTAATTTGCTTTTAGGCACCAGAAGGTGTCCCCAATGTTTTAGAACTGTGGGCATGGTGTCTGAGGTGCTAACACCTTTTAAAATGAGCTGGAAATATCTCTTATGGACTTTGCCACAGCAGATCCTGCACAGAACTCTGAAGTGTAGTAACCCAATTTAGCCAGCAGATGGTGACATCTGCCTGCTAAATAGGGTGTTACAGTGAGGAATACGTTAAAAATATTCCCAAATAATTCTTTTAGAATTAAAAAAAATTAAAACAACCTTTTTTTTCTGGGAACTGTTTCAGCGCTAATCAGAACTATTTTCGGGAAGTTCTGGGACATTTTTTGATGAGGCAAAACCTTTACCCACATTGCTTCTGAAGTTTTACTATTAGACGTTACTCAAAATAATTTTCTGTAAAAGTGTTGCTAGAAATGTGAATGTCTGATGTGCATGTCCCACGTCTATATAATTTTATATATATATATATATATATATATATATATATATATATATTTTTATCTTTTTTTGGTTGTATGGGTTGAGTGCTCTGAATTTTGTGAAGAATGGAAAATAAATATATAACACCAAAAATAATCGCTTTTTAAATAAATATATAACACCAAAAATAATCGCTACACCGACAGGGGAAAAAAATTAAATAGTTTTATTTAATGACCTTGAAAAAAGTTAGTGAACTGAAATGTTGGTCGTCAAATAAAACTATTTAAAAAAAAAAAAATCTTCACTTTCAGTGTAGCGGATTATTTTTGGTTTTTGCATTTTTCTTCTTTTCCAGCAACCGATTTTACTCTAAATTTTTTTGTTTTGCTAGGTTGCGGGGCACTTACTATTTTGTGTGCGTGGTAAAATATTATATATATATATATATATATATATATATATATATATATATTACAGTTGCAAGAAAAAGTATCAAAAGGTCATGCAAAACTCCACATAATCCCAAAGGGTTCACATACTTTTTCTTGCAACTGTATAATATATTACTCATATGTTCTATGTAACACCAAATGTAAGAAACTCTTAAATTTAGTGGGCATATAATCAGTCTTTATATTGAAATAAAAGCAAGAATCTTTTATAGTTTAATATCTTCTATCTGCCCATGGTATATATCTCCATTCCCAGGAGACAGGGTATGGATGCTGCTCTACCTTCAGGCAAATGGAAATAGTAAATCAGATTAAACCAAAAAAGACTGATGTCTGCGTTGTGAGACATCCACCATAATGTTTATTTATTAGCTCTAACCCAAATGTATATAAAAATCTAGCCATTAGTCATGTGAGTTATATCTTTAACATATATATTACTGTAATATTTTATCTTTATGAACATAAAGGCTATCCTAGCGCTGTGCATATTTCATAAATGTCACAATTTGACACATAAGGGTCGTACTGTACTTCCTATTAATGCTTTATTTTGACAGAGTGTAGATTAACAAAAAAAATGTTCACAGATAGCATGGAGGACCAG
Organism: Leptobrachium leishanense; assembly: GCA_009667805.1. NCBI lineage: Eukaryota > Metazoa > Chordata > Amphibia > Anura > Megophryidae > Leptobrachium > Leptobrachium leishanense. Next base: position 58,100,163 of record CM019069.1, on the reverse strand, counting down.
CATCCTAAGAATTATGACCCTTATATTCCCCTCCTCAGTCTGCAAAATGGTACTGTATGTCACTATTGCTACACCCTTCCAATTCTTCCATAATGCTTTTTTAGTCTTAACCCTATCACTCCCAAAATTCTCTTTTTTTTTTCATTGTGACACATTGAAATGCATTAATTAGCCTATCAAAACCCAGATGGCCTACCTTTTTTAAAGGAAGATTTGCTTGTCCCCAGTGGAGAAACAAAACCCACAGTCTTATCCCTCTCCTTTGCACCCTATCTTACTGTAAAGAAGCTGCAAAGGGTGGCTCTCGTATCCATTGACCCAAAGTTCAGAAAATGTAAAAGCTGCATTATAACAGCCAGAGAGAGGGCAGAATACAGGGAGAACTCTGGGGTCACTCACTGCTGTACAGGGATACGATTCAATGGGTTACAATGACTGAAAATCCATGTACAGTACAGATACAAGGTGTTACTGCAATTTCCATATACAGGCATTATGCCACATACAGATGGTTCTTATATCCTGTCGGTATCTTTTGGAAGCTGCATTGCTAATATCTCAAGGTGACCATTGAAAGTCCCCATGAGCAGGATATCTGGCCATTTTTATTCGTCCATTATCCAATAGGCTTATCTCTTGACTCTGTTAATGATGAGCCTGCCTCTAGAAGATGAGGGAAAATTTTATTCTACAGACCATGTTGAAAAAGTAGAATTGCCAAAATTCTTAAAGAATACTCTGTTACGATCTAAGGTCACATCTGGGGATCATGGAGAAAATCTGAGTATGAGGTCAGATTCATATATTCAAAAAGTAAAGTTAAAAAAAAAAGTGGGGTCTAATTTTTTATTAGAGACCTCTCTCGTGTCAACCTAGGTCAGAAAATGGCATACAGGGTTATTCAAAGAAAGGTGAAACTCTGGAGAATGTTATTCTAGGTTCTAGGTCAAAATAGCCAAACCAAAATATTCTCCCATTTATCTCACTTTCCAAATCTGCTATTTTGACCTAGAATTTCCACTTCTCCAAAAGTTCTCCAGAGTTTCACCATTCTCTGAATAACCCTGCTAAGTAGTTGCAACCCTGTAAGCCAGTATGTTTTGGTGTAAATATTGGACATAACCTGTCCTGCAAGGTTGTCAAACTCTGCCCCCCAAGATGTTTCTCAACTAAAAGTTTCATGAGTCTCTGGCTATTTATTGCATTCAAAGAATTCTAGAATTGCAGGCAATAATCTGACGGGCCGGAGTTTGAGACCGTACTCCTGAGAAGGAAAAAAAAGTGTGGCTATTGGATGTTTTCCATCAGGAAGAAGATTGGGAAGAAGCCACTTGCATGGGTTTCGTGTTGAGTTGTTGTTCTTGTTTATAACTATGCTTTTCTGAATATTTATCTGCCAAACAACTGCAGAAATTACCTGAATCAACATGGTGCTCTGGTGGAAATGCATTCTGATTCCGCTTCTATTCAAGTAACAAAACTGCCATTTTTATTTTTTCTTCACATCTGCTTTCTGTGGAAAGCAACACAGTCTAATCATCTAATTTACGCCGCGGATATACCAAAGTTGCTATTTATACATGAACTATCAAATAACCTTTCGAGGGATCTGCGCTTAATCTGCATAACAGGGAGCACCTGAGGACCAGAAGGGTTGTCAAAGCGAAACTGCAGACTCAAAACGATTTCATGATTTTTTATTAGTTCGTGTAAGTTAATTAATTGATGCATATTATGATCACTTAAGGTGGATCTCGATGCTCTAGGTGATGCAGAGCCAGCTAATTAATGTTGACATTTCCAACCGTGTTTAATTTGTTATTATAAGAAGGCTTCAACTGTATGTTTTTGAGATTCAGCTCCTGACTCCCAAAGGTTTTCAGGCGGGCCGTCCAAATATCAGCCTGTATATTTTAATACCGAAGAATGACACAGGTTACGCAGATAACGCTCACAAAATCATTTCTGCATCGGCTGTATGTTTATTTTATTTCATTATACATTCTACTGTTTTATAACCTTTATATGTTTGATAATTACTGGAGGAAATGGTTGTACTATCTTCATTTGTCGAGTGGTGGAACATATCTTTTTTTTTTTCTTTTCCCAGAATTGTTAAAAATGATTTCAGCCTCTTGCCAATTTATATTGTTCTATTTTGAGTTGGAGGGATAGATTTTGGAAATACAAATGAAGACAGCCGTTTGTTGGTAGTAATCCTTATGAACTAGCCCCCCTTATAGAAAAATAGAAAGCAGTCAATGCTCACAGGCACGTTTTAGTTTAAGACGGGAGTCCGCAACATTGGGCCTAAAGAAGTTCAGCTACTCATTCGTTTGGAATAGTATTTCCGAAACACCTGGAGGTTGCTGTCCCCTGGTTTCAGACATAACACCAAAAGTGACCATTATAGAGTCTATTCACGAATCCCCGAATTGCACTGAACAGTGACTTGCTCTGTTCAGTGCAATTTTGGGGCAGTTTGTCTATTCACTAAGCTGTCAATACGCCAAATACCTACTGACGGAAAATTACAGTGCAGTTCGGCTGCCTTCGGCGGCACTGGAATTGTCCCATAGAGAAGTAATGGTTTGTCAGAGAATGCTGAACTGTCCCTAAATGCCCTGATGTTTGGTGTTTCTGTTTGACAGGTTTAAACAGGCGAATCCCATAGCATTCAATGTAAAACAATATCTAAAAAATTTTTTATAGTTTATTTTTCCAGTTTTGGCAAAAACAATTTTAATTTTTTTTAGAACACCTTTATGTATTTTTTTTTTTTTTAGACAAAATTTTTGTTTCCCAATTCTTAAAATGGCTGCTTTTAATTTTGTAAGTGACCTTTTAATTATTTTTAAAGGACCTTTGTTTATTTGGATTATATACTTTACTGATCCCAATAAAGCGACATATATAATGTGAATACGGTATATGAACGACAGGATTTCGTAATGCGAGAAAAACACGTGGCGGCAAAAGGAAAGTTTAACCCCTTCGTTTCTGGAGTGTAAGTCCCGTAAAATTAATGTCCCAAAAAGGTGTGTGTGATTCAGGTACCCGGGTACTATATTCAACTGGCCAGTGAATGGATTGAGCGATTCTTCGACTAGTCACGTTGGGGCACTGTAGATTTAAACAATACTGCAGCGTGCTTTGTTTAAACTTGGACTGTGGCCTGGAAGGCCTCTCACCCATCCGCTAGACAATCTGTTCCACTGTCCGATCAAGGATCTCTCTCCACTTGATTATACTGGAACTCTGTGCCACCGGATCCGCTTCTCCTGCTTGTCTGATTTCGGTAACGAGAATTACGGCCTACCGCCTGCACTCCCAGTGGATCATCGTGGTCTCCTTACTCGGGGTGCAAACCGGAACGTTGTGTCTGCGCAAAACCTCTCAGCAATGTGTGGATAGGTCTCCGCCAGCACTGTCTCTGATTCTCAGCACCCGCAAGGCAGCTACTGCTCTCCGGCCTGGTCTCAATCTCTGGCCGTCTCACGTGCGTTTTTCACCTTTCATCACTCGGCTCACACTGGCCCTCCTTCGAAACGAGGCTGCGGATGTCCTTCGCTCTCTCCCACCCACTTCCTGTCCCCGCCACAAAGCATGATGGAAAACGTAGTCTCATTGTGTCCAGTATACTTTACATTGCGCTTGTCTCCCTCTGGTGGCCAAACCCGAGCAATACATCAACAGAGTTTTTAAACAGCGCTACATGGACATATTTTAAGAAATTATTATTGGTTTAAACAAATATTTGGAGAATAGGGGAGTTCCTTTTTTTTCGGTTCGTGGCATTCGCAAAGGCCTTTTCGGTGCTCTTCAGCATTCTCCAACTTTTTTGTGGGCTTCAGCGACTCTATCTTTGGTTTTTGGCATGCCATGGTAACCCTTCAGTGAATAGTGAATTTACTGAAATATCAGCAAAATGGAATCTCCAAAGTGCACCAAACTGCACAAAGTAAAAAGCACCAATATTTCCCTGTAATTTCGGTGCTTAGTGAATAGACCCTTACGTGTATATTGTCACACAGTAGGACGTGCTCTTATCTCTGTTAACATAACTCAGGCTGAACAATTTCCTTGATATTTTTTTTTTATTTAATTTTTTTTTCCCCTGCTCTAAAATATAGGTCAACCTCAAACTTTATTTACTTTTAAGAAAATTCTAGAATCTGGATTTGTGTATTTTGAGGTTACGGTCAGACGAGCGACTTTGCACAGAGAGTAAATAACTTCTGTCAGAGTGGACGTTCCTTCCACTCGACGCCCGTCGGGCCACCTCACTGTGCGCACTCCGTGTTACTAATGAAGGATCGCGCTTTGCAGCCACGTCAACGCTCGTCGTAGCGCATTGACAGGGAGGCTTTGATAATGGTCGCTTCTTGCACGTGCATTTCATGCGTGCACACAAGCGTGTGACCAGCCCCGTTGCAGCGTCACAATGCTGCGATGGATGCCGGTAAGCATGTCAGTACGGGTGCACATAGTGCGCTCGTCTGACGCCAGCCTTAATGGTGTCAAAGCATCAGTAAAAAAGAGCTGGCAGTTTTTTGCTGGCTGAAAATTAACATATTAACCCCCTTGGCTGTATTCCAGAGTGTGGCTCGGTGTTAACTTTCAATGCTGAAAGCGGTAACCCCGAGCCACACTTGGGCTGCATACATACCTTTACCTGCGCTCCCTCGCTGACCTCCGCGATCGCATTCTCCTCCGTGTGATCACGGCATCCTGCTTCCTTTCTCACTAGAATGGAACCAGGAAGCATGACGATGCGATCGTCCAGAGGAGACTGTGACTGCGGGAGACGGCGAGGGAGCGCATGGACAGGCATGTATCAGCCAGTGTGGCTTGGGGTTACCGCTTTCAGCATTGAAAGTTAACCCCGAGCCACACGAATACCACTAGGGGGCTGAAATAATTGTAACCGTCTGTCACATTTTCTATGTGAGAATCATCTAAAAATGTAAAGAATATGGAACATTTAGGCATGTATTGCAAACCATATTAGTTCTAATGTTATCACCGTGTTTATAACATTTTCCTTTAGGATGACGTTTAAATACAGAGACCAACCTAAAAAATGTATATTGAGCAGAATTCAGCACTCTGTGTACAACAATCTGTTAAAGGAAATAAATTCACACATTGTAAAGTTTAAGTACCTTTATCTCTACTCGTTTAATAGTTACAAGTTGATTTCTTAAAGGTTTTCATGTTTGTGCAACTGTGTCGAGTACATCTGGTTCCTAGGCACCGCCAGCTCCGTACCTCAGAGACATCTATCGGCTCCGTTGACTTCCCCAAATGACTAGTAGTTAACTAGTGTGTTGCCATAAATATCTATTACCATTTTTCAGTCATTATTTCATAATTTGTGATTTATTTTTTTATGAAGGACCAAAATGATTTTCCTAGTTCAAATGGGTATGTTAAGTAAACCTAACACAAATCCGAACATTGTATCCAGGCGATTAGAAGGACTATTTCTTCAACAGCTGGCACATGTTTGTAGAATACTGTGCTGCAGGTAATAATTGCTAATAATTATCACCTACGTTTTGCAGTGCTCCATACACTACTTGTATATCTAGTGTACATAGAGGGTGCTTTGTAGGTATGTCTAGGAATCCTTTAGAAAAGGGATCTCAATCTCTAGCCCTCCAGAGGTTTCTGTAAAATTTTGTCCATGATTCTCTGGCCATCTATAATGTTCAAAGAATACTGGGAATTGTATGTAATAAACATCTGGGGGGGGCAGAGTGTGAAATCCCAACTTCAGGACTTGAAGGTGCAAATTTGGGATTGATACTTTCACAGGTGTCCCCTTCTGGTCATATTTAAAACGTTCATTAATAGTACTAAAGACGTTTGTGTGGAGGATGTAATAAGAAAAGCAGCATAAGAATTAAAGTGTCACATGGCTTTATATCCATACTAATTAACCCTGCATCTAATTCTGGTGTGATTTACACTCCTTCTTTATTCACAAGTTTATTGTTCCTTGTCAGAATTTTATTCTAATCCTCCTAACACCATTTTTATGTATCTTTTTTCTCTATTAACGTTCACGAATTGGGCTACAAGTGGGACTGTACATGATTGAAAGTTTTTTCCTGTCATCACTTAAGAATTAAGTCAGCCAGATCATATACTCAACACACTCTCACACTCTGCAACTGCTCATGCCTAGCTCCTGCTGAAGAGGGTCCAATAAACCCCAAACAGCACTCTTCTAGGAGTGGCTTTGACCAGTTGCATAAAGCTGATCTCTGCAACAACAAAAAAAGCCATCTAGTATGGCGTGGCATTAATGGAAGGGTTCTGTGTGAAAGCCGACCCAGGATGCTAAAAATGGGAAATTGCAGACATCATTTGCATGTCTTACCCAGAGTTCTTTGCTGAATATGGGGTATGTAGCACATGAGCTGTGATGCAGTTCTTTGAATTGCTGTGATGTGCAAATGACCTCTGCAATAATATATGTATATATAATGTATATAGGTACATATCATGTTTCAAATTCTGATGGTAAACCACGTATACCTCATTATAATTAAACACGCATCACAAATTTAAAGGAACTCTCTACTAAAAAATTGTGTCTTTTTTGCCTTTAAATAATTAATTGGCCTCTGCCCAATTATTTTTTACTTTTCAGGTGATTTTACTCGCCTCAGCTTCACTGTCCCTCAGCACACGCTGCTCCTCCACTGCTGCTCAGGGACTCCTGAACCCAGAAGTCCTGGAGTCTTTTCTGCATAATTTGTGCTCCATGCAAGGCGTAGGGAATGCAAATTGCGCACTGCAATGGGACTTGTAAACCTAATATACGCAATTCCCGTAGCAATTGCTCAGAACGATGGATCGGGGCTGTGCACATGCGCAGCTCTGATCCATTGTAGCCTCTCTGAGACCTAATGCAATTGGTTTCGGAGATCGGTGTCACGTCCTGGGTCTCTGGCGCCCCCTCTGGCTTCTATGGACATTGCTTTTAGTTCTGGACATTTGGTTCACGTCCAAGCCTGGACCTCACCTGGACTGATTGTTCTCATTTAGTCATGGCCTATATAGGCAGGCATCGCCCTAAGAAGGGCGCTGCCTCATTCTGATGTTTCAGTCTGCTTTGTTCCTAGCCTTGATCTCCTTGATCCTTATTCACATACCTTGCAGTTCTGGTAGGGATCTGTTACTCAGGTTCTCCTGTATGTGTTCAAGTTACCCTTTATTATTTTACTTTCAGGTTTTGGGTTTACTCCGCCAGTTCTGTGTTTACATCTGTTTAATATCTCCCAGGTCCTTGGTTATTCATTCTGTTTTGTTCATATGGTTCCTGTTTTGTATTTATGTTTGCATGTCATGTTTATTCTCTAGGTTTAAACAGGTTTATGTTTTCACTCATGTTACTCTAGTGTTTAGTTCTCTTATGTCTTTCTGCCTATAGTTTCCCAGGTCCTTGTTTGTTCATCCGTTTATTTATTTAGTTCAGGTTTTTGGTTTTATTCTAGTGCTCAGGTTTTTTGTTTCATTGTGGTGTTCTGGTCCCTTGCTGTATATAGTACTGTTGTAAATAAATCCCTTGTTTTGTTTTTACATCCATGGGTCATGTCTGTTAACTGCTCAAGTAGCTCACACCCCTTCTGTGCCATGTCGGGTCAGGCCCCCCGTCACAATCGGCTGCCTGGTCCTGCAAGGTTTGTGGGGTGGAGGATTCTCTCCACTTCACCTTACGTTTTATAGAAATCTGGTGCCTGGGAAAGGGAGGATACTCCACACACCCCGGCCACTTAAAAATACTTTACACACCTGACCACTTTAGTATCACTTTAACGTAAAAGTCTACAAACTTTATGCAAAGTAGAGCTTGGTCAAGCCAATCTCTTCTAGGTTTTATGGCGATCAACCTTTAGGATCCCACGAGTAGCCTACCACAGCACATGTATTAACTCAATGGATTGAGTTTCTTTTTTTTCTTCTTGATTTAATTTTTTTCTCCTTTTCAGTTGAGAAGGAGATCGGTAAGTTAATAAGGGTCTAAGGCGGTGGTTTCAAAATCTGGTCCTCAAGTACCCCTAACAGACCAGATTTTTAACACTTGAACCCTGGGCAGGTTGTGCTCCGTGGGTGGGCTTGACAGCCCTGATGCTCTCTGGCGACTCCACCAGCCTGCCTACCTAGCTGACGTGCTGCATGCTTCATTGGCTGCAGGCTTGAGTTCAGCTGTCCAGCGTCGGCTAATGATGCATGCCACGCGATGTCCTGGAGGCAAGGATAGGAGCCAGCAGGCCATGTGTTATTGGCTGGTTTAGCACGCACCACAGCGCTGATGGGTTAAGGATTAAATTGGAAATGCAGGCTGAATCCTGCAATCACGGAGCAGCAAATCATATCCCCTGTGCTGTGCTTCAGCTATCTGGTAAACCTGACCTGTTAGTAGTACCTGAGGATCAAAGTTGGGAACCACTGGTCTAAGCAGGGCCGGCCCAAGACATTGTGCTGCCTTCAACGAAGGCTGAAATGCTGCCCCCCCCTAAAATGACACCCACACACCCTGAATATATGGAGAAGCTCCTAAAAAGACACCCGCACTCCCTGAATAAAGAGCGGAACCCCTAAAATGACACCCACACACCCTGAATATATGGAGAAGCTCCTAAAAAGACACCCGCACTCCCTGAATAAAGAGCAGAACCCCTAAAAAGACACCCAAACCCTGAATATATGGAGGAGCCCCTAAAAAGACACTCACACCCCGAATATATGGAGGAACCCCTAAAAAGACACTCACACCCTGAATATATGGAGGAACCCCTAAAAAGACACCCGCACACCCTGAATATATGGAGGAGCCCCTAAAAAGACACCTGCGCACCCTCAATATATGGAGGAGCCCCTAAAAACACCCCCGCACACCCTGAATATATGGAGGAACCCCTAAAAAGAAACATATACCCTGAACATATGGATATATTTGCCCCAGCTCACATGGATATATATATATTTGCCACCAGCTCACATGAGTAGAGTTGCCCCAGCTCACATGGATATATATTGCTCCCAGTTCATATGGGTATATATTGCCCCCAGTTCATATGGGTATATATTGCCCCCAGCTCATATGGGTATATATTGCCCCCAGCTCATATGGGTATATATTGCCCCCAGCTCATATGGATATATATTGCCCCCAGCTCATATGGGTATATATTGCCCCCAGCTCACATGGCTATATAGTGCCCCCAGCTCACATGGGTATATAGTGCCCCCAGCTCATATGGGTATAGATTGCCCGCAGCTCATATGGATACATTTGCCCCCAGCTCGCCTCTCACCTCCTCTGCTGACCCCGCCGGTGTTCTTCTCTATACCAGTAGGCGAGCGACCGCTGACATGGAGCTTGGCCGCTCGCTGGAAACCACCTGACCAATCGCGCGCTGGTTAGGTGGTTCCTATTCCAGGCGAGCTGCCAAGCTGCACACCAGCGGCCGCTCGCCTCTAGGGAGAGGAGCGCCGGCACCGGCGGTGATTTTAAAGCGGCAAATCTCCTCGGCAGCGCTGCCCTTGTGCGCCGTGGCAAAGATGCTGCCGTGGCGCAGCAAAAATATAGTGCAGCGGCCGCGGATTTGCCGCTTTAAAATTCTGCTGCCTGGAGTAAGTGCACCGCACTGCTCCATCATCAGGCCAGGCCCTAGGTCTAAGGCATTTAAATGTGAACATACTATGGTTATAAACAGATGAGTTATCGGTCTTGGACTTTTCTAGGACAGATTCACTTTAAAGTACTGACATCCCAAGTGCCAATCAGTATTTTAAATTCCCCTTTCCAGACGTGACCTTTATAATCTTTGAGTTATAGGGGAATGAGGCAGTATGGTGATGGCTCTTCTACATTTTTCTACATTTTTAATGTAGCAATAAAGGTGAGAGCAATGTTTCAACTGCAGTTAGAGAGCCAGTTATCCTTTTGCAGGCCCTCAATTTATTATCGGCTTGTATGTTTGATAATACTGTGTACGTAGAATTTACTGGTGATTGACGTTCAAATCTGCTTCTCACAAACTTTCAGTCTAATTTTGAAACCATTAAATCTCAAAGAAATATGTTGCAAATGGCACTGCCTAGAACAAACAACATATGCACAAACAGTTGCTGATGTGAAGCTTGCTGTTCCTGGAGATTGTTTATCTGTGGGTGAAATGAATAATGCAGTCGTGTACTTTGCATATGATAAAAAGTGACATTTTGCGATGCAGAATCTGGCCTTTGCAGGTGAGCATAATTTACAGATTGAAAGAAGTTCTCCTTTTTGGTGAAAAACATCACATGGTTTTTGAGCGATAGAATATATTTCTGTAATATGTCTCACAGCCAAACGTACACGCACTTCATCTGTACAAAAATATAGTGGGAATAGATTTGGATTGGTCAACTTCCAATGGTTGTTTACTATGACCTCTATTCTGAACTAGATTTTAAGTTAACCCTTTCACTACCAAGCACATTTTCGGATGGAAAAACATTCTCCTAACAGTTTATTTGAAACCTGCGATGCAAAGATAACAATTAAATATGGGGTATAATAGAAATTTTGCGAAGAGATTGATATCCTGAGCTAAAACAAATTTATGTAAAGGTTCTTAATTTTTAATGTATTTGTTTATCCTTTACAGAAATATTTTTGGAATGAAAGATTCTCATGTTTGTGTCAAATACAGTAAATGTGATTAAAGATAATAGTCACATTTCCTGCTTATAGTTCCTAGTGTCCTTCCCCTGACCATTCTTGGTCGAAGTCGTGCTTGTCTCTATGCAATACTTTGGATTCCATATGGCAATACCAACATGGCACCACTGCCAGTTTCTGCTAGCAGTTCCTCTTTTTACTAATCAAGTCACGGACTTAGTGGCTTGCTCGAAATGCACAAAGAAAAACACAGCCCTTAAGGGTTAACAGCTATTCCCTCTAACACACCACATTAACAGCCAGGTCATAATAGCGGCCTAGCTTCTTGTTTGTTTTTGGGTTTTTTGGTTGCTATTTTCTAGTGCTAAGTCTTCTCAGACTCGCATGTGTAACTTTTGTGGGCCCAGATCCATCTGTCCCATTTCTCTCTCTTCTTTCTGAAGAACAAATTAAGCCTCTCGGTTTTGGCACCTGAATTCTGAGAATAACCATATTTCTCCTGGTCCTTGGATATCACAACTCTACTAAGTCATCTCAATGTCTTACAGCAGGTGGTAAGCCTGCAGGTTTCCACTCTTTAGAGGAGGATGCAGTGGCATGCGCAGTGGCGTCCCTAGGGTTGGTGTCACCCGGTGCGGTAACTTATGGTGTCACCCCCCCCCCCCGAGTTTTAAGGGTTGTTTTTTTTTTAACTACTTACTTGTAAATCAGTACTCCCATATAACACTGAATGCTCATACACGGCACACGTTACTGTGAGGTTTATTGCTAAAGCTCTCTCATATGCTCACACACAAATTTTGATGAACTGCAAGCAAGTACGGTGCCTGTTCGAAGGCAGTGAAAGTCCCCATAGAGAAGTAATGTTTAATCTGTTCAGGTACACCGAACAGCAGTGAAATATCCTGATTAGGGATGAGCCGAACAAGCCCGTGTTTGGTTCGCGTTCAAACTCGAACTCGAACACGAACCGAACTCAATGTAAGTCAATGGGACCCGAAAGTTAGATTTTTAGAGTGCCCTCCAAGAGGGCATATATGCAAGATATTTGCCATAAAAGGTGTATGGGGGTCCAGGTAGTGCCCTGGGGGACAGGAAACCAGGACAAAAAGTTAAAAAAAATAGCGTTTTTACAGGAACAGTGAGTTTTCCATGAAATAAAGATTAAGAATAAAAACGAAAAATTAATTGAAATATCGTCCCCATAACCTGCCCGTGAAGTGGCGGATTTGTAGGATTTATAGAAACCTTTAAAAACAACAAAATCACATATCAAATGACAGTAAATGGTTTTCCTTTAATCTATTCATAAACAACTGCTTGGGGCGGCAGCCTGTATGAAAAGAGGAGATGTTTTAGGACATGCAGAACAAGTTTAGTGATTTTTTTTTTGGCTAAATTATGGTGAAACTTATGCAGGCTTTGGATGAAAGTAACAATAGGTGCTTTAAAATTGGGCCTTTAGTGTCGGCAACAGTAACCCCTCTGTGGTATTGTGGAAGAGTGCAGGGTTGGACCCTGCGTTCAAATATTAAAATGATATGAATCTGGTATAGGCATCAGTGGCAGTGCACCCAAATATTGTGCCTTTGGTGGCAGCAAGTGCCTTCACACCATAACCCCTCTGAGGTAATGTGGAAGAGCGCAGTGGTGGAGGTTTTGGTAATGCAGAAGAGATCCCTGATCTATTCAGTTACATCAGCAGCTATAACAAAACCGGGTCAGCAATGTTTAGGCATTTGTACTGCGCTACTGTATATGGTGAGAATCGGCGCACACCAGTAGCAACAGGAAGCAAACAGAACAGGCAGGGAATACACAGAATAGTCAAATGGCAGGCAAAGTCGGCAACAGATCAGGTCCTCAGAACAAGCAGGGTCAGTTACAAGTATACAAACTGATTCGGTAAGCTAGCTATGCAGGAATAAAAGCGGAGACACACTGAGCGTGTAGCGACGCACAGCATAGCGAAGAGAAGCAAACATTTTGCAGGCTTGACTTCACTCCGCTCCGCCTCGCAGCGTGTCTATACTGCATTACGTTTGCTTCTCACCCCCTTGAAAGTGCCAGCCTAGGCCTCGCCTACCCAGGACATACTTGAAAATGAGAGAAATCTCAATGTATCCTTCCTGGTAAAATATTTCTGTGTGTCAACCTAGGGTGTGTCATTTTAGGGTGTCACCCTAGGGGGTGGTGTCACCCGGTGCCACACCCCCTGCCCCTACTTGTGATGCCACTGGGCATGGGCAGCCTGTTACATTCATTAGGGTGTGCACCCAAGGAACAATGGTTATTGTTATTGAAAACGTATGCACATTTTCCATTCGATAATAAGCCTATAATCAAAAATACGGTCAGTTTTTAGATTTTTCATCATGAACCAGATAAGGGACATCTAAAATGTCAAGGTAGGAGGTGAAAGATGACACCTTCACCCAACATTAAGGGTGTGCTTGGGCACACAGGCACATCCCTTGCGCACGCCTATGTAAGGATGTCCATTTCCGCTATGAATAGGTCAAATTTCTAGGTAAATGCCTACAGATAGGGTTATGGAAACAGAAGAGCAGAACAGAGGATTAGAACATCTAATCCACAGAATACGATTCAGTTGTGTAAGACCGAGAGCTGTATGGTATTTAAGAGACTGTATCCGTACAAGGTGCATGATACTTTATTGAATTTGCACCTTTCCCCAGATAATTCCAGGAGATGCAAGGCTTGTGTCTTATGACAAGAGGCCATGTAAAGGAATGTCGTAACTATGTATATCTGCGTCTGTGCCTGGGAGGTGGTATCCAAAAGAAACCTCTGCTTTAAAAAAAATATCCAGAACAGCTATCTTTTTACAGTAATTGTGAAATTGCATAGGTTTAGAATGGGCTATCTTAAAGAAAACAGACCCAATGCTGTTTAATTACAGGAAATTGATAGGAGAGGCAATTCACATTTGATGGTTAATTTCCTGCATCCTGTGTAAGCAGTAGTGTACATCAATTACACTTATTCCCTCACACCCAAAAATCTGCAGTGTTAATTGGCTGAATGCAATAGAAGTTCCATGTCAGCGAATTACTCCACTTTATAATAACCACATGCCAAACCGAGTTGGTAGACCTACATCTGTGGCTATTCAGCGTCACATGTAAGGGTACGTGTATCACAGCACCCAGTAGACCTAGTTTATTCGATAAAAGTCTGTGTAAGGACTGAAACATCAACCTGTAGTGTGCTTGCAAGAGTACGGTTTACATTTATATTTATGAATATACCAGTGTATAATATTGATTATTGGTTTTTAAAAGAATTCACTCGCCTCTCTACCCAGCTGTTGAAAAGAATGAAATATTACCAGGTGATGGAATATGCTTGAATCATGTGGCATCCTGAAGGTAAAAGTAATGCATCCTCTTTAATTAGCCTTCTGTAACACTTCAATGGGTTCTAATCACTAGGGACTGACTGTAAAAAAAAGTAAAGACTGACAATGGTGTCTGACTTACACATAGCCATGCTGGACTATTGTAAGAGAATGTGAAAATGTCTTAACATTCACATGTTTAGAACTCTGTGTGCACTTCAAATGATAATCTACATTCTGTATCCTTTGTTCTAGTGATTAAATAACATGCTCTGCATAGGGGAATAGCTAACCGATATAAAGAATGTTAATCATTACGTGTAAAATGATAAGGAATTTCTATATACACAGATGTCATGTCCCATCAATCCATTCATATCACACTGATCATAACAATCAATGCAAAATCTCATCCATTGAAGAGATACCCCAATCCAAGACACACATCATTCCAACATTGGGTGCTACCATTGCACTGTCTTAAGGGTGTACGATGGTAGTCGTGTAAACCTCTCACAATTACGTCTACTCTCTATAACCTACCTGCGATGAGTGGCACAATCCTTCAACAGAAGTGTCTGAACTGTAACCACAGAGTTACCACCACCAGTGTTGCACAGATTTACAGCTGCTGGTCCCTTTGGTATGGGTGGTTTGATTGTACAAGCTCCTAAAATGATAACCTGCGTGCTTATACTAGTTAGAATGGGACATACTTTCATGCTTTTGGTGTGTTTTTAAGATTTCATATGGTCCTCAACTTTCTATAAACACATAGGTCTGAGCAGATCGTAGTTTGGAATTTATAGAAACTGGGACAATGATGAGACATACACTCGAAGCAGCATTAATATGAATCCCTAACCTGTTTTACAAAATCTGTGGCCACCGGCTGGATCCAGGAAAATCACGTGTGTTCAATGCATGCTAATACTTCTGGTTGTCTCGAATTATTCAAAATAAGTTGCTTCATTAGGCACGTTGATTAGTAGCACTTGCCCATTGTCGAGTCTTTGATTTTATAAAGTTTCAGGAAGCTGAACCCTACTGAGATGACTGATTCATATCCTCAAAAAAACCACCACCTGACTCAGACTTTCACACATAGACTATATTTACATTAATGCCTCTTTTAGCTGATTAACCCTCAGAGCGAAGTTCTTATCCTGCTTTTAAGCCTTTTGATTACAAAGCTGCCTCGGCTTCGCCTGCGATTTTTACTGTGATAGAACTGTTTTTTTTTAAACCTCTTCTTTTTCTTATATTCATAAACTATAACGTTGGTATTTAACCTTGAATTACTATCAGGGCTATTCAGAGAGAGGTGAAAACCTTGAGAATTGCTAGGAGAATGAACAATCTAGACCACATAGCCAATTTGGAAAGTGAGATAAATGGGAGAATTTTTCTGGTTTGACTATTTTGACCTAGAATTTGCAATTCTCCAGTCATTCTCACCTCTTTCTGAATAGCCCTGTATATTTTTCACGGTTAAGTGTTTAAAGCATTCATGCCTGAATTCTATGTGATCCGTTTTGTTGAGTACTTCATACGTAATGCAGTCTCATTGGCTTGTGTGTGCGTGTATGTATATACTATATGTGTGTGTGTGTATATATATATATATATATATAGAGTCCCCCTACCTCTGGCTAGTATGCAAAGACAGGCATGTATGTTGTCCAGGCCAGTACTGTAACTGTAATAGCACTTCCTGCCAGATTCACATCACTTCCTTGTGATAAAAGATACCTGGATTTGGATTCTCACATTCTGTGCCAGTTTCCTCCAGATACAATGCATCTGGCTTTATGGCATAAATAGGATGATGTGTGAAGTGATAATGTTGTCCGATAAACAACCTAGGTTTACTTGACCGGTAATTGAATCCAATGCACGTACTAGTCATCTTTCTAAATGAATGCATATGATTTCTTGAGCAATTCATCTATTAAATATTCATTATTACTCACTTTGGTGGCGTGCTAAGTGAGAGCCGAAGAGTCGTCCTGTAAGATGGCCCACAGTCTAACTCCTGGCAAGCAACTGATTGCAGATGGTCAGACTTATTAGTCAATTGCAAGTATGTATAAAGCGCCAGCAAGTACCGTAGTGCTGTATGTGGTAAATCGACGATTTACCACACTGTACAATGGGTAGGATGAAATTAAGGACTGAGGACATGAGTATCTTCACTTTGCGATACCAATTCTGGTGGAGGTTGGTTGAGCCTGGTGTCTGAACCAGGTAGATGGTAGCTTGTGACATCTCACCAAGGAAAAGTTACCACATTGAGCATAATCGATCCATTGTTAGATGTGACATCGCAGGATAAGGAAATTGCTTCAGGTTCAGGTTTTGATACCCCCACAAGCACAAAAGACTGTTTTAGAATGTGTCAAGTAACAGGATATTACTAATGATACATTTTGTGAATTTAGGAATATATTTATATAAATGATACTTATGTGGTCAAAATGTCCAGTCTTACTGTAATTCCAGAAATCTTAAAAAGGATAACCCATAAAAAACTATATTGTGCGGTATGTTTGTAGGTCAAAAGGTTTAAAATAAACGAATGCTTCAAAATCCCCACTCACATGACACAGAGCCCGATGTAACGGCTTCTGTATAAACAGCAATGTGTCAGCGTCCTGGGTGACACAACCCTCTCTGTGGCTGTGGCGTTTTCCTGATGATTCCTCGAATGGATATAAAAAGAGAACTCATAGGACAGTAAGCATTCATAGTATTAAGAAATTTTACTGTAGGTCCTCATATTCCGGAATAACTATGTAACCAGACGATAGTATGTATGCCTGCGACACTCTCTTTAGGTTGGCGTTCACTTCAACATGATTTATGAAGAGTAGGTTTGTTTTTAAACGAAAACAAAAAGTGTCTTGACATAAACATAAAGTGTTTTGAAACCAAGAAAAAAAATATTGTTTAGTAGTTTAACTACATGGAAATTTAGTTGTTCAAAGTTCTACAGCGGGATAAAATATTCCGAAAAAATGTTTACATTCACAAATTGTATCCTTGTGAATTTTAGGAAATGATAGAATGTGAATGTTTATACAGTACAGCCAGCAGGTCTGCAAATGACTTATATTATGTACAACCCACTGCTTTGACATGTTGTAAAATAATAATGACCGGAGATGTAGTTCTGTAGCTGTTTCTTCCTCTGTTCTATTTGACATATGGAAAATGTGAACAAACTTGGGCTTTCCCGGATATCTGAGTTATGAATATTCGGAGGGTTCAGCCTCATGTTTTTAAGAACTCATTTACCAGTGTTCTACATATTTTAGCAACCCTCTTATGTGTCTTTTAAAGATGTTTTAAAGTTCTTCTATGCCCCTTAATGGGTTAATCTCAAAGGGTCGGTGTTTACTAGTGTTGATTGTTGAAAATCACTGGGATCTTGGCGGTGTTTCACAAGACTAAAATCCAAAGAGCTATGCTGCTTCTCCTTATGCTCTTTAAATTTTTGTTTTGTGAAACACTGGAGACTTTCATTGGTATTTGTAATGCTGGCGCTGTAGTCCTTTATGTAACCTAACCTCCCTGGCGGTATTCCGAGTGTGACTCGGGGTTAAATTTCACTACCGCAAACGATAACCCCGAGCCACACTCGGGCTGGATACATACTCACCTCCTCCTGCGCTCCCTGGCTGTCCCCCGCAGTGTGATCGCGGCGAGCTGCTCCCTGCGAGTCACACGATGCAGGGGGCGGGACCAGCAGCAAACTTAGAAAAAAATTATAAAACACTGTATAATCCAAACTGCAGGATAAGAGACAGACCATACATCGTCTCACCCTTGTTTTCAGACAGATTTCAGTGTTTTTTGTTTTATTTATTGAATATCATTTATTTACATTATTTTGGATAATTATTTTTGGATAATAAATTCTGTCGTGTTTCAAACTTTATCGGACTCAGTGTATTTACTATTTATTTATAAAGGATTTTACCAGTAAGGACTCTTGATTGCACGGATTTCAGTGCGTGATTCCTAATTATTACAGGCTAACTATGTACAAAAACACGTTTCCTTTAAAAAATAAATTGAGACGCTTTTAGACACGAAATTTTGAAAAAATTAGACCGCCAGGGAGGTTAAGGCTAGGGTCAGACTGAGGCAGTGCGAACGCGCGTTCTGGCGCACTTAATCACGGGCGTGCTAGCAGCAGATGCCAGGCAATGACGGCCAATATACGAAGTACGGTCGCACAAAAGTCCGGCTGCGCAACGCAAGTGGAAAATGAACGCATTTTTTCGAGAACGTTAAACCACTAGTACTGACGTACAGAGTGCGCTGCGTCCGCTAGCGGCGTGTGTGCGTGAATTGGAGACATCAGACGCTGCTAATGTCCGGCCAACATAACGTCCTGATGCAAGAAGTGTTTTATTGATGATCCGTACAAAATCACGGATGAAACTGCGCATAGTATGACCGCTATTGCGTATTCCGTGAAAAAATACGTCCATTCTTCGAACGCACATTTTCACGGCGTCCTGGGTGACACAACCCTCTCTGTGGCTGTGGCGTTTTCCTGATGATTCCTCGAATGGATATAAAAAGAGAACTCATAGGACAGTAAGCATTCATAGTATTAAGAAATTTTACTGTAGGTCCTCATATTCCGGAATAACTATGTAACCAGACGATAGTATGTATGCCTGCGACACTCTCTTTAGGTTGGCGTTCACTTCAACATGATTTATGAAGAGTAGGTTTGTTTTTAAACGAAAACAAAAAGTGTCTTGACATAAACATAAAGTGTTTTGAAACCAAGAAAAAAAATATTGTTTAGTAGTTTAACTACATGGAAATTTAGTTGTTCAAAGTTCTACAGCGGGATAAAATATTCCGAAAAAATGTTTACATTCACAAATTGTATCCTTGTGAATTTTAGGAAATGATAGAATGTGAATGTTTATACAGTACAGCCAGCAGGTCTGCAAATGACTTATATTATGTACAACCCACTGCTTTGACATGTTGTAAAATAATAATGACCGGAGATGTAGTTCTGTAGCTGTTTCTTCCTCTGTTCTATTTGACATATGGAAAATGTGAACAAACTTGGGCTTTCCCGGATATCTGAGTTATGAATATTCGGAGGGTTCAGCCTCATGTTTTTAAGAACTCATTTACCAGTGTTCTACATATTTTAGCAACCCTCTTATGTGTCTTTTAAAGATGTTTTAAAGTTCTTCTATGCCCCTTAATGGGTTAATCTCAAAGGGTCGGTGTTTACTAGTGTTGATTGTTGAAAATCACTGGGATCTTGGCGGTGTTTCACAAGACTAAAATCCAAAGAGCTATGCTGCTTCTCCTTATGCTCTTTAAATTTTTGTTTTGTGAAACACTGGAGACTTTCATTGGTATTTGTAATGCTGGCGCTGTAGTCCTTTATGTAACCTAACCTCCCTGGCGGTATTCCGAGTGTGACTCGGGGTTAAATTTCACTACCGCAAACGATAACCCCGAGCCACACTCGGGCTGGATACATACTCACCTCCTCCTGCGCTCCCTGGCTGTCCCCCGCAGTGTGATCGCGGCGAGCTGCTCCCTGCGAGTCACACGATGCAGGGGGCGGGACCAGCAGCAAACTTAGAAAAAAATTATAAAACACTGTATAATCCAAACTGCAGGATAAGAGACAGACCATACATCGTCTCACCCTTGTTTTCAGACAGATTTCAGTGTTTTTTGTTTTATTTATTGAATATCATTTATTTACATTATTTTGGATAATTATTTTTGGGATAATAAATTCTGTCGTGTTTCAAACTTTATCGGACTCAGTGTATTTACTATTTATTTATAAAGGATTTTACCAGTAAGGACTCTTGATTGCACGGATTTCAGTGCGTGATTCCTAATTATTACAGGCTAACTATGTACAAAAACACGTTTCCTTTAAAAAATAAATTGAGACGCTTTTAGACACGAAATTTTGAAAAAATTAGACCGCCAGGGAGGTTAAGGCTAGGGTCAGACTGAGGCAGTGCGAACGCGCGTTCTGGCGCACTTAATCACGGGCGTGCTAGCAGCAGATGCCAGGCAATGACGGCCAATATACGAAGTACGGTCGCACAAAAGTCCGGCTGCGCAACGCAAGTGGAAAATGAACGCATTTTTTCGAGAACGTTAAACCACTAGTACTGACGTACAGAGTGCGCTGCGTCCGCTAGCGGCGTGTGTGCGTGAATTGGAGACATCAGACGCTGCTAATGTCCGGCCAACATAACGTCCTGATGCAAGAAGTGTTTTATTGATGATCCGTACAAAATCACGGATGAAACTGCGCATAGTATGACCGCTATTGCGTATTCCGTGAAAAAATACGTCCATTCTTCGAACGCACATTTTCACGGACAACGTGAAAAATGCGTTAGTCTGACCCTAGCCTAAATTAAGGAACAAAACCAAAGGGTATTGTGTACAAATAATTTTTAACTGATTATTTAGCTTTTCAACTTTTTTGTGATGTGAAGTTCTGATATTTAGTTATATAGTGTTATAGGGAAAAGAGAGCGAGGACGGGGTACTTGGGAGTTACATATGAAGAAAAATTGTCTGGGTGCCTAGAGATTTACATAATATTGAAGTTGTTCTACAAGCCTATATTAGGAGTTTTCTCACTTGGAACGGTTGTATTTTTTGCTTTTTCTGGCTTTGATGCTGGAGTCCAGAAACTGAACAAAGAACCTCAGCACACAAAGGAGCTTACACATGGCTTGGCACAGAAATCCATACTTGTCTCTACAGGAAAGGCGCACCGTTTAGGCACAACCTCCTCACCCATCACCAACTACACCGCTTAATTACTCCGTTTTCTCTTCTTTTCTTTTTTTTTCTCCCCAAGGTGTCCTGCAGTTCAGAAATAATTTAGCTAAATGAAAGGAAGGTATTGCCAAGCATGATTCCGTTCTTATGGTGAATTGTGGTCTATTAAGCCCTGTTCTATTTTATGAAAGGTGTATATTTTTTTCTGCTTACTCCTAAAATTGGCTTAAACGGGCAGATAGTACAAAAAAGACCCTTTTTTTGTTTTGAGGATCAGCACTACAATTCCATGACTTTCCCCTTAGTCATTCAATTTATAGAGTTATGGTCATTATTCGATAGATGACAGAAGTAGTGTTTCCTTTTGGTCCCTTTGTGGGATTAAGATGTGGTGGCGAGGCACTTAATATAACCATATAAAAGCTTTTTGAGTTTTTTTTCAGTTCAATAAATGCTAGTAGAAGAAAGACATCAGGTAGTGAAGTAGGTGTGTGTGTGTGTATATATATATATATGTGTATATATATATATATATTAGATCTATCACTTTATGGTCTTAATACAATAACAAGCTTTATGGATGCAAATTAATAAAAGTCATTAAATTCTGCATCCGTACAGTTTTTTTTATTTTATTAATACCCTAGAGTCCTAGCTCTTGTTTTACCTTGCATTTTTTTCTCCTTGAGCTGAGCACAAGGCATTGCAAACACTGGAGTCCACGACATATTCACAGATCTATATATAAACAAACTATTTTCTGCCTGTATAATATAAAGACACATGTGATCTGTACAAGCTCATTGACCAAGGCCATCTTTATCTGATTTTATGGTTCCCAGGTTTGTAATTTAGTTAATTTTATTCACCATTCTTTATTGTAAAGCACTACAGAAACAGTTGGCTTCGTAAAACTAACAAGCAGAGAAAAAAAGTGAAAGCGTATAATATAGTTTTGCACACTTGGTGACAGCCGATTGCTGTCATCTGGAAGAACAAAATCCTTCATTAATCTTTGCTGCACTAGATATCCCATGAATCTCTATTTTACAGGGTTCTATGGGCTATCAGGATGCTGCCCAAAGACTTTGGGCCTGTTACATTCTTCACGCAAAAACGCACGCGCAATGCGTGAATTTGTGCGCCCAGCATTAAACGTTAATGCACGTAAATCAACGCTGCAATTCCAATCCTTGTGCATTTTTTCATCCGTCGAGCAATAACGTGCGTAAAACGGAGGCGCAAAAATGCGTACGCAGCAATGTTGCGCGCAGAAATCAGTCTGGCTGAATTGTGTGAAAAAAAAGTCCGCAATCAGAATTAAGAACCACAATTATCTCACATTAAGTTTTTGCGCCTGTCAAAGTCAATCTGCGCATATATGCTGCATGAATAAAAAATGCACACACAACTTCTCAAATTTATTGGGTTGGTATGTGTAGAATGTGTAACTATACTTTGCTGTATTTTTTTTTTTTGGGCTGTGTATTTGGGTTCAGCCAGGTCCATCAGATTTGCCTTTAACACCAGCTTTTAGGAGTTGCTAAAATTATGCGCGCAAAGGCTGTGCGTTAATTCCTGCGCATAGATTGTAACACCATCCGAGTACCAGCGCACAAGCGCATTTGCGCTCACAATGTTAAGTATAGAACGCGCGAAGTACAGTAAGCTCACGCAGCGTTCATGCTGGTTCACCCGCAGTAGACGTATACGTGCGTTTGTTGCACTGAGATTGTAATACGACGTTCAGCGCAAAGGGTTTTACCCCTCGCGTTAATGTGTTTTTGCACGGGCGCAAATGTATGCGCGAAGATTGTAATAGGGCCCTTTAGATGGACCAGTTCCTGATCACATATAACTTTCAATAAAAACCTCAAACCATGAGGATTTGAGGAAAACTATAGGAATTTCAAAACTTGGCTTCCTTGTGAATTTCTTTTGCATGTTCTGTTCGTCCATCCGTATATCCATCCATCATGTGGCATATAGATTCTCTTTTAAAGACAAAACACACTATGAAGTCAGACTGCGTTTTAAAAGAGACTTGGTTCATTGATCAGATGTCATACAATGTACTTAATCTGGATAGACTATTTCTGGGCAATGACCAACCCAATCATTAATCAGCATTTGGATAGCGCCACCCTACGAGAAATGCCGTCGCCCAGTAAACGGCTAGTAAACGTTTACATTTTGTAGCATTCGGGAAGTGGTCAAATATTAAGTAGCCTTGTATCAATTCCTTTGTCAAGCTGCCATCTGGAGATTTATGCTTTTTAGCTGGAGACATCTCCGAAGTGACCTCTTCAGGCAAGATGTCTTTTATGGATTTGGTGGTGTTTACATTAGTGCCATGAGGGTCTATGTAAGTACATTAAAGCTAATGCATCACCTGCTGTCAGAAACCCTTACAGTTTGGTAAAGAACCCTTTCAAATAAGGAGCAAATGGACACAAGTGACAATGTCCCAGTCCAAAACACAGGCTGGTTCTTTCCTGCCGGTTTCCAAAAGCTTTTAGTTTATTGCTGGAGAATAGCTTTTCATTTAACAGTGATCGGTAAATTGTTGTATTAATCTTCTGAAACGAGTCACCGCAGATTGAAGTGCAGGGATTCTTGTGTTCAGACATTAGAAGCAAGAAATACAAATATCCACCAGTGCCTCCGATCATAGTCCATTAGGCCCCGTTCACACATAGGCGTTTTATAGCGCGTTCCTGTGTGCTGTAAAATGCCTAAACATGGAAATCCCATGATTTCCTATGGGGCCCATTCACACCTGGGCATTTTACAACGCGTAGGAACGTGCTGTAAAACGTCCTACTCCCAAATAAGTACAGGAGCTTCTTCGGGGCGTATTGCAGTGCGTTCACGGCCATAGACTGCAGCGTGAACGTTTGCACATTTTTTTACGTTTGCGCTTTACGTGCTTCAACAAAAACGTGCTTCAAAAAACGCGCAGGTGTGAACCCAGCCTAAATGTGACCAACATTTTATTTGAGAAGCAAAGGACCTATATAAAGGATTCAGGGCTTTTTATGCTTGCGAAGGGGCTCTTGACCTGAATTTTTTTTTGTGTACTTTGCTTCTCCAGTAAGGGTCGTCCATACCAGTGGACCACAGTTGAGGCATAATATAGTTTGTTTTGTACTTCTTGCTTCTGGTGATTATTATTTTTTTTTTCTGCCCTCTACTTGAATGCACAAGATACGACCACTCATTATATTTAGCAGCTGATGCATTTTAATTTATCATTAATGCTTGTTCATCCCAGGAATAATAAATAAGTTTGATTATCTATCCCTGCATAATAATAGAGCTCCAGAATCAATGAAGGTGATTTTTTTTTCTGTTGTCCTTTATTGGAAACCGAGAGACTTGGATATGTCACGTAGAAAGAAAAATTAGTACCTATTGTCCTGGACCGTGATGATCTGGAGAGTCTCCTATGACAAAAACACAGCTTTTAAAAATTAGATGTTCGGTTTAGGGATTAGGGTTGGAAATTAGGATTAGAAATTAGAGTAATGTTTAGGAATTGGGGTTAGAGGTTAGGGTTAAAAGTTAGGCTATTTATGCTTGTTTTAGGGATAGGATTAACCCTAGACATTAACCCTTTTATCCAGCTTCATTATTAGATAACAGGTCCTGCCCCTTGTTTCGACGCAGTTTAAAAGCCACGTTAGTTAATGCAAGCTAAGAAACTAGCAGTAATTTAAGTAACAATGTGAAAAGAATCAAAGTACCAAAGTAACATTTCGGTGTCATTTTTGAATACTTTAAACTATTCCCAACCACACGTCACATTTTAGTGATACAACTACTTTTTTCAGTTACATTGTTTATTTTCCTTTTTTTTTCCGTTTAGGCATATAAATGTTGCATATCTTTTCTTTAAAGACAAATTGTTCCTTTTTAGTTATACGTCATAATCTTTTTGAGGCTTTCTCTTGAAACCATGCACACAATTAATACATCTGTGTCTCACCTGCAGTATACAGAGTTATTCAAAGAGTCGATCTGGCCCCGAAATGTAACCGGACACTGAAATTCAGCGTACGGTTACCTTTCCTGGCCATTCGACTATTCAGAGAGCAGGCAATTCGCCAAATGTTGGCGAATTGCCTGCACGTACGGTGCCTGTTTGAGGGCAGTGAAATCCCCATAGAGAAGCAATGCTTTGTCTATTCAGAGAACAACGAACAGCAGTGAAAAGTTTCCGAAATGCCCTGTTGTTCGGTGGTTTCATTTGACAGGAGACAGGCGACTCCCATAGGCTTCAATGTTAAAAATGTTCCCGTTTTAATTCCATTTATTATTTTATTCTGCAGTAAAAAGTCTATTTTTAGATTATTATTATAGCGCGATGACGTCAGTTCTGGAGTTAACCCCTAGCTGCCAGCAATGGTGGAGATAGGGGGTTCATTGTAACCCCCTATCTCCTGATCTGTGGCAGCTAGGGGTTAATGTTTGGTATCAGCGGAATGGCCAGAGCATGGCCTTTCCAATGATACCATACATATCCATGTTAAAAGTAAAAAAATAAAATAAAAAACAAAAAACTTTTTTGTTAATGCAGCAATATTGTTCCCATTTCAATTATAATGTGAACAATGATGCTGCACTAAAGATTTTTCTAAGGGTGCGTTTGTTAAAAATTAACGTAATAGTCCCCCCAAAAAATGTAACGAGTCCCCCATTTCTAATTTTTTAACAAGCGCAACTCCTAGAAAATATTGGTTTGCAAATGCTTGCTTGTTAAAATGTGAAAAAAAACCACTTTACACGCAGTAGATTATTGAAAATTCTAATTTTATTGCATTTTTTGTTATAATATTCAGGCAGGACATGACGTATACATATAATAATGATATATTATGAATCTGCTGAGTCTACTGGAAAGAACGATTTATAATATGTCTGGGTCATATAATAAAACGTGGCTTCAAATCGCGTTTCAACATGATGAGCAAAACCAGCAAAAATGAGCTCAGCATACATAGAAACATAGAAAAATGTCGGCAGATAAGAACCTTTCGGCCCATCTAGTCTGCCCAATTACATGGATACTTTACCTGGATATATCTTTTGTTTAGGATAGCCTTATGCCTATCCCATGCCTGCTTAAATTCAATTACTGTTTTGGCCTCTACCACTTCAACTGGAAGACTGTTCCATGTATCCACCACCCTCTCAGTAAAATAATGCTTCCTGATGTTACTTTTAAACCTTTACCCCTCTAATCTAAGACTATGTCCTCTTGTTTTGCTACTTTGTTTCCGTTTAAATATACTCCCTTCCTCTACCTTGTGGATTCCCTTTACGTATTTAAATACAGGCGTGAAATGGCTCAGCATCGAAGGGGTTAAATCGCTTTCTATTTTTTCTGTAACAGACCATATTACCATCATTCATTGGATCTTATGTGTAAATTCCAGGCCTTTTCGTTTAGTAGTTTTTTTGCAAACAGCGTTTCAATTTTCAAACTTTTAAGCGTTTCTGTTTTTTTTTTTTTTTTTTTCACCTCGTTCGTCTGCGTGTCGGCTTTTTCTGGTGGCTGGCTGCTCTGCGCTGTGATCGGCGGCTAGTCGGGTTTCTCCGGCGTGTTCAGCGTTGTTAATTCAGCTGTTTTTGCGGGTTTCAGTGAGTGTTTGAGTTTGCGGCGGGTTTTCCCTGCTCTGTGGTGCTTGCTGAATAAAGTGCAGGGTCGGCGAAATTGGATCACCGAATCTCCCCGACGTGCAGGGAACGAAAAGTCACCGAACGTACAGTGACTTTTCGTTTCTCTTTGAATAACCCTGATAGTTTTAAAAAGTTTTTTGTTACACCCGTTCTTTTTGCTTCTTTGTTCCGAATTCTATCTTACATGATGTGACACTGGCTGTGGAGAAGACCACTATACTTCAGAGGCTAGGAGTTTCTTCATTGCGGTTTGCAATTTACATAATCATTGAAGAAAGACTTCTGATGAACGAGTCTCTGAAGTTTGGAGATTTCTAAAAACACAATATTGCTTTTGATTGACATTTCAACCCATGAAAATGCTTCATAAACTACAAAGACTTAGGAAATCTTGAATAGTGCTTCCTCTTGCCAGCCTCAGAAAATAATAAATACGTATAAGAAAGTTCTATTCTTTGGTGTAATGGAGCCTTTTAGCTTCAAAGTGCAGCTGCCATGTAGATATGCCATGGATGGTGCCCTTTAGAGACTTTCATCTATACAATGTGCTAGCCAGACTGCAAGAACACACATCGATAGAATTGTTTATTTTCTATTAAAAATAAAATTTTATAATCCTGTACTTTTTAGATTGGATGTATAAAGTAGTAGTTCAGATATGTATGTTGCGTAGGACTTTTTCCATAGTTTTAATCTATTATTACAATGATGTAGCCTGTTGTTACGATTTGCTAAGGATGATGACCGTAGAGCTGCCATAACAATCTCCTTTCCATTAATTGTGCATAGTATAATATTGTGCCACAGGATTTCGCAATGCCATATTGGATTCTATGAAATAATGCACGTATAGAATATTCATATCGATGAAGCTAAACCAAGTATATTATTTGTGGCGGATTTTTCCTTTTTTCATCTATTTTATGTATTTTTTGACCCTGTTGGGATTTAACCGATAATTGGCATTCCATCAGGGCAAAGTAGGCATGTGCCTACAGGTGCCCACCACCGAGGACAACTTGCTTTGTAAAACTTGTTTTTAGATTTAGCAATACTGAAATTCCATGTTTTTGGAATGGCCAACAAATGCTAAGGGTGGACCTGGCCTGCCTAGAAGCGATTAGTATGTACAGAGTAGTGGCAGGAAGCGCCGGCCATCATGATTAACGTTTTAAGCAACCGGCTCTCTAAGGCTGGGTTCACACCTCAGCATTTTTCAAACATGCGCAATCGTGCTTTTTTTTTTTTTCTTTACGCGCATTTGAAAAAACACGCGAATGCGCATTGCAGCGCGTTCGCAGCTATGTCTATGGCCGCGAACGCGCTGCTATACGCCCCAAAGAATCTCCCGTACTTCTTTGGGTGCGGATGTTTTACAGCGCATTCCTGCGCGCTGTGAAACGTCCAGGTGTGAACCAGCCCCATAGGAAATCATGGGATTTCCGGGGTTGAGCGTTTTACAGCGCTCAGGAAAGCATTGTAAAATGCTGAGTTGTGAACGGGGCCTAACTGCTCATTCTTGGCTCTTCCCTCCTCCACGGATTCTGTTCCCACTCATGGAGAACCTGCTTTTCAAATTTTTAAATTGTTTAAGGTGCCTCCTAATAAAAAAAAATCACGAATTGTATCGCCCCCCCCCCCCCAATTTCTACTTTTAGGGAAGGGGGTCGGTTTTCCATATTTCTGTGCCTAAAGGCTTCTAAGATGTAAATCTGGCTATTACCTAAATCTCGCAATAAACCTCTTATTCTTACTCTTATGAACTCTTATTTTAGAACTCTCAAAAACAGACTCTTTTTTTTCCCTCCCCAAGGCACCATCTAAAGGGCTTACAGGAGAAGAACAGAATAATCACCCTTGGCAAGAAGAACATCTAAGATATCACCGGTTCAGAAACGATGACAGGTATATCTCAGTTTTTAGCTTTCAAATGTTTTTTTTGTATTCCTTTGCAATATTAATTGCATTATATGTTTACCCTTTATGATGTAAATAATAAAACACCCCCATGCCGTGAATCCGGTAGTAGGAGTAATCACATACTTATATTACATTTACAACCAAGGTATGATGACAGTGGATGGACTGCATTGAATCACAGACCCTTATGGACCCCACAGAACTAGAGCAAATAACACGTTTGTTTTGGGAGTGGATCTGAGGAAAGCAGATGGTTTCACTTAAATATGTGTCAGCAGTAATTACTCTCATTCTAGGTGTTTCAAGATCCTAGATCTGTCTATTCTAATACTAGTTTTACCTCTTAGCTGACTACACAGTAAGGAGATAAATCACTGATTAGAAGGTTATCTACCATCCTTCACTGACTAAAGTAAGATTGCCTCCAGCAATAATTGGTATTTTTGTTATAGATTTTAAAGGGGCAAGCTAAAACAGAGTGGGACTGTAGATGCTAATGATTAACCCCTATTAGACCACCACCATGCTTTACCTGCCCTGTGTTATATAACCCACTCCATTGATCCCACAGCTCTTCTCCCCCGTGCAGGCCCACAACTTTTCTGCAGGAAGCGGCTCATAACTTTGAGGATTGGCTTTTGTAAGTCTAGCACACATGCAGTCAATCAATTGAACGTATTTGAGAGGCATTAGAGCGGGGCCGTCATACTCGCGGCCCCCAGATGTTGATGTCTAAAATTCCCAGAATTCTTTCAATGCAATAGATGGTGAGAGAATCATGTGAGTTGTAGTTCAGAAGTAACTAGGGGGCCAGAGTTTTAAAGCTCTGCATTAGAGTCTGCTGTGATACCAGTGAATTCAACATAACCCCACACAAAGTCATGGAAAAAGCTATCCAGCGGGTGCTGATTGCATTGAGAGAAGAACTCCACTTTGAAGGCCAGTGCTAGTAACCACGGACAGCTGGAGGTGGGGAAAAAAGCCTCTTATGGTACCATGACCATTTAAATTATTTATCTGGTCATGGTGGTAGTGTATGCCATTTATTCGGCACCTAGGTGTCAAAAGTCTAATATTATGGCATTTATAAATGGCATATATTGTTGCCTCAGCTTATGGGACTATCAATCTTTAAGAACGTCTTTAATAAACCCATTGGAGTCTACGAGAGATCAGCGTTTAAATTTGTATCCAGGTGGTGTATATGAGTGTCCGTCTGGTTTGCCTTAAGTATCTTACAGGTATTTGTGGTTCATGGTGTTCAACTTCCACGTCTCCATCTAGTTTAAGCAAACCCTTCTTGTCCTAGGAGGAAAGCAAGAATTTCAACAACTCAAACATCATTGCCAAAGTGCAAATATCACCTTTTGCCCATTTGTTAATGATAAATGACCCTGTAAGGGTTGTCCGCTATAGAAACACAGCATTTGGAATTCCCAACAGTTTGCGAGTGCTAGCGATTCACTTGTGAGCTCCAGAATCTGCTTTAGGTTTATTTCTAAAGTGCAAGAAATGTACAGTACTATGTCATTGTACTTGTCAATATAACCGGACAATATTAATCTATACATGACTTGTGCAAACTTTAGATAATAGACTTTGAAGAGTCTGAAGCTCGTACCTAGGCTTGTTAGTGATTTTGGTTTTGACTATTCTCAAAATGCTGTCTGCTGAATACATTTTATACCTCTACACAAGACGGATCGGTGGCTTTTGTGTGGCACTCTTCAGGTTGCTGATAGTTGGGATTTATTGTTGTAAAGGGCAGAGCGTTGTTATTGTGCGTTTTGAAGGACATACGAGACAGGCATGGCAGGTTTATGAACTTTTAATTGACATTTTGTTGGGAGATGATCACATGACCATAGCGTGGTTATGGTCTGTATTACAATTCTGACTGCTGGTATCCATGTCATTCCTGTTTTATGATCTTAGCAAAGCATCAGAAAAACAAATCTAATCAACATAAATAACCCAAATCATGTTAAGGTAGGATAGAGTCCTGTGTGGTCTAACTGCTAACGTGGACTTTGCGGAGATCTTCTTAATATCCATTGCTAGTTCCTTGTCTTCGACATAACGCCATCTCTGCAATTAAAGAGAGGTTATTCCCAAAGAACTCTTAAGAAAAGCTCATTGTATTCGGCCAGTTTGTTGTTGGAAGAGACATTAGACATTTCCTGTAAACTCTCGACCAGTGTTGTTGGAAGAGTTTGTATATAAGATTCCCAACACTTAAATCATCAGCCCCACATTCTCTGTTAACTTCAATTCAGTTCATTTGAAACAGGTTTGGTTTTTGTACATTGTCATTGTGTGTTGAATGTATTATTTTTCAAACCTTTTCTGCTCCTTGTAAGCTTCCATCTTTTTAGAGAATCAAATAATGCATATCATAAAACTACGAATAGTGTCGCCATGTGTGATATTATTTGTGGCTTTGTGATGGGCAGAACGTGTACCACATTTACTGAATTTGACACACAAGCTATTTTGTTGTTTTTACACCAGCATATTTTGCAGAGGTTGCAGTAAGTTAGGGTAATATACAGTAAGGATGAAATAAAGTCGTCATTCTGCTGGTATGCTAATAATGCAGAGTCCTGTATTCTTCCTGGTAAAATACCATAAATAAATAATATAGTGCATTATTGTATAGGCACATGTAAAAGGTTTCATATTGTACAAGGCTTTTTGGCCACAGTTAGTATACTGTTTGGTAAAAGATGCTCACCACTACCATGCAGAGGATCAGGGATTGGATAGAAAGGGATGGAATAGGGAATAAACTTAAATATGAAAGTAAAGTCTATACCCTCAATCATCCTTCCTTACACAGTCATTCAGCCCCACAAAATCCACTTATGCAAACATCCCCATTAAACCCATCACAAATGTAGTCCTCCCACAAATCCTATCACTCGCATTTTTTGACAAGTATACACACTCAGACACACAAATACGCATTCTCAAACACACTCCACTGTGTAACAGAGCGGAATGGCAGCAGAACCCCCAGCAATGAATGCAA
The DNA here is from genome assembly GCA_009667805.1 of Leptobrachium leishanense. Lineage (NCBI taxonomy): Eukaryota > Metazoa > Chordata > Amphibia > Anura > Megophryidae > Leptobrachium > Leptobrachium leishanense. Next base: position 58,068,678 of record CM019069.1, on the reverse strand, counting down.
CTAGGATACATTTTTATTGAAAGCGCTTCTCTTTTCATAAATGGTCCAACCAGGTCGTAAATATTGGTTTGTTGATCTATGGGGTCCTCCGTGTGTGTGTGTTGAGGTACGCAGCTGTTACATAAAGTACCAACGTTAAATATGACTTTGGTAGGCAGTGTTTGAAATGAAGCATACTATGCAGTGTTTGCATCATTTTATTGCAACAATAGTTCCGTAATTTAAAAGATACTGTTCCAGCATTTAAGAATTACTTTTCAACAAACTTGGTAGGGAAAGGGTTAAGGCATAGTCTTTCTGTAACCCTATGGAAAGAATAAAAATAATGTGTAAATGGTGGGACATTTTGGTTTTTAAATAGTCTCTTTTGTTAGAAATTTTATTTATGTACATCTTAAACATACAAGTCAGGTGGCAGAAGTGGGATTAACATCTTCCATTCACTTTTAAAATAATAGTGATATATATATATATATATATATCACTGTGTGTGTCAATTTTATTAATTTACGACGTTACTAGAAAAAAAACAAAGAACCTGCCCTTATATTTCTGACATTATTTTTATTTTTGCTATGCCAGTCATTGCTGTACAAAAACAAATCTGTACGCTTGTGTCTGCTGATGGGATGCACATCACTGCTCTGTACAAGAGTATGACCACACATCATTATGCATGTTTCATGGGCAGAGGAAAGGCTACAGCAAAGCCTCGAATTAAGTGATGATAATAGCAGCATCTGAACAGGCAGCCAAATTGACACGTCTTCTTTTCCGTGCAAAAGGTTGCTGGCCTTTCCGGCAGCGAAGAGGTGAAAAATGAAACCCTCCATCAACTGCTTCTGTGACTGGTGATCAAAAGTTGGTCAAGCATGCCAGCTTCTCCATTATATAGAAATTTTCATTTCAATCCCTTTGCTCAATGAGATCTATTAGTTTTGCTGCAATGAACTGTCAAGTAATGCCATTAGCCTCAAAAAAAGGCACTAAATGCCATTCAGGGTTTGCAATAACAGTTTTCAGCTGCTCCTGCCTCTTCACAAGCTATGTTTTTCCTTTCTTTTCGCTAGTGAATTAACAAGAAAGGTAGAGATTTCTGGAGACGGTGGACCTTTGGGAATCCATGTTGTGCCTTATTATTCTGCTTGTGAAAGGTAAGTGTAATTATTGTAACACTACAATAATTTGATGTAATACATGGTTGATTGCTAGGGGGAAAATAACTCGGAAAGTTTTTCCAGTTCATTTAAAAGTTTCTTATAGGAAGGAAGTAGTGAGATACCTCACAGGAAACCTACTTCAACGTGTGTCCCTTTAAATCTGACAAGTGTCCTCATCATATTTAGTGTTCTTTTAGTCTACTAAAATATGACTAAAGCTGTGACATTTTAGGCTCGTGTCAGACGAGCGCATTCTGTGCGGCCGTGCACAACGGACGTACTTTCTGACGGAAGACGCGGTAGTGGCCACACGGTCCGTATTTGTGACTGACGTTTTTTTTGACTGATGTAGAAGGAAAATAAATTTAATATGAAAAACATTTTGTCTGTCAAAATGCTGGACGTCAAAAATGCAGTCTGTCTGACTACGTTCCATCACTCACACACAAAGCTATGCGGACGTTGCGGACGCAGTGCACTCTGTGCCTCCGTTCTAGCAGATTTACGTTCTTGCCTATCCTGCATCCGTTTGCTGCGTCCGTTGTGCGGATGCACTTAATGTGTGGTCTCTATTGATCATAATTTTATGCTATAATGGACATACAAATGTGCGGCAACACAGACGTGATCAGTGCGCTCGTCTGACACGAGCCTAAAGTTGTGGAATTCTCTGCCTGTTGAGCTGGTTGGGTCAGAGACTGTATAGACTTTTAAACAGCCACATGACTTGCTGCAAAAAACTAATATTAAGGGTTATAATATTTAATATGTGGGTAAAAGGTTGCTTGATCCAAGGAGAAATCTGACCGTCATTCTGGGGTCAAGAAGGACTTTTTTCCCCAGTATGTTCCAAATTTGGCGAGTGCTTCAGACTGGATCTTTTGCATTTTTTTGGATCAACAGCTGTAGGTGGTGTGCGTACATCGAGTTTAACCTTTCACACATCTTTTATATCAGTCTATTAAGATTGGTCCCTCCTAACGTTTTCATTTTCCTTTTTATTGATTGAAAATGTCAATAGATTTTCATCAGTTTTCGTCAAATGTAAATAGATTTTCATCAAATCTTTAGTCCTCGAATAAAATGCCATTTAGTTTTAGTCATTATGTATATGTCCAAGTCTAAATTTTGTCCCTCCCTAATATTTTCTTGTAGTTTTTATCAGTCAACGAAAATGTTAATAGATTTCCATCATAGTTTTAGTTATAACTAAGTTATAGTCTATAGTTTTTGTCTCGGAGGGGGGGACGTAGTCAACAAAGTCTTTGACCAAATTTATTTGTTGACTAAATCAACACTAATAATAATCCAGTTTGTAGACTTTCCAAATATTCAAGACCTAGTCCATTTTCTGGGCCATAATTCTTCTTTTCCTTTCCAAATATTTGAGACATCAGTTCTTAGGCCTGAAATATGGACTCAGAACATGGGCGTCCGCAGAAATTTTTCCGGGGGGAAATTTTAATGGCATCCATATTCTGCTCTTTTGACAATGTCATGAGGGGGACAGTCATAAAATAAAGTGTAGTAATACAGAGGCTGCGAAACATGATGCAAGTCTAATAGAAGAATAAAGGTGTAAGTGTCTGATCTGAGTGTCGCATTTTCTAGTCTGCTAACGCTATTCAATGCACCGCACTAGTCATACAACCAGGATCAAGACACTAAAGGAAGTGTTTTTTAAAGCCATCTCTGTGTACACAGAGCCAGCTCTGTATACACAAACCATGACCCCCCCCCACAGATACTGGCACACGCACCAGGCTCCCCACTCCAAATATATACAGTGGCAAGAAAAAGTATGTGAACCCTTTGGGATTACGTGGAGTTTTGCAGGAATTGGTCATAAAATGTACTCTGATCGTCATCCAAGTCACAACAATTTGAAAAACACAGTCTGCTTAAAATAATACAACACAAACAATATACAGTTGTGTTCAAAATTATTCAACCCCCACTGAAATTGAGTGTTTTGGCCAGTTTGACATTGATTTTGATCATTCAGTCATCTTGCTTACAATTAAATCAAAGAGGCACGTGTAGGTCAGACAAATATAACATAACATTTATAATGAAATAACCACAAATGTCTTTTCTGTGCTCACATCATTATCAGTTTTATTCAACCCCCAAGTGACATTCAATCTTAGTACTTAGTACAACATCCTTTTACAGTTATAACAGCTTTTAAACATGAAGCATAGCTTGACACAAGTGTCTTGCAGCGATCTACGGGTATCTTCGCCCATTCGTCATGGGCAAAAGCCTCCAGTTCAGTCACATTCTTAGGCTTGCGCACTGCAACTGCTTTCTTTAAGTCCCACCAGAGGTTCTCAATCGGATTTAAGTCTGGTGACTGCGATGGCCACTCCAAAATGATCCAGCCTTTAATCTGCAACCATGCTCTAGTGGACTTGGAGGTATGCTTGGGATCATTGTCCTGTTGAAAGGTCCAACGTCTCCCAAGCCTCAGGTTTGTGACGGACTGCATCACATTGTCATCCAATATCTCCTGGTACTGAAGGGAATTCATGGTACCTTGCACACGCTGAAGCTTCCCTGTACCTGCAGAAGCAAAACAGCCCCAAAGCATGATTGACCCCCCGCCATGCTTCACAGTAGGCAAGGTGTTCTTTTCTTCATAGGCCTTGTTCTTCCTCCTCCAAACATAGCGTTGATCCATGGGCCCAAACAGTTCTAATTTTGTTTCATCAGTCCACAGAACACTATCCCAAAACTTCTGTGGTTTGTCCACATGACGTTTGGCATACTGCAGTCGACTCTTCTTATTCTTTGGAGACAGCAAGGGGGTGCGCCTGGGAGTTCTGGCATGGAGGCCTTCATTTCGCAGTGTGCGCCGTATTGTCTGAGCTGAAACTTCAGTACCCACATCTGACAAATCTTTTCTCAGTTCCTCAGCAGTCACACGGGGACTTTTCTCCACTCTACGCTTCAGGTAGCGCACAGCAGTCGAAGTCAGCATCTTCTTTCTGCCACGACCAGGTAGCGTTTCAACAGTGCCCTTTGCCTTGAATTTGCGAATGATGCTTCCTATGGTCTCTCTTGGTATGTTTAACATCTTTGCAATCTTCTTATAGCCATTGCCCTTGCTGTGTAGAGTAATCACCTCTTCTCTTGTCTTCCTGGACCATTCTCTTGACTTCACCATGTTTGTAACCACACCAGTAAATGTCTAGAAGGAGCTGAGTATCACAGTCATTTTAAAGCTGCCTAATTGGTGCTTATTATGCTTTATTGCTGCTCCGTGACATCCACAGGTGTTTTCAATACCTGATTGAAAACACTTGAATGAACCTCTGTTCTTCAGAGTGGTAGTCTTTAAGGGGTTGAATAATTGTGGCAATGAAGAATTCACAAAAGAAACATTTACTACTGTATTACAAAACCAATTGATGTCATTTTAGTTGCATATGGTTCTTTTAAAAGTCCTTGTAGGATTTCATTCTGAATACAATTACAAATGTACACTAAATTCCCTAAAACCCTTTACAGCATTGGGGGTTGAATAATTTTGAACACAACTGTATGTTCTAATGTTTTTATTGTACAGAACATCTAAACATTCACAGTTCTTTATTGCTGGTCTCCTTCACTCATCAATGTAATATCACAAAAAGGACTGAAACTAAAATGTAGTGCATTTTATTTTAGTTTTTTTAGTTTTTTTGTACTGAGCAGTTTCGTATCTCTTGAGTCATACAAAAACTAAATTATCCCAAAATTCGGACTAAATCGTTTTAGTACTAAAACGAATGCACATGTCTATAACACTTGTTTTTCCCCCCTCATTCCTCCTTACCATCGACAGCCCTAATAATTTCACCTGGTGTTCAGGTGGACTAAGGGACTTGGCACCCGTTGCTTAAATTATTAAAAAGCTGGTCTTTTAAAGCACATTCACGTGTTCCTATTTTGTGCAGATAAACATTTATTGTGAACGTTAATTTATCTGATCCACTCCTAAACTTATTACTGAACTTCAACAAAAGAAGTCCTTAGCGAGTCAGTCTATCCAGTGACTTGGATGATACAAAGTAGATCCCTATGTTTAATGGTTTAGAAAACACAGTGTGTCGTTTAGAAGGTGCATTTTTAAAATTATTTTCAAGAACTTTAGAAAAATACATTTGAATAAACATAGTGTCTACTTGTGGATCAAGCGGCTTGTTTCCCTCTAATGGTAATGGTCTTTTTTTTCCGCCGGATAAAAACTACATTAGATGTAGCATTTGCAAATGGTTTTTACTTGCCTGGCCCTGAGTGGTTTAATCTTTTCTTTATTTTTTCCCTGTTTGCAATTAACATTTCTCAGCATGATTCCTAGAGTCAATATTTTTAAAAATGTGTATATATACAATATTGTAGACTTTTCACTCCTAATGTAAAAGGTCTTCAACCGTAAGTGACTTAATATTGTCTTATGGGTTCACTGATCCATACGTATACTTAAGCTGCTCAAGTGGAGGTGGTGGGCAGAGCCAGGATGTCTGAAAACTGACTAAAATGTCATACACACAAAGTAACTGTTCAACTGCATGAAATTACGACAGCAGAAGCTGAGCAACTTGCAATCCATTTGCAAGATCTGCTTTATAGTTCTATAATTCCATTTTTGCCGAGAGACCTAATCACCACCATCAACCTTTTTAATGTCAAATTGCTGGACTTAATTGGTAAATGTCATGGGTGACATTCTTACAAGGATAAGGTTTAAATGAACTGTACATAGTTGTTATATAAGGTGGTGTTATGTATAATGTGGATAGGCTGTAAAGGAAATTTGGTTTCCAGGAAGTGTACATTATGGCTAGGGTCAGACTAACGCATTTTTCACGTCTACCGTCAAAAAGTGCGTTGATGCGTCCAAACGCATTTTTTCACGGAAGATGCGATAGCGGTCATACGATGGACAATTTCAGCAGTGATTTTTTTTTTTTACGGATCCAAACCAGGAAACTTTGGGTGTCTGGACGTTATGTTGGCCGGACATGAGCAGCGTCTGACGTCTCCTAATCACGCACACACGCCGCGGACGCAGCGCACTCTGTATGTCAGTACTAGAGGTTCGACTTTCTTGCGAAAATGCAATCGTTTGCCGCTTACATTGCGCGGCTGAACTTTCATGCGGCCGTACTTCGTGTGTGGTCCTGCGTTGGATGTCATTTGCTGTTACACGGCCGTAATAAAATGCGCCTAAACGCACGTTCAAACTGAGTTCGTCTGACCTCAGCCTAAGGGACGTCTAAGGCTTGAACGGTCTCTGGGTTTTTGGGGTTACCTGCTCTTCATACTGTGAATGCAGAATGTGTATTTCTTTGCCAGTTGAAACTATTACTGATGTAACAACTGATTAATATTTTCTTCTGTTTAGGTCGTTGGGATTATATATTCGGGGAATTGAGGAGAGCAGTCGTTCTAGGAGAGAAGGACTGTTCCAGGAGAATGAATGCATTGTAAAAATTAACAATGTCAATCTTATGAACAGATCCTTCACCCAGTAAGTGCTATTGCAAGGAACATTTTCATTGGCACTGCGGATTCCTGTGCATTTTTATGGATGTTATACTGTAGCTTTAGCACTCCACAGAGGATAATAAGTCACAGAAATGACTAAAACATCCACGGGCGGTTGTAGATACATGTAGGATGGCTGGTAACTAACTTGTTTTTACAAAAAAAAAGTTATGGTGTACTTTTGCAATCCCGTACACAAACTGCAATTTTTATTTCATCATTTGATCCACTTTTACCCATCCGGTTATGACGTGAAGTAAATCCGATATCTGTGGAAAGCATCAAAGAATATCTTTCGTTTGTGTTGAAGACCACTCTTTTATACTGTATTGCAATGGCTTGTGTCACACAAGTCCGGTTAAATGTCTAGACCAGAAAAGAAAAAGAAAAACCACCCTAATCTTTCTTGCAATGAGTGATTAGGTTCATTCATTCTATTCACAAAGTGAAAAACAAGGTGTACATATAAGGGCAAGAGCAGCTTGGACTCTTCAATAATAGTGCCGGCTGGGTGGAGTAGAGGTAACATCACTGCTCTATAACCGTGGAGAGAGACTGTAGAGACTCAGGTGCAATCCCGGCAAGAGCACCTCTCCAGTAAGTGTCCTTGGGCAAGACACCTAACAGTACATACTCGCCACCCAGGACATACTTGAAAACGAGAGAAATCTCAATGTATCCTTCCTGGTAAAATCCTTTCTCAAAAAATATATTAAAAAAAAAAATAGCCAATGGAAAGTATGAGGTTTTGTTATGTGTGGAATGTGTGACCAGAAGGTCCTACAGCAAGCTTGATTTATTGCGGACCACACTATCGGTGGGACAATTGGCCATTGGCCCAGAGTCCAATAGTGTTGGACTTATATGGACCACCTGGGGAAGATTGTTTCATCTCCTTATACAGAAGGCATCTGTTGGCCACTTTAGTCCACCAGCCTTTTGCATATTAGCCAGTCCATGCCGGCAAATAAGTGAGTTATGGTTTGCCAATGGACCATTGCCTCCGAAATACATCATTATTTCTATAGGATTTATTCTGTAGAATCAAGAAATGCTAGCTCAGAATATCTTGTAGATTTAATACATCAGAGCGAAATATCTTATTAATGGCCTTCATACTCTGACTTCAGATGACCTAGACATTTTCCTTTTCCATGGGCTTTTTTTCACTGTATTACTTGTTCCTTATAGTGCACAAGAAATTTTTCGACAAGCAATGAAACACCAGAGTGTCCTGGTGGAAGTCGTTCCACCTCAGAACAAGGAGCTATATGAAAAAGCAGTAATCTCTTCCATGCAATTGTCTGATGATGAAGGTGATGATGATATGCCCAATATAAAACCCCCTCCACCTTCTGCTCAAGGAAAGCTCCGTGTGAAGATGGCTGATCAGGCGAATGGACTGGAGTCTACAGAGATGACCTTCATGCAGTTCCCTCCTGCTATGGACCTATCACAAAGTGGAAAGTTCTCTCCGCCTTCTCTTTCCCCACTTGGATTCGGCAACAAGAAAAATGCCAAGAAGCTTAAGATTGACTTAAGAAAAGGTAGCACGTTAATGTTTGTCTTGCTTATCCTGTGGTTTCATGTTATGGTTTCTCTCACACCAATATGCTTTGTTATACTATTATAATGTCATATATAGAATTATTCTATGAATTTAAGCTGGTGTGAGTCAACACTTTGTTCTTTAGAGATTTCAGGGATAAGCAAATTTATCTTTTCGGTACCAGTCCAGGACTTCATTTAGATGCCATGTTCTTGTTTAGTACCCCCAGTGCCTAGTCCATAAGTGGAGTCCATTACCTATTAGGAGTACTTTCTCCTCGTTCTCCTGGTGATCGGCTTTAATTCTATAATATGATTATGTAGAATTAAAACCAAGGAATAATAATTTCATTAATGTTTAATTTATAAATTTATTATCTTGCAGGTGTGGAAGGGCTTGGCTTTACAGTGGTCACCAGAGATTCTACAGTACATGGGCCGGGCCCCATTTTCGTGAAGAACATTTTGCCCAAAGGAGCTGCCATAAAAGATGGACGATTATTATCTGGAGACAGAATATTGGAGGTATATGAGCGCTGTCTACTATTGCATTACGGTCTTTTTTTTTTTCTGTGAATTGGCCAAAATGAAAGGTTAGGAACACTCAGGATTCTCCTTTAAATCCCATCATTCCGATGTTCAGACATAACTTATTAGGCATGTGTGGTGTATGTTGGCTCAGTTTATGTGGACGTTTTGCAGATCGAAATGGAATTGCTAAGATTAAGCAAGATAACTGCGGAAATGTTTGGAAGATTAAATTTATGGCAAACATTATGTTAAACTTGTTAAATTTCATATCATAATAATTTAAAAGCAATTTCACTTCAATTTTACCTCCGGGATATTTCTGTTATTTATATATTTTTTCGATATTCTTTAAATGCAGTTCCTCTAGAACTACTAATGATTTTCGTTCATTTAGTAGGTGGAAATGGTAAGTGTGTAGTTTGGTTTTCTTTTTTTAAAGCTTACTTGATGCAAAAGCAGCATCAATCTTTCTCTGACATACTTATCTAATACCATAAATAATGATCATTGGGTCACGTATTAACCTAAATATTTGCATTTCTCTGTCTCCTTCTTACACACTTATTTTCTCTGTATGAATAGAATGTGAGACCTTGTAACATTTTTAAACACTGGAACAATTGGTATTTACAATGCACGTAGCTTTTCCCAGATTACATTGCTTTACTAATTTATCAATGATCTATTGACTGATTGTTGACTCGGATTTAAACCATGATTGATCTGCAACTTTTTTTTACAAGCTAATGCAATTACATACCTTTGTTTAAAGCAGTGGTACATACTCTTGCTATGACTGCTTTCGAAAATTCCTAATGGGGATATTGGCTAAACTGTGAAATTATAGAGAATTGTAGGCTCAAACAGAAATGCAGAAGGGAATTGCCTAATCAGTGCTGTTCATATGGGAATGTATGGATTCAACATACTGCAGAGTGGCGTATTTTAATTCTTTTTAAATGTCTTCCATCAGCAAGTATATATTCTATATGTCCAGAAGAATATGTAGACTCTGGCATCCCAGATTTCCCACATACCTTGCAAATCTATAAAAATATACAAGTTTATCACACTATCCTATGATTAAATATTTAGAAATAGAAAAATAACACTAATACTTCTGGATATTTAGTGGATTTCTCTGAAACCTTACCTCAATGGATCCTTAACCTCCCTGGTGGCCCGATTCTGACATATCTTCTATGTCAGAATCGGCCCAATTTTATCCCCCTGGCAGTTTTCCAGATTGTGGCTTGGGGTTAAATTTCTATGCTGAAAGCGGTTACCCCGAGCCACATTCGGGCTGCATACATACCTGTCCCTGCACTCCCTTGCTGTCCCCCGCAGTCACCTCTGGCCGATCGCGGCATCCTGGTTCCTTTCTCGTGAGAGAGGAAGCAGGATGCCGTGATCGGACGGAGGAGAATGCGATTGTGGGAGGTCAGTGAAGGAGCGCAGGTACAGGTATGTATCAAGCCTGAGTGTGGCTCGAGGTTACCACTTTCAGCAGTGAAATTTAACCCCGAGCCACTCTGGGAAAATCGCTGGGAGGTTATTGGCCTGTGAGTCAAGAAATGTAAATCTCTGGCTCTCTGATTGGGAGTCTAGGTCTGATCTTTGAAACACCGTTATAAGAAAACTGAACGGTTCTGAAAATGTGGACCACAGGGATAGGGCCATTCTACTGTTCTCAAATACCCACTCTATTAAATATGGGAGATGTGTATATATAAAACGTCTTTGTCGGGAATTTGTTACACCTGAATAGCTTGAGTTTAACATTTGTTCTGGTCAGTTGTGACATTTTGCTATGCCCACTAAATGATGAAAATAATTTAGACATTCTGGCATATAGTTAGTCACTTATATAGCGCCAACAGATTCCGTAGTGTCTTACAGTGGGAAACATAAACAAGAGAAATAATACAGATGTATAAGAAACAGACTATCCTGCCTGTAGGATAATTGTCCAGCTGATACAGCAAATTATTCAAGAGCTCAGCCAGACATCTCGTGAGCATACCGTTTGGTCTGTCTTTGATGCGGCATGTGGATGGCTCTTGATATCCTACATTACTGATGGTTATCCATAGACAGTATCAAAGTGCCAAATATAGTACAGGAAGGGTGGGGCCGTGCCTGTTCTCCGATGGGGCAGCTGCACCCACCAAATGCATCCAGTCCAGCAACCTGTATAAAACATAACAAGGAGAAAAATGTCATCTGCGCTTATTCCCATTATACCATGTGAAACAAAACACAATTAGAGGCTTTGGTTTCTATTAATGGCCATTAAAAGAGTAAGCTCACCCACCAATGTCACGGCACCTCTAGTGAGGGTGAGTCCTATCCAAAAATGAAGCAACAGGCTGCTGCATAGCGAACCATAACTGCTCATGCTGCTTTTCAGTCATGAGGTAGACTGGTGGGCTTTTATTTATGCCGCCCCAGAAACAAATCCGCCTTGGGATCAAAAAACAAAGACCCGGAGCGGAACATGCTGCAATGATGACCTGGCTGTGGGGGTACAATAAAACATACATAGTATAGGCTCTTGATATCCTAAATTACTGATGGTTATCCATAGACCGTATGTAAGTGCCAAATGTATTCCATATTGTTATGTTTGGTTCTCGCCCTACAACTATGCTCCATAAATTCCCATGTATCAGCTGGCCTTTGGAGGGTCTGCCTACTCATGTCCTGTGGTTATGCCTCTCACACTATGTACTATAATTTAGATTTTTAGAGCCCGTTCATGTACAATGTAGAGATAATTTATTAAAAAGTGTGACTTCAGAGAACCTAGCCACTCACATCATATTTTTGAACATATGTTGGTGTAGGGCTGTATTTTGACCACTCACCGCGCAACCACAACAAGGATAAAACCTGTAATAGGTTGGTTTCAATTCGACTACATTCAGTTCACAGAAACTATTTTTGTTCCCATATACGCCAATCTCAGGCATTTCAAAATGGCTTAGTCTTTCTTGCAAAGCTTTTCTGCGTTCAATTACTTCTGAAGACCAATAAGCCACATTTCATATGTCAGGGTAAAGTGGTGTATTAGAGACCTGATTAAAAAATATTAGTGTCAGGTAATGGACACAAAGAGCATCCTTGCTACAATATAATTGTGACCTTTACTGATCCTTAGGTGAATGGCATAGACATTGCTGGGAAGACACAAGAGGAGCTGGTCGCAATGTTGAGGAGCACCAAACTGGGCGAGACTGTTTCCATGGTCATAGCAAGGCCGGACGATGGATTTCTTCCACGTGAATTGGTAATGTTATTGTCCCTCAGCAACCTGAGCACACTGTATGGGAATTTTCTTTTTTTTTTTGGTTTGCTATCTTAACTGCCTCTTGGCAAGACGCCAGGCTGCAAGCTGAACTTGCACTATATCAAAATCAGCAGTGATTTACTACAGGTCCATGAAATTTGATTTCCAACCCCTGGTGACATCAGCAACTGTGGGATGTGATTTTGCCATGGATATCACACAGCTCCTGATTTATAGAGAAGTCCATGAATATATCTAACTCTCGAGAAAATGTATGGATGATTTAAAACAGCCATGACAAGTCATAAAAATGCAGCCACGGCAGGATTTAAAAGGCATACAGAGGTAAAGCGGCGTGCTGATTTGATCCCAGCATGATAGATGCATGGCTTATCTCATCTGTTGGCATTGTATTACTACTATGCTCTCAGAAAACAATTTGTGGAATCACAACAATCTGGACATCTGAAACTTTAAAAATATTACTAGATATTTATTTTTTTTCCGCAGCTACTATTGGATATGGTTATAATATTTTTTTTTCCTGGGAGGGGGGCCCTACATTTATATAATATACACAAGCATACAATGCTACCAGCAGTTGTGAATATATGATATGTGGTACTTGTAGTTGTAACCTATTGTTTCCAAAAACATATGGCTAATTCAATACTGCGAGTGACAAACCATACACGCACTTCGTAAAAGTAAGTTCTTGAAAAAGATAAAATACAATGATTTACTCAGGTGTAGCCTCCCCCCAATTAAAAAGGAGTGCAGGCATTCTCCAAGATTTATGCTCCTCAATTAACCATTATCATGTTACATTTAACCCACCACTCCACACGCAATTTTGACATCACTGTTTAAACATACAGAGAATGGCTGGATTTTAGAGAATCCTTAACCTCCCTGACGGATTTCCCGAGTGTAGCTCGGGGTTAACTTTTTGTACCGAAAGCGGTTTCCCCGAGCCACACACAGGCTGGATACTTACATGTCCTGCGCTCCCTCGCTGATCCCCGCAGTCTCCTCCAGCCGCTCGTAACGTCACACTGCCTGGTTCCCTTCTCGTGAGGAGTGAAACCAGGAAGTGTGACATCGCGATCGGCTGCAGTGTGACTGCGGGGACAGCGAGGGAGCGCAGGGACATAGAAGAATCGGCCAGAGTGTGGCTCGGGGATACCGCTTTCAGTATTGAAAATTAACTCCCGAGCCACACTTATACCGCTAGGGGGCCAGAATAAATTGGACCGATTCTGACATATAAAATATGTCAGAATCAGACCGCCAGGGAGGTTAAAGAGTTGTAATTTATTATATAATCAATGTATCCTTCCTGGTAAAATACTTTAGAAATAAATAAATAAAATATAATTCTGACTTATTGAGGAAACCTATGTTTGGAGCCAGAGGTGGGAGATATCCACGATTTAGCCTGATTTTAATTGAGGTCAAGGTCGACAGCGATTTTTATTCTTGGGAAAATTTAGGCCTTTTAGAATTGTTAATTAATGGATGCTTCATCCCAGCATCGGCAGAGCAGAGCCGACAGGTTTGGGAAGCCACCTTCCCTACTTGCCGGCTCCGCTCAGCCTTTGCTCGGATGAAGAGTCCGTCAAGTAACAAATCCAGAGTCCACTATTTTCCTAAGCTTAAAATTGTGGTTGACTTCGATTAAATCATGGATATCTCCCAACCCTGGATGAAATATTATAAGTTTCTCAGGTTGTGGGCCAAAATGGGACTCTGGTCCTTCTGACAAAATCATGTTTCATCTAATAAACCAATACAGGTGTCTACTAATTCAAGGGACGTCTGCAATTTGATAAAATATATCGTACTTTGGCCCAGCGTCAAAACCCATCTCTTCAGTTTAGCGTACCACATTACTGCTGCAACTCATCCTCCTGATCACCTATTCCCACACGATTTGAAGCTGCTTCTATGGCCCCACCATTCCCGAACCGCTGGCACTAATGATTCTGACATCCAGCAAAACTCCTTTTCTTCAACCCCAATCCCTCTAGACTGTAAGCTCCTATGAGCAGGGCCCTCTACACCTCTTATTTTCATCCTATGTTCATTTATCTGTTTCGTGTTCCCTTTTGGTTATTATAAAGCGCTGTGGAAACTGTTGACGCTATATAAATGATGATGATAATATGTCCTCGTACTTTCTGATGACTATTTCCAGGTGTGCCAAATCTGAGCTGTCAGGACCACTACGCGCGCTGCTGCGAAAGACGCCGAGTTAAGCCGCTCACTATCTGTCTAGCCTAGACACAGATAATGACTGCGTGGACAACAATCCCCCGCGCGCTTGCTTACCTATCCGTCCCCGCACACTCTCTCACAACAGGTAGGTAGAGCGTGATATAATGGTACCAGGATTGCAACGCAGTACCAGTCCTCTCTTAAATCGGGTAGTGACTACGTCTCCCACAATCCCTGGGCCCACTTTCCTATTCTATTAGTTACGCTGCCACCAGTCCTCATGGACACTACGCGCGTCACAGTGGGAGACGCAGGGCTAAGCAACCCTGCTGTCTGTCTATCCTAGACCCAGACAGTGACTGCGTAGACAACAATCCCCGCTTGCTTACCCAACCGTCCCCAGCGACCACAACTCACAATTTCGTAGCTACTCGAGCTTAAAACAACAAGCAATACTACAGTCTCTTCAGTTAGCGTGGATCTAATCAGCCAGATGCAGAAACTTAAATAAGTTATATTTATTTATGATATAGAATCAAAGTGCATTGGTACAAAAAGATGGATATGATAAATCAATTAATTACACATTACACACAAACAGCAAACAAATAAAAGGGAGATAACAAAAGATCCTAGTTACTTACAATATATGCTAGACGATCAGCCATAGGCAGGTTCTATTAGGAGCTGGCAATATTCCCTCAATTCTCGATTGACCTCCAAGGAAATAGCCCCAAGCTCATGCTTGATTCAGAATATATATAGGGCTGCCTTTTTTCTAAATCCAGCCTCCTAGCTGGCAGAGCCTTTGCCTACAATCCCCAGAATTCCCCTCTCCTGAGCACACTCAGTACGCTTCGTCATTAATCTCAATTCCCTGGTCTATCAATCATCTCCCAAAGACCACCTCTAGTGATCAAAGGCTGTGATTTGCTTCTTTGATATGCAGTTGGGGTGCCACTCCAGCTATGTCTTCTCCCTGCTATGAGCAATTGCCCCTCCTGTCTGCTGGGTAGAAGCCAAAGGGTGTTATCTTTAATTCACACCTGTGATGACTTCAGAGAAAATTGTCACGGACCTGTTTAATTGCTTCCTTCCAGCAGGCTGGAAACGCAGACATTGATCACTTAGGCCAGCTGCGCAAAATGGCCTGGTATCTATAGATATATAATACATATCGCGGTAGATATACAGTTCTAATCTGTCACATCTCCCATCTCTAGTCTGCTACACGAGCCACACCATCAAACTCTAAATAAAAAAATAAGTTTTAAACCATCTCTCAGCTTTTTCTTCATCATTAACCTATGAAGTTTTTTTTCCCCTCCAACTCTCCCCCTACTCTAACTTCCTAAATCTAAAATGCCTTCTCTCAAGCCTTATTTTGAGAAGACCACAAATACCCACAGCAGTAGGGACTGTGTCAACAAGAGACATGCACACTATTTGTTTAAGGCAAATTACCACTTCTGCTGGGTATAATTTTCAATTATGAGAGAAATGTGTGGCTAATTCACCATTTTTCATATTTTGCAAAGTTGTCATTAATTCAGTTCTTAAATTTCCTTCCTGTACTCGAATGTCCTTATTCATCTAAAAAGGCCCACCTTCTTCCCTGTCTGCAAAGCAGAGCCATTACTATTTAATCCCCTGCCCATATGAGACATATCAGTTCCAATGTAGACAAAGAATGCCCTGTTCGCCTTATCTTGATTGATGTAGGTGTGTAAATTTGACCTCTTACTGAGGAGCTGGCAGGATGAAGGTCTGGTCAAATGCTTCCTTCTCCGTCCATCAAAGAAATAGTCTGTTGTCATCTGCGCTCGTGCTTTTTACAAAATGGTTTTCCTTACTCTTTTATTCTGTGATCACTTTCCTTGTTGCCTAGTACCAGTTGTTTTTCTTTTATGCGCTAGAGGTTTCCTTATTGTTGCTGCCTCTTGTTTTGTGTACCAGTATGCACAAGATACCAGTCAAAGGACGTTGTAGGAAAGGTTAACATCTGGTTACTAACCTTCCAGACGTTTTGGAATGCGCCAACTCATTTTATACACTTACTACTAAAACAAATATAAGTATATATAATGACATTTTTTTTAATGAACGTATTCAAGACAAAAGCAGCACTCCTATCCAGCAGGTGCCACCACATTCCACCTCCAAAACATCCAGTAAGCGCAAGAACAACTGGTCAGACCAGGCACTCAACCTTTTTCTGTTCTGGTGGTTTTTTTAGAGATCTTATTGGAAACCACACAGCAATGGTTCAGCGTAAAAACCTTTTGCAAGCTTGATGCCTTTCGATTTGGAATCCTACAATTGCTTGCTACTCTTCATGTTTCTTGGAAGGGAAGGTTTCTGCAAGGGGAATCACAAAACCCGTAACTACAAGTAACCTTTGGAATATTTTTGGGTATTGGCGCTGATCTAAAATGGTTTTCTAGTGATTTAAATTTTTTCCCAAGACCTGTTGTTTTGTAGATGTATGCACAGCTTTACCTCTGTAATTTCTTGCTTTGGGGCTCTCCTATACAGTGATTTTCATGGCAATAAAAGCCTGTGGAGTTGTAACATTTTAGCCTAGGACGAAAAGATTCAAGCCTATCAAGTTTTATGTTTTCACACCGTCCTTTTGCTGCTCTGGGACCAATATGGAGGCGGGAGGTGTGCATTGATTAAAGCACCTTCCAATTGTGCCCTCTCCAAAAA
Organism: Leptobrachium leishanense; assembly: GCA_009667805.1. Lineage (NCBI taxonomy): Eukaryota > Metazoa > Chordata > Amphibia > Anura > Megophryidae > Leptobrachium > Leptobrachium leishanense. Next base: position 58,051,689 of record CM019069.1, on the reverse strand, counting down.
GAGAGGGCACAATCTTTGCAATCAGATTCCTCCTTGGATCTACAAACAGGGCTATCCTCAGTGGGTCAGTACCACATCTAGAACCACTCACTGACTTTCTCTCCCCTGTGATGGAGCGGTAATGATTCAGGACAAGTAATTGGGCAGGGGTCAGCAGCCTTGGCCCTCCAAATGTTTTGAAACAACATCTCCCATAATGCCCAGCCACTTTTTAGGGTAGCAGAGCATTTCAAATGAAACGGAATTCAAAAACCTCTGGATGACCAAGGTTGTTGAACCATGCTTAGTCGGATGATGCTATTCTTTATTATATGGCATTATGTCCCATTACAGGACATCTCTGCAGGTTGGTGGAGACTCATGGAAAATGTAGTTTAAAAACTTCTAGTTCGTAAGTTCCCACAGGAATAGGGCCCTCGTTTCCGCCTGTACTGGTTTAGCAAAATGTTGTTCAGTCTCAATGTATTGTATATCTATAATGTACCCATTGTTCAGCGCTGCGGAATATGCTAGCGCTATATAAAGAATAATAACAAAACAGCTGGAGGTTCAAGGTTTACTGACCCCTGGTTTAGGGGATAATGAATATTGAATCAGGGTGATTTATTGTGGGGAGGGTGTGGATGTGACTCTTGTAAAGGACCGGAGACTACGCAATATAGGATGCATCTACAAGCAATTGATCAGCCTTTTAATGCTTATATCCCCTTTTATCCTGCTTTGCTAAACAAAACATCTAGTACTATGTTCAATTGAAGTCTTTAAAAAAACAGTCTCCATTAAGGTGAAAAGAGTGCTTTTAGTCAAGTTACTCAGATTTTCTTAAAAGCATTAAATACCTTCAAGTTTACACTGCATTACAGTATATCAAATGAAAGATGGTCCATATAGCGCAAATTAACCCGCGTAAATGGCGTCAAGTGGTATATGTAAACCCAATAGTCCTAATCACTGGTATGTAAACCTGTGGCAGATAAGTCACCCTCTAGCAAATGGTTTCATACAGTGAATATATCCAGTGTTCTAAGTGAAGTCTCTTGCAGTTTATACAGGTAAAGGTCTGCATTGTACTTACTGTTCACAGCAGTTAAAAGTATACGTGAGTAGGACCGTTCAACAGTTCAATGTAGGAGAAATGGGAATGGAGATATCCGCTGCTCAGTCGCAGGTTCAGTTCAAATCTCAAAGAGAGCATAAACAAAAAAATGGAGCAGAATCTCTACACCTAGCAGAGACAAAAGTAGGTATATCAGGAAATACACTCACATATTATGGAGCCAATTGCTATGGGACCTGGCTCTAGGTATCTGGCCAACTTCTCAATGGTGGCGCAACCTTTCTGTTCTTGCTCCCTTCTTCCCGTTACGGCTTATAGGAGAGTAGCTCAAAAAACAAAACAAGAAGACAGCGCTCCCATAGCGGAAATCGTCTTCACAACAATAGGTAATAAGTAGTCAAGCGCGCACTCACTGATGTTGCAGGGTATTGGGCTCTTCTGTAGCACCTGGGTGTTCTTAAGGCAAACACCTAAAAACCTCTTTGTTCCTTATTCAGCCCGAATGCAGCATTCGTCTGAGAATGGTAATTCAGTGTTTCCTGAAGCTCAAAGCTGGGCGGACGCATCCTCGCTTCCCTCCACCTTACAGTGCCTCGTCTATAAACGACCTCTTTTCATTACACTGTATGCATGTTCCGAAGAATCCAATGGAGGCCAATGTTAACCATGACGTATCCCCTTAGCTGCATGAGCAAGGACTTTTTAGTACAGGAAAACTTTAAGAGTTAATCACTAAACATCGGCCTGTCAGTGAAGGCATGGTCATTTTGCTTTCATGAACTACAGGGAAACTGCAGCGAATTTATGGTTTAGGGAACGTACACTTCTGTTTTCCATATTTTTCACTATTCCTTCCACCGTTGTTTCTGCCCAAGTTGTCTAGTGTAGTTCTCAGCATTGTTTCCTATGGGGATTCCACCAGTGTTCCCACTGTAGTTGGGCAGATTTCAGTCCTTTCCATCAATGTACCGGCTGGGTGGAGTAGAAGTAACATCACTGCTCTAAACTGAGGAGACACAGGTTCAAATCCTGGCAAGAGCACCTCTCCAGTAAGTGTCCTTGGGCAAGACACCTAACGGTACAGACTCACCACCCAGTACATACTTGAAAACAAGAGAAATCTCAATGTATCCTTCTTGGTAAAATACTTCCTCAAAAAATAAATGTTTCAGTCAAACTTTGCTGTCTAACTTTCGGGGGTTCAATGGAGATTGCTGAAGTTTGCTCACCAGGATGCAAACAACGGAGAAACACTGGAGATGAGCCACAGTTTACTCATATTACTGAAAATAATGGTGGTACCTTTTTTTCGTTGTTGTTTGCATAAACTTTTGAAGTCGTTGTTGAAGTTTGCGCCACTGGATGTTACATTGGTGAACATTGGCTCTTTGTGGATAACTCTTTGAGTTAAAAGTATGCATGTTAGATATTTTTGTGTTCAATCGTATTTTTGCCTCCATGCCTTGCCGCAAGGTAATTTAACAGTGGTGAATCTAATTCCGCACGCCTTATCCTCATTAATCCGTTAAAATGTGTTTGTAACATGATAGATTGCTGTTGTACCCTTGTGTTGTTAAAGGTTAGGATTTGTATTGTTTATTCTTTTCTAATGCAGATTCCTAGAGGATAATCCCTGGCTTTAATTGGTTGATGATTTTAGATTAAATTAATTGGGACTAATTAACGACGTCCTTGGATTAGAAAAAACTAAATTTAAAATGTTTTCCTTTTTTTTTTTTTTTACCACCCTTTTAAATTACTCTTAAACATGTTTTTTGATAATTTACTCCCTGTACTATAGGCTGAATAGAAAGGATTATTTTCCTTTTTAAAAAAAGGATCATGTCCTTTTGCCCTTAATCTTTTTCCTGTCTGACACTCAATGGGGTGTAATAAGCAACCAATTAGAAATCATTAACTCTGAGCCCTTTTAGAGCCAGAAACAAGGAAATGGTACCCCGCTTCTTTAAATGAAAGAACTGTAGACCAGTCACAAGAGTAATGCTGGTAATTCAAATTTACTGTTTTTCAGGTGTGATCATCTATTGGTAGATAGAGGGCTATCTAATTATAAAATCAGTGAAAATGTTAAAATTGACTAAAAAGCATCTGTTTTGTATATTTTATTTTTCACGTTGATGATTGTCTAATAGGACTTGTAATTAGTACCAGATACAGGACGCTGTGCTGCCTTGGTCCAAGGATGAAATGCTGCCTCCCCCTCAAAACCCCCCCCCCACTCCAACTAAAACATACCTACGCATATCAGAGCTCCACAGCAATAAAATTTACAGTAACATGCCCCCGCCTACATCCCCTCCCTTAGTAACCGGTACATCCCATCCCAACCACTTTGTTCTGCCAATAGTCTGCTCCTCGTACCCGCACCCCCAACACCCGCCTTCAGGGCTTCTCCCGAACTGCCCCTTTTAAATGGCACTCCCTCACAAAATTAGACTGTCCCGTCTCTCCAGTCCTTCATGAAGTCTCTGAAAGCACATTACTTTAGAGAAGCCTATGGGCTCACTCCATAATCCTCCACCGTACGTTTCTTGTTCCATATTCTGGCATAGCCCCTTATGCAGCCGCTCCTTCCCATACACATCGATCTACCCTCACCTAGCGTATCATCCCTCTTTTAGATTGTAAGCTCTTGAGCAGGGTCCTCTCTCCTACTGTTCTGTTTGTTGATCTTCTATGTATTTTTGTGGTTCTGTCTCACCCATGGTACAGCGCTACCGAACGAGTTGGTGCTTTATAAATGTAACACTGCGGTGTGTATGAGCGTATGCTAGAGCTCCACAGTGATATAACTCACAGTAAAGTATAATGTGCGTGATTGTATCACAGGCCTGCATTATCAATAACACTAAAAAATAATTGATTATTTAAATAATTTGTTTTAGTTGTTAAATATAAATTCTATATTAAAATAAATACATCATAATAAATTGTATAATACTTTATATTTACTTTAAATATAATTATTTTATTCTAAAAACCGCCTAAACACGCACTCACACAGAGCCTGCCTAAACACGCACTCACACAGAGCCTGCCTAAACACGCACTCACACAGAGCCTGCCTAAACACGCACTCACACAGAGCCTGCCTAAACATGCACTCACACACACACAGAGCCTGCCTAAACATGCACTCACACACACACAGAGCCTGCCTAAACATGCACTCTTACTCACACACCCTGCCTCAACACTCCAACACAGAGCCTACCTAAATGCATACGTGCTCAAAGAGCCTACCTAAATACACTCTCTTACACACACCCTCTGACAGGGGTGGCAAAACACTACTCCTGTGAATCTGCCGCCTGGAGCCGTGGCTCCAAAGAGACCCATGGACAGGCTGGCCCTGACCATTTAAATAACTGAAAAGTAACCAAAAAGGGACACTTTGGGTCTTATTCTGACCCCTGCCATTACGAGAACAGCTGGAGCTGTTCTACAAAACAGCCCCAGTCGCTATGCCGACCTTCCACCTGCTTTGCTTGCATGGAATTAGCTGCTAGTAGTATGTTGTAGATTGAGCCTTTAATGATTCAGAGTGAAAACTGTGAGCTATTCCAATGCAACTCTTTGTTCTCTGCTCAAGACGGTATTCCTGAAAGATTTTTTTTGTGAAAAGAACTTGCTTTTGCAAAATCTATTAACCTCCCTGGCAGTGTTCCAGAGTGTGTCTCGGGGGTAAATTTCACTGCTGAGAGCGGTAACCCCGAGACACACTCGGGCTGGATACATCACCTCTCCCTGTGCTTCCTCGATGATCTCTGCAGTCTCCTCTGGCGATCACGGCGTTTTCCTTCCTGGATTCCTTCTCGCGAGGAAGGAACCAGGAAGTATAAGGTCGCGGTAGCTGGAGGAGACAGCTGGGGACATCGAGGGAGCGCAGGGAGAGGTGATGTATCATGCGGCATCCCGAGTTTTGCTCGGGGTTACCGCTTCCAACATAAGAATTTAACCCCGAGCCACTCTCTGGATGCCGCTAGGGGGGGCAAAAAAAGGAACACTTTTAGATGCGTTTTTTCCCAATAATTAGACCGCCAGGGAGGTTATCACTGAAATATAAGCCGACAAAAAAAAAAATTGTACTTGCCCCTCCTCAGCAGCAAGCCACCCATGATCATCTATAACCGCCCAAATGCTCACTCAAGTCGCTGGTGCGGCATGTCGTCGGAGTAACGTCGGTAACAGGGAGCTGATTGGGGTTATCAGCTCGTGCTGATATTTTCCTTTGCTGACTCCGTTTCAGTCAAGGTTGGAACAGGTCCCTTTTTTGGGTACTTTTCCCCAGTCAATGACCATTAACATTCCAGGTCAAAAATCTAAATTTAAAGATGACAAAGGTCATACCTTTCAGCTACACAAGGCAATAAAAGGGGCAAAGGTTTTATTTATTTTTTAAATTTGGAGTTGGAAATCCATCTAGAGTTCGGCCAGTGATGTCCACAGGAGCTACAGTATGGAAGGACCTGGAGATAGAAAATCCCAGAAACATTGCTGTAAATCGATGGTCACACTGAACCTAATATAAAAGTGCTCCTGCACATGAATCCATTATGGACACATAACATGCAACATCACCTGCATATTCATTACTCAAGGGGTTTCCTAAATGACTGCTCCAGCTTATGCTTTGCATCTTAAAATAGTTAGTTACAAGTATTCCATCAATCCTGAGTTTACAGCAGCCGGATCCTGCATTATGATGGATCCAGTCATACGTCTTGGCTTAAATCCAGTCTTGGACATGTTGTTTTCTCTCCAACCAGCTCAATATGCCGATGATGTACGTGACTAGTGATAATCATTTTATCAAAGTCCTGTCACAAACTCAATTACATAATTTAGTTAATCACTGCATGTTCCTTTTTCGAGAGTTGTGAGGGTTCACAATCTCTTATAGTCCCTTTGTGGTCTTTTATTCTCCCCTTCTGCCCTGAATATCAATCAGGGTTATTCAGAGAGAGGTGAAAACTAGGAGAATGACTGGAGAAGTGTAAATTCTAGTTCAAAAGAGCCAAACCAGAAAAATTCTTCCATTTATCTCACTTTCCTAATCGGCTATTTTGACCTAGAATTTTCACTTCTCCAGTCATTCTCCTGGTTTTCACCTCTCTCTGAATAACCCTGAATAATTTGAGAAAGTTATTAATTACTCATGCTTTTTATATTTTTATTCTTTAATTCTATTATTTATTGGATCGTTCTGTTCGCCGCCAAATTGATTTTGCTTGTCCAAGTTTCTTTAGTGATATATTTTCCTGCAATGGATGTATAATTTCTTCTTTGCATTTTTAATGAGGAAAAAAAAATTCCCCATAAAATTTATAAATGGGGAAAACGCACCTGGAACTCTATTCGAGTCTGTTTCTAAACACATGATTATCTGACAGGTTTCCTTTGCACTAACCTATCGGATATGTTTTTTTGTGTCGCTTGACCCTTGTGTTAAAGCGTGCGTATTTCATTTACAGAGTCGGCGAATGACTTATTTTTTATTTTTTTTTATGTCTGTAATATTAAGCTCTCTCCTTTATAGTCACCTACTTTATTCCGTCATGAGACTAAACTTGACACGTCAAAAACTTCTCAAGGTCATGCTTCAGTGCAGGTTATTCAGGGGTAATGTACCTTCCGGTTCGAGAACTAGATCTGAGTAATGTGCAATTATAGAACACCATGCTCGCGGACGGAGAGACATGGCACAGTGTGAAATTGGTATTGCAGAGGGCAACAAGGATGATTGAAGGTTTAAAATATGATGGGAGATTAGCTGGACTTGTCATCTATAGTCTGAGAGAAAAACTAAAAATAAATGAAAATGAAAGAAAATAAAAAAAAAAGGATGACCTCTTGGAGATACCCTTTGTATTGGAGAATTCGGAGTTACATTGATTCCTGCAAGCTGTTTTAAAGAATAACACACTCGAAAACAAGAGGCTATGTTCTGTAAAGGAGCGAAATACAATAGTATTAGTATTAACAGTGTTCCATCATGGAGATATATTTCACCTCCAATACATTTCAGAAAATGGAATCTGGCTCATCTGTGTGGGTTAATCAAGGTGAATTCAGTCCAACCAGGATTCACTGCCTTGTCAAATGTTGTTCTAAACAATATAATTTTTTTCTCTAGATTGTGTGCCTTATTTTGTTTCTAACTTAAGAAGACAAAGCTTTGTAAACAATACAGTAAAAGTATTGTATCAGGAAGGAGACGTTAAGGTTTTTTCTTCATTTTCTATAGTTTGATATATACACTGGCTGGCCAAAAAATGTCACACACTCTAATATTTCATCAGACCGCCTTTTGCTTAGATTCCGACACGCATTCGCCGAGGCATCATATGGAAGCCTTATGATTTATGAAATGTAACCAGATTTATTTCCATCCAGAGTTGCATTAATTTGTCGCCAAAATCTTGTATTGATGATGGGAGAGTCGCAGCACTGCGTAACGTCTTCTCCAGCACATTATCCCAAAGATTCTCAATGGGGTTAAGGTCTGGAGTTGTGGCCAATCCATGTGTGAAAATGATGTCTCATGCTCTCTGAACCACATTTTGCGCAATTTCCCTTGCACAATTTGAGCCTGATTAATCCTGGCATTGCCATCTTGTAATATGCCCGCTGTGCCATCAGGGAAAAAATCCATTTATGGAAAAACTTGCTCATTCAGGGAGTCACATGACCTTATTTTTTGGGCACATTATGTTGCTGAACCTAAACCTGACCAACTAAGGCTAATGTCAGATGAACGCAGTCTGAGCGCACTCTGCATGTGTGGATAACGGACAGACGTACTGACGGAAGATACCGTAGACACCACACGATCCGTTTTTGTTGATGGACGTAGGAAAAAGGAACTATGGGAAATAATATTAATATGAGAAATTATAAAAATTGCAACATGATATGAAAAGCAATTTTGTGAGTCAAGTTGCTGGATGTCGCAAATGCGCTACGTCTGACATCTCCCTCACACAGAACGCTACGTGGACGTGGCGCACTCTGTGCGTCCATCTAGCATTTTACGTTCTTGCCTAACTTGCGTTCGTTTGCCTAGTGCGTTGTGCGTGCGCAGTTCGGTGCGCACGTACTTCGTGTTTGCGTCTCTCTATTGCTCATGATTCTATGCTACGACAGACGTTAACCTGCGTGGCAACACGGACGTGATCACTGCTTTCATCTGACACGGGCCTAAAGCAACCCCAGATCATAACCAGTTTGTCGGCTTATTTCGGGTGCGTTAGGCGGGTTTGCTGTAGCTTATTGGACCCAATGTTTTTGGCGGTTTTGTGGCTGGTTTTCCATTCGATTCGGCGGATTTTCCCTGCACGTCAGGGACCTGGAGGTGAATGCTGAATTTATTTATTTTTATTTATAAAGGATTTTACCAGGAAGGATACATTGAGATTTCTCTCGTTTTCAAGTATGTTCTGGGTTCAAGAACATTGAATTGTTGCAGAAATACAAAATAGTAAAATGCAAGATATTAACACAAAACCAAATATACAGATTAACAGAAAAATAAATATGTAGGAAATATAGTCACTAGGTTACATGTTTCCAGGTGCATTCCGTATTGAGGTATGTTAATTAGGAACTCTTAAGGGACTTTAGACTGGGGGAAGATTTGATGGCGTCTGGGAGGTTATTCCATAATTGCGGTGCTCTGTAGGAAAATGAGGATCGAGCCACTGTCTTTTTGTATTGTGGTATTGCAAGTAAGGTGCTGGTCCTGGATCGGAGGTTATTGGACTAGAGGGAACTGCTGGGGCAATCAGCCTATTCAGGTAGGGTGGTAGCTTCCCAGAAAAGCTCTTAAACCCCACGTTGGAAAGGTGAAGAGTGCGTCTAGATTCCAGCGATGGCCAGTTTAGTTCTTTTAACATGTCACAATGGTGGGTCATGTAGTTACATTGTAGCACAAAGCGGCAGAATGAGTTATACAATGTAGTAAGTTTCTGGAGGTGTGATTGAGGGGCAGCTGCATACACTACATCTCCGTATTCAATGGCTGGCATAAGCATTTGTTGTGCAATCTGCTTTCTTACCGCGGGGCTCAGGCAGGATTTGTTTCTGTACAGGGCACCTAGTTTGGGGTAGAGTTTAGATGAGCGTTTTTCGATGTGGGGGCCAAAGGATAGATTTGGGTCTAACCACATACCTAGATATTTGAGTGAAGTGACTGTAGTCAGTGTGTCATTTGATCTTGTCCCCACACATAGATGGGGTGTTTGCAATTTGTGTAGTTTAGGTGCAGTTCCAAAGAGCATTGTAACAGTTTTGTCAGTATTTAGAAAAAGTTTGTTACCTGCGATCCACTTTTCTACCCCTGTGAATTGTTCTTGCAGCACTGCCTCCAGCTGTGGGAGATTTGGTTGGCTGGTATAGATTACAGTGTCGTCTACGTACGTGTGTACAGTTGAGGCTTTGCAGGGTTCGGGGAATTTGATTTCCTGAAGTGCAGGGAACGAAAAAGCACCGCAATTCCAGTTATTCTTTGAATAACCCTGATGGTGTCCAGAAAGATGGCATATCCACCTTTCATGGATAGATTACAGTCTGAAATTAAGTAAAACTAGATTTACCCAGGTAAAGTCTACATATGCCAAACATGCTGGGACTGACCAACCCCACCTTGTGTAAAAGTGATTAAAAGGGTTAGGATTGGCATGAATAAAAATGAATTTTGTTATTGATGGATATGGCTAATACTAGGTTTTTGGTCAACTGTAAGCTACTTTATCTTATATCTGGTTTTACCCGAAGCTGCTGCGTAATCCTAGGTTTTTCCTCATTTTGGACTGTACCCATAACCGATATATTCCACGGAATGATGCATTAGGTCTGGTGCATGATGGGCTTTCTTATGGTCAGTGTTGCACAAAACTAGGGACGTGCGTTTTGTTTCGTACTGATTCGGTGCTTCGGATTCGTCCGTTCCGAACCGGACCTGCAACGAAATACACACCATCCGAAATATTTCCCGATACGAAACAAAAATAATTCGTTATTTCGTATGGACATGAAATTTGTTAAATCGCAAGTCATTTTCGTTCTATGCGCGATTTCGGACAACGTATTTTCGTATCGTTTCTATTCCATTGCTGATTTTGTAATTTCGTATCGTCAGTCACTTTTTTCACTTGTTCCAGTGCTTTCTTTCTGCATCAATAATATATTTATTTTAAATATTTAATTAGCTTTTCCCTAAATCCCTAGTCTAACAGTACAAGATATTGATATTTTATATGCTTAAATAAATTTGTGGAGTTTTTGCAACAGTGATGTGTTGTAGGAAAAGCCTCTGTGGTTGGCTTCACTGTCGGTCACGTTTTTCACTTGTTTCCACTCTAGTGCTTTCAGCTCCTTCAATATGATATTCTAAATAATTAGCTTGTCCCTTAATCCCCAGTCTAACAGTACAAGATAATGATTAAATAAAGTTGTGCATTGCATATTCCTAAGAAAAAAAGGATCTTTCATAAAAAGCTTTACGTTCGAAGGAATGAATCAACAGGATTACTGTATCGACCGAAATATCGGAGCATCCGAAATACCAGACGTCTAAAGTCAAAATGAAAATCTGAGTACAAGGATGGACCCTTTGAAACGAATAGAACAGATGATCCGAAAGACCGAAATTCCCCGATTTCACAAAAAAATTGATACATAACACAGAGTCGAAACGAAACTTTTGAAAAACCGAACGTGCCGAAACGAAAAAAAATCACGTGCACATCTCTACACAAAACCTAGCACAGATAACTTCCTGAACATGTTATTAGGAAGCCTAATACATAGGGGACTCTTTATTAAGCATTGAACTGAGGCCGAGTCGGTAGTAGCCCAGCTACTACAGCGGAGTTCCCTTCCTCACTAAGGCTAGGGTCAGACGAATGCATTTTTCACGTTGTCCGTGAAAAAGTGCGTTCGAACGAATGGACGTATTTTTTCACGGAATACGCGATAGCGGTCATACGATGCGCATTTTCGTCTGTGATTTTGTACGGATCATCAATAAAACCCTTTTTGCGTCTGGACGTTATGTTGGCCGGACGTGTGCAGCGTCTGACGTCTCCCAATCACGCAAACACGCCGCTATGCGGCCACAGCGCACTCTGTACGTCCGTAGAAGCGGTTTGACGTTCTCGAAAAAATGCGTTCGTTTGCCACTTGCGTTGCACGGACGAACTTTCGTGCGGCCGTTCGTCGTATGTTCCCCGGCATTGGACGTCATTTACTGCTAGCACGGCCGTGATTTCGTGCGGCTAAACGCACGTTAAAACTGCTTTCGTCTGACCTTAGCCTCGGGGTTCGATAATTCAGAAATCAGAAAAGTTGACCAACTCCATTGACTAGCAGGCGATACTCGACAGAATCCACACATTTCCATTGCTTTTTTCCAAAATCAAGCAGTAGCCATCCCACGCAATTTGTCTTGTGTAGTCAAATTGCAATTAACTCTGCTTCAGCTTCATGTTTAATGAATAGATTACATGGTTTATGAGCAGGAACTTGGTTATTTTTGTCTGAATTTTAATTTTCTTCTTATGATACATAGGTTGGAGAACTATACAATGCATTGCAGACATTTCTCTCCATTACTAGAGGAAGCAGATCCGTGCAGTTATACTATAAGCGGCCACAGACGGCTCTAAACCATTATCCAAATGGCCATTAATCCTAATTCTTCTAGTATTTCCTGCCAGCTGTTGTTATGTAACCGCATGAGAAGGAGCTGTCTCTTAAACAGAGGAGACAACCTTGATTTGCTTAATTACCAAAAGACTGGTAAAGAGTGTCTTGCAATTAGTACATTATGCAAGGTACATTTCTTTATAATAGAAGCCAGAGTCCATCTGCTGATGTACATTAAGTCGCAGGCTGCCTCACATCAATGTCCACCCCCTGGCAGTGAAGAGGTTAAAGACTATTAATTATGTCACACTGGGAGACAACGGACAATATATTTACTGCCAGTCAGCCATCACTGTGCAGGTGACAGAAGGGTTAAAATGATACGTTCTCGTATGAGTCCCTGTTCTTTAGGACAGTTTTTTGAAAATCTAAAAAAATCATTTTGGGGCTTATTGGATTTTATTGTACGTTTTTATTAAATTGCCCAATCTATTGCACTACTGGAAAAATATTACATTTGCTTTAGGTTTTTTTCTCTCACATAGCGCTGTTTAGCAAATTCACCACATTTGATAAAACAGCAGTGTAATCAGGGCTTGATGAACATAGGGGCTATTGGAGCTGCAGCTCCAGGCCTAGAGAAAGGATAGGAAATCAAGATATACAGGGTTATTCAGAGAGCGGTGAAAAGCAGGAGAATGACCGGAGACTGGAAAATTCTAGGTCAAAATAGCCGATTTGGAAAGTGAGATGAATGGGAGAATTTTTCTGGTTTGGTTATTTTGACCTAGAATTTTCCATTCTCCAGCCGTTCTCCTGCTTTTCACCGCTCTCTGAATAACCCTGATAGTCCTCGCGCTTGTAGTGGGAGATTCTTCAGTCTTCAAAATATCCTAAAAAAGGCAATAAGAAACATAGAGTGCGCAGTATGTACCGTCTTTCTGGATATTTAAATCGACACGAGTGGTAGAGATAAACTCATTAAAGAGCCTTCGTTAAAGTCGGCTCTGGACTGTAAATACAATCTTATATTGGGTTGATGAACCTGACCACCTCCAGGCCTTCACTTGCAGCAGCATTAGGCAGGATCCATCCAAACTGCAAACCTGGCTCCTGCAGTATCACCGCAATCAGGACACCAGAGTAAAGGAACAAGCAGCCACGCCAATCCTATGTATAAGAGTCACCTCCAGGCCTTCTCTTCCAGCAGGATTAGGCAGGATCCATGAAGGGGTAGTCGAGAGCGTGTTACCTCTTTTCTGAATGATCTTAATCGTACATGGGGTATAATATTTACCCACGAAGTCCGTAATGAAAGGGTTAACTTCTTAGATTTATAAATCCTAAAAGAAGACCATCCTATAACAAGGACTTTTTTAAACAAGTGGACACTAATAGTTTCATAGATATCCTAAGTAACCATTTTATACCTTTGGTTAAGAAATATCCCAAAGGGTCAGTTTTTTAAGATTGCGGCGTAATTGTTCGTATACCAAAGATTATTCCAAATAAGCAGGGGTTTTATAAAAGAAATTTTTACAAAAAGGTTACAATCAAGAAGCTTCGGACAAAGATTTTGATATTTTATTTTGAAATAGGGATACTCTAATAGACATTCTGTGTATCGTGTGGGTATGGATACACCAGTACCTTGCAGCTTTTTTTTTGTTTTTTGTTTTACTATAGCGCCGAATCTTCCACAGCATTTTTTTCCAGAGAAAGGATAACTAGGTCTGCGCTAATTTGACTTTGGACCCATGATCTTTCGAACCGTAAAGATCCACCATAGCATGTGGCCAGAGTCTGGCCTTTCCAATGATTCCAAATATGGCCATGTAAAATCTGAAAGAAAAAAAAGGTTTTATTTTTGTTCCAAAGCAACGGCATTGTCCATTTGTCATGTGTAAAATAAGCAATACCACTGCCGTTACTCACCTTCTCATTTCCCATGCTGGGAGCAAGTTCTGTGTTTTATTCATAGTCATATTATTCATAAACACAATCCTTCAAAACAGAAGTGAAAATTTTCATCTCTCCCCCCCCCCCTTGTTAAAATTGCATATGATCTCAGAAAAATGCAGTAACAGGTTACCTTTAAAAAAAAAAATATTTAACAAGAGTACCCCATAGAATATCTAACCACAAAGGTTTGGCTTATAAGTGGAAATATCGTTTTACACGCTGTAAGGCTAGGGTCAGACGAGCGTGATTTCTACGGACTGTACGTCCGTGCAGTACGGACATCGTCAATACGGATGACGCAGTAGTGGTCACACAGTCCGTTTTTTCACTGAAGTTATTTTTGACGGATGTAGGAGGGAAAAATAAATTACAATGAAAAAACATTCTGTCCGTCAAAAATGCTGGACGTATAAATGCAGTCCGTCTGACCATGCTCCATCACTCACACACAAAGCTATGCAGACGTTGTGGACGTGGCGCACTCCGCACGTCCGTTCTAGCAGTATTACGTTCTTGCCTAACCTGCGTCCGTTTGCAGCGTCCGTGATGCGTCCGCAGTTCAGTGCGGACGTACTTCATGTGTCAGGCTCCAATGGAGTTTCTTTCATGCTATCACGGACGTACTTTTAGGCGCAATCACGGACGTGAACACTACGCTCGTCTGACCCCAGCCTTAATGATTTGAAACTTACATTTTTTTTTCGTCATTTGTTGTTACAGCGTTCTGACGGGACATGACATGTACACATAGAAATTCTAGAATTATATATAATATATAAGGATATATAATTCTAGAATTTCTAAGTCCTATAATAAGATGATGGGCACAAAATGGTTAAAATGAGCTCAGCACACAGGGGTGAAATGGCTCAGCAGGGAAGTGCTGCGCTTCTCTCTGCTGCATACTCATGGCTATAGCTACTACTGTGGAGAAGTGCGGCTGTAATTGTTAATAGAAAAGAAAATCCGTGCAGAGGCCGAGAGTGAGGCTGGCGTCAGACGAGCGCACTGTGCGCCTGTACTGACGTGCCTTCTGGCATCCATCGCAGCATTGAGACGCTGCGACAGGGCCAGCCACACGCTGTTGCGCGTCCACAAATTGCGCGCAACATCTGTGCAGCAGCCCTCTCCATCAAAGCGCTAGGACGCGTGTTGACGGAGCTGCAAAGCGCCATCCTCCATAGGAGGATCGAGCCTTGCAGCGCTGAGCGTACGAAGTGTGCTCAGCGAGGTGGAAAGAACGTCCACTTTCACGGATGTTCCTTCCTCTCTTCAAATACGCTCGACTGATGCCAGTGGAGGGGCCTTAGTTGCTGCACTATGGGCGTCTGTATTGTACTTGCCCCCTAGGCCAAATGTTACCAGTCAGCCACTTGTAATGGCACATTGGGAGGTGAAAAGAAGCTCTTCCGCTCCAGGCCCATTGAGGATGTAATTCAGCCCGGAGTGTAATGTACACATTTAGAAGTAGTAGTGTGGTGAGTGACCTCCTCTGTGTTGCATGCATGTCAACAGTCCTGGATTTAGCAGGACAATTGGCACAGGGCAGCCCTATTATTTGTTTCAGAAACATAGACTCTGGTGTCTTGGAAAAGTATTACCACTCTGAAGGGTGCAATCACTGATTCCAGGTAGGCAAGCACTGCAGACGTGTAAGGAAAATGGCTTGAGAAAGGCCAGTGGCAGAGCCGAAACATTGCTATAACTCAATCCTTATATACTTGAATGAACTGCCTTAGGAGTGCTGGATTCCTCTGTTACTTCAGCTTTACATTTAATTGTTGAAAAAAATATTTTCCCAAGTATTGCAGGAAGCCAGGATAAAAAAATATAAATGCAAGGTAATTATTTTGGTGGGAAACCTACAAAGGCCATCAAACGACAACTGGTGATGAAAAACTGTATTGTTTCATTCTGGCATTTACATGGGAGAAAAAAAATCTCACAATAAATGACCTGCCTCTGCTTCAGCTCAGACACGCTCTCAGGAAGGATGCCAGGAAATACAACAAATTGTCTAATCGTATTAGGCTTTCTGGACACATAAATATCATTAACTGCTTTAAGTCAATGCTTTTCCTTTTGTTTTAAGGTAAGCTGAGGCCATGTGAGCACTGGTCGGGGTTTTCTGAAAGTTCACTGTGCTTTATCATGTTCTCCTGTGGAACTTTAAAATTGATAACGTTTTTACTTGGTCGACTTTGTTAAAGTTGAGCCAATCTGCGAGCATCATTTTAGCAGAATGTGCTGGATCTCTTCTTGGGTGACATTTTAAAACACCTGTGCCATCTTAACCTCCCTGGCGGTCTAATTTTTTCAAAATTTTGTGTCTAAAAGTGTTTCAATGTTTTTGGAAATGAAATGTGTTGTTTGATATAGTAAGCTTGTATTCTGTAGCAATAACTCACTGAAATCCGTGCAAGCAAGAGTCTAGTAAACACACACAGTCAGAGGAGGTTTGAAACACAAAATAATTTATTATCCTAAAAATAATTATCCAAAATAATGGAAATCAATTATATTCAATAATATAAACAAACCAAAAAAATGCCTCTTTCCTCTGGGTGCTGGGATTCCTGTGCAGATGTACACACCTTTGCCAATGAAATATACAGGACACTGGGGTACAAAAAAAGAGTATTCTCAAAGCAGCTTTACAGAAATAAAAGGCAAAAATAATTTCTAAAATGTAATAAGGCTTTGCAATGCCCTTTGCTTGCCCAGATCCACCAGCGAAACTTGTATTGCAAAGCCTTATTACATTTTAGAAATTATTTTTATTTGGCTTTTATTTCTGTAAAGCTGCTTTGAGAATACTTTTTTTTTTGTACCCCGTGTCCTGTATATTTCATTGGCATTGGAGTGTACATCTGAACAAGAATCCCAGCACCCAAAAAGTTTATTTTAAAGTATTTTTTACAGTAATTTTTTTTATTTACAGTTTTTCAAATTTGCCGCCTGGTCCCGCCCCCCTGCGTCGCATGGCTCGCAGGGAGCGGAACCAGGAAGCAAAGTCGCCGGCTGCCGTGCTCACACTGCAGTGACAGCAGAGACAGCGAGGGAGCGAAGGATGCGGTGAGTATGCATCCAGCCCGAGTGTGGCTTGGAGTTACCGATCGTGGTAGCAAAATTTAACCCCAAGTCACACTCGGGAATACCACCAGGTATTCTGAGATATTGTATCTCCATGAGCAAACTTTGATATAAAATATTTTGACGCAGTCACTCTAGACGTCATGGAGAAGGAAACCATATCTGTCTGCCTATTTTCCAAATGGTTTCAAAATGCCATAGTCCTGTAGAAAAGCTCGCCTTCTAAAATCTAAAAATAAAGATTTTGGGGTGGTCCTAAGTGAAGCTACTAGCAGCTGGTTGAAAGGATGAACGATCTGCTCAGCGAAGGTCTTCTACATTCAAACGGAAGAGCCCGCATGCATGTTCCAATACCAATCTCAGTAGGCGGAGGGAACTGCCTTCAAAAAGCCCCCAAATTAAACCATACATGAAGTGTGGAAGCCTAAGTATTTGAGCTGGCAAAGTGCCCCTAAACGTCTGCTCCGCACTGATGCTAGTTGCAGTGGGGAAATATCTAAATTAGGATATTCTCAGTTGAACATTAGCTATTGGTATGAGTTTTGGGTGATACTTTCAGATGTGGGTTGTTGGGTGCAATTTGGGTTCTGTAAAGTCTTGAAGAAAGATATATTTTTGCATCATTTTCCACCAGATATATTCTTAAAGTATCCCCATTTGGTCCAATACCCAGATTATATTTTGCAGATGCTGCCTCACCAAGTTTTATTATTCTTTTGAATGTCTGTATGATTGACAGGAGTTGTACTACGTGATTACCGGAGTTTATATTCCCAGTCCTACAGGTAACTGCTATATCAAAGCAGAAAAGCTGTTGTTATAAAGTAACATCGTTCATGACAATTATGAAATTTGTGATTATTCATGTGGAGTAGCTGTGCTGCACAGGTGCAATATGAAAGCTGTTGTGGCGTTTAGACTTTTGAAGTGCAGATAGTGGACAAATGGCTTTTCTTGTGTTTTGGAGACATTTCCGTCTGCAGTTAACCCCCTTTGCTCCTTCTTAATTTGCACTCAGTCAATGTATCTGAACACTGCTGAGCAGTCAGGCAAGGTACAAAAAGCTATTTTTTTTTCTCAGGACCAGGTCGGCGCAACCTGTCGACCGTCAGGGCAAGATAGGACAATATAATCAAGCTACAAGTTGGGCAAACAGAGGATCAGCCAGTAGCTCAATACAAAGAAGTAAATGAAGGGTTTAATCCCAGTTATGAATATTTTATTAAGTTGGCTTTTGTAGAATACAATAAAGTGCCTTGTATGACAACTATAGTCTTAACCAACTTAGTGCAGAATTCTAGTGAAGAGTCTGCAACAAGAGAAGTGGAAATGTTTTAGCTATACTTTGAATATTGCCTTGCGTTGCACATTTTATCTGACAAGCCATTCATTCCTTTTTAATTCAAATAAATTTAGGTGTGCCAGACGTGTCGATTTTAAAATCAGAAGTGTAACTGCAGAAGGTGGTTTATAGTCTAGGTCAGTGTTTCCCAAACCTCTCCTTGAGACCCATAAACAGGCCAGATTTTGCAGATCACCTTGGGGAAAAAGCAGACTGAATCCTGCAATCACTGAGCAGTAAGTTTATATCACCTGTGCTGTGTTTCAGATATCCTGCAAACCTGGTGAGGCGGAAGTTCCTTAGGACAGGTTTGGGAAACACTGGTCTAGGTCAATGGTTCCCAACCTAAATAGCTTGAGCAGGCCAGGTTTGCCAGATATCTGAAAACAGCAATCACTGAACAGAAAATCTGATCACTTGTGCTGTGCTTCAGTCTGCATTTTCCCAATATCCTTAAAATCTGGCCTGTTAGGGGTACTTGAGGACCAAGATTGGGAACCACTGGTGTAGGACAAGGATCAGCAAACGTCGCCCTCGAACAGTTTGGAGCTACATTTCCCATGATAGTCCATCTCTGATTAGACTAGTTAATTCCAGCAGCAAATACAACATAAACCTTGTAATACTTTGAACATTGGGTCACAAACAAAAATAAATTTGACATTATGGACACGAAAAAGTTGCTCTTTCAGCCATGTTTATGACCATCACAGTGTAACATTGACCAGACTTCAGAATTATACAAACATTCAGATTTGCCTTTTCTTGTCATGGAAATTAATAGTTAAATATTATTCTACTACCTCTGATGGACCTATGAAACAAAAGGCCTGGTAGCTGCTGGAATGAGGTCTACCAAGACCAAAAAGTGATTTAAAAAATTCTGATTTGTCCATTGGTATCAAGTAGAGCTCAGCATATCTCATAAAATTCAGTGAAAGCAGATTCTTATTTTGATGGTTATTTCACATATAGCTCAGTGCTCCACACCTGTCCTGTTAATATAACATGTAATTCAGGATTCTGAAGCTTCTCTTTTGATCAGATTAAGTTGGAGGATAGTACTAGCTGCATTCTAGTGCAGTGGTTCTCAAACCTGGTCCTCAAGTACTCCTAACAGGCCAGGTTTGCCAGATATCTGAAGCATAGCACAAGTGATATGATTTGCTGTTCAGTGATGTAGGACTACATCTGCATTTACCCAAAGTAATTCTTAAAATCTTGCCTGTTAGTGCAAGTGTACTGGGAGTCATTGAATAATGAACAAATGGGAATCGGAGACTGAGGGGAAGAGGGGGGAGGATCACTGGCTTCAAACCGTGGTCTTCAATAATTTTGGAAGTGCAAAATCATTTGACACCTTAAAATGAAAACCATAAACATATTTAAACTTTTCTTCTCATTTTACAGTGAAAAGGAGGTGCAAAATAGTTGTCATTTCCAAGCCAGCGTGATAACACTAGATCACATACAGGTTATCATGCGCAAATCTCAAGTAATCCTCAAAGGAGTCCAGGAGTATGTGAGCTGTTAAAAATATATCCTCCGACTCTTAATGGAGCTGGTGTTTGGTACAACAGCTCGTACACCTTTTGTTCCTTTGCGGTTGCCAAGCATCGGCTCGGTCACTCACCTTTCTAGTGTCTCAAAAAAATGTTATATTTCATAATTCTGGTTGAAGCAAACCTCGTCTCAGACTGTTCATGCTATAAGCTTACACCTGTAAGTTTATGTTTCTTCTCTCCGGTACTCCCCTTCCTCACCCTACAGTTTATGTAAATGTATCCCAGAAAAGTTCATTTTTGGTGTATCAGCAATGCTCAGAAATGTCATTTTGCAATAAATCAAATCTGATAATTCTCATAGAATGAAATTCACCTTGTCATGCCCTAAAAAGTTTAAGGCTAGAACATTTACAGCGCTGTTTTCTAGTTAATAATTTTTTTTATTGCACATCTACCCGGGGCAGCTCCAAATTTCCTTCCGATTCTGTAATAAAACCTAATCTATCCCTACTCCCCTTTACTAAAGTGTCCATTACATTACCGAGTGACAGATATACCTCTGGCACACTCTCTACCTTAGGAGGTTTCAGAAATAAAATATTTTATTTTATTATTTAGCTTCCCGATGGCCATTTGAATATGAAATATATCCATAGTGTGTCTTTGTGAATTTTGATGCCTAAATAATGCTGGAATTTATTGCCACCATTATATTTTCAAATACCATTCCTACTAAATCATCGTAAGGCTGTGGGGCTGGGCGGGAGGGAGAGCTGATTTAAGACTAGACATGGTTTTTAGAGTGGCTGCATTTATGGTTCAGTACAATGAAACGTAACAGACAGGAGTTTTTTTAAGGAAGACTTTCAGGGCTTATTTGCTAGACATTGAGTTTTCCGTGAGCGAACATCAAACCTGACGCAAACCGAAGACCCAATTACATCTGGTTTTAATGCTTTTTATTAAATGTATCAGTTTTGTTGTATGGTAGCGGCTTACTTCATAATATTAACATGAGTTTAATTATAATAAAATATAATAATAAAGTTGTAATTTTCCTCTTAGCCTCGATAAGCGTCTGATTCCAAGGTCACCTTTTTAAAGCCGCTATAAAGCTCTCTTATTAACTTCTTTCAGTACAGACGCTAATTTAAAAATAAACAAAACATAAAACCTCAGTGTTTGTCTAATTTGTGTATTTGCATACGGTTGACCTTTTGATCTATGACATCCTATTGTTATAAACAAGTCTAATTATTTTGCAGAAATATAGAAAAGCCTATTGAACATACATATGATACATTTATAACAATTGGTTATGTTCTTTCATTTGCACTTTTTACATATCTGCTCTATATTTGGGTATTTATTACAGGTTTTGAATTTGCAGGAAATTCAGAAATGGTGTTATTTTGCCTTTTTATCGGTACTTTGTTATGCCTTCTGGTCCCATGGATGACCATTTCATATAATTTGTCATTTCCAACACTTTGCCGTATGTATTCGACGTGTGGTACATTTCTGTCTTTGATACTGGCAATGCACTGTAACGGTAGCGGTAACGCTGCCACACGAGTAGCGGAGTTGAGATCTTTGAGGGCAGAAGTATCTGCTTGAATAATACAAAAAGGTATATAAACTACAGACTGTAACAAGGAGACACAAGGACTAACTGAATTGTCTCTAAGCTCTGAAGGTTTCCAGACTAACAGATTACCTAGAACAGGCTCAGAAACAGCTTTCGTGGAATGACAGTCCGTGACGTATTCAAGGTGCAGGGCAGTCAGATGCAGAAACCAATCGTTTTGGTACATACAAGGACTAACTGAATTGTCTCTAAGCTCTGAAGGTTTCGAGACCAACAGATTACCTAGGACACACTCAGAAACAACATACGTGGAACGACAGTCCGTGAAGTATACAAAGTGCAGGGCAGTCAGATGTGATAAGAAATAACATAAAACACAAATGAACAATCGTTTGTTATCGTGGTCTTTGTAAAAACATAAACAGGAGTAGAAGCCTGGGTAAAGGGACCCCGGAGGGTTACAAACGATACCCCTAAATGTGAAGGGACAGAACCCAAACAGCGAGTGATCAACCCAGCAACCAGCAGGGAGTTAAATCACTAAAACAAGTGAAACAACGTAATATACACGATAGAGAGTAGTCTAAGCCAAGCCGGGTCAGATAACAGGAGAAGGGATCTCATACAAGCAGGGTCGTCATCAGTAAAGTCAAATAGATATAGAAGTAGCGGTGCGTGAAATAAACTCCACAACAGGGCGATGAGGCCATTCCTGGAGCCCTGTTTTAAAGCCTGTGCCTCCTGGTAACCACACCTGACCCCGCCCCTCAGATGCCGATCTGCCAGCAGCAAGTGCTGGCACCCGACCAGCCAGCGGTCCCCCTTCTTGCCCAGACTCCCCCAGGGGGCACAGCGGGGGCCGAGGATGTAACCTGCACCTACTTAGTGGCGTGCGTGGAACAATATACCCCAAAAAGAAGTGTTCACCACCCAGTCATTCAAGACTTTATAGTTGACATGATCACCTACCAACTTGTCAAGCCAGGCAGTCGGCATGAAGACCTCGCAGAGCTGATTTCATATTCGTAGAAATGCCCTACCTTGACATAGGCTGAAAAAAGGCATGCGTCCAACGGGTTCAGCCTTACACACATCACCTACTGCTGTTGATCCAAAAGAAGGCAAAAACCCCAGTCGGAACCGCTCACCAACATGCAACATACTGGGGAAAAAATTCCTTCTTGACCCCAGAATGGCGTTGGATTTCTCCTTGGATCAAGAAGCTTTTACCCACATTAAATAATATAACCCTTAACCCTTTCGCTGCTGAGGCTTTTCACACCTCTGTGCTGAGGTCATTTTTACCGGTTTTGCTCATCATGTTTAAACGTGTTTTGAAAGCTTATTTTAGTATATGACCCAGACATATTATATATCGTTCTTTCCATCAGACTCGGTGGATTCATAATATGTCATTATTATATGTATACGTCATGACCTGTCTGTATATTATAACAAAAAATGCAATAAAATATGTATTTTCAATAATTTACAATGTGTAAAGTGTTTTTTTTCACATTTTAACATGCGATCAATTGCGGTTATATTTTGTATGGGGTGCACTTGTTAAAAAAATTAGAGATGGGGTCTCGTTACATTTTTTTTGGGGAAAATTACACGATTTTTAACAAACGAACCGCATACAAAAATCGTTAGTGCAGCATCATTGTTCACATTATAATTGAAATGGGAACAATATTGCTACACTAACCAACCAAAAAAAAGAAAAAAAAAATGGTTTTTTTTTGTTTATAATTTTTGTTTTTAATTTTTTTTTATTTTTATTTTTTATTTTTTTATTTTTTTTTACAAAAACTTTCACAGTCGTGTTTGGTATCGTTGGAACGGCCACGCTCTGGCCGATCCAACAGTACCAAACTTTAACCCCTAGCTGCCACGGATCGGGAGATAGGGGATTCATTGGAATCCCCTATCTCCACCGTTGGTGGCAGCTAGGGGTTAACTCCAGGACTGGCGTCATCGTGCTATGCACGATGACGCCAGTCCTCAGGGGGAGTTCCCGGAGGCTTGGCCGACATCCAAGATGTCGGCCAGCTCCGGGAAAGGATCACGAACCGGCGCTTTTCAGCGCCGATTCGTGATCCGGCACCCCAGGGGTTAATGCCAGGTACCATTTGGAAGGGCAGGCTGTGCCCTTCCAAATGGTGCCTGGGTTAACCCCCGCAACGCCGTCGATCGGGAGGGAGAGAGGTCCGAAGGACCTCCCCCCTCCCTTTCAGGCGCCTCCTCCGCACATGCGGGGGGGCGCCTGAATTAGGTGTCATCGCGTAGCTGCGATGACACCTAATGTCCCCGCCGGGCTCCCGAGTGCTGGGCTGACATCCAAGATGTCAGCCCGCACCGGGGGGGGGGCGCAGCAATCCGCCGGAATACGGCGGATTGCTGCCTCCTGTGCTCGGACGCGCTGAGCGCGTCCGTAGCACAGGAGAACCACTTGGCTGGACGCGCTGAGCGCGTCCATAGCAGCCAAGTGGTTAATATTATGTTTTTTCAGGAAGTTATCCAGTCATTGTTTAAAAGTCTGTACAGTCTCTGACCCAACCACCTCAACAGGCAGAGAATTCATTATATTTTTGTAGACATTGTTGTCCCATTTTTGGTCCAGGGGTTATGGACAGGGGTTTCAACTGAATTCGGTTTGGTGCTCCTGTGTTTACGTAAGTTGTGGCACATCCGTTAAAATGAAGGCGATTTTAAAGGAAATCTTGAAATCACTTGGGTATTTTTTTGTTTGAATCTAGTTGATATAAATGCTTGTTTTCCAATCTGTACTGAATTCTGAAGATATATTCCTCCTTCCCTTTTTAATTACAGTTGAAGATTTGTAAATAACCCAGATAGATTATTTTAATTATTACGATTATTAAGTAATTGATACTTAAACTTTTGTGAAGTACATGTGTTTTGGAAATACTCCGATTTGGTAGTGAGGAAAGTGGCTATTAGAGCTATTAAGCTCGCCCCTAAACAAAAACCATCAATTCACTGAAAATGTACGAGGCGGAGTTCAATTTGAGAGAGCTGTCCTGATTGACGAACTGCACAGACATGACAGCTTAATAGAGAAATGCTTGCCGTCCAAGTCAATTAGCTGCACAGCAAATACGCAGATTTTGCTGCTCTTGTTTTTTTCCAAGTCTGGCCAAGGAACAACGTGTGTGTCTCTGTGCTTTCTAAATCCACTTTGTTAGATACTCTTTAACTCTTCAGTAGTCAATCGTGAATGTCTTTTAATATGGTACCAACTGCATGGGACAGTTTTTAATACTGTAAATGGTGTTCTCTACTTTAGAGCATTTCTTATAGGAGCTTACGAAGTGGATTTCAAGACTACCAAAAGTCCTTGGTGTTGATGGGCCCGACATCATTTTTTTCCCTTCAAGGTCTCAACTCTGAATATACCAGAGAAATATCCCCATGAAAGATCCTACGTAATCTTAGGCTAGGGTCAAACTAACACATTATTCGCAGCCAACGTCAAAAAGTGTGTCTGGACGCATTGACTTATTTTTTCATGGAATGCGTGAAAACAGTCATATGATGCGTATTTTCGTGCGTGATTTTTTACGGATCCAAACCAGGAAACTTTGGGTGTCTGGACGTGATGTTGGCTGGACATGAGCAACGTCTGACGTCTCCTAATCACGCACACACGCCGCTATGCAGATGCAATGCACTCTGTACATCCGTACTAGCGGTTCTGCGTTCTCAAAAAATGCATTTGTTTGCCGCTTGCGTTGCGTGGCCGCACTTTCGTGTGGTCGTACTTCGTATATTGGCCGTCATTGCCCGTCATTTGCTGCTACTGCGGCGGTGATTAAGTGCTCCTAAACAAACGTTAAAAATGCGTTAGTCTGACCCCAGCCATAGACTGCTCAATACCATTGCACAGTGCACATTGTCAGCCATGTTAATGTAGTAGACTAACAATTTTCATCAAAAAGTTAGTTCACTACATTTTTTGTCGTGACAAATGCTCCAGACTGTGAATTTCACCATTAGGTGCAATTTCGGGCCAATTTGTCTATTGAGCATGCTGTCAATTTGCCGCAATTCGCCATTGTTAATTTGGCGGTTATCTGTGCAGCTCAGCAGTTTTCACCGAGGTCTGATAACGGCTTATGCAACTCTAATTTCGCCAAAATACACAATTTCCATGCTTTGTGAATAAACCATTTTAAGTTATGATGACTCAAACTATTACAAAAATCTATTTACATTTTCATCGACTAATAGAAGTTGGATGCAATTTGTTAAGGGGCTAATTTTAATTTAGCTTGAGCTACAGTTCTTTGACTAGAATGCCATTTGGCTTTAGTCATATTATAGTGGAGGGAATTAACAATGACTGTAAGCGTTCTACACAGACCATACTGGTTTCCACCACCATGTAGGCACAAAGTCTATGGCCACCTTACAGAACTCCAGGTGACCTCAACTACAGTGTAAATTTCTCTGATTGGCTCAGAAGTGAAAACCCTGTCTCCTGCCCTTAAATATCACAGATGACTTTGAGTTTAAAAGATTCCAGAAGAACATTTCTTGGATGGTTGTCCAGTATCAATTGTAACATTTGTTAGTAGTAGAATAAAGGTGTTTATCACAAAAGATCTTACTTTCTTGAATTACAAGGGTGTTTGAGATCACTTTTTGCATCTACCATTGTGGCAAAAACTCGTAGACGTTTCCTGTCTTGGCATGATGCAAAGATCGATAAGTGGTCTACTGGATTATACATATACTTGATCTCCTCCATTGATCATTTTTAAGACGAGCTTGAATAACGGTTGTGAGATTGGTTTAGACAAAATTTAATCCTGTGCGCAAATATTATTGGGCCAAAATGGCTGAAAATCCTTGTAGAAATGCTTCACGCCAAAGAAAAACCTCCTGAGCAGACCAAACAAATGACCTATTAGATGAACATACTGTATGGCCACATTGAGCACAACAGTGACATTTGATGTCACTTTTATTTTGGGACCAGGGTTTGGCTGTACTCTATATCACATAAAGTTGTCTTTACTTTCCAAACGGTTTCTATCGCCTTGTTAGGAGGCCAAGCAGAGCATGTAATAGATTGGTTAGTTGGCTTAAATGGAATGAAATCAATCTAATTAAATTGAGTTACTTACACTAATAAACAAAATAATTTAAGAAATGTAAACGAACCAGCAAATTTAAGTTCCTCTAGCATTGCAGAAATAGGTTTATGAATGTAATAGTATTTTAATGTCCTGGCCATTTTCACACTAATTGCATGGTTGTTTATGATATATGTGCGACCATGCATTTTGATTTGTCATAACTCATTTAACCCAAACAATTTAGGGAAAGGCTAGTCTTAATATATTAGGTAATGCAATATGTCTATAACAACTTCATAAATGCCAGTGTATTTTTAGAATAGTGGTACACGGAATCTCAATGTTTCCCAACCCCCTGGATCTATGAAGCATGGAATGAGTTGAATATAAAGTCACATTGAATACATATTGGTCTATCTAATCCATTCAATCTTGCTAATAAATTATTGTATATTCAAATTCATAACCTAGAGTGATATTCACTAAATGCCATGTTTGCAACTACAATTTCGGAGGTCTTGTAGAGCAAAATCAAATAACCACAGGGATGCTTTGTTGTTGATCACCGACTTTATCGTGGTTGCAAACTCTAAACTCCATTTAATGAATAACCCTTATTGGCTCATATGATGCAAAACTCCTATAGAATGTTGAATACAAGTATTTAAAAGGTCCAGAGTCAGACAAGTGGTCATAAATATAGTTATAAATAATATAGATTTTTTTTATAGCATCATCGTTTCCCCCAGTGCTTAAACCTACCTAAAATGACCATATAAAGTTTAGAGAACTCAAGCGATGTAGAAGGCACTGCTCCAGTGAGCTTACAGTCTAAAAAGTAAATGTAAACACAATAAAACTAGTTTGTGATTTTTAGTAGAGCTTTTTTGACACGTCTTGCCAAGCCAAGCATCCTGGCCACAGGCATTTTGCCAAAATCTTTTGAGTTTATTGTTGTTCTTTGTAGTTTGTGCAGATGCATGCTAGAGATACAGACCGAAAGACATTCCACCTGAAATTTTAAGCAATGTGTAATGTGTCTATGCATCATACAAATAGGTGTAAAACCTTGAAAAATACATTCTCATTGTCAATTTGAAATTCAACCATAAAAAAGTAACCTTTGTTCAACTAGCGTCGCAGGGAGCAGAATCAAAGCTCGAGAGGTCCGTAGCAATGGGAATATCCTCTGTGGCCATGTGTTCTTTGTGCTTCCTCCAGATTCCCATGATACCTGCTGCATATAATTACTAGAGCAGAAAAGGAAAAAGGAAGAAAAATAATCCTATACCCATACTTAGAGGGGCTGGTACAGAGAGGATTTGTTGTCTACAAATAAGTATTCTACTTACTATTCCAGTGGAAGCATCCATCATCCATAAACAACATGATACATACCTGAATCTTGTGTATTGTCTTTACACACACATATATATATATATATATATATAACACTGTTGATTGTAGAGATGCACTTTTACCTTCAAACATTTTATATTCATTTTTGAAAAATATTATTTTGAAAAATACATACCATATTTTTTGGCTTTTATAATCTTGTAGTTTCTGCTGCTTTTTTTTCCTGTTGTATAGTGTCCTAGTTACGAGCTATATCTTTTGTATACACAGATCGCCTTTTGTCTGTTACTATAAAAAGTCAACATTTGTAGTTTTAGGTATCTTTTTTTTATTCTTGTTGCAATTATCTATTTTGCATTCATTGTTCATATTCTACCTCAATCTGAAGTATTGACTTAACTCTATCGTCTGGGCTGTGCTGTATCCACATTTTGATAGTTCAAGATGCTGCGATTGGAGGGTAATTGATACAATTTATCTCTGTTAGAACAAACCTGTGCGTGGATTAAACTGTACCCCTTCAGGCCCAAATATATAGATGTATTGATTTGCCCTACGGGTTAGGCATGACCAGTTGTAGTTTGATGCTTATCTCTTGCTGATGAGGGCATAATAAGCCCGAAATGGCTGTCTAGGAGTGGCTGTGACCAGTTGCATAAACCTGACCTCTGCAAAAAAAAAAAAAAGCCATCTAGTATGGCATGGCATTGATTTAGAGGGTTCTGTGTGAAAACAGACCCAGGATGTAAAAAAGTGTGAAGTTGCAGACGTCACTTGCATGTCTTTCCCAGAGTTCAGTGCTGCATATGGGGAATGTAGCACATGACCTGTGATGCAATTCTTTGAATTGCTGGGATGTGTAAATTACTTCTGAAATAATATATATATATCTATCCAATGATCCAAGGAGCACTGCACACTCCCTCAAAGTTTTAAACGTTTTTGTGCCTCGGTGCTAGAAGTACAAAAAATGTCGTATAAGTTACCGCGCTCGAGGACTTAAATAAAACAACAACATTTATTCAAAGATGCATTAAAACAACCGACGTTTCGGCTCATACATGATCCTTGAAAAAGGCTCATGAATGAGCCGAAACATCGGTTGTTTTTAATATAAGTCCTTGAGTGCGGTCATTTTATACGACATTTTATATACATGATATTGGGGTTATTGTTTTTTTTTTTTTTTTTTTTATTTATATGACCAGAAAATATAGCAACATTGACAGCGTTCCAAAGCATTGTGCTAAAGAGTTGGGAGAGTATATATATGTATATATATATATATATATATATATATATATATATATATATATATATATCCTTCATCCCAATGTGGTCATTGTAGTTCTGCAGCACATGTGCAATTCCCTGTCTATTTTCCAGATGCTACCAAGCTTTTCACCTTGCATCAGACTGATGAAGACACACCAGAACTTTAAATAGAAGCTTAGCATTTTAATACGACAAAATATATCCTTAAAGTTCTATTCACGAATACAACTCTGCTTTGTGCCAATGTTCCATTACACCTACATTTTGTCACGGTTTTGTTATTCGCACACCTCATTCTGCCATTGCAAAACAAATTCCCACAGCACCTGTGAGGACCCTTTGCAGCACACCAGTCCTCATGGCGCAGGGGTTGAAAATCACTGGTTTAGATTGATGCAACAAAATTATTCGACCATTGGTCCTTAACCCTTTCGCTGCTGAGGCTTTTCACACCTCTGTGCTGAGGTCATTTTTACTGGTTTTGCTCATCATGTTTAAACGTGTTTTGAAGGCTTATTTTAGTATATGACCCAGACCTATTATATATCGTTCTTTCCGTCAGACTCGGTAGATTCATAATATGTCATTATTATATGTATACGTTATGTCATGTCTGTATATTATAACAAAAAATGCAATAAAATATGTATTTTCAATAATTTACAACGTGTTAAGTGTTTTTTTTCACATTTTAACATGCGAGCAATTGCGGTTATATTTTGTATGGGGTGCGCTTGTTAAAAAAATTAGAGATGGGGTCTCGTTACATTTTTTTTTGGGGAAAATTACACGATTTTTAACAAACGCACCGCATACAAAAATCGTTAGTGCAGCATCATTGTTCACATTATAATTGAAATGGGAACAATATTGCTGCATTAATGAACCAAAAAAAAGAAAAAAAAATGTTTTTTTTTTTTTTTTTATAAGTTTTTTTTAAATATATTTTTATTTTTAATTTTTATTTTTTTAAAAAAAACATTTTTCACAGTAGTGTTTGGTATCGTTGGAACGGCCATGCTCTGGCCGATCCAACCATACCAAACTTTAACCCCTAGCTGCCACGGATCGGGAGATAGGGAGTTCATTGCAACTCCCTATCTCCACCGTTGGTGGCAGTTAGGGGTTAACGCTAGGACTGGCGTCATCGTGCTATGCACGATGACGCCAGTCCTCAGGGGGAGTTCCCGGAGGCTTGGCCGACATCCAAGATGTCGGCCAGCTCCGGGAAAGGATCACGAACCGGCGCTTTTCAGCGCCGATTCGCGATCCAGCTCCCCAGGGGTTAATGCGAGGCACCATTTGGAAGGGCAGGCTGTGCCCTTCCAAATGGTGCCTGGGTTAACCCCCGCAACGCCACCAATCGGGAGGGAGAGAGGTCCGAAGGACCTCCCCCCCTCCCTTTCAGGCGCCTCCTCCGCACATGCGGGGGGGGCGCCTGAATTAGGTGTCATCGCGCTGCCGCAATGACACCTAATTTCATAGGCGGCGGTTCCGGATGCTGGACTGACATCGAGGATGTCAGCCCGCACCAGGGGGGCCAGCGATCGGCCGGAACCCGGCCGAACGCTGACCCCAAAGGGAGGACGCGCTCAGCGCGTCCTCCGCACAGCAGGAGCCATGTGGAGGACGCGCTGAGCGCGTCCTCCACATGGAAGTGGTTAACTTGAGTTTGGGAGTGCAAGGGATTGTAATGCACTGAAAAGCACTCCTTAGCATATCAAGACTATTCCACAGCTTTTAAACAAGATTAGCACCCTGGAGAGACCTAAAACCAGCTACAAATGGCAGCCCTAAACCTAACTGTAACAAAAAGTTCAAATAGATTACTGCTGCATTACAGCTGCCAGGGAGAGGGCAGACTACAGGGTGAGCTCTGGGGTCACTCACTGCTGTACAAGAGTAAGATTCAGGGGGTTACAATGACTGAAATCTCCTTTATAGTACAATACAAGGTGTTCCTGTAATTTACATGCACATACATTATCACATACAGATATTTTTATATATTCCATTGGTATTTTTGGAAGCTGCATTGCATAATCTCCGATCACTACAAATCTTAATAAGCAGCAGATCTGAGCATTTTATTATGTTTCTCACAGTGACTGTATCTAACACAAAGGTGTTTTCTCCCAGTATGATAATAATGCAGACCCCGCTTGAAATTGGGTAAGATAAAGGACACCATCTAGAGCTTCGACTCTTACGTTTCAACAATATTTTTGTAAAGGATAAACGAATACACAAAATGTTAAAAATTAGCAAATTAACATTATTAAAATTTTTTATTTTATCTCGGAATAACAATTTCTGTACAAAACCTCCTATTTTACCCTATATTTAATTAACTCCACATCTCACGTTTCAAATTAATGTTCTAAAAAAAAATTCAACAAAATTCGCTTGGTAGGGAAGGGGTTAAGGAGGGTTTAACATATCTCGTTAAAAGGAACTTATATCTGTCATCATAAGCTAATCTTTATTTTTTTTTGCTCTTCAATCCTTTGTGCCTGCATACATAGAAACATAGAAACATGTCGGCAGATAAGAACCTTTCGGCTCATCTAGTCTGTCCAATTACATGGATACTTTACCTGGATTTATCTTTTGTTTAGGATAGCCTTATGCCTATCCCATGCTTGCTTAAATTCAATTACTGTTTTGGCCTCTACCACTTCAACTGGAAGACTGTTCCATGTATCCACCACCCGCTCAGTAAAATAATGCTTCCTGATGTTACTTTTAAACCTTTGCCCCTCTAATCTAAGACTATGTCCTCTTGTTTTGCTATTTTGTTTCCTTTTAAATATACTCCCTTCCTCTACCTTGTGGATTCCCTTTACGTATTTAAATGTTTCTATCATATCTCCTCTGTCTCGTCTTTTTTCCAAGCTGTACATGTTAAGAT
Source organism: Leptobrachium leishanense (assembly GCA_009667805.1). Lineage (NCBI taxonomy): Eukaryota > Metazoa > Chordata > Amphibia > Anura > Megophryidae > Leptobrachium > Leptobrachium leishanense. Next base: position 58,019,821 of record CM019069.1, on the reverse strand, counting down.
CATTAAGCCTTTCCAGGTAACTTTTCTCCTTCAAGCCGTACACCATTTTAGTAGCCCTTCTCTGAACTCTCTCTAAGGTGTCTATATCCTTCTGGAGATACGGTCTCCAGTACTGCACACAGTACTCCAAGTGAGGTCTCACCAGTGCTCTGTACAGTGGCATGAGCACTTCCCTTTTCCTACTGCTAATACCTCTCTCTACACAACCAAGCATTCTGCTAGCATTTCCTGCTGCTCTATTACATTGACTACTTACCCTTAGATCCTCTGAAATAATAACCCCTAAATCCCTTTCCCCATACGCCTCCCTTCCTTTGTTCATACCGTTTCTGCACATACCGGTCACCTTCCCTGTTTCGTACCCTCTCGTTCATAAATCACTCGCCGACACCACATAAGTAAAATATATGTAATATACCTTTTTAGCAACCATTATTAATTGTTTTCATTTGACAATATTTATAGTGTGCTGTGCGTTCCACACCATACATGGAAAATTGTTCCTGGTGGTGTATACGCCATGGGGAAAAATAAGGTGAAATCAGACTCCGGTGTATGCCGCACGGCCAAATAATTAAAAAGTATTGAACAAATAAACACGCAGCCGGTATCACACCTTTAATGGAGTTTGGGACTCTCTCGCTGATATATGGAAGCGATCTCGAATCACATTAAATAGTGACATATTTCAAAGCAACGTGCCAAATAATGCCAGCTGTCATAACACATTATAGACTAACAACAATAAAGCGGCTGCGCTGTGGAAACTTTCAAACAGATGTAGCTGCTTTTAAGGCGTACTCAGCCTATAGTCACGATCCTCGGGGACGCTTTTAAACTCGAGTCATCTAGATCCAGTTACGGTGATCATTCATGACCTTTTAGCGGAGAAATTAATTTCTCCTTAATCTGCTTCTGTCCTGAACGGACCCGAAGTGTGGTCTGCTCGGTGCTTCTGGGCCTAATCAGGTAGAGTTTATTGGCAGAGAGGCTGTTTGGGCTGCAAGAAGTGTGAAAATAACTCCTGCGTCTGTCTGTGTTTCCCCTCGACAGGTGCTGGATACACTTTCTGACTGTTATTCTGTGAAAAATAATTAAAGAATGACATATAACTTGAATATTAAAAATGAGGTGGGGGTGTACATTGGAAAAAAAATCAAAGTTAAGGCTCGGGTCAGACGAGCGCAGTGTTCACGTCCGTGTTGCCGCACATTTTAACGTCCGTGGTAGCATACAATTATGATCAATAGAAACCACACACGAAGTACGTCAGCATAGAAGTGCTGACGCACAACGGACGCGGCAAACGGACGCAAGTCAGGCAACGTAAAACCGCTAGAATGGACGTGCGGAGTGCACAACGTCCGCATAGCTTTGTGTGAGTGATGGACCGTAGTCAGACGGACTGCATTTTTGACATCCAGCATTTTTGACGGACAAAATGGTTTTTCATATTAATTTATTTTCCCTTCTACATCAGTCAAAAAAAACGTCAGTCATAAAAACGGACCGTGTGGCCACTACCTTGTCGTCAGTCAGAAAGTACGTCCGTTGATCACGGACGCACAGTCCGCACAGAATGCGTTCGTCTGACCCTAGCCCCGAACATCTTTGTGTTCGGTTTATACATTTTAAGGCTTTCATAATTTCTTGGAATATTCAGAGCTGTAAAAAGGATTTTAAGTTCTTCTTTTGCAACGTTGTCGCAGGAGTACTGGTATGTCACAACTACAAATCCTTTCATAGAGGCTTAAGGTCACCAGAGCAATTATTTTAAAATATTCAAAATATCCATAGATATATATTGAGATGGAATATTTCTTCTGCTGGTGAACTCCTTGACTGGGAATGACACACTGAGCACATTCACCACTTTAGATGCAAGCTTTCTTCTGGTGGGTTAGTACTGGAGTCCACAACCTTGGCCATCCAGATGTTTTGGAGCTACATCTCCCATGATGCTCAGCCAATCATTAGGTTAGCAGAGCAAGTCAAATGAAATGTAGTTCAAAACCATCTGTATGGCCAAGGTTGCTGACCCCCCCGCTTTAGTAGGATGATGCCATTCTTTATTATATGGTGATAGGTCCGGTTACAGGTATCTGCTGGTTAAACAACAAATGCAATATGCAAGGAAAAGAACATAGGGTGGTACAGCGCTGCGAAATATGCTGGCTTTATATAAAGAATAATATAATAATATCCCACAATATAATGGCGATGTGTGGTTACAATCAGTCACTCATATGTACCCCGTCCAGTGCTCGTCATCATCCCCTCTGGGATCCTAAATAGGGCTAGACAGAGCCAATCCTATTATGAACTAAGGAACATAATCCATGTAAAAGAAATGACAACAAGAATAAAAGTGCATAATTTGAGCAATATACAAACAAATCCACCCAGAACATACTTGAAAACGAGAGAAATCTCAATGTATCCTTCCTGGCAAAATACTTTGCAAGTAAATAAATAATAATAAATAAATCTCCATTATTGACCCTCCTGATATTTTGGAATGAAATCTTTTATGATACTCTAGCAACCTAATGAGTACCTGAGCATGATGGGTGATATAGTTCTATAACATCTGGAGGGCCAAGGTTGCTGACCCCCTGCTTTAGACCCACTCTGCCATATTGCTGAATTTGATTATGACACGTAGTACAGGATGTGGAAGTGGTTTCAGAGCTGGTCTGATTAGGCTGAAGATTTGGAAACCACAGTTGTGATTTTAATTATTTTTTCCTCTTTTACCATTTTGATTTGTTTTCTGTTTAATTGTGATTCAGTGTAATTCCGTTTTGAACATTGGATATATAATATCTAGTTCAGTGTTTAATCCTGTTACCTTAATCCCTCACTGGATTTCGTTCCATCTCATCACATTAGTGATCCGCGGTGGTCCCCGGTGTTATGCTCTCTGTTATGGCGTTGGAGAATCGGGAACTCCCTTATGACCCAGATCAGTTAAAACATCAGACGGCGTATTGTAGCCTTGAATCCAGCCTATAACTCGGTGTATTGATTAACAAAAAGTGCTGCAATATGTTGATTTTGTACAGGAGCATGAAATGTTACAATGTGTGCAGAATACATGGCTGGCTTCTCGCTGTGTATCACTGCATGGGAAGTATAGTGCACAGGCTTCTGGTGTGCCTGGTATACATGCACACTACTGTATCACATGCAAAGGAGCTGCATAAATATTATTACCTATGTATCGGTTATGTAAAATCAATTAATACAATAAAAATAACAAAAAAAAATACTATGACAATTAAATGCAAATGGGGGGAAAAATTCTGCCCCATTTGCTTCATTCCGTCTCTTTACTAACCCATAGTAGCCTTGTTGCAAGGTTTGGTTTTGCGTGATTTGAAAGGAACAGGTGTGTGTTGTCAGCCAACTATATGACTTCCCACTGGAAAAGAGGAATGCTATATGTTGCTTTATTTGGCTTGTTTTGTCATAATAAATATTTTTCCATTTTTTTTGTGTTTTGATGTATGTATTTTCTTTTTCTCTAATCAGAAAGGGGAGACGGACTACCACATCTTTCCTCCAGACAACACCGCGCAGATGACCTTTGAGATCCCGTTAAATGATTCTGGTTCGGCCGGTCTAGGAATTAGTCTAAAAGGAAACAAGTCCAGAGACACCCAGACGGATTTGGGAATCTTCATAAAGTCCATCATTCATGGAGGGGCTGCATTTAAGGTATGTACATATTTCTATAAAACATAACAAGAAAAAAGAAGAAACTGGGCTGATTACTTCTGGTAGTTGCAGCCGCACTGGTAAGGAGTAGGCGCGACACCGCACATTCTGTACGTATATATTTGTTTGGGGCCACTACCCTGGACAACAACAACCCCTCCCACAACTCCAGGTCTTATGGCCTTAACATGCATATCTACTTTAAGCTTCTTAACCCCTTCACTGCTGAGCCATTTCACGTTTCAAAAAAACACATTTTTCTTTTTTTATTATTGTTATTTTGTTTCTTTACTTTAAGCATGGTCATGTTTGGTATCATTGGGAAGGCCATGGTCATGGTCTGGCCTTTCTAATGATACCAAACATGACCCTGCTAGCTGAAAACAGTCGGGAGATATCAGGGTTCAAACAAACCCCGATCTCCACCCATATCTTTCCTTAGGAGTCAATAAGGACGTTCCCCACATGTCCTCAGCAGTGAAAGGGTTAAGGTGATGATGCAGATATCCATACCTACTCTGTAGTTGCATATATTATTGCGCGTAATATGTTTCGCAGAGCTTTTTGTGACTTTGACTCCAAAACCAATGTCATACGTGACAACGTTTTACACACAAAGTATGAGACCTCATTAGATTACAATGCCTTTGGCAAGAGTCGTGTTTTTTTTGAAGCTCTTGCTTCTCACGTCTCATCCAGTGGTGTTATGTCTGTAGACCATCATGTGGTATGAATGAAGAAGGTCTGAAATGATAATTAAAGTACCAGTAATACGGTTTTAATGCTAGCAATGGTAAGAAACTAGTTTTCCAGAAATCCTCTAGAGCAGTGCTTCCCTCCCACGGTCCTCAAGTACACACAGGCCAGGTTTTAAGGATCACCTTGGGGAAATGCAGACTGAATATTTCAATCCCTGAACAACAAATCATATCACCTGTGCTGCGCTTCAGATATAGTCATCCCTAGTCTGTATTGTTATTAACCTTAACACAATGTCAGTGGAACCTGCATACAATATATTTCAACTAATTACGACATCATGGGAAGCTCAATCACTAGATTGAAATTATGGGAAACTAGATCATGTTTTGAATAGGCAAACTGGTCCTCGTGGCAAGACAGAACCTTAAGAATTCAATAGAAGGATAAGGAGGCACAATATACACTCATTGGGTGTTCGTATATACGTCTAGAGTAGAACTCTGCAATCTTTACCATAACGCACACCGACCTTTGGATCATAGATGGCTAATGTTCTGATTTGGAAATGCCATCTAATGGCCATTATTAGATTTGCAAATATTTTCAGTAGAAGATAAACATCTTTCAGTAAACCCTTCTCAAACACCTGTAACAAAGCTTGAAATAAACCACAGTGTCAAAAAAGTAGTGAAATGGATACTCATTGATACTCCTGACCGCCATGGACAATAACATGAAGTGTGGCTCTTTGATTTTAGCTATTGTTAAACACATATTCTAAAACAGGGGTTGGCCACCTGGACCATCCAGATGTTTTGATTCTATGTCTCCCATATATTCAGCTACTCAATAGTTTAGCTAAGCCTCTTGGGAAATCTAGTTCCAAAATATCTGGAGGGCCAAGATTATGGACACCTGTTCTAACGGATCCCAGCAGATATAACAAGTGAAGAAGAAGAAAAAAAACAAACAACTTTGATCAGAGATAATGTAAACTAGACATTTAATTGCAAAACATTTTTTCGAGGCCGGTAGCATCCACTGAATAGATGTCACTGTTTAGAAGGATATCCAGTTTCTTATCTTTCCGGTTGAGTAAATATCCATTGGGTAGCGTGAAACTTTTTGGCTATACTGGCTTCTAAAAAATGTGCAATATGTTTGTGATAATAGTAGTTAAATGCGAAATGAATTTGAAATGCATTAAAGGCGGCTGTGGAGTTACGTGTTCTAATCATCCCCATATGGGTCATATTACTAAACAATTCATGAATTGCAAATATAAACAGCTACGAACACAAACATGTGTATGGAACAGAAATCTCCTTAAACTACTTGAAGCTGTGTTTACATGTTGAAACGTGATGTCATTTCACTTTCAACGTGTCAACAGCTGTGTGAAGAGTCCGCCCGCCATGTTTTTGTCTATTGAGGTAGATTAAAATTCAGAGATGACCTTACCCCAGCTGGGCATATAAGAAATGGGCTTAGTCTAGATACATGTCAAGCCGAGCTATGTATCTTTATCGTTCCTTGCCCACAGAACGATAAAGATTGTATTATTTTACTATTCGATACAGATGTTTAATGTATGAAATGAGTGTCGTATCACGATTAAGATTACAGGCATGTATTTAATGACACGAGTTATTTAACGCATTACACTAGACCGGGCATTCTCACAATTGTTTTCTACTCGTTTGTACTAATTTTATGTGCTTTGCTATGTGTCGTTTTTTTTTTCTTTCTACTGAAAGAGTATTTTAATGATTAACAGCAGGAAATGGGAAATTAGATGAAGGATGTGATGAGTGTTACAGTATTAAAAGCAAGTAAATGTGATCATTAATGATGAATTGTATGTAAAATTCCAACCATGTAAGTCTCTGCTCACACGTGAGTACATAAAAAACGTTTACTTACATACATGTGCTAAAGGTGTGTGTATCATACGATTTTTTTGTAAGCATTTAAATGTTTTCGTCAAGATCAAAGTATCACAATTATCTTCCACCCCAACCCTTCTAGATTGTAAATTCCCACAGGAATAGGGCCCTCGTTTCCCCCTGTACTGGTTTATCAAATGTTGTACAGTCTCGATGTATTGTAACCCTGTCTATATTGTGCCTATTGTTCAGCGCTGCGGCATATGTTGGCGCTATATAAATAAAGTATAATAATAATCTTATGTAGCCAAAATATTGGAAGTTTGTACAGTAGATTGAATAAAGATTTATTAAAGACCCTGAGTGTATCCATAGCGCAACTTAGATATTTTTTGGATTTGAGCACCAGAGCTATAACTCCTTTTGGACATCTAAAGATTGAGTGCAGGTGTTTGCCATTCTATATAATATGCAAGAATATATATATATATATATATATATATATTAGGCTTGTGCAGCGATTTTTTTTTTATTTTTATTTTTTTTTTTTCGATTAGATTTTTCGGATTTTTAAACTTTTCGATTCGGCTCGTTTCGACTGATTTCTGTTTCGATTCGGTTCAGCTCGACTCGTTTTTCGTGTAAATTTTTCGGAATTTCGACCATTTTTCGTGTCACTTAGCTCGTTTTTGTTTCGACTTTTCGTATTTCCGGAAATTTTCGTTTTTCGGAATATCGACCATTTTTCGTATTTTTGTATCGACTTTTCGTATTTTCGAACATTTTCGTTTTTCCGGAACGTCTGTTCTCCTCGTTTCAAAGCAATAAATTTTGATTTGACACATTTCAAGTACATTCGAAAATTCCGAAAATATTTCGTTTCGCCTCGGAAAACTTTTCGGATCTGCCATTTTCAGATCTAAAAATTTTCGGAAAATCGGCCGCATCCGAAAACACCGAAAATTCCGAAACCCGAAACGCACATCCCTAATATATATATTACTGGATGCAGACAGCAGCTGTGAGTAGCAGACAACATGCCTTTGTAATAGGTTGAATTAGGCACTCTGGACAAGTATGAGGCCCCATGGTTGTTTTTTTTTTTTGGCTTTTATAGAGGAAAAGTATGGGGGTGTATTATATGTGTGTACAGTTGTGTTCAAAATTATTCAACCCCCAATGCTGTAAAGGGTTTTAGGGAATTTAGTGTACATTTGTAATTGTATTCAGAATGAAATCCTACAAGGACTTTTTAAAGAACCATATGCAACTAAAATGACATCAATTGGTTTTGTAATACAGTAGTAAATGTTTCTTTTGTGAATTCTTCATTGACACAATTATTCAACCCCTTAAAGACTACCACTCTGAAGAACAGAGGTTCATTCAAGTGTTTTCAATCAGGTATTGAAAACAGCTGTGGATGTCACGGAGCAGCAATAAAGCATAATAAGCACCAATTAGGCAGCTTTAAAATGACTGTGATACTCAGCTCCTTCTAGACATTTACTGGTGTGGTTACAAACATGGTGAAGTCAAGAGAATGGTCCAGGAAGACAAGAGAAGAGGTGATTACTCTTCACAGGAAGGGCAATGGCTATAAGAAGATTGCAAAGATGTTAAACATACCAAGAGAGACCATAGGAAGCATCATTTGCAAATTCAAGGCAAAGGGCACTGTTGAAACGCTACCTGGTCGTGGCAGAAAGAAGATGCTGACTTCGACTGCTGTGCGCTACCTGAAGCGTAGAGTGGAGAAAAGTCCCCGTGTGACTGCTGAGGAACTGAGAAAAGATTTGTCAGATGTGGGTACTGAAGTTTCAGCTCAGACAATACGGCGCACACTGCGTAATGAAGGCCTCCATGCCAGAACTCCCAGGCGCACCCCCTTGCTGTCTCCAAAGAATAAGAAGAGTCGACTGCAGTATGCCAAAAGTCATGTGGACAAACCACAGAAGTTTTGGGATAGTGTTCTGTGGACTGATGAAACAAAATTAGAACTGTTTGGGCCCATGGATCAACGCTATGTTTGGAGGAGGAAGAACAAGGCATATGAAGAAAAGAACACCTTGCCTACTGTGAAGCATGGCGGGGGGTCAATCATGCTTTGGGGCTGTTTTGCTTCTGCAGGTACAGGGAAGCTTCAGCGTGTGCAAGGTACCATGAATTCTCTTCAGTACCAGGAGATATTGGATGACAATGTGATGCAGTCCGTCACAAACCTGAGGCTTGGGAGACGTTGGACCTTTCAACAGGACAATGATCCCAAGCATACCTCCAAGTCCACTAGAGCATGGTTGCAGATTAAAGGCTGGAACATTTTGGAGTGGCCATCGCAGTCACCTGACTTAAATCCGATTGAGAACCTCTGGTGGGACTTAAAGCAGTTGCAGTGCGCAAGCCTAAGAATGTGACTGAACTGGAGGCTTTTGCCCATGACGAATGGGCGAAGATACCCGTAGATCGCTGCTAGACACTTGTGTCAAGCTATGCTTCACGTTTAAAAGCTGTTATAACTGTAAAAGGATGTTGTACTAAGTACCAGTGGCGACTCTAGGAACAATATTTAGGGGGGGCACAGAAGAAACCGCAGTCAAAACTGGGGGGGCACTAATAATTTTCACCACTAAATCATACCACTGAATAAAACTAAGGGCCCTATCACCTGGTGTGAACTAAAACACCATCACTAAAGGAAAAATTTAGTGTGAGTCGCTAAAACTTACAGGGTTATTCAGAGAGCGGTGAAAAGCAGGAGAATGACAGGAGAATGGAAAATTCTTGGTCAAAATAGCCAAACCAGAAAAATTCTCCCAGTCCTCTCACTTTCCAAATCGGCTATTTTGACCTTGAATTTTCCATTCTCCAGTCATTCTCCTGCTTTTCACCTCTCTCTGAATAACCCTGTTAGTGCCTGACGACTTACTAACAGATCACCTTGTCCCCGGTAGTCCATGAACAAGGTCGTTTGGCGCACGCTAGGGAAACTCTAAGACCCGGGTTGAGACCCAGCGCTAATGCGATTGTGTACAGGATAGAACTGTTTTTCTTTTCCATACCTATCCCCCGCCCTCACAAGCTTGAATATCACATCCAGTGAATAACCTCACACCCCTGCATTATTAAAATCCTCCACGGTGGCCGTATCATCCATGTTTTAAGGCACACATATATTAAGGCTGATGGACATTGCATGATAAATGCCACCCAACAGCATGTAGAATCATTGCACTGCATTTAATAGATCCAAAAGGAAGGCCAGGTGAGCGACAACAATTTCCCTGCTGCAGCATAGCAATAATACATGTTTCAGGGCAAGACTTATTCACGTGTCCCTTTAAACATGGTCCACACAGTCACCCTAATAATCAACTGCTTCCATACAATGAATAACCCCCAGCATAAAATGTTTAAAATTAGGCAATATATTAGAATTAGGATATATGTGCATAAAGGATACATTTATAATAGAGCTTACTGCAACAGCAGCGACATTGCTGACCATATCCATTACTATGGTGTATGGGGCCAAGAGAACACCTGTGCTGCATTCCTTTCAATTGCCTATTAATTTTGGACAAGGACCAGGTTTTTCTGTTTTTTTGGAGTTAACACCAGGGTTGAGCAGTAGGTAAAATGTTGCAATTAGTGCACCTCAAAAAATTTAGTGCTGGCACCCAGTGATCTGTTAGCTACAAAAGCGCTAGAGATCTCTAGCACTCCCTGTGTTAAGTATAGGACGCGGAAAGTACATTAAACTCGCGGTACAAATCGCTAATAGCAACGAAAAAGTGATTTTTCCCATTTGTAGCGGAAGGCAAACAATCTGTTGGTCCAGCGCTAGACTCAATTAACCTGGCGCTAACGCAAAATCACGCCGACGCAAGGGTTAGCTCACACCAGGTAATAGTGCCCTAAATAAGTATATATATAAATAAGATTTCAAAACACCAGAGTAATGTGATGCAATGATACCTTTTTATTGTTCTAACCTGATACTTAAATTCAATATTTTATTCGCTGCAATTTGGCAGTTTTCGCTGAATGTCTGATAGCTGCTTCAGCGACTCCACTTTTAGCAAATTACAGTGACCATTCGCTAAATATGGAATTCACCTTCTTTTCGGAAAAATAAATTCCCCAGAAATGTGACGGAAAGCAGAGGATCTAAAGATAAATAGACCCTTTAGATTCTAACTTCCATAATAACCCCTAAAATGCCATAAACCCAGAGAAATACAATAAAAATAATAAACAATGTGGCATTTAGCTACCCATTAACCCGTAAAATGCCATTCATCAAGGGAAAACATGAAATGAATACACTGAGGAATGTAGTTTACCCATCAACCCGTAAAATGCCATTAATCAAGGAAAAAACAAATGTATACTGTAAGGGATAAAGCCTACCCATTAACCCTTAATATACAACTAAAACCAAGGCAAAAACTAACGTAATACACAATGTAGTGTATAGTCTGAACATTAACCATATGGTCATGTTGGGTATCATTGGAAAGGCCAGAATCTGCCCTTTCAAATGACACCTAGTTCGTCCACATACGATGCATAGCGACGGAGATACGTTGGTCCGAAGAAGTGTGGGAAGCTGGATGCTGATTTTTGGTGGGGGGGCACATGGGGGGCAAGGAATAACCTAGGGGGGGCAATTGCCCCCCCTTGCCCCCCTGTAGAGTCGCCTATGCTAAGTACTAAGATTGAATGTCACTTGGGGGTTGAATAAAACTGATAATGATGTGAGCACAGAAAAGACATTTGTGGTTATTTCATTATAAATGTTATGTTATATTTGTCTGACCTACACGTGCCTCTTTGATTTAATTGTAAGCAAGATGACTGAATGATCAAAATCAATGTCAAATTGGCCAAAACACTCAATTTCAGTGGGGGTTGAATAATTTTGAACACAACTGTATATATGTAATGTATGTATGTTATGGTGGAGAGCAACAAAATGCGATTAAGGCTGGGGTCAGACGAGCGTAGTGTTCACGTCCGTGATTGCGCCTAAAAGTACGTCCGTGATAGCATGAAAGAAAGTCCATTGGAGCCTGACACATGAAGTACGTCCGCACTGAACTGCGGACGCATGACGGACGCTGCAAACGGACGCAGGTTAGGCAAGAACGTAATACTGCTAGAACGGACGTGCGGAGTGCGCCACGTCCACAACGTCTGCATAGCTTTGTGTGTGAGTGATGGAGCATGGTCAGACGGACTGCATTTATACGTCCAGCATTTTTGACGGACAGAATGTTTTTTCATTGTAATTTATTTTTCCCTCCTACATCCGTCAAAAATAACTTCAGTGAAAAAACGGACTGTGTGACCACTACTGTGTCTTCCGTACTGACGATGTCCGTACTGCACGGACGTACAGTCCGTAGAAATCACGCTCGTCTGACCCTAGCCTAAAAGCCTCCACATAGCAAATAAAGTTTAGAAGACATCTATAATATATATATCTACATTGTAGAAGACATTTACACATCCCAGCAATTCACGGAACTGCTCTGCAGAGCTCATGTGCTACATTCCCCATATGCAGCAAGGAACTCTGGGTTGGACATGCAAATGAAGTCTGCAACTTATCACTCTTTTGCATCCTGGGTCTGTTTTAACACAGAACCCTCCTTGCCAGTGCCATGCCATACTATATGGCTTTTTAACAAAGGTCAGGTTATGCAACGAGTCGCAGCCACTCCTGGACAGCTGTTTCAGGCTTAGTATGCCCTCATCAGCAAGAGATAGGCCATGACTCATTGCTATTTGATATATCTATATATATATCTATAGATATATATCAAATCCCAACTCTTCAGCACATCGCTCTAGACAAATTCCTCTTATGCCGAGGGGCAAGAAAATCACAGGGTTAGAATATATACCCATGTTTATTGGGAGCACTCAGACTTGTTGAATATCAAGGTGTCTATGAAAAAATATCCTTTTTTAGGAATCCTATTTAATAAAATAAACTCTATATCACTGTAATAAATATTACTATGAAAAAATAATCCCTCAACCTACTCACCTGAACGCTAGTGTCTTGATAAAATAAGATAATGGGGCTTCCTAAAAAAAAGAAGTGTGTGATTGGGAACTCATCCTTGACCCCTGAATATAACATTGCTGATGTATCCTGCACTCCTTAACACATGTCTGTGATGGCCAACCTTTGGCACATCACTTGCCGTGGTTGGCTAAATGTCATTGGAGCTGTAGTCCATGACAACTGAAGTAGGAGACGTTCGACATCATAGCCGTAACCGAACCCAACTGAAGAAGGTAGAGGAATTTGCATCTGCACAATGACCTCCAATTAGAATGCATTGAACTCTCTGCTGTCCAGGTTGAGATGTGTCAGGTAAGAATGTTCTCTTCAGATGGACCAGTTCTAATTATGGCTTCATGGTTTTCGTCAGCTTATGCTGAATCTTTACTTCTTCGCATATGTATTATGCTATCCTTGGATGCCACCAGCTGAAGGGCATTGATTTGGATTGTATAGGGAAAAAATTGGCCTTTTTTCTTCTTTCTTTTTTTTTTTGTCCATCCTGCCTTTTTCTACAGCCAGTCCACAGTAATCCCTGCCCCGTGCTCCTGTTAGATTTTTCATCGCTGATATTTGTCCTTTTTGGTATCCCGTTTCTCTTTATCTCAGCAGATTCTGACATTTCTGTTTCGGAACATTTGCATTCTGTTTATGTTAATGTTTTTTCATCTGACACCGACCCGCTGAGTCAGCTAATCCCTGCCATTAATGTACAGAGCAGCAAATTCACAGCCTATGTTAAACAGACTGCCGTGGCATCAATCATAGCTGATGTCGTGTCAATGCGTTGTTCTCTGGCCCTGTAGTATTTACATTCTGCACAGCTACAGGAACAATGCGTTGGCGAGCAGAATAGCGCAGAATAATTCATATAACAGTTCCACATCATCATCTTTTAGACGTGTCTCTTATGTGACTGTATTAAAAAAAGCTCAGGAATATATTGGGTATGTGTGTGGAGAGGTGTGTTTTTATTTTTTCTCTCTTTAAATTTTGCTAGTATTATAAATCTCTTCTGGTTTCCAAACCATATACAGAGCAGTTGCTGTGATTGGAACCTTCCTTTCTGATGTTCTTTTACATCCACTGCATTTTGTTGAACTGAAATTATAGATGTGTTGTTGTATCTTTAACCCCTTAACGCCGCAGGACATACAATTACGTCCTGCATTAGGCGGGCTTTAACGCCGCAGGACGGAATTGTACGTCCTCGGCGTTTACAGCCCCCCTCCGGTAATACTCACCTCCTCCGGTCGCTCCCACGCTGCTCTGACTCCCGCGGAGTCAGATCAGCGTGAATCCCTCCTCCGGCGCATTGACGTCATCGCACCGCCGGCGCAGGGGAAGTCCCTGAAGGGGAGGGGAGATCCTTTGGATCTCTCTATCTCCCCATCGCCGGGGACCAGGCAGCTGTGGCCAGCATCGCTGGAAGGGTCTCAGCCTGACCTTTCCAGCGATGTAGAGGGTTAACCCCCTAGCAAGACCGTGGCCTTTTTTCCGGTGGGGGCCGCCATCTTGGATGGCAGCTCCCACCTCTGGGTCCCCCCAGCGTCAACTGACTCATCGCGCCATGCGTGATGATGTCAGTTAACCGGGGAACCCCCTAGCTGCAAAGGGATTTCCTAGGGAAATCCCATAGAGGGGATAGGGGGGCTCTTTGAACCCATTTATCTCCTGATCGGTGGCAGCTAGGGGGTCATGTCTGATATTGATGGAAAGGCCAGAGCATGGCCTTTCCAGTGATATCAAACATGACCATGTTAAAAGTAAAATAAAAGTTAAAAAAATGTAAAAATAAAAATATTAATTAATAAAAAAAATATATATATTTTTTTAATGCAGCACTATTGCTCACATTTCAATTATAATGTGAACAATGATGCTTCACTAATGATTTTTTTGGGGGGGTTTAGCTAAAATCACGCAATTTCTCCCCAAAAAGAAAAGGGTTCCCCGTTCTAATTTTTTTAACAAATCTACCCCATAGCATATGACCGCAAAGGCTCGGATAATACATTTTTTAAAAAAAAAACACTTTACACACTGTGGATGATTGAAATTTTATTTTATTTTATTTTAGTTTTTTTTCCATTTTTTGTTATAGCATTTTGGCAGGGCATGACCTATACATATAATAAGGATATATTATTAATCTTCCGAGTCTGCCGGAAAGAACGATATATAATTTGTCTGGGTGGGATAATAATACGTGACTTAAAACTGCATTTAAAAACGGTCAAAATGAGCTCGGTAAACTTCTACTTCGAAACAGCGCCGAAGTTGTAAAATTACTCCCGTCCTTAAGGGGTTAAAAGGATACTCTGTTATCGAAACGGGAGAGGGAAAAACGAGTTAAATATTAATCTCCCCTGACACATCCTGTACCGGTTTAAACATTTATTTTTGTTAAAATCCTCCTCCTTTCCAGTATTGGTGCTGATCCAAATGTGACATGTTGCCAGCTTCCTGTATTCACGTGACCACCTGGAGGCTTGAGCGAGTGTCCAGCCAATCCAAACGCTCAGAGCTGAATCATTCCTCAGACCTGCCTGCCCCCTGTGGGTAGAGGGTTTAGGGCACTCCAGTGAATGACCACTCAAATTACACTCTTCCTAGTGTGTCCCTTTAACCCCATAAGGACCAATGATGTACTAGGTATGTCCTAAGAAAATGGTTGTTTAACGACCAAGGATGTACCGTTTACGTCCTGTCTTTAAACCCCCCTGCCTCTCAATACTCACCTTTGTGCCCGGGGGTCCTGCGGTGTTCTGACTTCATTGAAGATTCTTCAGCAACATGCAGATTGTATAATGTAATAAACCACAATTAATAAACCTCTCCATGTAAGGCAAGATTTTAGAAACTTGTGACCGTAATTTGCTGGTCTCCTGCTATCATACATGGACCTTTTGGAGGGCCACGTTTAATACTATAACGTTTATATTCTTCAGGACTACAACTTCATATCGCTGACAGTGACAGCCCAAGTAGAAGTGTCCAGCAACTGTATGTTTTACTGAACTGTTTATTGTGCGTGTCCTGCTGTGCTTTTGAAATTCTTCACGTTCAGAGGTTTGCCTCTGTCATGCTGGCTTTGGACTGTTTATGTTGATTTGCACTACCATTACAAAGAAGCTTATAACAGAAACAAAATAAACATGAAAATAAACATTTGTTAAGCAAAAAAATTAAACCACAAGTGCAAATATAAAAAATTAAAAAAATTATTGAATGCTTTTGACGTAAGGAAGCGGTCTGGACATCTGTTGCTGACTGCGGCCTTCCTACCGTTCTTATTGTTAGAAGCTATCTTGGTGGAAAAAGAGCTGGTTTAGAGCCATAAGGATGTAGACATTTAAAAGGGCCTGACGAATCTCCAAAACCATGAGGAATGCAGAACCTGATAACGAAAACCAAAATGGACTGTTACTGGTATGTTTGAGAATATTCTATTCACTCGCGTGCGCAGCCGTTACATTGAAACATTTATTAATTGAAAATTTAGGATTATAAAATATTGCAAAAAATGCACATTATACATTAGAAATAGCAAGCCTGCAATAAGAGATATAGTACGTTTTTATGTTGTTGATCATAAGAAATAAGGGACATCTAAAATGTCAATGTCGGTTAAAGTGGATCGCTTCACCCAACATTAGGGTGTGCCTGGGCACACTGGTAACACCCCCTACATAGGCCTATGATTCTAGTTTGAAGTCATGCATCACGAATGAAATTAATTACATTTTCATCAATTATATGCATTATACAATGTATTAAAGATACAACTTTTTTTTTTTTGAGAAAGGATTTTGCCAGGAAAGATACATTGAGATTTCTCTCGTTTTCAAGTATGTCCTGGGTGGCGAGTATGTACCGTTAGGTGTCTTGCCCAAGGAGACTTACTAGAGAGGTTGCTCGCTGGGATCGAACCCATGACTCCACAGGCTCTCTCCATGCAGAGCAGTGACATTACCTCTACTCCACCCAGCCGGTAACTTAATGAACACCAGTCTCATTTACCTGCTGGTGCTGCCAATGCCAGTCTCCTATTGGCTGGGTCTTCTGATCCCAGCTGACAGGAGAATATTGGCAGCTCTATTTAGAACTCAGATTATGGAGCCAATGACAGCACCCAGTAGGAGTGTGGGACAGGCAGGCATGTACTGGCCATAGGGACTAAAGGGAGATTCTCGGTGGGCTGATGGCTAAGGGGGCCAGTGAGAATGCTGGTTCACCGCGCTATGCACTGCCCTTAATGGGTGAGGTGAGAAATTAGTCACCGGCTGTAAAACAGCCACAGTCTGCCACAAACTCCTACTGGGGCCACCGTGCTGGTGAGACCCGCTGCGCATCCGCCTCACCTTAAGATATGGTGCACACTCAACCACAGTGCTGCTGCGTTGCTCTACCCAATCGCTCTGCAGCAACTCCGGTATCTGTACAGCGATTGGTTGAGTGATCCGGTTGGTTTATATATTATTTTTGTGCATGTTTGCATAATTAAAGTGGGCCGATCTGGATGAAGTCCAGGGCTGAATTTTTGCCCCAGTCTGTCCCTAGAGACAGGTGCTCTTTAAGCTGAAGGTGAGCTTCAGTTTTGACATCTCTCATAATGTAGTCTTGTTTGTTATCTATTAAGAGTTATCATGACAGAGACCCATTTTCACCATATCCTAGTAGATTTCTCTTTTAAATCTTGGTGAAAAAAATTATCTGATTCCTTCTAAGGCTAGGGACAGATGAGCGCATTTTCTGCGGCCACCGTCAAAATGTACGTCGATGCGTGCGCACGCATTTTTTCACGGAATACGCTTAAGTGGTCAGACGACCACAGTCGCACAGTCGCAGGTACTCACCAACGCAATTCTAGGGAAATCCGGCTGTTTGAACGTTATGTAGGCCGCACACTAGCAGCGTCTGACGTCTCCTAATCACGCACACACGCTGCCATGCGGCCGCAGCGCACTCTGTACGTCTGTAGCAGCGGTTTCACGTTCTGAGAAAAATGCGTTCATTTGCCGGTTGCGTGGTGTCGGCGCACTTTTGTACGCACGTACTGCGTATATTGGCCGTCAGTGGCCGTTATGTGCTGCTACTGCCGCCGTGATTTAGTGCGCCTGCACGCGCGTTCCGACTGCCCCACTCTGACCCTAGCCTAAAGGGTACTCATTTTCAGTACTTGAGAGTAGTATTCCTCTGTCTTTTGAGTGAGCGGAGTGGACAGACTCCTGAGCTGGAGCTTGAAAAAGACTGTCCAGCTGAAATGTTGCCTTTGAACCCGCTTCCTCACAAAAAAGTGTAAACATTGGGTATTTCTAGACACAGGCCAAAATTTAGAGACTATTTAGCCGGGGTCGTTTTTTAGCTTTTGTAGATCTTGGGGGGTTAAAGTTGAAAAAAAAAAAAAATTTTGTATCATTTTTTTCATAGTAAATTATACGATATGATGACAATAATGGTATAATGAGAAAGTCCATTTAATGGCGAGAAAAACTGTATATAATATGTGTGGGTTCCATAAACGAGTAAGAGGAAAATTAGAGCTAAACACAAACAGCGCAGAAATGTAAAAACAGCAGTGGGTACTTTAAGACAGTGGTAAAATTACCTTGTCCCTATGGGGTTAATAAACATCCTGATCTTTGAAAGTGCTTGTTCCTTGTCTGTCTTTTTTCTAGATTCCTGAACAGGGTCCTCCTTTTATGTTGTTCTCAGTGTGTCAAATGTCATATCTTATTTATTTTTTTGTCCTACCCGTTCTACAGTGCTGCAGAATATGGTGGTGCTTTATAAATGTATTGCAGTTATAAAATCCCATATATATAAGCAATGTACTTAGTTTAGGTCACATGGATATGGAAAATTATTTGGTGGTTGACTTTTTTCTAATGTGCTCTTATTTAGGTCTTTGGTTTGTATGAAGCCAGGATCGGGCATAAAGAGGAGACTGAAGGGTTGTATTTGCACCGCTCTTTAAGAATCATTTCTTTTCTATCCACGATATTTGATTTTTAATTGCAGTTCCTTATGACACTTGGATTAAGAGGCAGTAATGCCTTCAGGCAACATTTCTACCATGTTTGATTTTTCTTTTTGAATCCCCTCTCTGGTCTGTAATTACCGTTTGGCAAATCTAATATTTGAAAGACCGAATTGCCTGAATTGTATGAGCGAGAACTGTTGGGGGGGGGGATTTTCTTTGGGGGTATTAATATTTTTGGATCACTCATTCTACGTTTTGAGCTATTAAAGTTTCCATTATTTTTTCTTTTCCCAGCTTGCTAATCCACTAGAGCTAGATTGTAACATGTTGGGTATGGGTTATTGGAAAATAATTATTACAGACAATAGAGAATTCTGTATAATAAAGGGGATACGCTAGCCATTATAACATTTATGGGGTGAGGAGGAATTGGTTATAACCGTTGACAAGGAATACAATACTACAATATCCTCTCCAGCCACACAATCTTTTATACCAGTGGTTCACAACCGCGGTCCTCAAGTCCCCCTAACATGCCAGATTTTGCAGATCACCTTTGGGAAATGCAGACTGAATCCTGCAATCACTGAGCAGCAAATCATATCACCTGTGCTGTGCTTCAGAAATCTGGCAAACCTGACATGTTGGGGGCACTTGAGGACTGCGGTTGGAAACCACTGTTTTTGATAAAGAAAGATCCCGAAGTCCAACCTTGGAACATACTTACAGGGTTATTCAAAGAGAATCTAAAAGTCCCCACGTTCGGTGACTTTTCGTTCTCTTCAATTCGGTGCAATTTGACGATCCCATTTCGGCGACCCTGCGGTGTATTCAGCAAGCACCACAGGGCCGTCGTAGTGCAGGGAAAAGCCACTGCAAACCCGACGAACACAAACCGCAAAACCCAGCGAACGCACACCGAAACCCGCCAAAACATCTGGATTAACCTCGCCGAACACGCCGGAGAAACCCAAGCAGGAGCCAATCACAGCGCAGAGCAGCCACCGGAAAAAGTCAACACCGCAGACGAGTGGAGTGAAAAAAACCGTACGCTTGAATGTTTGAAAAGAGACTACTGAACGAAAATGTGTGAAATTTACATATACGATCCAATGAATGATAATAAAAAAGGGCTGTTACAGAAAAAAGAAACGATTTAAAAGGAAAAAAAATTTGCAAAAAAAATCCCCAAAAAAATGGCTAAAAGATCCTCAAAAATCGAAGAATGAGACTTTTTTTACTGCAGAATATTATAATCAACGGTTTATTAGATAGTGGATTAAAACGGGAATATTTTTAACATTGAAGCCTATGGGATTCGCCTGAATACATCTGCCGTATGAAACCACCGAATAGCAGGGCAATTCGGCAACTTTTCACTGCTGGTTTTTGTTCACTGAATAGGCGAATCATTGCTTCTCTATGGGGATTTCACTGCCCTCAAACAGGCACCGAACAGGCACCGTATGTGCAGGCAATTCGCCAACATTTGGCGAACTGCCTGCTCTCTGGATAGCCGAATGGCCAGGAAAGGTAACCGTACGCTGAATTTCACTGTTCGGTTACCTTTCGGCCACAATTCGGATCTCTTTGAATAACCCTGATAGTATCTATCCCTGTCCTGTCATACAGCCAAACACTTCTTTTAAAACGTTCTTTGCAAATGTCATGTTGAAGAGTTTTTCTAACAAGCTAATGTATGTGTGTATATCTACTGTATATATCCAAAGGCAGGCATTAAGCTATTAAGCCCAAACGCAAACTCCACAGCAGATAGTGTCCGCAGTGTGTGGAAACTAACGTGTCTTAACGTAAAAGTCCAATCTTTATTGTAAATTCATAAACGTATAGGCTCCTTTTGAGCCTTTATCAAGGCCGATCAAGACCTCTTGATCAAGGCTCAACCGTCCTGAAACGTTGATGGATGTGAACATGTGTGTTCCCTAACTTTGTTGACACACACACACACTTGCCAAAAAAAAGTCACCACCTGGATTTAGGTAAGTGCCTTCCATTGGAAAATGACTGCAGTCATTAGTGGATTTTTTCCCTTCCCTGATGGCGCGTGCTTATTCAAAGAATACAATAATGCCAGGATTCATCGGGTTTAAAAAATTGTGCAAGAGTGGTTCAGGGAGCATGAGACATCATTTTTACACATGGATTGGACACCACCACACAGACCAAATCTTAACCCCATTGAGAATATTCGGGATGAGCTGGAGAAGACTTTACACAGCGCTCCGAATCCCCCACCATCAATATAAGATCTTGGCAACAAATTAATGCAACTCTGGGGCAGTATCCTAAATTCTGTGCAGGAGCAGGTACATACTTACTTCTTCCTCATCTCTGCATCGCTTCATCTGAACATTTCCTTAACTCCTAAAAGAACCGAGGAATTAGGAGCTCAAGCTTGTATATATTGCAATACTGATGCATGTGTATTACAAGAGTTTTTCATAGTCTTGAAGCATTGGTTGTTGTCAGTTGTGTTTTTTTTTTCCCCCTTTCAATCTGTGTTATGTTAGCTCAGTTAGAACGATTCTTCTGTTTGTCTTGGTGCACAATTTACTAATTTCTACATTATTTGGTTTATTTTGTATCTATTACAGTGCTATTAGAGTCCACCTTTGCTCAAACCGGATGAACACCTGGCTCGACAAAGCTGTACTGGTTGAGATCTTTACTTTAATGACCATCATTAAGACATTTGACACATGCAAGTCATTTTACTGGATTTTTGTCAATTTTCACAGATCTATATTTTCTATATACTGATTATTTATCTATATGGTGTAATCCACATGTGAAACATATTTCTTTCCAAATGACCTTGTAACCAGGTGGTATAGCTTTTTTAGGGTTTTAATATTTAGCGTGTTGGAAAGGGATCTTGATCACTGGTTTGTGGCTCAGTCATTGTAGGAATGATCTGAAGAACAGTCCTTGTTTCAATTCAGCCAGAAGCGCGAGGCACACAGTGGTGGTTCCAAAGACTTGTAAGCATGGTTGAAAAGTGGAAATGTTTTGGCTCTGCCTCTATCGATATGAAATCTTGACATATTGCCATTTTTTTTACTGGAAAAAGTCATTGGAGCCGCTTCAATGTACCTTTCCTTCTGTTTGCACGTCTGGAGGTAATGAATAAAGGCCCGTGGCAACGCTTTGGTCCTTTTACATGTGTGAATGCTGTTCATTACATCCAGCAATTTTATCGATTCATTATTTTGCTTAGGAAATGGTAATTTTACATTAAAGCATTTGCTTTGCATACCGGTATCCCTTGGTAGTTAGAAATATATATCCTGCATTATTTGAAAAGCGAGAACCAAAATATCACAATATTCTATTCATTCTTAACAAAAATGCTCCAGTCTCTCTTTTTTTTCTTCTTATAAGCATTAAATAGAATCTAAGAATAAATAAACACAGGGTTAATTTAGCGGACGTATGATGAAGGCTAAAATGAATTTGTTTTAAAGGACAATGACTAAAACTAAATTAAAATTAGTCACTCTCTAACATTTTAGTCTAGTTTTTTAGTCAACGAAAATGTAAACAGATTGTTTCATCATAACTTCGTCACTGAAAAATGTAGTGGGCTAAGACTAAACTATAACAAAGTCTTTAAAGCATATTATTAGTCGACTAACGTTAAATAAGCCTAAACTGAAATGGTTACTCTTTCCTGCATAAAGAACATTGAAAAATCGTCATGTCCTATACCCGCTAAACAAAAACAAGGTTTTTTAGTTTACGTAAAGGGCCATTAAATCTTAAGCCCACCTGCTAACGTCAAGGCAAACCATTTTAGTAGACTTCTGACCAAATGCTAGTACACTGTCTTCAACTTTCAGCTTGGAGGCAAAATATTAGCTTTATTTATAACTGGCACTAAACAACCCCCATTTTAGGGCAAAAAGAAAAGATGTCGGACTGAAAAAGTCATTTAACAAGACGTCGTTGAACAATTACTCTTGTTTAAATATGTATATATAGGTGTAACAATTTTAATTCATATATTTTATATGTATTCTCTTATATGCATAAACCAAAGAACATCGTGCCCATTTTTCTTTCTCATGTATTTAAGTTCTCATCCTGCACACCAGTGTGTAATGATGATGGCGATGATGGGGCAACTTTAAAGGGCTATAATAATAGAATACTGACCCGTCTTATTGATAGAACATTTCATTTTAAGACAAAAGGCTCACTGGACCCTGTGGTTAGACTCTTGCAATGGCTTACAAAAAGCAAACAAAAACCCTCGAACTCAAGTTCTGATCAGCACAGCCAACAACATGCGAGTCTGCTGTAAAGCGGCAGTCAGGATGTACTGCCATCTCTGTTTGCTGTATGTGCACAGGAGAGGGCAGAGTAAGTACCTGTTTTCTTACTTGCCAACCTTGGTCCTCTTCTGCCCCAAGGCCTCACAAGCCCTGGTCAGCCCAGGCAACCAGTGCTAGATTCTGCTTTAATGCGGCAGTGAGGATGCGGCCTGCTCATTAACCTCCCTGACGGTATTCCCGAGTGTGGCTCGGGGTTAACTTTTTGTACCGAAAGTGGTATCCCCGAGCCACACTCGGGCTGGATACTTACATGTCCTGCGCTCCCTCGCTGATCCCCGCAGTCTCCTCCAGCCGCTCGCAAAGTCACACTGCCTGGTTCCCTTCTCGCGAGGAGTCAACCAGGAAGTGTGACGTCGCGATCGGCTGCAATGTGACTGCAGGGACAGCGAGGGAGCGCAGGGACATGTAAATATCGGCCCGAGTGTGGCTCGGGGATACCGCTTTCAGTACTGAAAGTTAACCCCCGAGCCACACTTATACCGCTAGGAGGCCAAAATAAATTGGACCGATTCTGACATATAAAATATGTCAGAATCGGACGGCCAGGGAGGTTAATTCTCTATGCTGACTTCACTCCCTTTTTGCTGTTCACGCGCAGGAGAGGGCAGTATAAAGTACTTCTCTTCTTACCATCTGTAACCCCCCCCCCAACTAATGTTTAGTGTATTTTGTCAGGTAGGAAAAATTTGTATATGTTGAGTCACCGCTTACTTCTCTGTTATGCATGCAGAATAGTTTATGACCATTCTAAGGGAATACGGTTTAAAGTTTGTCTAGAACAGTATGTAGCAAATATTCTCGCTGGCTGGCTTTCCACGTACTGGCAGAATAAAATTTACATAGCTGTTTTGAAGTCGCAGTGCAGAGCTTGGAAATAAAGCTGTTTATTTTTGTGTGTGTGTGTGTGGAGGGGGTTTCTACGAAAACCAACTCTCCTCTTTTTCTGCCGCGGAATATTTATTCCCAATAAAGTATTAAGCGACTTGATTCAAGCTAATAACGGGCTAAATTCCCCTACAGAGTTCTTCCGTGTTGTGACTTGGGCTGCAGTATTGCACGCGTCTGTTCCAAAATGCCATTCTTCATTCCTTCGGCCGCAATCTGTCATATTGCCTTCAGCTTTCCAGCACTTTCTACAGTTATGTCGACTGTGTCTTCGTTGTTATTGATACGAGAAAGATGTTAAGGTTAATATACATATTGCTTTCCAGTGAACTGAGGTTTTACATTGCACAGCTGTGACAAGAATGAAATCATCTAGTTCATAACCCTTTTTGGTCTGAAGATACATTTACAATATATAAAGTTGTGGATGGAATTTAAAGCAGGTCTGGTCCGCTTTGAAAGTAGACACGTCTCTCACGCAATAAGCCTCCCTCCCCAAGTAAAATAAACCAAAATGATCACATTGTGTTCCAGCCGGGGAAGGGAATATAGATTTCATTCAATATATAACTTCATGCTTTTTTTCCCAATTACCCTTTTTATCACACACAGAGCCAAAGAAAGTGTCTGTTTACTGAACAAATGACATTTCCATTAAACATTGTATTTCTCAGATACAGTTTAGCGAAGGTAATTACTTACACCGTGGATTTCAATGCAGCAGAAGATTAGTACATTGCAGTAGAATTGGCTGAAGGCCATGTTGTAACATGGTAACGTTCTATTTTTTGCTCCGTATGAGTCGAGCTTGTACACGATGATGACTTTGTGTAAATAAAGAAAAAAAAAATTGGGACCCTTTAAAAACTGCATACTTTCTAAATCTGTTGAATAGAGGCCCATTTCATTGTGACTTGATTTAAACTCCTTTGACAAATCACCTCATCATGCTTAAAGAGAAGTCACATTGAATGGAATAATGATATTGCACAATGGGTAGTTTGGCCAGTCGGAGAGCATGTTTACATGCAATAAATACAGAAAAAAATGGCGTCGCGCCCATACTCACCGGAGCGGCAGCAACTGCCAGGAGTAACAGCCCAGTTAATGTATAAAACATAACAAGGAAAAAAATGTAATCTGCGCTCGTTTCTATGTGTTCCATGTACAACAAAACTGAGGTTTTTGTTGGTTTCAATGGCCATTGCAACGTAAACTCACTCGCCACTTCAAGGCACCTCTTTACATAGTGAGTACCTAACAAATGTACCAAAAGGCCGCTCTACTGAGCAGCTCCAAGCCCCTCCTGCTGCTTTTCAGCCAAGGAGAGGCAGAGATATGGTGGGTTTTATTTATACACACAAACCAAACACTTCCCATTTGGGATTAAAAACAAAAACATGGAAAGCGGAACAGCTGCAGAACGACGGACTGGTGTTACAAGCATGATATACATAAATACAGAAAAAATGGCGTCGCGCCCATACTCACCGGAGTGGCAGCAACTGCCAGGAGTAACAGCCCAGTTAATGTATAAAACATAAGAAAGAAAAAAATGTCATCTGCGCTCGTTTCTATGTGTTCCATGTACAACAAAACTGAGGTTTTTGTTTGTTTCAATGGCCATTGCAACGTAAGCTCACTCGCCACTTCACGGCACCTCTTTACAGAGTGAGTACCTAACAAATGTACCAAAAGGCCGCTGTACTGAGCAGCTCCAAGCCCCTCCTGCTGCTTTTCAGCCAAGGAGAGGCAGAAATATGGTGGGTTTTATTTATACACACACCAAACACTTCCCATTTGGGATTAAAAACAAAAACATGGAAAGAGGAACAGCTGCAGAACGACGGACTGGTGTTACAAGCATGATATACATAAATACAGAAAAAATGGCGTTGCGCCCATACTCACCGGAGCGGCAGCAACTGCCAGGAGTAGCAGCCCAGTTAATGTATAAAACATAACAAGTAAATAAAGAAAAAAAATTGGGACCCTTTAAAAACTGCGTACTTTCTAAATCTGTTGAATAGAGGTCCATTTCATTGTGAATTGATTTAAACTCCTTTGACAAATCACCTCATCATGCTTAAAGAGAAGTCACATTGAATGGAATAATGATATTGCACAATGGGTAGTTTGGCCAGTCGGAGAGCATGTTTACATGCAATAAACACAATGCTGGTCAAAGTGCAGTCTCTTAAGACTTCCATATCTATTGGTAAATTCCAAACCCCATATTGGGGGTACTCCTGCCTCACATTTTAACTTGAAATCTGGGAAAATCCTGAATATTCTTGAGCGCTGGTTTGAGAATTGTTAGTTGTTGCTGTTCATTGTAGTGTTCATTAGTGCTATTCTGTTGTTGGATTAACTTGACATGGAATGGGTTAGATTCCTAGCAAGATCATGCTTATTGCACAGATTTGCTCTTTTTTTACTAGGGAATCCACAATGAATACATTACATACATGGTCATCCTAGGTACCCGCTTATCTCTGTGACATTTGGATAATCTGGCTAAATAACATTCTGATGATACTCCAGTTTAAATGTGGAAGCTTATCGTCCAACCAGATTTTCAGCTGTTTACCTTTCCATTAGATTCCCAACCCTGGCCTCAAGTAACCTTAGCAGGCTAGGTTTGCCAGATATCCGACGCACAGCACAGACATATGATTTGATGCTCAGTGATTGCAGGATTCTGTCTGCATTTCCCTAAAGTAATTCTTAATATCTGATCTGTTAGGGTTACTTGAGGACAAGGCTGGACACCCTACCCTGGAAGATATGTGAAGAGTAACAAAGCTGTAGCACTACTCTCAAAGAATAGAAAGCAAATCCCAACTAAGCAAATGTTTATTTTGCCATCTACATGAATTTTATAGTATCCTTAGCGGTTGTAAAGAGGAGAGGTGGACTAGGATGTGTTTTGATTAGTGTGGTTTGTATTATGCAGAGGATCGTGTGGGTTATCGTACACCTGCCATGGCCAACATGATGGGTCAACACTTTACTGTGAATAAATTCCATCCGTTGTGTTTGCAAACTCATGAAATGACTAGGTTTTTTAACCTCCCGTAGGTTTAAACTTAACCGCATCAACATAATCCTAAAGACTACAAATCTAAAATTGCCAAGAACACTCAATGGTGGTGTCTCAAAGACCCTAAAGTACAACCATACAACCATCAATATGCATATTATAAATCTATATCTACCTGAAATACATGAATTGTGAGGGAGATATCAGTTTTTATATTTATCTAACGTACTATATATATATATATATATATATATGTCTATATTCATAAACATCAGACCCTTTGTGGGGTTTCTGAGTTGATCCCAGTGGATACATACAATAAGAAGCCGCTAATGGAAGCTTTTACAGAAAGCCTTTGGCCATTATTGACTCCATGTTACCAGTTCTGTTCTGAGTAACCTGCTATGTAGCTGCCTCGATTTATAAAGCGAAGTCACTGCTGCCATTTATATCATTTCCTAAACTCCAAATTACTCCATGGAGATTTGCAAGACTCACTGTGCAAATTTACAATTACTAGTTCAACAGAAGGACACTGAAAACTGTTTGATCTTTGTCCTTCAACGTGCAGTGAAAAGAGGCAGCACATCTCCTCATTCCCTGTACTGTGGGATTTGAGGGGAGGATAGAATTTTTTTCTTTTGTGTGTTTGGGTTAAGTGATTATGAAAATGCTTCTGAAAGCCAGTGTTCTTTTTTAAATACTGGAGGGAACTGAGCATAATGAGACAAAGTATAGGAAGTACAAATCTGCAATAATCTATCATAATAGCAGAGCCACAATGGAGCTTTTTATACACTAAAGAAGGTCCAGGCACTCCACTTAGGCTTCAGACAGCATATCTTTTTTGGAAAATTAGTGACTTTTCAGCCACAATATTGCCTTTCTCGAGCCCCTTTTGCAGCTCTATTGGAATAGCAGGGTATTATTATTATTATTCTTTATAAAGTGCCAGCATATTCTGCAGCGCTGTACAATAGGCACAGTATAGAAAGGGTTACAATACATTGAACAACATTAGACAAATCGTACAGGAGGAGATGAGGCCCTATTCCCGTAAGAACTCACAATCTAGAAGGGTTGGGTTTGGAAACAGGAGGGGAGGACTGCAAGGTGAGAGTAATTGATGGTTGCATCAGCGAGTCAGGCGGTAGGCTTCTCTAAATGGGAGCGTTTGAAGGAAGAGAAATTAGGGGAAAGTCTGACCGTACGAGGGAGAGCGTTCCAGAGAGTGGGGGGCTGCGCGTGAGAAGTCCTGCAGTCTATCATGGGAAGAGGTGATGCGGGGAGAAGCTAGGTGCAGGTCACTGTTTGACCTTAGGGAGCGGGCTGGGGTGTATTTGGTGATTTAGTGAGGACAGGTAGTGGGGAACTGATTTCGTGAGGGTTTTGTAGGTCAGGGTAAGGATTTTAAATTTATTTCTGCAGTGGATGGGGAGCCAGTGAAGGGACTCGCAGAGGGGAGCGGCAGGTGAGGTGGATTAGCCTGGCGGAGGCGTTCAGGATGGATTGTAGGGGGAAAAGGCGGGAGAGAGGGAGGCCGAATAAGAGATTATTGCAATAGTCAAATCGGGAGATTAACAGGGCATTGATTAGTTGTTTTGTGGTAACTATTAACAAGATGGCTACTATAGTGGCTCACTCGTTATTGATAACGGTTCAAATGGAATAGGGCCTCTAGTTTGTTGATATTCATTTGAGGTGACTCCTCCATGACCATTAATAATCTGCTGTCTTTCTTTGATCAGCTTCTTCAGCTTCTGAGGTGGATATATACATTTTTCAATCCACAGTTCATCATTTGTATTAGTTAATAACATGGATTAGTTTCTGGCTGGGATACTGGGATGTTTGTGATGTACTGTGGCACTTACCTAGTTTTAATTAACTCGTGTCATGTGTAGATTGAGGACTGCTTTGATGAAGCTGGTGTCGGTGACTATATATTGACTTTATTGCAGCTCGGCAAAACATAAATTCGTATTTAAGCATTCGTTTTCTGTTATATTCATAAGCATTTCATTGAGTGAATACGTTTTTTCGATTGCTTTTGGATGCTCATTTAAACAAATGGTGTTCTGCTCCCTTTCACTTCATTAAAGAAAGCAATATAGCAGAACTCAAATTAGATCACTGTAAAGCACAATGGACTACACACTTTCCTCTGTGAAAAGCAATGATGGCAGTGAATGTCAATTCAGTTATTTATAAATAAGCTGCAAAGAGCACAATGTTTTAGAAATTTGTTTTTGCATCTTGTTTAAGCATAACCTAGTATTCTCAACAGTCAGCTAATGCCACAACAGCACCACTGTTTATAGTCATTCCTAGCTCTGGTTTTGACTTCACTGATTCCAATAAATGAAGTATCTGCTTCCTTTCCTCCGCATACCAGTTACAAGCATTTATAAAGTGCCAACAAGTTCCGTAGCAATGTACAATGGGAGAGACAGAATAACAAATATACATACACGATACACACACACACACACAGAACAGTAGGAGAGGAGCCTGCTCAAGAGCTTACAATCGAAGAGGAGTGACACACGAGGTGAAGGTGAATAGAGAACCTGAAGTAGCGGGTCGCATGTGGACAAATGGAGCAAGAAATGAACATTGGGGGATTATGGAGTGAGCAGATAGGCTTCTCTAAAGTAATGTTTTCAGAGACTTCTTGAAGGACCAGAGAGAGGGGGAGAGTCTGATGTTGCGGAGGAAGGAGTTCCAAAAAGGGGCAGCTTGGGAGAAGTCCTGAAGGCGAGAGTTGGGGGTGCAGGTACGAGGAGCTGATAGCATCAGATCATTGTCCGAGCGACGTGGTCGGGATGGGATGTACCTGCTAATAAAGGAGGAAATGTAGCCAGGGGTGCGGTTATGAAGAGCTTTGTAGGAGAGGACCAGTATTCTTCTTTCTTTTGAAGCGGGTTCTAAAAGAAACACAGAGCTTAGTGTAGAGATTGACAGAGGGGTGAGGTGTATGCCAAACAACCCAATCCGATCACACCTTGCCACAACTTCCTCTATGCTAGCCTCTGCATTATACTAACCTTTTCACGTTCTGTCCTCAATCATTGCCATTTCAGAGGAGTTCTAAATGTATACACCTCATGGTTATACTTGACATAGCGTGCTCTTTGCTCATTGTGCCCATCTAAATTTTTTCCATCTCTAGTTCTTTGGAAAGCTAATGAGTATCCGGTTAGCTTGCATGCCTAAACTGTTTAGTGGCCAAACTGAGAAATGGCTGCAGTCATGGACAGTGGCCATGGTCATTGAGGCCTGCCAGGCAAATGGGTAGACAATCCAAAGAGGTTGGAGCTTGGCTACTGGATGACCAAAATTTCCTCCCAGCGCAAATGAGCCAGGCAATTGTTACGGCTGACGAGGAGATCTCCCTAAATGGAGCATCTCTTCCTTATTGGTGAGCTACAGGTCAAAATCGGTCTCCATTTGTACACCTTTTTACTGGATAATGCTGCAGCTTAATTACCTCTTGCCTTTTTTACAGCTATAGATAATGTTAACAAATTCTACTTCCCATTTCCTTTGCTTTATTTAGTTCTCTACAATCATGTTATATGAACTGTCATGTCTTTTTTATTTGTCCAATCAGTATTTGAAACCGAATCTTTAGAAGTGAACTTATTTCTGGAAACGTCAGGCTGCAAGTGAACTCGGTATTTAAAAGTATCATATAGATCAGTGGTTCCCTACCCTGGAACGCAAAGCCCCCTAAAAGGCCAGATTTTAATGACTACCATGGAAAAAATGCATACTGTATATTGCAATCATTGAGCAGCAAATCGTATCACCTGTGCTATGCTTCAGATATCTGGCAGACCTTTGCCTGTTAGGGGTACTTCAGGACCAGGGTTGGAAACCACTGATAAAGATAATAATGTAAATGTATAGAAAAGTAGTGATACAAAAATACTATTTTTATTTTTGTAGCATTAGCTGAAAATCCTGTGCTTTTTCAGGTAGCTCTGCCCAGGCTTGGAACATGCTTAGGTAAATTGTATCTGGACAGCAGTTTACTGAATCCGTTGTTGTGCATACTTCTCTCGTACCTCCCGATTCCCTTACCGATTGATATTTATTTTGCAAAAAATAGCAAACCCTACTGCCCTGGAAGCTCATTCATAATCATAACCATAGTCTGCTATAACCGATGTAACCGTGTTTGTAGACCTGTTTTGGTGCTTGAACAAAATCTATTTTAAGGTATTTAGTGTAGCATATCACATTATCTCTCATGATGGTGTAGCCATTTTTGCTCACACTTTCTATCCCTTGTTTAGGACGGTCGTCTACGAGTGAATGATCAGCTTCTGGCGGTGAATGGTGAAAGCTTGTTGGGGAAATCAAATCGAGAAGCCATGGAAACACTGCGAAGGTCCATGTCCATGGAAGGGAATATACGTGGTATGATCCAACTGGTTATCCACCGCAGATTGGATAGGCAAACAGAGGTAACGTGCATCATTTTGTTTTGTGGCTAAATATGTGTTAATCCTTATGAATATGAATGCCAATGACAATGCCAATATAACTCACAGTTGAATTAATTATATTTCAACCTTAGAATGAACAAATATAGGGGCCCTATTCCAACCCCGGTGTAAATCTAACCAGAACTATTGTAAATTTAGCAACTATCTAGATTCTAGTGCCTTTGGGAAGTTTACAACAGCTCTGGTTATTTTTACACTGGGTTTGAAATAGGTTCTTGGAGTTTACGGTCCTTTAATGTTTCTATGCATCCAGTATTGGACTCTATATCCCAGCCTTGGTGTAAACTTAACCTAAGCTGTTGTAGTACTTACCAGAGCTAATGAAATCTCTGCAGTTGCTGAGTTTACAACAGATCTGGATAAGTTTACACCAAGGTTGGAATACAGCCCATGGTATCCCTGTTCTATGACCGTGGAGACACAGGTTTGAATCCCAGCAAGAGCACCTCTCCAGTAAGTGTCCTTGGGCAAGACACCTAACGGTACATACTCATCACCCATGACATACTTGAAAACAAGTGAAATCTCAATGTATCCTTCCTGGTAAAATACTTTCTCAAAATAAAAATCTAATGTTTTTATATTTGTATATGAGAATGAGGTTCTGTGGAGGGGTTACACAGGAAATTTACCTGTACCTTTGTATTATTCAAGCAACTGTCTGACGTATAGAACTTTGTTACACACTTTCCAACACTGTGTCTTAAGTAAAAATATTACTGCCATAATCCAATGAGGAATTGGAATGTGTGCGGCAGGATAGGCAAGCATCGATGTGCATAGTGTAAAAAGGATGTTTGGTCTGGTAATATTATACTTTTCCGTTGTTCATCATTCATACTAACTTGAATCTGTTGGGCCTCTTGTACGTCCAATGAACACTTAATGCTTTTATCAGTACTTGATAAGGCCATTTTTTTAGGCTTCCTCAGAGCTTTACTATCATATTGCACCACATAAATCTTAAATATCTACCTTGCAATTTGGTTAAAATAGTAGTAGTTTACCATTTTCCATTTGTTCCTATGTGCGAATAGATTTGTAGCTGTATAGGAATGTCTGCAACCCATCAAGCGCTATGAGTTTATCGCACCCAATAAGTCTTCTCTTTAAGTCAACAGCCGTCACTACAAGGGACAGGATAGACCTCATCACTCGATTAATACCAGGCTGTATTTGCCATACATAACTATCATATCTTCATGTCATACTGCTAAACATAGCCACAATTCATACTCCGGGGATGAAATATCATCTCTGTTTACCTACTGACTGTGAACATGTTGAACTGTTTAATGAGAATCAGCAAATGTATACACCTCCAATCATCAAAGCTGATCTTCCTCAAAGGAAATATAATATTTCAGAGTCCATCCTGCTGAGTGTGTGTTTCTCCTTCCTCTGTAGATTTCACCAAAATAGGAATCTGTCCCCTTCCCTGATAGCTAGGCCTGTAAAGCATTGCAAAGCCTCTTTACTCAGAGTGAAGTAGTTTGATTTTGTGACAATGAAATAGATGGAGCTCTTGAAAACAAAATAATGTATACATAAAGTCTATAACGTGTATGTGTGCGTGTGTATACATGTTTATTTTAACTTTGAGTAAAACCCTATTTTTTTATTAAAACTGCACTGCCAAGAGTAGATCAGTAGTTACTAGGGCTGCACCGATACCATTTTTATGAAATGGATTACAAGTACCAATACCTTTTTTCAGATACTCATCGGTTCCAATTACCGATACTTTTATTTAATGTTGTGACCGCTTTCCAATAAATAATTTAGGATTTTGCTGAAAGCTGGTCCAATTTATGTTAATATTGAAATGTATGGCCAGACACCCTATTTACCCACTGCCCAGCCTTCACACACCTGGACTACACACACCCCAGACCTCTGAAATACACGACCTCAGATACATGTATACACATCCCAGACCTCAGACACAGACAATGGGGCGGCTGGCAGTATGCACATGCAGAATGGTCTGGTTGACCGCATTCTAGCGACTGGCTGGGCAGGTTGGAACGCGGCTCTGCTGGAGCAGCGCTGTCTCAAGATCTTGAGACCGTGTGGGTGGAGGCCCTAGAGCCACATTACAACCTTCACATGCCGGCGGCCACTCACTGGAAAGCGGCCAGGCAGAGGAGCCTGCCAGAATGCTGTAAGTGCATTCTGCCAGTTGCCCCAGCCCCTCGGATACTACCTGACAAGCCAGCCCAGTGCTGGCTTCCGGTATCATGGGCATTTGCACAAGTACTCGTGCAAATTCCGGTATAGGCATCAGTGCATCCCTAGTAGTTACAGATCAGAAATTGTCCAGTGAAATATTGTAGAGAAGGTATAACGGTGTTTATACAGTAAAAATAATAATTGTCTTTATGTATATGTGTGTGTGTATATATATATATATATATATATATATATATATATATTATATATATATATATATATATATATACATTAATTATGCTCCCTGGTGGTATTCGCGAGTGTGGCTTGGGGTTAAATTTTAATGCTGAAAACGGTAACCCCGAGCCACGCTCAGACTGATACATATCTGTACCTGCGTTCCCTTGATGGCCTCCTGCAATCACATTCACCTCCATCCGATCACGACATCCTGGTTCCCTTCTCGCGGGAAGAAGGGAAGCAGGACGCCGCGATCAGATGGAGGTGACTGCGGGAGGACATCGAAGGAACTCAGGTACAGATATGTATCTGCCCGTGTGTGGCTCGGGGTACTGTTTTCAGCATTGAAATTTAACACCGAACCACACTCGGGAATACTGCACCAACTTTGACATATAAAATATGTCAAAATCGGACCATCAGGGAGGTTAAGAAACCTCCATTAGGATTCTCTCGATGACTTCTTCTGCTTCTCCCTGTTGTAAATTCTTTGCGTGCAATGGCCTTCTCTCTAAACTCGGTTTCTCACCCACAGCCACACTTTACTTCCATCCTCCCCTCTGCTGTCCCGCCCGCCCCACCCTCCCTGGCCCTATCCTAATTATATAGGCTTTTCTCAGCTTCTTCACTTCTCTCTTGGTTTAACCTTATCATGCCCAAGTTCTTGGTCTATCATCATGCAGTGTCTGCTATATGGTAATTATCTCCACACTCTCCCTGCTCCCTTTTTTGTCACTTGCCTTAGTCCCTTAAAATTGTAAGCTCATGGGATGTCTGGCTGAGAACTTGTACAAAGTGCTGTATTAGGACAATTGTCCTACGGGCAGGGCCGTCTATTCCTTTTCTTTTATTATTATCTCACCTGTTAGTTCTTCCCCATTGTAAAGCGCTACGGAATCTGTTGCTGCTGTATAAATACTTGCAACTGTAACTTCTTAAAAAAAACAAATTTATTAAATCTGCATTAAAAAAATTGAGTTTATTCATTTAAGCCATTTCAGCCTCTGAGAGCCTTTTTCAAGGGTTTGAAATGTTGTTTTTAAATGTATATTTAATTTTTTTTTTTATAAAGTTCTGGAGTGCATCCCAATGTAGTATGCATGAAATGGATTAGTGATGAGGCATTACGTTTATTCTATTGCGTACGGAGTGCTCAACCTTTGCTGGTCGTTCTGTATAATATATATTTATATAATATTATTTATTTTTACTAAAACTCCATAAAGTTCAGATATTTCTGCTTTTCAGACCTTTCTTACTTTTGAAGACCTATCAGTTCAGTGCTCCCGGAATATAAAGCTTCGCAACTGAAATGCTGTAACATTAATATACAACAAACGAGATGGATAGGTCATGGTAAACCTGTGCACACTTTATGAACCGCACATAGGTATGAGAGATACATAAATATGAGATATAGATTTAATGGCACTAGATGGAATAGACCTATCCATTTATAGTGACGAATGATTCATCTCCGGAGAATTCATTGACGGCTGCAGCCATAAGTGGAGCAGTGAAGCGGGGACCACAGATCATGAATACATGTCCTGTGGTCCGTAGAGAAATACATTATGCAGATTTTTTTTTATTATTTGTACATGAGTGTGTTTATATACTGTATATATTTGTGCCTGCAGAAATGTTCATATAGTGACTGGTGAGATGAGTGCAAAACTCCCTCTTGCTTAAATATGTGATGAGAAAATATAAAATGTGATATTTATATGTATGTGTGATTATTTATATATATATATAATCACACATACATATAAATATCACATTTTATATTTTCTCATCACATATTTAAGCAAGAGGGAGTTTTGCACTCATCTCACCAGTCACTATATGAACATTTCTGCAGGCACAAATATATACAGTATATAAACACACTCATGTACAAATAATAAAAAAAATCTGCATAATGTTTTTCTCTACGGACCACCATATATATATATAATACAAACACTACAATAGATTGTGGGTTAAAACAAAATTATATTGTAGAAATTCAATATTGTGCTTTATGAGATTTCTAAAAGCCCTCAGAGGTTTTATTTTCCTATAATGCACAGCTCATCATTGTGTATAGACAAATGGTACAATGTAACATACACAATGAGATTGATTTAATCCTATTGGCTGACTTTTTGGTAAAAAAAATACCGGCTGATATATATATATATTTTTTTTAAATCTACTGATTCGGTTGAAAAAATTTCAGCCTGCAGCGAATTTCGAAGAATGTCCTGGTTTAGTAAAAAGCCCAAAAATAACAGTGTAAATACGTGTGCCGGATTAGAGGTGTGCGTTTCGCAATGAATCGCAATTCGTCCAAAATTCCGTTAAAACGATTGGATTCAGCACCACAGGCCAATTAACAGCGAAATACAGTGCACTTCGGCGATTTTTACATAGGAATCAGTAATTTCAGTGGTTCTCTATGGGGCAACTTCGCTGCCACCGAAGTGACGTACTGCACTGTATTTCCCGGTCTGTGGTGCTGAATCCAATAAATTCAGCACCATAGGCCAATTGACAGTGGAGTATAATGCAGTTTGACACACTTTGGCGATTTGTACATAGAGAACAAATGAATGAATGATTCCTATGGGATAATTTCGCTGCTGCCAAAGTGCGGTGAAAAAGTCTCGGGGTGAATGTCGGAGACCCTGAGATCCTGAACATTCACCCAAAATCTCAGGGTCTCTGGGTGTTATATTCAGGGTCTCTGGGTGTATGTTCAGGGTCTCTGGGTCAATATAAACATTCACCCTGAGCTTCTAAACTTTCACCTTGAGACCCTGTGATTCTGAACATTCACACAGAATCTCAGGGTGAACGTTCAAAATATCAGAGTCTCTCGGTGAATGTTTAAAATGTGAACGAATTCTGTTTCGGACTAAACTTATTTTCGTCAATTTTTTTGGCATACACACCTCTAGCACGGATGCTTTTCTCATGTCTCACTGTCTTGCTGTAAATCACAAATTTGCACATTTTAAAATGAAACCCGGAAATCTGCTTTGTAATGTGAAATCTTGCAAACTTTATTGTAAGACCCGCAAATGTGTGGCTTACTATAAATTCTGGACATGCGCGTCTTTTTACTGTCAATCCCTTGCATGAGTCATGAGTCCTGTAACTGCGTGTTTTACTGTACAGTCCGGATTTTTTATCGTATGTCCCGGATACATTTTTACTGTAACAGTAGAGATATTACAATATGATCTTGCGGGTTGTGAATAGAACACTGGAATTTTGAAGTAGGGAGTTGTAAAATCATATTAAAGTAGGCAGGTGCGCATTGGTAATATAACTGTCAAATATGTATGGACTTGCACGTTATTGATCATAAAAAAAATTATTTACAGACTTGCGAGTTACGCCTAGTGATGAGCCGAACACCCCCGTGTTCGGTTCGACTTCGAACTCGAACAATTTCAAAAGTTCGAGTTCGAACTCGAACACGAGCCAAACTCAATGCAAGTCAATGGGACTCGAAAGTTCGATTTTTAGGTGTATGGGGGTCCGGGTAGTGCCCTGGGGGACAGGAAACAAGGACAAAAAGTTAAAAAAACAAAAACGTTTTTAAAGGAACAGTGACATTTCCATGTAATAAAGGTTAAGAATAAAAAACAAAAATTCCTTCAAATATCGTGCCTAGGAAGTCCCCATAACCTGCCTGTGATTTGTAGGATGTATAGAAACATTTAAAAACAAAAAATGACATTTCAAATGACGGTAAATGGTTTTCCTTTAATCTATTCATAAACAACTGCTTGGGGCGGCAGCCTGTATGAAAAGAGGAGACATTTTAGGAAACGCAGAACAAGTTTAGTGATTTTTTTGGCTAAATTATGGTGAAACATATGCAGGCTTTGGATGAAAGTAACAATAGGTGCTTTAAAATTGGGTCTTTAGTGTCGGCAACACTGTAACCCCTCTGTGGTATTGTGGAAGAGTGCAGGGTTGGACCCTGCGGTCCAATATTAAAATATGAATCTGGTATAGGTGTCAGTGGCAGTGCACCCAAATATTAGGCGTTTGGTGCCAGCTAGTGCCTTCACAACGTAACCCCTCTGAGGTATTGTGGAAGAGTGCAGGGGTGGAGGTTTTGGTAATGCAGAAGAGATCCCTGATCTATTCAGTTACGTCAGCATCAGGGGATTGATAGCTGCTGATCCAGGACTGATTCATTTTTATAAATGTCAGCCGGTCTACAGAGTCGGTGGACAGACACACTCTTTTGTCTGTGATGCAACATCCAGCGGCATTGAACGTCCCTTCAGAAAGCACGCTGGATAAAGGGCAACCTAGTAGCTGCATAGCATATTGGCTAAGTTCTGGCCAGTGATCCAATCTCAACACCCAGTAAGCCAGTGGATCATCTGCTGGAAAGGTATCCAGGTCTGCCCTTGCCCCTAGGTAGTCCTGCACTATATGGTGAAGACACTGACAATGGGTGCCTACGTTTGACGTCCCTGGGCGTTGTGGACTAAAAAAATTAAAAAGGCATCAGTCAAGCGGCACCGGCCTTCACTGCTCTTCCTCTGATCATCCACAGCCTCAGAAGCACCGGTGTCATCACAGGATGAGCTCTGCAACTTTATCCTTGTATCGTGGATCAAGAAGGCTTGCCAACCAGTAATGATCCCTCTCCTTGACAGCATGAATCCTGGGGTCCTTTACCAGGCTTTGCAATATAAGGGAGCCCATGCAGCATAGGTTGGAGGTGGCATTAGCTTCCGAGTCTTCCTGGTCAATGAGAATGACCCCATCATGCACTTCCTCCTCCCAGCCAAGTACTAGTCCATGGGTTTCTGGGCACACAAATCCCTCCCTTGAGGAATCCCCACCTTCAATGCCCCCACTACTTAAATATTCCTCCTCCTCCTCTTCCTCCTGTCTGATCTGCGTACCCGCAGGAATGCTGTCTGCATAAAGACTGGGGCCTTGAGAGCCAGGGAAGGCCTCCTCTTCCACCTGCTGCTCTGCCTCTAGTGCCATATCTATAATTCCCCG
The DNA here is from genome assembly GCA_009667805.1 of Leptobrachium leishanense. Taxonomy (NCBI): domain Eukaryota; kingdom Metazoa; phylum Chordata; class Amphibia; order Anura; family Megophryidae; genus Leptobrachium; species Leptobrachium leishanense. The sequence goes on along the minus strand of CM019069.1, from coordinate 57,981,217 downwards.
CAGAGTGCACTCCAGCAGGAACACTAACGGAATTGTCACTGATGCAGGCACTGTCCCTGCTCACCATCCTTGTTGCCTTCTCAAATGGTGACAGTACAGTGCATGCATCCTTGATCATAGCCACTGAAGGGGGGAAACAAGTTGACCTGAACCTGTCCTTGTGCCATACTCACACAGGTACTCATTGATGGCCCTCTGCTGCTTGTGCAGACACTGCAGCATTGCAAATGTCGAGTTCCACCTGGTGGGGATGTCACAGATCAGACAGTTTGTGGGAAGGTGGAATTCTCTTTGAATTTCTGCCAGGTGAACACTTGCTGGGAATGACCATCTGAAGTGGCTGCAGACTTTTCTGGCCTGGCTGAGAAGCTCTGCCAGCCCTGGATACCTGGTTAGGAATCGCTGTACCACCAGATTTAGGACGTGTGCTAGTCATGGTACATGCGTCAACTTACCCAGGCATAGGGCGGAGAGAAGGTTGCTGCCATTATCACAGATGACCATTCCCAGCTGAAGCTGGCGTGGTGTTAACCATCTCTGCACCTGCCCCTGTAGGGCTGACAGAAATGCTGGCCCGGTGTGGCTCCTGTCCCGATAAACAAACCAGCTCAAGCACAGTATGGCATCTTTTTGCTTGAGCTATTGCATAGCCCTTGTCACGCGTCGGTTTAACTGCCACTTCGCCAGAGACAGAGAAAGAGGAGGAGGAGGAGGAATAGGTGGTGGAGGAGACAGACCTTATACAAGCAGCTTTCTGGAGGCGTGGTGGATGAACAAGCTCCAGCACAGAGCCCCGTCCTGGATCTCTCCCAGCTGCAATCAGAGTTACCCAGTGTGCCATGAAGGAAATGTTACGGCCCTGTCCATGCTTGCTGGACCATGTGTCTAAAGTCATGTGCACCTTGCTGCTGATTGCCTTTCCCAATGACTCCATAACATTGTCTTCCACGTGCTGGTATAGTGCTGGAATTGCCTTCCGTGAAAATAAATGGCATTTTGGAACCTGCCACTGTGGTACAGCACATTCGGCAAATTCACGGAAGGAAGTAGAGTCCACCAGCTGGAAAGGCAGCCGCTGTAATGAAAGTAATTTTGCTAAGCTGGCATGTAGATGCTGTGCTTGGGGATGGTTGGGACTATATTTTTTTTTACGCTGTAGCAGCTGGGGCAACGTAATCTGACTGCGTAAATCTTCAGCTGATGGGATGCTATGACATTCTGAGGAAGGACCTGGTACACCGATTACTGTAGCATCATCCCTGTCAGTGGAGGTTGTAGGCAATGAGATGGCAGGACATATAGCGGGGGTAGAGACAGATGAGGAGGAGGAGGACCTATGCAAAGTGTTGTGCCAACGGGATGCGTGGCAGGTGGTCATATGTCGCCTCAAGCACGTGGTTCCCAAGCGTGGGATGTCTTTCCCACGCTTGATCCTCATCAGACATAGATTACAAATGGCAACGGTGCGGTCTGCTGCACATTTCTTAAAGAACTCCCAGACAGCAGACTTCCTGTACATGTGCTTTGAGACAACAGCGCTCTGCACCTGAGCAGCTGTGACTCCTGATGCCTTGGACTGGCTACGGTTGGTCATAGAGGACGTTCTGCCTCGTTCTTGTTGTGCCTCCTCCCTTGACTCCTCTGTTCGATCAGGCACCCAGGTGGAGTCAGTGACCTAATCATCATCATCATCACCCCCTATCTCCTCATCACTGGAGCCAACTTGGCAATATGCTGCAGCTGCTGGGGCAACATGAGTGCCAGTTATTTGTGTGTCACTGGCTTCCCCTTCCTCTAGGTTGATTATACTCCCTTCCTCAACCTCAAAGTTTGAATCAGAGCACTGTAGTTGCTGCACATCCTCAAGCAGCATGCCACTGTCATTGTAGTCAAACAATTCAGCTGACTCCTCCGTGTGTGATAGTGAGGCTACGGCAGGAGTAGCTGTGGACATGGAGGCTGCATTAGAAGCTTTGGCAGCTGAGGTGGACTGTAAACTACTACAAGCCTGGCTGGCAGACGACTCGGAGGATGAGGTTGGCCTGGTTAGCCAATCCACCAAATCCTCTGTATGTTGCTGCTGCTTAAGACAGCCAGCAGCAGTTAGAAAGGACAAGCGTGCCCCTGCAGAGGATGCACAACGTCCACGACGACCAGGGCACAGCCTCCCGACACAGAGGCTGCTTGCCCTCTTATCTGTGTCTGGGAGCATCTGCCTGTCCTTTTTGGTCCTTTTTGGTCTTTCTGACATGGTGAGTGATATATAGATTAAAGATATGCAGAACTCTGATTCAACTGTGTTATCTAGATTGAAGATTTCCAGAACTCTGGCGTAACTCAGTGAGACACCCTGATAGCTGGCAGCCAGTGACCAGACACAGATTAAAATTCCCAGAAACCACCTATAAATCAGTGAGACCCCCTGATTATTATTATTATTATTATTATTTATTTATAAAGCGCCAGCATATTCCGCAGCGCTGTACAATAAGCACAGTATAGACAGGGTTACAATACATTGAACAACATTTGACAAACAGTACAGGAGGAGATGAGGGCCCTATTCCCGTAGGAACTCACAATCTGGGAGGGTTGGGGTTGGAAACAGGAGGAGAGGACTGTAAGGTGAGAGTGATTGATGGTTGCGTCAGTGAGTTGGGTGGTAGGCTTCCCTAAATAGGAATGTTTTCAGGGAGCGTTTGAAGGAAGAGAAGTTAGGGGAAAGTCTGACAGTACGAGGGAGAGCGTTCCAGAGAGTGGGGGCTGCGCGTGAGAAATCCTGCAGTCTATCATGGGAAGAGGTGATGCGGGGAGAAGCTAGGCGCAGGTCACTGTTTGACCTTAGGGAGCGGGCTGGGGTGTATTTGGTGATTAGTGAGGACAGGTAGTGGGGAGCTGAGTTAGTGAGGCTTTTGTAGGTAAGGATAAGGATTTTGAACTTAATTCTGCAGTGGATGGGGAGCCAGTGAAGGGACTCGCAGAGGGGAGCGGCAGAGACAGAGCGGCGGGTGAGGTGAATTAGCCTGGCGGAGGCGTTCAGGATGGATTGTAGGGGGGAGAGGTGGGACAGAGGGAGGCCAGATAAGAGATTATTGCAATAGTCGAGTCGGGAGATTACCAGGGCGTGTATGAGTTGTTTTGTGGCGACAGCGGTAAGAAATGGCCGAATTCTGTAAATATTACGCAGTTGGTATCGGCAGGAGGAGGAAAGAGACTTGATGTGGGGGATGAAGGAAAGAGCAGAGTCAAGTGTAACTCCAAGACAGCGAACTTGGTTTGATGGGGAGATGGTGATACCCTCCACCGTGATCGAGAAGTCAGGAGGTGGGGCAGCATTAGAGGGAGGAATAAGTAGGAGCTCAGTCTTTGACATGTTGATCTTTAGGTGGTGGGAGGCCATCCAGGAGGAGATGCCAGATAAACAGTCACTGACTTTGGAAAGGACAGGGGGAGAGAGATCAGGGGTAGAGAGGTAGATCTGAGTGTCATCAGCGTAGAGGTGGTAATTAAAGCCAAAGCTGTTGATGATTTTGCCCAGGGAGGAGGTGTAGATGGAAAAGAGCAGAGGACCAAGGACAGAGCCTTGAGGTACACCAACAGATAGAGGCAATGAAGAGGAGGAGTTACCAGCAAAGGACACACAGAAGGACCTGTTGGATAAATAGGAGTCAATCCAAGCAAGTGCAGTGTCACCGAGACCCAGAGAGTTGAGGGTCTGTAGAAGGAGGGGGTGGTCAACAGTGTCAAAAGCAGCCGAGAGGTCAAGCAGGATGAGAATAGAATAGTGGCCGTGTTTTTTAGCAGTGACCTGATGGGTGGCAGTGACAAGACACAGGTTATAATTCCCAGATATCTGCTACAGGTCTGTGAGACCCCCTGATGGGTGGCAGTCACAACACAAATTACAATTCCCAGGAACCTCCTATAAATCAGTGAGACCCCCGATGGGTGGCAGTGACAAGACACAGATTGCAATTCCCAGATATCGTGTAGAAGTGAGACCCCCCCAAATAGCTGCTGGCAGTGAGAACACACAGATTACAACAATTCCCAGATATCTTGTAGAAGTGAGACCCCCCCCCCAATAGCTGCTGGCACTGAGAAGACACAATAACAGAACAATCTCCTAAGAAAACACATGCTGGGGGCTGTGTGAAGCCTTATATAGTGTGCTGCGGGACTTTGCTCTGTGAGCCCATGATTGGGCAAAATTTGCCCAATCAGGACTCTGAGCCGTGATTGGCATAGTTTTGCACCTGTCTTGCACCTGACCTGTGGTCAGGTCAAAGGCTGTAGCCAATTACAAGCTTCAGGCCAGTGGAAAAGTGCATTGTGGTCCATTGTGGTCCATTGTGGTGCATTGTGGGTTAACTTGAACCAAACACGCAGAAATGTTCGGAGTTCGGCGAACGGCCGATTGTTCGATGCGAACTCCGAACAGATCGAACCGAACAGCTCATCCCTAATGCCTAACAGTGTAAATGTTAATCTAAGAATTTGCGAGAATTACGTTTGCGGAGGTTGCACATTATCTTAATTAGGATCTGCCTTTGCAGTAAAATATTGGACCTTCCAAAGAAATCAACATGGGGTTTATATCAACTTGGGTTATTAAAGTCTTTTTATAGGCTTTGTGGAACAGCCTGGCTTCCCAAACTTTAATGCCGCTTCTGTTTTCTCATCATGCACATCTCATAATATATATATCTACAAAATTCTATTTTGAGGAGATAACATTTTGTATGCATCAATAACTTTTATCTTCTCCTCTCTTGATAGCATTTTTTTGTTATTTTGCAAGCGGTTTGTGCATTGATAGGGAAGGAGGAGTTCCTCTCCTATGGCTGGCAGAAAAACAATACCTCCTTTCAATTTCTCAGCAACCACAGTGATTTAAATACCAGAATCTACCAAATCAAAACAGCATCACAGTCAACAAATTTTAATAGCATGAACCATAGATCTGCAGCCATCGCCACTCTGAAGCATTCCCACTGGTAAATTCACAATATGGCATATATTACAATTCAATATAAATTAAAATAACCTCAAAACTCATCCTAAACAGAAATTAATTCTTTAGATGTGTGCGAGGTATTCAATTGTAATCTCATTTGAAAATGCGATTGGGTCTTTATTCTTGAATCTCTCCCTCCTCCCACTGAAATAATCTGTCTTTCTAAAGCATTGCATCACTGAATGAACAATCCATTATCTTTTTATTGGCTTCGACACTAATGGAAGCTTCCATGACAGTCGTGTTTTACAAGCTGAATACTTTAATTAGTCCGGTTGCTGATCAGTTGTTGGAATATCGATTGTGACATATTTCAAAGTGCCCGAAAAGCACCCCCCCGCGCTTGTATTTAAAGTTGGTAAATTCACAAATCCTCGCAATAATTTGTGTTGTCTATATTTATATTATTGAGTCCTGTTCACCTGCCATGAATTTAAAAATGTGCCCTTGATTTCAACAACTTCTTGCCACCTTTTGTATAAATATGTTTTAAAGTATCATTGTATACCCAAGAATTTAGTTTTCTTCGATCAGACTGAAGCTGCCCAGGAGACGTCTTCATTACAGTGTCACAATCACACTGTTGCTTGATGTGTGTTCATGCTAAAGCAATAGATGATGTCTCACATATTCCACATTTCTTGAAGACAATTCATGTCATGTTTTTGATTCCATAACTCAATATGATCAATTTTTTCCTCACATGTACAAATGTCCATATAGATTTCAGCTAGGAGAACTGCTTTTCAAATTTAGAATTAGCCTACAATGTGGTAAATATACTGTATATGGGTGCATATGTGTGTATATGTATGTGTGTATTATATGTATATATATATATATATATATGTGTATGTATGTATGTAAGTTATCTATTGAAAAGTAAATAGGAGGTACAAAAAATATAAGGTTAGGGAAAAGTATATGACAGCTGGAAAAAGTCTTTGTAAATCCCAAACAAACCCTGCTACAAAACATATTAACCTCCCTGGCATTACGATTCTGACATATTTTATATGTCCGAATCGCAAAATTTTATTTGGCACCCTAGCGGTTTTAGCGTGTGGCCCGGGGTTAATTTCATTGCTGAAAGCGGTAACCCTGAGCCACACTCGGGGCTGGATACATTACCTGTCCCTGTGCTCCCTCACTGTCACCTCCGGACGATCGCGATGTTCTGGTTCCCTTCTCGTGAGAAGGGAAGTCGGACGCTGCAATTGCGGAGGTCCGCAATGGAGCGCAGGTACAGGTATGTATGCAGCCAGAGTGTGGCTCGGGGTTACTGCTTTTGGCAATGAAAGTTAACCCTGAGCCACACTCAGGAAAACTGCCAGGGAGGTTAATGTTGTGACGTCAAACTTTGAACTTGGGGTACATGGGACTAGAAATGTATTTGGGAGGTGCAGTCCTCATGTTCTATATTTTCCTGCCCTCTCTTTTATTTAAGTCACCCTGTGCCTGTAAGGTGCAGGGTGTTTGTGCAATCTGTGTTTTGCATGAATGTTATTGTCAATCTGTCTATCATTATGGTCCATGTGTATCTGTGATATCTGCTGTATGAGTTGTTTCGTTAATCTTTGTCAGGCAAACACTGCCCCATTATCTGCTGTTTTAGACTATAATCTTGTTTACCATTCACAGCTGTCATTGTCCTGTCTTGTCCAGGAATGTTGAGCAAATGTTTATCCCTTCATCTGTTTTAGTCTAATTATGTCCCAAATGCTGTGAAGCAGAAGGAGCAGTAACCTCTAAAACCCTCATAACATTTTCTAGGGTAGGTTTTGTATATGTAAATGACCCATGTTTGACCGCATAAATATCTGTGCCCATCCCCAATAAAACCAGTTCCATTTCGACCCTGAAAACCTCCAGATCTACAACCTCATCTTTTTTCTGGGGTATGCTAACAAGGCTCTTTACGTATCCCGTTCTTTAAGCTGTGTCTAAGGAATGGAGGGAAGGCATGAGAGTCTGCTGTGGGGAGCATGGGGTCTGGCATGGAAGTGGCATTGAGAGATGTGACCCGGTTGAGGTACTGAGATCTGTTAAAAATGTTATCTTGGATTTGTACTGATCCATACAAAGAGCATTAAAAACTGTATTTTAATACATACTACTATACAACTTTATATATTAATTTTCTTTAACAGTTTGCAATCCAGAAACCTATTTGAGCATCGTGAATAACCCAACCCAATATAAGACAGAATATACACACGTATTTATATATTCTACTCCTGCTCCTTTATATTGATATCCGGAAAAGAAAAGAACAGATTAATATCAATTCACACCATCTTGTGATTGTAATAGGGAAAATATGCACATTAAACAGCCAGCCATTCGAAATGAAAACTGGATACTCTCTTAGGCCCTGAGGCGGCTCGACATATTGAAATTTATCTTTGAAAGAACGATCTCAGCTGGTTAAGGCAACTGGCATTGGTCATGTTTTTTTGGAGTACATGCTGTAGGCTCTTCTTCCAGATGGAAAGATATATTTCTGGCATGTGAGAAAACTTCACATTTATGTGCTTGCAACTGGTTATCTTTTTCCACACATTTTTAACGCTGGACTTCAGCATGATCATAGGCATCATCAATTATGGCCTTTTTAGCAAAATTTGAGTTAAAGTGATGTTTTAATTTCCTGAATTTATTGTTAGACCTGTAGGATTGTGTCCTTTTTCCAACATTCATTGTCTCAAAGTTGATCCCACATCTCCTTGCTGGAAAATAATCCATGTGACTGAAGTATTGTAGTTTCTATATACTCAAACTCTGCATTGAATGCTTTGTAATAAAAAGGATTAAACCTGGGCGTTTAGCCTACGGCATATGATGACGTTTCTAGCCCATGACAGTATTCAAGAGCTGTTAATGAAGGTAATGGTAGCTTGCCTGTATGAGATGCCAGCAACATCCTTATCCATTTTGTTGATGTTTCGCTTTAGGATCGATTGGACATTGGACCATCAGTGAGAGCTAGCCTGGAAAATTCTCCATTAGCAGAACAGAATGGTGTGCCAGAAAGGAAAAAAGGTATGAAAATCCCATTTCTCACCCGTAACAGTTCACATGTAACGCAATGTGGGTATATGAGTATTTTGTGTATTTAGCCGTTTATTTCATCTTCTGTAAAATGTGCCGTAGCCCATCACAAAGTGTTCTAGGTTTTTAATATCTCTAAGCCAAAATAAATTGTAGTTCTCCATTTTCTATCTGATGTGGGTTCTTAAAAATATTTCCCCTCCTAATTAAGAGTCATTTTGCACTTTAAACACCAGCTCACACTCAAATTTGAAAGAAAAGTTCATATCCTAAATTCCAATCCGTATTTGTCGATCATTATGGTAGTACTAGTAAATATTAAATGTATCATTTAAAAAAAAAATATTGAAAATTTAACAAAAATCGCAGAGCGTGGGGAGAAGAACTCTGACATATCTACAAAAATAAAGGTGGAACTGCCGAGTGCTTCAAATCAACTTGAATGTTTTCCAACAAGTGAAAATCAAATGTATCCGTTGCCCTGCTTTTCTCGACAAGGTCTCTATTTTTGATTGGAAATGGACAAGAAGATGCATGATTTTTGTATTTTGATAACTTGTGTTTTGTTTGATATTTTCAAGTTTATGAAAACTAAACCTGCATATTAAACAAAGCGATGTAGCCATTACTTCCAATCTGCACCACTTAACACTAAATACACATAATTATATCTATCAAAAGCCCATATTATAATCGGGGCTTTAAATGAAGATGTAGATATACAGATATATTTCAGGATCTTGAATTATTAAAAAAAAAGGCATTAAATGAAAAAATTCAACTTTTCAGATCAGCAATGGAGCTTTTCATCAGGACAACTATCCATTTCTCCCTCCATCCCTCCCTCCTCACCATCCCCTCCCTCCCTTCCTCCTCCCCATCCCCTCCCTTCTTGCTACCCATCCCCTCCCTTCTTGCTCCCCATCCCCTCCCTCCCTGTTCCCCATCCCCTCCCTCCCTGTTCCCCATCCCCTCCCTCCTCCCCATCCCCTGAAATGTCCTTTGTTTATACAATATTAAAGCATATACCCTGTATTAAGAAGAAATTGTTGTGCGTGCTATCCTTGTTCATAATTATATAATAATCATTGACCATAGCTTAATTTGATCTTTTATTTTCATGATGGAGAGAACACGTTAATAGGAAGACGGCTATCTTGGGGTTTAGTGCATATATATATATATATATATATATATATATCACGAGTATAGCAGTCTGTAGTGATACCTTTTTTATTGGACTAACGTTGCATTTAAAGTACAAGCTTTCGAGAGGATTCCTCTCTTCGTCAGGTATAGAAGCTTACTGATCAGAATAGTAGAATTAAACATTGGGACATTCATAGGGTGCACAGTTGGGGGTGTTAGATGTTGTACATCGCCAAATGGCATGGTCAGAGGGGGGGGGAAACAAAATGCAAACAGAGCATTTAATTGTCTCAGGCACATAAGACAACAGTGATGAAACCATGTCCACTTCAAAGGGAATGTGAAAGACAAAACGAAAAAAAATAAAAACACAAAACAGTGAGTATGGGGAAGACACAGAAAAATAGGAAAAAACCAAGCCCCAACCAGGATTATGAATATTATGTGACGTTATTCTAGTGGGTTAAAGAGCCCGGATCTGCATTAAGTCCTTGTTTTATACTGTTGAAATATGTGATCATTTTCATTTCATATGTTTTGCGTTCCCGTTGGTCTTTAAAATGGGGATTTTAATTCTGAGGTTTTGGATGGAGTGGCCTGTTACATTGAAGTGATGTCCCACTGGGGTACAATATGTATTTTTCTGGTGGTTCCTGATGGAGTGTCTGTGCTGGTTCATCCTGAGATTTAGTTTAAGACTGGTTTCCCCAATATACCAGCCCTTATCACACGCCATGCACTGGATCATATATACCACATTTGCCGACATGCAAAGGTATGAGCTCTTGATGTTGTGAGTAGCGTTGTTGTGCCGCGCAGTGCTGATGTCACATATATGTTGGCACAGTTTGCAGCAGGGTTTGTTACAGCGTTTGGTCCCATTCTGTATGTTGTCCTGTTCCTGACCAAGTTTGCTGCGGACCAGTTTTTGCCTCAGGTTTGGGGGTTGCTTGAATGCCAGTAAGGGGGGCTGTGGGAATATTTCTTTGAGCGCAGGGTCCTCTGTGAGTCTGTGACCAGTGGCTGCAGATATTTGATGATTTTGCGAATTCCCTCTAGAGTTGGGTTGTATATGTATATTTATATTATATGCAATGGAGCCCTTTGCAGATGTATGAGGTAACAGTTCAAATAGTCTAAAACTGTGGATGGTGGAGGAAGAATTTTAGAAGACATTGCTGCATGTGTTTTGTATTTCTCTCTGTATTTAAGCTATCCAAAACTAGCAATTGAGAAATCTCACATCAGGACAGTCTGAGACTGCATTTACTCAGCAGGTTGCTTTAAATACACAGTTTTGAATGTGAAACGGTCCATGAATGCAGGTATGGTAAAAAATAAAAAGGTGTGCTGAGAATGCAGTTAGATTACTTCTTGTTCTGTTACAAATTGATAAAATGTTGTTGTTGAGAAAGGATTTTATCATTAAGGATACATTGAGATTTCTCTCGTTTTCAAGTATGTCCTGGGCGGCGAGTATGTACCATTAGGTGTCTTGCCCAAGGACAATTACTGGAGGGGTGTTCTTGTCCACAATGCTGACCACAAAAGACACCCTCTGACCTTCAGTGATCATTTGAGAGAACCAAAGGATCTCTGGAAGTCTTACAACTTTACTGGACAGGAGAGAATACTGAAATATATCCTTAATGAAATCGCTCTGCTTTTTAACAAGAATGGTTGGAAGAAAGGTCACACACCAACCCAGATATGACCCTGCCACACCATGTTTTTCTAATCTACTGGCCAGAGGAATGATTGGATTCATGGAGAGAGATGATGTGTCTAATGGCAGGAAAGGCCACATAGTAAAGGAGATCTCATTGGTGCTGGTGGATAGCTCCTATTGTGATATCTGTGTGTTTCAGAAACCTATACTGCAGATTATTTGGTTGTTACATTTCTATATATTTCTAGTGTTTGCAGTGCACTTTAAATTTACAGTAGAAATAAGTGCAGTGTTGCAAAGGTCCTGGAGATGGAAGTGTGGAGACATAAAGCAAGAAGAAGAGAGACTTAAATCATGAGCAGAGTGATACTGATGGTTGTAAGAGTATTTTAAGAAGTGAATATCGATAGACTGTGCAGTGTTGGTGAGGGCTCGGTAGGTCAATGCTTTGATTATACTTAGGTTCACAGTCATCTCCAGAAAATAATTCAAAGTCTCTTGCTCATGGGAGTTTAATCATTAGCCTCATGAACCACAGACCATAAAACAATGCAGGAACATGGAGAGGATCCTATACTGTGAACGTAAAAAATACCTATTATTTGAATACAAATGTTGCATGTCTATGATATTGAACATGTAGAAGTAATAACGTGTAGTTCATAACATCTATGTGTTAATATGGTACCTATGGGCAACATGAAAACAGGAAGGGGTATTTTGGTTTAGAAGTATATTATTTGTTCCAAAATGCGGTGTTTTCTCCTCCATAGTGATTTATTTATTTTTCTGCCAAACTTCCTTTCCATCCCTTTTATTCCTGGTGATAACACATAGCAGCCTACACATCTGCATTCTTTTTCGGCAGTCGTTCTCTCCACATCCCTGGCCATCGATTCCTGTGTTAAGTTGTGAAATAGACTGAAAGTTATTTGGCTTTTGTACTTTCACATCTGCATTTATCAATTCGCTTTGCTGTGTGGTTTATCTGCTTATCTTTTCCTTGCACGACATATCATCTTTCCTGAGCTGCTTGTAGTGACAAGCCTACTGATTTAAATTGTGTTCAATTTACACGCATTGCAGTGTGCTCCGGATAAATCAAACAGAACATTCTGCCGTGAAAGTGCTTTAAATTCTGTTTGCTGTTTCTTATGGAAGTATTACATGCATTAGGAACAATCTGCTCGGAGACACCATTTTTTCCCCTTTGTTCCCTATGGGTGTTCATAAAGAAGGAAATCCTCCATGTGATCAAATAATACCATGCCAAACCCCATCTGTGCCATATTTGCATTCAGAGAAGCGATAAAGGAGAGAAAGAAAAACATTCAATGTTTTTGGTTACATGGGAAACATTACTGTCAAAAAAACAAAAACACACAAACCTCTCAAACAAATATAACTTGAAATGATTAGCATTTAATGACTGTAAATCTGTAGAAGAGTATCTGGTACACTAGATGATGACTTGAAAGGGGTTGAGATGTTATACTAATCTGGATTAAAAATATTCTGCAATGTTGAGCAATCCCCATCTGTCAAAGTCTGTGCATTCAAAACCTTGTTAAGATTGTATGTATCATGTCTATAGTGTATGTATACCAGTTTATGATGGGTTTTTGGTTATTTTTTTGTCATATGTTTCAAATGTATGTTCCCATTTCTGAACTTTACGTTAGAAAATACATTGCCAATCTGCATAATGAGTCCCATTTCCTTAACATCTCATTCATTTCATGTCTCATTTCCCGTTTACAGACTATATGTTCCATGAAGGGAATCCTGAAAAAGCTGCTCCACCCCCTATACCACCCCATCCGAAGGAGCACATTATCATTGAATATTCTAAGTTTAGGTGGGTAATGTCCTTTCATTAGACATAACACCAGACCTTAATAGTTACGATGGACATATTTTACAAATATGGGTTCAAGATGCCCTGAAGTGGATAGATTATCACTACAGTCTTACAAAAGGAAGGGTACAGGTGGGCCTTTTTATGGGCCTTTTGCACTGTAAACCTACTCAGCCAGCCAAGTGATACTTTACAGGATGTATAACATTGCTATACAGAGGCATATTGATTTGCCAAAATGGAATCCTCTTTCTCCTACCTTTTTCTGTAATTCACAAGCTTTGGTGAAAGTACAAGTAAGACTGTGAAAGGTAGTTCTTAATACGTTTAACAATTGCTGTTTAAGCTGCCTTGCTACAAGAGATGTGTGTATGTTACAGGTAATGACTAGGCTTGTGCACCGATTTTTTTTTCGGTTCGATTCGGTTTGATTTTTCGGATTTTTAAACTTTTCGATTCGGCTCGTTTCGACCAATTTCGGTTTCGATTCGATTCGGTTCGGCCCGTTTTTCGGGTACATTTTTTTTTCGGAATTTCGACCATTTTTCGTATTTTCGTGTCACTGTGCTCGGTTTTTGTATCGACTTTTCGTAATTTCGGAAATTTTCGTTTTTCGGAATTGCACATTTTTCGGAATATCGACCATTTTTCATATTTTTCGTGTCATTTTGCCCGTTTTTTGTATCGATTTTTCGTTTTTCGAAAAATTTTCGTTTTTCAGAAAATTTTCCTTTTTACAAAATTTTCGTTTTTCGGAAAATTTTCGTTTTTCGGAACATCTGTTCTCCTCGTTTGACACATTTCAAGTCCATTCGAAAAATCCGAAAATATTTCGTTTCGGCTCGGAAAACATTTCGGATCTGAAAGTTTTGGATCTAAAATTTTTCGGAAATTCGGCCGCATCCGAAAACACGAATCGGGAAATTTCGTGAAAATTCCGAAACCCGAAACGCACATCCCTAGTAATGACTGAAACCTGGATAAACCCAGGATTACCTGGATAAACCTAGGATTACCCAGTGGTTTTGGGTAAAGCCCAAAATTATATCAACCACCAGGCTTTACTCGGGTAAATTGCGTTCTACCCAAATGCTGCTGGGTATTGCGTTGTTTTGAACGTTTACGGTGGAATAAAGTTGACCCCATACCTAGGATTACCAAACTATATGGCCGATCCTATCCCGAAAAATCACCTTTACCCAAGGGGAGTTGGGTAGTCCACAGATTACTAGGAAAAAGCCTGAAAATTTCCTTTTTCTAAAGCAGCTTTGCCCAATTTCGGACTTTACCCATAACATAATAACAATTTTCTAGTTTGACATAAAGCAAAGATAAAATGTGTTTATATGAGGACTTAATGGATAAAATTAGCTGTTTTCCAACACCATGTAATTCTACAGTAGGTATTTATGTTTTAAGATGATGGATTAGCTAGGTTAAATAAATGTTATGTTTTTTCACATGAAAGATTTCATTTTGTACAACTCTGCGTAGATATTTTGTACAAATTCATTTTCGTTTTGACATCCTTCTGTGTTCTTTAATTGATGTTCCTAACTACTCTACATGACTTGAGAAATGCTTGTCATGGTATAGCAATTTTGTTAAAATTGTTTCAAGGCACACAGATGTGTTAGTGTCATCCCATCTCCAAGTGATTTCTGTATAAATAAAATTATACTTAACAACTTAATTTGTAACCCTAGAAGTCTGCATGTGTCTGTAATGGCTAATGCACTCCCGGTATTAGAAGGAGAGTCTTACAAATTTGGGACCAATTTGTTACTTTGGGAGAGGTGTATGTCTGGAAAAAGATTGTAGAAGACATAAAATGTTATTGGTGTTTAATTCTACTATTACATTAATTGCAAGCTAACTACGATATGATAGGCTTCCAAGTGTTCCTCCTATTCCCCAAAGTCATACATCATTCCATATCCTACCGCATGACCAACCTCAACAAAAGCTTGTCAACCACTTGTTAAGTACATTTTAACTGAATATAAAAAATTTCCAAAGTACAAATGCCAATTCCATCTACATTGAGCATGAATCACATATTTTCCCATTTACCTGGAACTCCTCCAGCCTAGTTGAACCCTTTCCACTCACATTGCAGTAGTTGTAAAACACAGGTTGAAAGTGATGGAGACCTGTTCATTCGGGCATTAAGGACAGCCTCCCTCCTTCAAATAAAGACAATGTAAGAGCGTTTTATTATTATATATATATTCACTTTATTTTTTGAGTATGTTAGATGAAAACCTAGATCTGAGAGTTTATTCACCCCTAAGAAAAGGCTAGGTTAGCAGCTGAAACATGACAATGACCGAATGATGTGACCTTAGAGCAATTCGGAGTTCCTGGTTCCGCTCCTATTGTGGTGTGGAGGATACTTCCCTGTTTCTACTTCACATGTTTATTCATCCCTGACCGTGGAAAGGAGCAACAGTAGAACCTCGTCACCATAAAAAAAATGTCCTTTTTGATGGCACTTTGCACATGCTCAGTCTGACCCTTTAAGACTGTGTTTCCCAAACCTGTCCTCAGGACCCTCAACCAGGTCAGATTTTGCAGATCACCTTGGTGAAATGTAGACTGAATCCTGCAATCACTGAGCAGCAAATCAGATCACCTGTGCTGTGCTTCAGATATCTAGCAAATCTGGCCAGTCAGCGGGTCCTGAAGACCGGTTTGGGAAACACTACTTTAAGAAGTTAGTGATGTCACTTATTCACTCTCCTTATGGGCATGAAGCCTTGCATGTCCTTGTAAAGACGCTGGTAAAGGGCCTTATGATATCCTGTTTGAAAAGTGTTGTGTACAGTGACCTTACTTTGTTAACGAACTTAAGTAGCCTATCTAACCTCAATTTGCAGTGCAAGGAACCATGTATCCAGGATTGAAGTCCTTTTTTTCTCGTGACCGAGGGACACTCATTCGTAGGCTTGATGACAGCTTTTAGACTCTCAAGTATAACTGAGCAGCAATATTGCTTTTCCTTTGCACATAACAAAGGCATGAAATACAATTTCTTAGCAGAGCCGACTCTGCATGTGTAAGGTCATTTGGCAGCATCTGTAACTGCTCTACGTGCATAAGTGTTAGTGTAAAGCTGTATATGTTACATCTGTGTTTTGTTCTAAATGATTGCCTTAAAATGGGTACTGGGTCATGCCATTTTCATGATGATTTGCTCTGGGGCACGTGCCTGTTATTTTCTTGGTTGTAACTGTGCTAATTTTACTTGGGATTCGCTTTTCAGCTCCGGGGAGGAATCTTCCCAACAGCCTGAATCGGTTAACCTAAAGTCCTCGAGAAGCATGGATCTAGGTATGTAACACTCTCTCATTTCTGAACTAATGATGTGCTGATGTTAGGAATCTGCAGACTCGTTTCTTTGATCAATTTTTTTTCTTCTAATATTACTTGGATTTATTTGTGCAGTCATCAATAAAGTGAAGCCTTTTATAGAGTCAAGTGTGCGTACATACTTGTTTTATGGAAACTAACCGGTGCTATACTGTACATATTTAACATATCTGTATCTTTTCATAAATGTCACGGTGTATCCTACCATATACAATTTATTTTACATTCATTAATTCATGTTCTTTTCAGTCATTCATTTTGTCAAATGTTTTAGATCAGTCCAAGTCAAAAACAGGGAGCCCCACCCTCTTCCCCAATTTTAGAATGAGTGTTTAAAACCCACAGTTTTTCCTGTGCCACATCCCCCCCTTGGTACTTCTGGGATGACAGCAATTGCTGCAGGAAGACTTGGATTTTGCTGTTTTGTAGGGATGTGCAATTTGTTTCGTACAGATTCGTTTTTCCTACGAAATTTACCATTTTCGTGCTTCAGAGGGCATTCCAAATCCTAAATTTCGACCACACGAAATTTCGGATTGATTCGAAATTTTGATTCAAAATTTTCGGATCGATTCGAAATTTCGGGTCAAATTTCGAATTGATAAAATTTTTATTTTTTTTAAAAAAAATGCTTAAAAGATCCTAAAAAAAAATCTAAAAATAAAGAGACTTTTTTTACTGCAGAATATTCTAACCAACGGTTTATTAGACATTGAATTAAAACTGGAATATTTTTAACATTGAAGCCTATGGGATACAACATTTCCCACACTGTCGAATTTGATATCAACTATTGAATTTGAAATCAAATTTCGAATTGATATCAGCTATCAAATTGATTTTAATTTACAATACAAGTAATAGTCAGCAAACGACTTTATGAAACAAATTAATTTAATTTCACTGCTTAATTTGACTCGAGTACAAAATCCGTGACACAGCTTAATATTTAATAGGGATGTGCACTTCGATTAGGACCGATTCATTTTTTTCACGAATCAGGCCGATTCAGTGCTTCGGATTCGTCCGATGTTTCGAATCGGATCGGCAGCGAAATACACAGCATCCGAAAATTTTTCCGATCCGAAACAAAATAATTTCGTTATTTCGTATGAACATGAAATTTGTAAAATCGCAAGTTATTTTCGTTCCATTCATGATTTCAGTTCCATTTCGGTCATTTCGGACATCGTATTTTTCAGTTCCATTTATATTGCTGATCCTGTAATTTCGTATCATTTCGATCAAATTCGATAGTTACTTGATATCCATTTGATAGTTCATTTCAAATTCGATAGTTGATCCATTTGATAGTTCATTTCAAGTTCGATAGTTGCAGCATGTGAATCCTCACACTGCCGGGCAGTACCTCTACAGTATAATTAATGCAGCATATGATTCCGCACACTGCCGGGAAGCACCTCTACAGTATAATAATGCAGCATATGATTCCGCACACTGCCAGGCAGCACCTCTACAGTATAATAATGCAGCATATGATTCCGCACACTGCCGGGAAGCACCTCTACAGTATAATTAATGCAGCATATGAATCCTCACACTGCCGGGCAGCGCTTCTATAGTATAATTAGTGCAGCATATGAATCCTCACACGGCTCGGCAGCACCTCTACAGTAGTGATGGGTGGAACACCCCCGTGTTTGGCTCGCATTAGAACTCGAACTTTTGAAAAAGTTCGAATTCGAACGAGAGCACGATTCGAACTCAATACAAGTCTATGGGGCTCAAAAGTTCGAATTTTAAAGTGCCTTCCAAGAGTGCATATATGCAAGATATTGGCCATAAAAGGTGTATGGTGGTCCGGTACTGCCCTGGGGGTCAGGAAACAATGAAAATAAAGTAAAAAAAATACTTTTTTTTAAAAAATAAAGAAATGTGCACCGATTTGGATATCAACTAACTATCAAATTTGAAATGAACTATCAAATGGATATCTATTTGGTAGTTCATTTCAAATGTTAAAAAAAGGTGTGGGAAATGTTTTCCCCATAGGCTTCAATGTTAAAAAAGGTGTGAGAAATGTTTTACCCCATAGGCTTCAATGTTAAAGGTGTGGGAAATGTTTTACCCCATAGGCTTCAATGTTAAAAATATTCCCGTTTTAATTAAATATCTAATAAACTGTTGCTTATAATATTCTGCAGTAAAGAATCTCTTTATTTTTAGATTTTTTTTAGTATCTTTTGAGCATTTAAAAAAAAAAAATCATTTTGTTTTCTATCAATTCGAATCGATCCGAAAATTTCGAAACAAAAACGTCCCGAAACGACCCGAAACAAAATTTTTAGCGGTGCACATCTCTACGTTTTGCCAATCGGTGCATGCATAGCTAGAGCACATGCAACCAATCAAACTTTTTCAAGTGCCCAGAGAGGCATCGGCTACTCTACACAACCTGTACAAAGCCAGTCAAAACTCCAGGAGGTCTCTCCAGCATGAGCTGACAGAGCAGGAAGACCCTACAGCCCATCACGACAAATTCAATACATTTAGTAATGTGGCTGGAGTGTTAAAATGAAGGCTTTGAATGGTATTGAATCCACTTTATTAAATCTTCCCAAGAGGAAAATCTGGCACAGTAATATGGAGCATAGAAGTAAACCGATTTATATGATGTTCTATGCTCTGCTCTCTATACCTCAATGTGTGACACTCCTGATACATGGGACAGCCTTCCAGTAGAAGTGGTAGAGACCAAAACAGTAATTGAATTTAAGCAAGCATGGGATAGGCATAAGGCTATCCTAAACAAAAGATAAATCCAGGTAAAGTATCCATGTAATTGGGCAGACTAGATGGGCCGAAAGGTTCTTATCTGCCAACATTTTTCTATGTTTCCTTGCATCCTTCACATTGTGGGAGCACAAGGTGCAGACGTTACGTTCGAGTTGGTAATGATAACATTTAATATGATTTTCATAGCACTTATAGTAACCCCGCATCCAATATGGAAGAAAAACATTGCGTAACGATGATCAATTCACCAGCTCTCTTCTTTTTATTGTTGCTACCAGTTCTCAGACGAGCACATGACTCTCTTGTCCTTTTTATGGTTTTTTTTTAAACCAGGGTTACAATTCAACATATGCACAGCTCAATTTTTTTTCCCGATAACTTTCCGAGTCCAAAATGTATGGATTTCAAATTTTCTCAATTCAGATTGATCCAACAATTTTTAGCCCCTATCCCTTCTCTATGGCTCCCTTTAAACATCCCTCTTTACCTCCTCCAACCTTCTTCTTTAACACTACCCCCTCTACACACACACACACACACACACACACACACACACACACACACACACACACACACACACACATATATATATATATAAGTTAGCACACCTGTGGCCAGACTTACTCCCGCTTTCATTGGTTGCTACCTGAAGGGAGGATCAATCCCCTCAGCTAGCCATAGAGAATCCTCCAGTGGATGCAAGGCACGCCCCCGACGTGTCATAGGGGATCCCAAGCACTCAACGCCATATTGGCACCACAGCCGCCTGCCTGACGAGGCTGTGCAAGATCCAGGAAGCCCGACCAGCAGGGAGAACCCAGCGGCCGGGATCCTCGACATGATGCCCCCAAGTTACGCCGGGGACCTGCAGATCCCCCAAGCGACAGGTTAGTGCGACCTACGCCGGCCCGGGTGTCGTCCAGGTTCGCGGGTTGTACCTGGTAAGCATCCGAGGCGGGGGCGTGTGGCTACGGAACATGACAGGAGTTGTCCATAGTGGGAACAATACATAAAACCTAAAGACAACATCTGTTCAGTGTCCTTCTGTTGATAAAAATATTTTCCTGTGAACGGTAAACAAATTATCACATAAATGCCACGGCAGAGCCCTGATACTGAAACCTTTATCTTTTTGAGCTACAAATGGAGCTCTAGCTCTAATATCCAGTGGTTGGATGTGTTTGAATCAATTTTTGGTAATTACGTTTCATCAGAGAGAGCACCTTTTGTAAGGGGAAATTGGCTTTTTTTCT
The DNA here is from genome assembly GCA_009667805.1 of Leptobrachium leishanense. Classification (NCBI taxonomy): domain Eukaryota; kingdom Metazoa; phylum Chordata; class Amphibia; order Anura; family Megophryidae; genus Leptobrachium; species Leptobrachium leishanense. The sequence continues at coordinate 57,961,091 of CM019069.1, read as the reverse complement.
GAAAGAAACAACACTTTTGTTTTACACGGAAACAGAATAATTTAGTCTGTTTTTCCACGGAACACATGGAACATTTTAACAACCACACTTTACTCTTAATGATAATAAGTGTTATTTGTACAGCGGTAATTTGCAAGGCACCCATTTATAGAGGGGGTCAGGAAAAAGTGAAGTCTAATTAAGGTCTGTGTTTTTGCTATACAATAGGGGCTGTTATTATAACGAACTATCTATAAAATTAGGCAGTGACCACTAATGTTTCCTTTCTTTCAGTTGTACAAAGCCTAAAGAATCACACAATATATGGTCTAGTCATTTCTGCTGCTCTAATGTCTTGGCTTGTGTTTGAGGAAGGGGAGAGGAGTGGGTGGTTGTCCGTTTTTCTCCCACACAGTATATATGCCTCTGCAGAATGAGGACTTGTCTACTATTTATCTTTGTTAGTTTATTGGGCATCTTTCCTAGCTAGACCACTAGAGACTGCCAAGAGGTAGGACAATCTGATGCTCCGAACAATAGCTATAAACGTTAGGTGACTACTAGGGATGAGCATTCGGTTTGGGTCAGTTCGGAGTTCGATTCGAACATCGGCCGTTCGGCTGTTCGTCGAACTCCGAACATTTCCGCGTGTTCGCCCACAAAGGACCACAATGCACTTTTCCAGTGGTCTGAAGCTTGTAATTGGCTACAGCCTTGCACCTGACCACAGGTCAGGTGCAAGACAGGTGCAAGACTATGCCAATCCCGGCTCAGAGAACTGATTGGGAAAATTTTGCCCAATCGTAGGCTCACAGAGCTAAGTCTCGCAGCACACTATATAAGGCTTCCCTGCCTGCAGCCCCAGCGCGTGTATTTGCAGGAGTGAATCAGAGAGGAGAGGAGATTGTTCTGTCAGGGTGTATCAGTGAGTTGTAGGAGATTTCTGGGAATTTGAATCGGTGTTGGCACTGCCAGGCTATCAGTGAGTTCTACCACAGTTCAGCAAATTAGAATCTGTCTTTGCACAGCCTGTTATCAGTGTGTATCAGTGAGTTATACCACAGTTCAGCAAATTATAATCTCTCTTGGCACAATATTTGGGTGCACTGCCACTGACGCCTATACCAGATTCATATAATTTTAATATTTGACCGCAGGGTCCAACCCTGCACTCTTCCACAATACCACAGAGGGGTTACTTACGGTGTGAAGGCACTTGCTGCCACCAAAGGCAAAATATTTGGGTGCACTGACGCCTGTACCAGATTCATATCATTTTAATATTTGACCGCAGGGTCCAACCCTGCACTCTTCCACAATACCAAGGGGAGTTACGGTGTGACGGCACTGTTGCTGACACTAAAGGCCCAATTTTAAAGCACCTATTGTTATTTTCATCCAAAGCCTGCATAAGTTTCACCATAATTTAGCCAAAAAATCACTAAACTTGTTCCGCGTGTCCTAAAATGTCTCCTCTTTTCATATAGGCTGCCGCCCCAAGCAGTTGTTTATGAATAGATTAAAGGAAAACCATTTACCGTCATTTGAAATGTCATTTTTTTGCTTTTAAATGTTTCTATACATCCTACAAATCCGCCACTTCACGGGCAGGTTATGGGGACCTCCTAGGCATGATATTTGAAGGAATTTTTTGTTTTTATTCTTAACCTTTATTTCATGGAAAACTCACTGTTCCTTTAAAAACGTTTTTTTAAAAAACTTTTTGTCCTTGTTTCCTGTCTCCCAGGGCACTACCTGGACCCCCATACACCTTTTATAGGCAAATATCTTGCATATATGCCCTCTTGGAGGGCACTCTAAAAATCGAACGTTCGGGTCCCATTGACTTACATTGAGTTCGGATCGTGTTCGAGTTCGAACTCGAACTTTTGAAATTGTTAGAGTTCGAATGGAACCGAACACGGGGGCGTTCGGCTCATCCCGAGTGGCTACATCATGTGGTTGGAATTTTAAACCTTAGATCTGAGATAGTGTACATTAAATGAATTGGTAATTCTAAATATGTAATTGTTTAAATTCTGCGAGGCAATTTTGCAACATTTTATTTTTCCTCATTGGATGAGCACCACTCAAGTCTTCCAAGGAGTCCATTTGCCCATTATGAAACCAAGTAATAAAAATATATTCTCTGCTCTCATATGGAATATATTTATTTTTATAACTGATATCCAGCAATGATCTATAAAAATGAATTCTCCTAGACTGCCTTACAAAGAGCTCTAGTGCCACTGTACGATTTTATGGGGATACTATTCTATGGTTATAGCATTGGAAGTGTGTAATAACACTAAAAAGGGGGTTGTTTAGAAGGGTTGGATTTGGCGTGAATACCAGAGCTTTACGACCCTTTTAAAGATAATAAAGAAATTACACTCATCAAAAGTGGTAATTATAGGCCACCTGTAATTGAAGAATAAGAATAAAAGGGGGTTGTACTTTTAAATTGTGTTTCTGGGCACATCTATATTTTTGTTTACCTTTCTGAAGTATATTATGATGAACTACATTTCTGCATTCTGGTAAAAATATAATTTTTTCTATCTTTGTTTTGTTCCTTTTTGGAATGTTGATGCAATCAGAATTGACATTGGGTCTTCTCTTGGATTCTATGGAGATAGGGGTGCCAGAATCTGTTAAAGAACAGGTGTGAAGAGTTAAGAATGGTAATGGTCTGTGCCAGGGCTGTCAGACTCATGGCCCCCCTGATGTTGATGCCTAACATTCCCCAGAATTCCTTCAATACAATAGATGGCCAGGGATCCATGGGAGTTGTAGTTCAGAAACATCTGAAGGATATTGAAGGATACAGAAAATGCGGCTTTAGAGGCACCTCTGAAAATCACATGATGATAAAGTTCCCTTCTTTAAAAAAGACGCTTCAGTTCGGCTGCGACCGAAATGGACACTTGTGAAATTTAGATGTTGCCGATTTTGACACTTCAGCCAAATTGGAGCATCATTCTCAATAGCTAGGGTCGTTAAGTTTAGGTTTAAAAATTGGGGTCGGGGTTACAAAAGGGCCAGAATGTGTTGCCAAAAATTGAAGCAAAATGGAGCAGAATGTTCAGGTTCAACCTAACCCTAAAACCAGCACAAATAGTAAGCTAACCATAATTAGTAACTCTTACCCTAATTTCCAGCTCTAACTAGGTAAAAAGATGCTCCATTTCCCTTGACCACCTATTTCAGCTGAGCCTCAAATATCAGCCGGGTGTCAAATGTGGCTGCGGATTAATTGGAGCATCTTTTTCAAAGACAAGTTTTTTGCGACGTCGTTAATTGACGCGGCTTAAAACATTTGTCTTTCTCCTAGAGCAATACATTTTATGAGATTTACAAACGCCCAGTGATGACATAGACCATCATACCCTGGAATCCCTATTCTGAGCTGCAGAGTGCTTGCGAATCATGGGTTTTGGCAAGCCAAGCAGATCAGCAAATGCCAAATGATGTGTTACGAAGCAGGATTGCTGGGGCAACCAGTCGACTGTTGAAAATTTCGGCATTAAAACTATGATATGCTTGTGTTACAAGTGATATATGATGTATACCAATATACATACACCAATATACCAGAATACCAAATATACATACACGACACGTTACACAGAACAGTAGGAGAGAGGACCCTGCCAAGAGCTTACAATCTAAGCAAAGAAGGGAGACCCATTAGGTGAGGGTGAATAGTATAAGTGAAGTGGCGGTTGCAGGAGTGCTGCATGGGAAGAGGAGTAGGAAATGTACAGTGGGGAGATCATGGAGTGAACTGATAGTAATGTGTTTTCAGAGACTTCTTGAAGTACTGGAGAGATGTGGAGAGTCTAATGTTGCGTGGGAGGGAGTTCCATAGAAAAGGTGCAGCTTGGGAGAAGTCCTGAAGGCGAGAGTTGGGGTGCGGCTACGAGGAGGTGATAGCATTAGATCATTGGCCGAGCAGGGTGGGCAGGTCAGGATATACCTGCTAATGGAGGAGATGTAGGCTGGAGTGCGGTTATGGAGAGCTTTGTACGTGAGCGCCAGTATTTTGAAATGGATTCTAAAAGAAATAGGGAGCCAGTGTTGAGATTCACAGAGGGGTGAGGTGTATGAGTCTGGCACAGGCGTTCATTACAGACTGCAGAGGGAAAATCTTCATGCCAGAGAGAAGGAGTTTGCAGTAGTCATGGCGGGAAATAAGAGCTTGGACAAGCATTTTAGTAGAGTCGGGATTTAGAAAGGGACGGATGCATGCAATGTTTTTTAGGTGGAAGGAGCAAGATTTGGTTAGAGACTGAATGTGAGCAGTGAAGGATAGATTGGAGTCAAAGAGGAGCTCTAGGCAACGTGACTGAGAGGTAGAAGTAATGGTGGCACCATTCACCTGAAGGTAAATGGGCGCAGGAATAGAGGTTTCAGAGGGAGGGAAGATAAGAAGTTCAGTTTTCTGTTGCTAATTTTCTTCCAATACGGCTTTTTTTTTTTTTTTTGGAAAAATTTGATACGCATTACTGTAGAAGCCCAGAAGCCCAAATTGCTGATAGCAGAGATTTGATGAGCGTTTCCATCCAGGGCTGCTGAGTGTTCTATAGGGGCCACATCTGTTTTCCAGGTAGCTATATAAGCTATATACTGCTTTGTTTGTTAAAACAAAACAGAAAAGCAATTCTAATAGTAAAAATATATAAAATTATTTATAATATAAAAATAATACATATTCAACAGCTGGAAGTTATTTGTTCTGCTTCTATTTACCAGAACAGGTAAAACTGTTTGAAAAGCTCTGCAAACTATTCCATGTACCGTATTTTTTGCTCCGTAAGACGCACTTTTCTCCCCCCAAAAAGTGGGGGGAAAAGTGGGGCATATCCATGAGCTGCTGGGGCATATCCATGAGCTGGGGCAAATCCATATGTGAGCTGGGGCATATCCATGTGCTGGGGCATTATCCATGAGCTGGGCATTATCCATGAGCTGGGCATTATCCATGAGCTGGGCATTATCCATGAGCTGGGGCATTATCCATGAGCTGGGGCATTATCCATGAGCTGGGCAATATCCATGAGCTGGGGCATTATCCAGGAGCTGGAGCATATCCATGCGCTGGGGCAGTATATCCATGAGAGGAGCTGGGGCAGTATATCCATGAGAGGAGCTGGGGCAGTATATCCATGCGAGGAGCTGGGGCATTATCCATTATTACACTATTTGATTCAGAATATTCTTTTTTCCTGTTTTCCTCCTCTAAAAACTAGGTGCGTCTTATGGTCAGGTGCATCTTATGGAGCGAAAAATACGGTACTTTGCACCTCTTGTCTCATGAAATCTGCAATCTGGGTCTTGTGATTCACAAGGATTCCGTGACAGCTGTAATCCTTCAACAAAAAGTACATCTTCCTTTTATTAGATGAACACTCTCGTCTGCTAGGATTATGAAACAGGAAAATATTTTACTGTCAAATAAGCAATGTCACATTTTACAAAGTTGTAGCTTCAACCATATTTTTGTCTTGTTAAACTTTGGCCTTTTTGTATTTTTTTATGAAGCATCTGTCAGCAATGAAAAATAAATTATGAGCATTATGATTATGTTAAAGGCTAAACTTGAGGGAGGAAACAGGAAGTTGGAGAGTGTAGAAATAGGGGTATAAAGGGATGAACCTGCAAATCAGATCTGTGGTAGAACTCAGCTGTGACATTTGCCTTGAGGTTAAACCCGTTATCACATTAGGCGCTTCTGTGGATTTTGCATTTCTGTTGTTTGAATACCACTGATTTTATTAACATGAAAAGCCATCTCAAGTTTCATCTGGATAAAATGTGCTGAACATATGATTCTGACAACAATCCTTTTATTCCATATAACACCTTCCAGGTGCTCGTTTTCCACTATTCTTGCATGTTTTGGTCTTTTTTTTAAAAAAAAAAAATAATTATTGGGGTTATTGTGTCGATTTGTGTATTGTGATGACTATTATTAGATTTGTTTTTATTTCCACCTTTTAGATTTCTCTTTTTTTCTTTTCAATCTTTATGTTCACTCTTTTTAATTTTACACATCTGGAATCATACTTTTTTTTCACTGCTTTACATATTTTTTTTAGGCATATACGTATTTAGTATTGTACAGTAGGGATGAGCCGAACGCCCCCGTGTTCAGTTTGACTTTGAACTCGAACAATTTCAAAAGTTCGAGTTCGAACACGATCCGAACTCAATGTAAGTCAATGGGACCTGAACGTTCGATTTTTAGAGTGCCCTCCAAGAGGGCAAATATGCTAGATATTTGCCATAAAAGGTGTATGGCGGTCCGGGTAGTGCCCTGGGGGGGACAGGAAACAAGGACACAAAGTTTAAAAACAAAGGTTTTTAAAGGAACAGTGAGTTTTTCATGAAATAAAGGTTAAGAATAAAAACGAAAAAATCCTTCAAATATCGTGCCTAGGAGTTCCCCATAACCTGCCTGTGAAGTGGCGGATTTCTAGGATGTATAGAAACCTTTAAAAACAAAAAAATGACATTTCAAATGACGGTAAATGGTTTTCCTTTAAACAACTGCTTGGGGCGGCAGCCTGTATGAAAAGAGGAGACATTTTAGGACACGCAGAACAAGTTTAGTGATTTTTTTTTTTTTTTTTTTTACTAAATTATGGTGAAACTTATGCAGGCTTTGGATGAAAGTAACAATAGGTGCTTTAACCCTTTCGCTGTGGAGGACGCGCTCAGCGCATCCACCCGCAGGTGCGGGCTGACCTCCTCGATGTCAGCCCAGCACCCGGAACCGCCGCCGAAGTAATTAGGTGTCATCGCGGGGGCGCGATGACACCTAATTCAGGCGCCCCCCCGCATGTGCGGAGGAGGCGCCTGAAAGGGAGGGGGGAGGTCCTTCGGACCTCTCTCCCTCCCGATCGGCGGCATGTAGGGGGTTAACCCAGGCACCGTTTGGAAGGGCACAGCCTGCCCTTCCAAATGGTACCTGGCATTCACCCCATGGGGGCCGGATCACGAATCGGCGCCGAAAAGCGCCGATTCGCGGTCCTTTCCCGGAGCTGGCCGACATCTTGGATGTCGGCCAAGCTTCCGGGAATGCCCCCTGAGGACTGGCATCATCGTGCATAGCACGATGACGCCAGTCCTGGAGTTAACCCCTAACTGCCACCAATGGTGCGATAGGGGGTTCCAATGAACCCCCTATCTCCGATCCGTGGCAGTTATGGGGTTAATGTTAGGTATTGTTGTATTGGCCAGAGCATGGCCGTTCCAACGATACCAAACCTGACTATGAAAAAAGTTTAAAAAAATAATATTAACCCCTTAGTGACCGGGCAGTTTTACACAAATCCGTCCTTTAGTGACCGCTGCTGTTTTTACGTTTCTGCGCTGTTAGGGTTTAGGTCAAATTTTCCTCTTACTCGTTTATTCAACCCACACATATTATACACCTTTTTTCCCGCCATTAAATGGACTTTCTAGAAATACCATTATTTCCATCATATCCAATAATTTAATATAAAAAAAATATGAAATATGATGAAAAAAATGGTAAAAACACACTTTTTCGTAATTTAATCTCCTAAAGCTATAACCACCAATAAAGACCCCGGCTAAATAGTTTCCAAATTTTATCCCGAGAATAGAAATACCCAATTTTTACATGTTTTTACCTTTTAACCCTTTCACTGCTGAGCCAGTTCACCTATGTGCGCTGCGCTCATTCTGACCATTTTGTGCTAATTATTTTGAGATGTCAGCCTAGGTCCTATTTAATTAAACCCCCCCCCAGACAAAAAAAAAATTTAAAAAAAAAGATTTTATTTAAATTTTTTTATTATTATTTTTTTTATTATTATTTTTTTTAATTATTTTTTTAAACCAAACCTGGTCATGTTTGGTATCATTTGAAAGGCCATGATCAGGCCTTTCAGATGATGTCAAATATGACCATCTAGCTGCCATGGATCGGGAGATAAAGGGACCCTTAGGATCCCCTTATCTCTACATGGCAGCTAGAGGGTTAACTGGCCCACTGACATCCTCACACATATGGTGAGGTTGTCAGTGGGTGGGGGGGGACCTGGAGGCTAGGCTGATATCCAAGATGTCAGCCCCCCTCCAGGTTCGAATCACGTTTTGGCGCCAATTCGCGCTAAAACGCGATCCGGCGGCGAAATGGTTAATGCTATACACAGCTGAAAAGGGGAGACTCTCCCCTTTTCAGCGGTGCAAAAAGCATTTTGCTAGCTTCAATGGTTGGGGAGATAGAGGGCTCCGAAGGAGCCCCCCCTCCCCTCCATTGAATTACATGGGGGCACCTTCTGATGACGTCACCACGCAGCGTGGCGACGTCATCAGCCTCGCCTGCCCATGTAAATCACATGGGCGGGCTTCCTCCCTGCCAGATCGCCGTGGGATCCGACGAGGGAGGTGAGTATCGGGCGGGAGGGGGATTTGGCGCCGCTGACGTACCCTGTACGTCCGCGGGTCTAAGGGAGACCCGAGGACAGGACGTACAGGGTACATCAGGGGTCAAAAAAAAATTATAAAAAAATAAACAAGTTTTTTTTTTGGTTCGTTAATGCAGCAATATTGTTCCCATTTCAATTATAATGTGAACAATAATGCTGCACTAACGATTTTTGTATGCGGTGCGTTTGTTAAAAATCGCGTAATTTTCCCCAAAAAAAATGTAACGAGACCCCATCTCTAATTTTTTTAACAAGCGCACCCCATACAAAATATAACCGCAATTGCTCGCATGTTAAAATGTGGAAAAAAAAACACTTTACACGTTGTAAATTATTGAAAATTCATATTTTATTGCATTTTTTGTTATAATATACAGACAGGTCATGACGTATACATATAATAATGACATATTATGAATCTGCCGAGTCTGACGGAAAGAACGATATATAATATGTCTGGGTCATATACTAAAATAAGCCTTCAAAACACGTTTAAACATGATGAGCAAAATCGGTAAAAATGACCTCAGCACAGGGGCGGGAAATGCCTCAGCGGCGAAAGGGTTAAAATTGGGATGGACCCTGCGGTCAAATATTAAAATATGACTCTGGTATAGGCGTCAGTGGCAGTGCGCCCAAATATTTTACCTTTGGAAGCAGCAAGTGCCTTCACACCGTATCCCCTCTGTGGTATCGTGGAAGAGTGCAGTGGTGGATCCTGTGGTCCAATATTAAAATGATATGAATCTGGTATAGGCGTCAGTGGCAGTGCACCCAAATATTGTGACAAGACAGATTCTAATTTGCTGAACTGTGGTATAACTCACTGATACACACTGATAACAGGCTGTGCCAAGACAGATTCTAATTTGCTGAACTGTGGTAGAACTCACTGATGCACAGTGATAACAGACTGTGCCAAGACAGATTCAAATTTGCTGAACTCTGGTAGAACTCACTGATACACACTGTCCCTGATAGCTTGGCAGTGTGTGGGCGAACATGAGGCGAACACGCGGAAATGTTCGGAGTTCGAACAGCCGAACGGGAGATGTTTCAATCGAACTCCGAACAGATCCGAACTGAACGCTCATCCCTATTGTACAGCATGGCTTATTCTGATGGCATTCTATAATAAAGTTCTTATGTGAATATTTTAATCTTCTAAAATGATCAGGTTTTTATGGTTCGGTTCTTGTTTTTCGCTTCTTTTTGAAAGTACTATACACCCAAACTCCTTCAACAAATGATTTGACTCTAATCCATACTAAGACCCGCGTCGGACAAACGCAGTGATCATGTCCGTGTCGCCGAACAGTTTAATGTCCGTCGTAGCATAGAATCATGATCAATAGAGACCCACACACGAAGTACGTGCGCACTGAACAGCCCAACGCACGTGACAAACAGACGCAAGTTAGGCAAGAACATAAAACCGCTAGATGGACACCAGAGTGCACCACATCTGCCTAGCGGCCTGTGTGCGTGATAACACAACGTCAGACGCGCCGCATTTGCGGCGTGCATCATGTTGACGTACAGAAGTTTTTTTGGTCTGGCTGACTGTACCTGTCATTTAATTTTCATTAATTTTGATTCCCAGATTTCCCTTGTTTGTTCTACATCCGTCAAAAAATACCGGACCGTGTGGTGTCTACCGGATCTTCTGTCAGTACGTACGTCCATTATGCACGGACGCACAGTGTGCTCAGATTGCTTTCATCTGACATTAGCCTAAAGGGTCACTGGCTGCTCTTCTACCCACCACCCTCTGGATCCTTTAATGTTGTGTAGTCTTCATGGTATCTCTTCCCTAAAGCAACACACACTGTCTAATGTCAAAGTTCCGTTGGAAAACACGCTATGTTCTACATTGGTGGTGTCCAACATTGGCCATTCAGATGTTTCAGAACTACATCTACCATGATGCTCAGCCACTCACTAGGTCAACAGAGCATCATGAGAGATGTAGTTCCAAGACATCTGGAGCGCCAAGGTTGGACACCACTGTTCTACATTAACCAATTCCATATGTAAACGTCTATATTTAATTTACATTTCCTTTCTGTTTGTGGTTATTTGACAGGCACCCCTTCTTTCTTCTGTGGAGCTTTCATGGAGTTTTTTTTGTACCCCCAAGTTTAAATCTATTCTATTCTTTGATCTCCTTATTTTAAATTGAACATGTATTTGACAGGTTCATTGTAACTGCAATGTCTCAAGTGATGGATAGCCTTAAAATCAATGCTCCATATTGTCCCTTGATTAAATATCACACATCACACTTGCCCAGTCCCACTGCTGTCAGCATGTCATTGGAGCTGAGTGCTGGTGCGTATTTAAAAGGGAAGTACTCCAAAATCTCAACTACTGTAAATTGTTTTAGCGAAAGATGCTAAAAAATTAGGCAGTCGTTCCCTATCGTATGAGGCGAACATATGTATGGCATGACAGGTTCACGTTACTTTGCCTTCACATACGGCATATGCTCATCAGAAATGAATGATCTATATCACTCAGTGTTTTCTTTAAACATCAGTGAATATTGTTAATATAAAAGACTAAACCGTATCGGCAAGCTGTGTTAGATGGCTTCGTGACAAATCCTTTTCTTGACACATCTCTTCTGAGGTCATTCTAGCCCCTTTCAATAATCACACATCTTCTGCTCCAAACATGCTGCAGAACATGAAGGCCTATTAACCAATTTACTTTTGAAATTGCTGGGCTTATTCACGTCCAGTGTTTTCCCTGCACGTTTACCAATGAAGGACCTTAATGAATGAGATTCTTCAGAGTGGATTTTAATGACAAGTGCCTCAACTCATTGACCTTTATAAGAGTGGGTGCATTTATTTGCCCTCATGTCTATCTAACCAATTTAACGTTGCACTTATGTTGACCTTTGACATTTTTTTTTTTTTAAGAGTGGGAAAAAAAGCATGTTTTATGATTATTTTTTTTTATCTTTTCCTAAACGTTTTGTTATGTTTGCAAACTATTGGTCTATTATGCGTCACTGGGGGTCTTGCTCATTTTTTGCTGCTGTTTCTAAAAATTATAATGGCAACATAATTGGCTAAAGCAGATAATGGGCTAGTAGTAGCAGTAATTATCAAATAAGATAATAGAGCTTGTTTTTAAATACAAAACAATTAAGCAACTTCTAATGCTTCTTAATGCTATATTTTTGGAAAGTATAACGGGTGTTCTTGAAGCACCTTCTGTACGAATAACTGATACTGTCTTTATGGAGCTTCAAAAGTCTTTGGGATAGTTTCATGACTATGCTTGTGAGTGGTGGTGGCAGTTATGACAGCAACTCGGTGATACTTGGCCAGGAGTGGTAAAGCTGGGAGCTTCTCTGTGATGGTCAGGGTGCACAATGCCGAGAGCTTCTTGGTAATAATCCTCAGTGGGTGGCAGTCAGTCCTATGGTGTGCATGCTATTCCACACCTATTGATGATGAAAAAGGCTGCCCCCTTCTAATTTACCACCCTAGGCATTAGCCTTGACTGCATATGCAAGCATAAACCCTTGTACCATGCAAACTCCGCAAACAAACACTAAAATACTGAAAATTATATTCTTTACAGTGCAGGTTAGAGACATAAAGAGGTGCCTTATCTTTTTGTATAGAACCGTGAGATGGAGATGTGAAACTCCAATAAAGGTGAAACTCAGGAGAATGACTGGAGAAGTGAAAAATCCATGTCAAAATGGCCAAACCAGAAAAATTCACCCATTTATCTCACTTTCTTCCTTTCCACCTTTTTTAGTGAATACACATGTTGGTGTATGTTGGGACTGGTCACATTGCTGATCCTTATAATTAAAATCGTGAGAATCATTTTGGAGGTTAAATGGGTCAACCCATGAATGTTTATACCTGTTGTGACACGGCTCCTCCTTTAGCCATGTCTTCTAGGGCACAAACAAAGCAACACGTTTGCCCCCCCTGCTTTCCTTTTAGGCCGGCGTCAGGTGAACGCAGTGATCACGTCCATGTTGGCGCACAGTTTAACGTCCGTCGTAGCATAGAATCATGATCAATAGAGACCCACACCCAAAGTACGTGCGCACAGAACTGCTCACGCGCAATGCACGTGGCAAACAGACGCAAGTTCGACAAGAACGTAAAACCGCTAAGACGGATACACAGAGAGCGCTACGTCCGCGTAGCAGCCTGTGTGCATTATGCTGCGATGCCAGACGCAGTGCATTTGCGCCCTCCATCACGTTGACGCTCAGAGGTTTTTATGGTCTGGATGACTGTACCTGTATTTTAATTATAATTAATTTTGATTCCCATATTTCCCTTTTTTGTTCTGCATCCATTAAAAAAACGGACCGTGCGGTAACTACATTATCTTCCGTCAGTACGTACGTCCATTATGCACGCACGCAGAGTGCGCTCAGACTGCATTCATCTGACATTAGCCTTAGCTGGATATTTTTGTTTTTTGGCCAGGCGCGGCTGCTTTCCTAATGTGTTTTATTGCTGACACTTTATCTTAATATAAAAAAATTTAAAAAAGAAAACCCCAAAGCTGCAGTTTTTTTTTTTCCATCAGGTTTTATTGTCTCACCAGACAGCAGAAATGGAACACGGCAACCAGTGGTACATGGCAATCTGTGGTGCACGGCAATCAGTAGTACACCGCAGTCACAAGAACTTTGAATTCCTCCAGCTCTCTCCCTTAGCTGGGTACTCTCTCACCCATTTCAGCTTCCCCTTTTTAAGGCTCAACAAGCTGCGTGATTGGCCACACCTGTGATACAAGCCAATCTGACCAGTAACCCAGGCTGCTAGGATAAAGACCTATCTTCTCTCCATTATCCCAGACCCAGGGACCCAGAACACAACTCCCAACTTGCACAGCTTTAGGACACGCCGTTTCCCTGGTGTTTTAGCAGAATGGTGGGATGCAGTCAAAAGATCTGGTCTCGCATACCTCCCATTTATGATTATGCCTGGTTTCCTGTCACAATGTCCTTCAAATCAAAGTACAAAGTATTTTAATGGGGTCTTTTTTCCGATTCATTTGGAATATACGAGCATAAACAAGGTTTATGAGAGTACGGAGTACAGACAAGGCACTAGTGACCTGTCCTACTTTGGGTTCCCATTCAGATCTCACAAGGTTTAAGCGCAATGGTGCCTTTACAGAGAAGAACTCCATATGCAAATTAAACTGCTATCTCCCAGAAAGGGTGTCCGGAACTGAAATGCCAAGGAAGTCCTCTCTGCATAAGAGGTGCAGCAACCCATGATGATCGTTTCAGCTATGTTTGACCTTGTCTGGAGTGGTAGCTGACACTCCTCTAGGAACATTGAGCCAGGGATCCAAGTCTGGATTACCCTATAGCCTTCTCAGGACCCTCACAAACCTTGTGTTGTTGCCTTTCTTGGGGTCCTCACAAAACCTTGAATTTGGAATGTGCAGCCTGGTATGGTTATGAAAACCAGACAATGGATCTGGGATGATATGCTGCATAGAAGGGATTAGGTGAAAAATTGACTCATTTAGGAGAGTTTCATTCCATGTATTAGCATAGCCTATAGCAGGGATCTCCATCCCCAACCCCCATATGTTGATTGCCTACATTTCCAAGGATTCCTTGAAATCAATAGTTGCCCAGAGAAACATGTGAATTATAGTTCTGAAATGCCAATGAATATCCTGTAATATGTATTTAAATAAGTTGTCTTGTGTGATTTGGCAAACCTTTGTGTTAACCATACTTGTATGAAGACCTATAAATACATCACTTTTATTGCTATTGGTTTCCCAGAATCCCTTGGCACAGAAGCCACAATACCACGGGTAATACCAGCTTTCTGAAGTGGTTTGAAATCTGAATGTACCTCAGGTCTTTGTCATTACTTCTGTAACATTAACAATGGATCCTGTAATCTACCTTGGAATGTAGAACCGCATATGCTTTGTGGCAAGTATATCAAGGTTACCTACTCTAGAGGAACACCGTTAAGAGTTTGTTTTGACCGCAAATTTCCATTGAAATCTGATACATACCGTTTCCCCCTCTTCTTGAAATTGGCTTGGCAGTATTTGTGAAGCTCAGCCTTTAATTGATGGTTATTTTTATTAAGAGTGATCAGTATATGTAACTATACGCTGGTTGCTGCTAACAGATAATGTTGCTGCTTTTATTTAGTCATATCATTTATTCCTGAAAGCGAAATATGCACGGAGCACAAGCCTTCCAGCTCCTGAAGTGATTTTTAAGTCGAAACCGGTTTTATTTATAGAGCTTGCAAATGCATACTTATATCATCTTTCCTTCGTCTTCTCGAACTGGCGACTAACGTATAGTTGAGTAACCTTTTGAGGTGAATATGACTCCTGAACTGAATAATTCAAACGAGGCTAATCCGAAAGCACCGAACTTGCCACAGAACTTGCCGTATGGTGCAGTTTCATGGCATATCGTCTATTCAGAAAGCTGCCAGTTCGCCAAATACTGGCGAATTGACATTGAAATACGGTGCAGTTCGCCACAGTTTGGCGATCTTCGGCGACAGCAAAATTGTTCCATACAGAAGTAGTGGTTAATCTAGTCAGAAAATGCCTGAACTGCACCGAATTGTCGGAAATTCCCTATTTTTCAGTGATTCCTTTCAACCGGTTTAAACCGTTAATACCCCTAGGATTCAATGTAAAAAAAATATTATCGTTCTTTTTTTTTTGCTTCAACAGTTTATTCTTTTAATTTTCAGCAAAAAATCCGTTTTGATTTTTAGAACACCTTTTTGTATTTTTTTTGACCATTTTTGATTCCCACTTTTTTTTTTTATTCTGTAACTGACCTTTTTATTTTTTAAAGGACCTTTCTTATCAGTGACACACATTTTAATCCATTTTTATTGGTTTAAACATCTATTAAAAGAATAGAAGAGCTCCGTCTTGTTTTATTTTTCTGCAGTTTGGCAGTCGTCGGCGAATCCATCTTCGGTGCAATTCGGTGACCATGCTGTGAATAGTGAATCCATCACAGAGTCTGTGAAAAGTAATCGCTGAAGTGCGCCAAATGTTTAAGGACCAAAATTCTCAGAAATTTCGGTGCTTTCTGAATTATTCTTATAGTGAACAAAACCAAGGTTTATGAGGGTGCTGAGGGTAGGCAACAGCACTAGTGGCCTGCCATATGGTGAGTCCTCATTCGGGTCTCAAGTTTTAAGCTCGATGATGACAGGGAGGACTATTCTAGATGCAAAGCAGACTGCTATCATGCATAAAGTCTGGCCAGAACTGAAATGCCAAGAAAGTCTCCACTGCAGGAGAGTTGCTTGAGGGGTTAACGGAGTAGTGGAAGCTCATCCATAGGCGCAGTTGGGACAGCAAGAAAAATAAAAAATTAAACTATATAATTTATTGTTTTATGTGTCATGTAACATGTGCCTGATTGATAGAGATTTGTAATGTCCCTTTAAGCAGTGTCCTTGTCTCCTGAACCAACAGAGTAAAACCAAAAAAATAATAATCTGATCATTTGTCTTGGACAGTGTCCTGAAATCTTATAAGGACTCAATGGGAGTTCTTAAAAATCACAGACCACTACTGTGTTTAAAGGAACACTCTAATAAAAAAATCCCCCCCCTGTTTTTTTACATTAATTTATCCCTATTACCTTAATAAATAGGTAGGGATTTTTTTTATTTTTTTTTAACTGTAATACTTACCCTAAAATCCACTTCTTTCCAACTGCGTTTTTTTTTTATACTCCCCACCCTCCTCTTCCGCTCCCGTCCTTGTTGGTTTCACTTGGCTAATGGTTTACGTGAGAAGCGCGCATGCGCGCCTCTCACGTAAGCCAGCCAATCGGCAGGCTTCCTCCCGGCTCCATCTGCTGAGGATTAGTGTTGCGCGCAAGAGGATGCGCGCAAGAGGATGCGCGCAACACTAATCCGAGCCGCAGGCTATGCTGGCGGCTCGCTGCCAGCTACTGCGGCGAGTTGGAGACGTCATCGCGCTGAAAGCGCGATGACGTATCCTACTCGTCAAAAGTCGGCAGAAGTGGGAAATATGAATCCCGCTCTGCTGACTGACAGCTGGGAGGGCTGAGTAAAGTCCTCCGCCTCTCTCAGCTGTTTTCAGCTTTTTCAGCTGATCTGCTGAGCGGAGGGAGGGGGGACAGGCAGGGGCATACTCAGGGCATCATGACCACCTAAAAAAGCTTAGGTGGTCATGTTGCCTAGAGTATCCCTTTAAGTTCCCTGTTGCTGGCTATTTGAACTCTGATGGGCATCAAAAAAACTGGCCAACATTTGCAATGATGGATACGATGTAGAGCTTATCTGCTTCACACGGCATATGTCTGGTTTAACCTCTTAATGACAGAATGCACAGCTACATTTGCCTTAATTTGCTAAATAGCAGTAGTAAACAGGATTTTCTTCTGAAGTTTTGTGTACTTGCAATTATTTAGGGTAAAATGGGTAGGATTAGTGTTTTGTTTTTTGGTAACTAAATAATCACTTTTTTCACTTAAGTTTTTTTATACGGACTAATTTTTTTATAAGTAATGTGTTCTGTATGCATCTCTTCTTTAAATTCTGGATTACACTTGTAATTTGAATTTAGCCTCAAAAATGGTCATTTTATTTGACTCATTAATAGGAATATGTTTATGATTTATTCCCTATATATGGGATCCTCCACGTGTTTTGGAGGTAGTAGTGCCATATAGACATATTCCTATTAACAATTAAATACTTTAATGTTTTCAGCCTGGCGCCTCACCAACTTGAAATGTCAGCAGTCGCCACTGCTAGAGAGATGGCAGTTTTATTCCCCAGATGAGACTTGTCAAGGTTGAAACGATTGTTGAGGGTTGCTGCATCTCTTGTGCTAAGAGGACTTCCTTGGAATTTCAGTTCTGGCCTCCCTTTCATTCTGATACGCATACAGCATAGCCTTCTCTGTAATGGCACTGTCAGCCTAAAACTTTGAGTCCTGAGCATGGTCCCATCGCAGGGCAGGACACTCATTCTTTCGCCCGTCCTCGGTATTCTCAAACTTTTTTGAGCAGGATAATTCAGAAAGAAATCCCAGGATTTGATCTGTAACTGCAAATTGGGTTTTCACCAAACTGTTCGGGGTCAAACTATGAGAACAGAGTACAGTATGAATTTGGAGAGGTTTTGTTAAAAAGTGCACATTCTCCAATTGCGTTTCACAAATAAGGAACACATGTTGCTCAACAGCGTTACTACAATTTGAAAATTACAATGGGCATCTATTGGCAAGTTGGTGATTGACACAAATTACACTAGAAAAACATTGGCCAACAGTGGACCAGGCATATATAAAAAAGGAGTCAGCAACCGTTGCCCTCCAAATCTTTTGGGACTACATTTCTCACGAGAGTCTGTCATCCTAATGAGGGGCTGAGCATCATGGGAGATGTAGTTCCAAAACATCTGGAAGGCCAAACGTTGCTGACACCCCCCCCCCCCCCGTTATAGAGAATGAGCAGAAGCTTATAGGGTCATTCTTAGTTTTTGAATTTGACCTAAATCAATTCTGCACATTAAAGCTAGCATTTACGTAATCCAACACATTATTTACACTTTACATGCACTGTGCTTACCCTGCTACATTCTTGCTGATCCCTCCGATCGCCATTCGGCAAGTCGTGTGTACAATCTAAAAAGTTTTATATAATTCTTAAAATAAATTGTCCTCTTGCAGTTACAATGATACTATCTGATTTCACAGCAGTTAAACTGAGCTCTGGTTTTCTTTGGCATATTTTGATATATATATATATATTTGTGTATAGATTAGAACAGGCATGAGCTTGTGCTTTTGAAGCGTGCACTACCAACACAAATATCATGCTCATTCCATTATATAGTATTCAGGCAACAGGAGGGTTTTCTGTTATGAACGATTTAAACATTTCTTTAGAATCCATTTGTAAAAGCATTCTTTTATTCCAGCTATCCATTGTCCTGCTTATTGATTAAAATGATGACGGACTTTCAGCAGACGTTTTGATTTTCCCCCTCTCTCTTCACTTTTTTTTCTATACTATATTGACTTCAGTTTATCTCTGAGCATGTTATCTTCAGTTTTCGTTTTTTTTTCTTTTAATCTTTTTATCACCTGCATAGTCTGTACATGTATTGTATCTCACTCAGTCCATCCACAGAAGAGATTATCTCAACGCTTCTGCCCCACAAACCCAACAGTCATTCTTTAAATAGAAGTTTGACATCATTCAATGCTTTTTGTGCACAGTTGAGATCATTTTGAGATATGTTGCAGCTCCCAAACTTGTGTTGGTTAATGGTTATGGGTTATTTGTATGATTAATTAAACCCATTAATGTTCTCTAAATATTACTTAAAACTTACAGGGTTATCCAAAGAGATTCGAATTGCTTGAGAAAGGTAACCGAACGCTGAAAATCAGCGTTCGGTTACCTTTCCTGGCCATTCGGCTATCCAGAGAGCAGGCAATTCGCCAAATCCTGGCGAATTGCCTGAACATACGGTGCCTGTTCGGTGCCTGTTCGAGGGCAGTGAAATCCCCATGAAAAAGCACTGCTTCGGCTATTCAGAGAACACAAACCAGCAGTGAAAGGTTCCCCTAATGCCCTGCCATTCAGTGGTTTAATTCGGCAAGTTAATTCAGGAGAATCCCATAGGCTTCAATGTTAAAAATATTCCCGTTTTAATTCAATATCTAATAAACCGTTCATTATAAAATTCTACAGCAAAAAGTCTCTTTATTTATAGATTTTTTAGGATACTTTAAGCATTTTTCTGAATTTTTTAAAAAAAAATTAAAAGTCCGATTTTTTTTTTTTTTTTTTTTCAGTTTGCTTATTTTTTTTGTAACAGCCCTCTTTATTATCATTCCCTGGACCTCCTGTGAAAATTTCAGACATTTTCGCTTAGTAGTTTCTTTGCAAACAGCGTTTCATTTTCCCAGATTCATACAAATGGTTTTCTAATTTATTCACTGCCTCCTCTACGTCACAGCTGCTTCGGCTCTGTGTGATTCGGCCCCTGTTCGGCTCCTGTTCGGCTTCTTGGAAGGTTAATCCAGATGTTTTTGCTTGTTTTCAGCGTGCATTCGGTTACTTTTCGTCAGGTTTGCGGCAGCTTTTCCCTGCAATTCGGGGACCCTGTGCTGTTTGCTGAATACACCGCAGGGTCACCGAAATGCAATCGGCAAAAGGAACCGAATTGAAGAGAACGAAAAGTCACCGAACGTGCGGTGACTTTTCGAATCTCTTTGGATAACCCTGATACTTTAAAAAAAAAAAAAAAAATGATGCATACGGTTTTAAAGGGGTAATACCACCAAACAATGAAATGTTCTTACGTTGTTTATTTTATGTTTCTAATGGTGTACATGTGTTTTGTTTTTCTCATGTTTAGATAAGGAAATATTTTACTCTATATGTGTTACTGGGTGCATTCCTTTTGTGAAATTTTGTTTTGTAAACATCCCTCGCCCCAGAAAGTGTCTTTAGAGCACTTGCTCCTCCCTGTGTGGCTTTGGACATAGAATGGAGTCTATAGTTCAGATCTCCAAAAATCTGACTCCTAAGGAATGCACTCTGACATGACTATTCAGAGAGGGGTGAAAACCTTGAATTGTCAGGAGAATGAACAATCTAGAGATAAATGGGAGAAATTTTCTGGTTTTGACTATTTTGACCTAGAATTTTCAATTCTCCAGTCATTCTCAAGGTTTTCTTCTCTTTCTGAATAGCCCTGTGGGAGATGTAATCAAAGTGTTGTGAATGCACTATCAGATCTCATTCAGCTGCCATCTCTTCTCTCGGGTAGCCTGGACAACGCAATAGATCCCATGCAGCCTTGTCTTCACATTCACTTCTCCACCCCACTGCCTCTTCTCTTTTTTCCTATACCACAGCTGTAAAATGAGACTTGCCGTAAATGTTGTCACGGAAAAAAAATCCAAAAAATGGAAATCAGAGATAAAAACCTAACTTTATTTTTCCTCTTTACAACTACTTCAAAGAAAACACAGTAGTATATGTTTTATAGCGTGTTTTTTTTGTAATGCTCTAGTAAAAGATTTACTTCTTATGATAGTGGTAGTGTCCCTATAAATAGAATAGCTTGGGATTACTGTTCCCTTACACAGTGTAAAAAATGTAAATTCCAGACTTCAGTCTGATGTACCAGTGTAAGACAAAATACATGTATTTCTCTGAATTTCCGGACTTGATTTATATTGGTTTATTTTCTCGGACATACTTGAATGAGTATAATAGAGAGCAATGTAACAAATATTTTCTGTTTCTAATTACCGGGGGATCAATATATAATGTGCTGTGACATTTTCATTGGATCGTGCAGCAGCATTTATTAATTTTTTTAATTGTTGTTATTTTGGGGAAGAGGCACTAATTGAATAATTTTACATTTTAATCATTAAGGATGAGCTGTAAAGCCTTGAATATATTGTATCGTGTTGCCGTAAACTGACTATAATTGCATTTAGTTTGCCATTATGCACAGATTGTGCATCACATTTTCTTAATATTAATATCCTGTCTAATCATGGCCTGTTATTGCCACACTTTGTTTTTCCATCCAGAATTCTGCTTTGTATATTTCACAACTGATGGATACCCACTGCTCCTAGTGCTGGCTGGCAACCACCGCAGTGCTGGCCGTCATCTGGCCCCGTAATGGACATACGGCATTAAGGAGTTTAGAAAACAAAATCTAAGAAGGCTAATGTAAATGAAGAGGATAAGAGCAGTTGGAAGGGGGTGGGGGATTTTTTTAAAAAAAATTTAGTACTATTAAAAATTATCCCCCTTCCCTTTTTTTTTGGTGTGTGTGGGACAAAGGATAGTTTTGGGTGCTCCACTGAAGCGGCCACCATGGCTCTGGCGCCTTCCTCTGGCCCCGGGACGGCCAGCCCCATGGCCTATTCCACGGCCTCCAGTCTCCTGCGGGTCCGCTGGAGTGAGCCAGGAATGCCGCTTTCTCTTGGGCAGTCCCCCATCTTTCTCCTACCCCATCTTTTTTTTTTTTTCTCCCTGTCTGGATGCCCCAACGGCAGATTCCCTGCAGACTCCACCGCCTCCCTGGCACTGTTGTCCCATGTTTATTTGAATGCCCTCTGCCCTCCCATTTCCTTCTTCATATTTTTATTTGCTGTTATTTCTTTGTGGTTTTCTCCTTGTTGCACTTGTTTCCTGAGTGTCTATGTGACTTTCATGTGACGGCCCTGCACGGACACGTCTTTACTTTTTGTGACAAAGATTTACAAAAAAAAAAAATAAGTCTCCGCTTTTTGAGAATGGGAAAACAGGTCTGTTTGCAATCAGAACAGGTCAAGGCGAATTAATTTTATCATGTATGTATGCAGGGGTCAAGTCGTAAAAACAAAAAATGTGGGGAAACTCTACATATCTGGACCCAATTAAATGGCAGTGTCTTCTTTTGCTTTCGCTCTACGACCTTAGGCATGCGCAGGGGATGTGCTTTTTTTCTCCTCCTACATTGACATTTTAGATGTCCCTTATCTGCTTCATGATGAATAGCATAAAAACATACTGTATCTCTGATTACAGGCTTGTTATTTATAATGAAAAATGTGCATTTTGTGCAAAATCTTCTAAACCTAAGTGTTAATTTTAATAAAAGTTCCATGGGTGCACACCCTAATGCAGCGGGCTGCGCACGCCAGTGTCAACAACCCAACACTCATAATTCAACTTAATGATCTATAGCTTCTGGGTTTTTGATATTTATTACGATTATCCATATAAGTCCCTCAGATTTCTTGTGACTTAACAAAGAAACATATGACTGAACACCTAACTCTAGGCATCAGGCTGAGTGGGTAGAATGAGTACTTTGTGCCCTCTGCAAAAATAATGGGGTGTAAACTGTCATCCCAAGCATTACCACTCCGATTTACCCGGTATTTATGTGTAAAATGGAGCACCTCTTATCCAGGATTGAAAAGCCCAGAAAACTCAGAGCCTTCTGGATTTTAGTATTTCCGGATTAAGGGCACTCCAGATGTGTCGCAATATAAATCTAATACTGGCAATCCGAGTCGCAGTGTGTTGAAAACTTGAATTAAACTCTTTAGAACACAATAATGTGTGTAAGGTAAAACTTGTGCGGCTGAGAGGTAGCCAGAAAATCATGGATCTCTTTGTGTGAGGAAGCTTAAAGGTTTAGCACATAAAAACCTGCCAAGTCACATTGAGTGACGGGTAGCTGGTCTCCGTGGCGCACATGTGCACTAGGATGACATGCCGTGATCATCGATGACGGAAATTGAATCACAACCTTGCCAGCTTCCTCCTAATCTTTGGCCTGCCAAAGTTTGCATAAAACTCAATAAAAGCTCATTTTAAATCTTAAATGTCCAGCTTCAATAACGAAGAATTTTAGTCAACTACAACATGTGCCATTTCACTTTAGTTTGGTTATTGATCATGTCCTGCTTGGTAACTAAAGCGATGGCCACTCTTAGCATACATGTTAAACTCCTTTGTAGCATTAAACGCATGCTGCCACACAGTATCAGTGTCTAAATTACACTCTACCTTGAAATTATAATAATTTTTTTAATTGTACAAAAGTTTTTTGAGTTTTGCAAAATACATGAAATAATGAGACACATCACAAATCCAAAGGAGTTCTGCAGTACGTATTAATAACCGTGAGGGGCTACTGGCCAACTGGCCGTTGTGGCATCAAAAAGCAGAGCTACAACCCGAACATTTTCAGTGACATATAACATAGGGCAAAGTAACAAATGCATATGATGTCTGCAGGGAGACCACAACTGTGGGCTATATACAACATCGATAATCAAAAAGTAAGAAAGGGGGGGGATCATCAGGGGGATGTTAAAGGAGGGGGAACCACTTGGCGAACAGAAAGGGGTGGGGGGCTAATGGGTACAAGGGGGGGGGAGTGTGTAGTGCCTGGCCTATAATTTTTCTTTACTAGAATCTCTTAAAAGTAATTTTTAGGTATATCCTGTGCCGTTTAAAGAAATTTTACTTAATAAAGTTGAGATAATGTATCAGACGTTTTAAGAGCAGTATAATTTTAGAGATGTTATTTTATAAAATTTTATATATTTTAGAATATTATTCCAGAGTTGCACATCCTTTCAAAAGCCAATGCATTTAGTGTTCCATTACCTACTTTAAGCTAACGCTAGAGCTCACGTTAGCGCTAGCTTAAAGGAGGTGGTACCGCTGCACCTGAATCACCTCCGATTCGCTAACGGGTTAAAAAAAATCTGTTAGCGATTCAGTAGCAGAGCTTTTTTGCACGAGTTTACTGTACTTTGCTCTCCCTATACTTACTCTGTGCTTGCACTTTGCGCTCTCCATGTTAACTAGGATAACAAGGTCCCAACGAAAAAGTTACCAGCTCAGTGCTGGTGCCAACTGATTCCGCTGCTGCAGAATCAGTTAGCAGCTGAAGCTGCCCCGCCCCCCCAAAAAATAATCAGATCCTCTCCTCTCTTCCCGCGGTGAGAAAGGTGGCCTGATCCGCTGCTGCTGGGAGCAGAGCGAGACTGGGGGGAAAAATGTCCCCAGTCTCCCTCCGTGATCACTCCACTGAAAAGCAAGATCTCGCAAGAGGCTCGATCCTACCGGTCATGTGACACGGCAGCTCGATCCTCCATGGAGTCCCATGAACGCCATGGAGGGGATGCTTGGGATGGCGCTGTAGCATTTTTGCGAGGGCCACAGGATAGTGCCCTTGGGGAGTAAACAAGTGCACATTTATTAATAAAGTTATATTAATAAAGTTGGTGCTTCTTTAATACACACTTGTGTGGTTTAGGTTCTAAGGCAATTTAAAAAAAATTGCCATGAGTTTTTGAAGAGACAAGAAAATGGCCAGATCTACTCAAATCATACATGCATGAAGCCCATTGCATATGCACATATTTATCGTTTCTTCATACTTTGCTGTCAAAAAGGTGTGAATTCATTGTAGCGCTGTGTTTAAAAAGACTGTTCTGCTGCATTTACTTGCAATGGCCACCAGAGGGAGACAGAGACCATGGTAAGATTATGCTGGACAAACACAGAAGACATTGGGACTACATTTCCCGGCATGCTTTGGGAGCGGACACAGGAAGTGGGTGGGACACAGACGCTGACATTCTGAGCCTCGTGGAGAGAGCTGGCAGAGCGCGCCAGGGAGTGAGAGAAGCAAGACACAGTGCTGCAGAGCGTGACAGTGACCAGGCCGGAGCGCAGCTGGGGCCTGACAGAGATAAAGACCGGGTTATTCAGCCTTACAAGAGGAAGACCCAGTGATTCACCAGAATACCCACGCTGATATCGAGTGAGCTGGAAGACCCCGAGTTAGGAGCACCGCAGATCGATCGGACAGGGAGTGCAGGTGGTGAGCTGGACATCTTGCGGCAGCTACAGAAAAGCAAGACAGCGGATCCGGTAACCCATAAAATCCCAGTCAAAATCGAGCGGAGAGACGTCTTGGGTCGAGCAGAGCACCAAGTATCGGGCGGATGGGTGAGAGGCCTTCCAAGCCATTGTGAAAATAGAAAGCACGCTGCTGTTTGTTTCAAAACCCACAGGGCCCCAACTTGACTAGTCGAAGATACCTCATAAATAACTCACTGGCCAGTTGAATATTGTACCCGGGTACCATCACACATACACACCTACATCCTTGGGACATAACCTGTATGGGACTCACTCCCCAACCACAAAGGGGGTTACAGATATATTTTTTCTTCTTTTCCGCTGCGCGTTTCTCGAATTACGAAGCATTGTATTTCTTTTCCGCTGCGCGTTTCCCGCATTACGAAGTACTGTAAATATATATACGTAAACCGTGTTATTCATTATATGCCATTTATTCTAGTAAACTATATAATTTATAAAATCCACAACGGTGCTGGAGTATATTTATTCCCTGGTGCGGGGAGACTGACCCGAGGTTCAAATTCAGCGGCTCCTCCGGGAGTGAGTAATTGGGGATAACAGGGCTTTGGGAACTGGGACGCTTCAAGGACCTCTCTACAGCGCTGCAACCTCGGGGTATCCTACGAGCACCAACGGCACCTCGCTACCACACTACCGACCTCCAGGTATACTCGGCGCTGGCGGCGGATCTACTCACCCCGAGTAGTGGGATCTGTCACATATAGCATCTGTATTCTATATGAATATCTGCCCCTGATGTTCCCAGACTTCTCCTTCTTTCCTGGATTTTTAGAGTTCACTAAAGTTTATTGAACTATCCAGGCTCATATCAGTACATGGGGCATTGTTACTTTGGTTTACAGTCCCTTGAGGTAACATGGGTCACTGTGCCTGGGCATAGAAGAGCGAATGCGTAACAGCTAATTAAATAAGAAATTGCTTCACATGGCACATTTAATGGGTAATCCTAATGAATAGGCTTGGGAAAGACGTGACGGGTTGGAAGGAAATGAAATATTTTACATTTTAGAACCTTATAACCAAAATTATATCTTGTTTGGTTTTATGACTGAAAATGTTGAACAAACCTAGATATTAAATCAATTTACAAGGTCAGGACTCGTTGTACTACTGCATTCACAAATTATTTTTTCCAATATCTTGAATTACAATTTATACCTTGTAGCAGCAAGTAAAGTAGTTATATGGTTTAGTTCTCATCATTTGGACACCGTTGTGGTCACAGTGCTTCAAATATTACATTCTGTTCTGGTTGTTTGGGGGTATGGACGATCAATCAATTTGTAGAATACTTTATTTTCATTCATGGTATCCTATAATCTTCTGAATACTGTTCTTTGATCTGACATGACAATTTCTGGATGTTATTTCTCCATAAAATATACCCCTGTTGTTGCAGTACACTATACTTCTTGCTTACAGCAAGAACACTATCAGGGTTATTCAAAGAGAGGTGAAAAGCAGGAGAATAACTCCAAATCAGCTATTTTGACCTAGAATTTTCCATTCTCCAGTCATTCTCCTGCTTTTCACCGCTCTCTGAATAACCCTGTAAATGGCAAAAGTATATTTGGACAGGTTTGTGACAACACACATCCGATCCTGATATAGAACACCACATCCCCATTCCTCATATTGGTTTCCAGAAGATATTGACCTTGGACTAGGATTAGCTGAACAACCTTCAAAAATATCTCGATATCTGAAGTTCATTAATGCCTTCACCAACTCGTTTCAACTTTTAGACTTTAGAGTCAGATATTCCCAGCCTTCTCTGTATTTTTAGCAGTGTGTTTAACTGCTACTCTAGGTTTTTCTAAGTCTCTTTAAGGTGTAAAAAAAAATCACAACGTGGAGCCTATATGCATTCCTATTTACATAATGCATTGTTCCTTTTTTTTTCTCTTCTCACTGTAATTACGGCTCTTATGGAATCCCAGGGGAGGAAGGTAACCTCTGCATGCGTGAGATTCTTTGTACTATAGAACCTGATGCTAAATTAAGCTTCAAGTTGTTGATAGGTGATCATTCTAATGAGTGTGACACATAAGGACTTGAGAGGACCATATGTGCTGAAGCTAGAAGGTGTAATATTCTTAATATTTCCTGGCATGCCAACATTTTGATCTTACACTAAGATTCAGAACAGTTTGGTTTTACATTAAGCAACTGAATATCATTCCTCTCACAGTGCAAACATGTCAATACTGTGTTATTCTAAAAAATATAATTTAATCTACATGGACAGCGCTGCTCCTAAATAGTTTTGGCAGTGCCTCTCGGGACAGGGGCAGTATGTCGTCATTCAAAGTGATGAATTATGGTTCATTGGTCCTAAAATATGGCTATGCCTTGCTCAACTTGTTTCCATGCTTTAAGAACTCTTAGACATTGCTTGGAACCACTCAGAATGCTGGAGAAATCTTTGCATTTTCATGAAAGGAAACCTGAAAATACCAGTCAATGATTAATGTGAACATCTCCACCTCTGTCCAAGCAAAATATACTCGTATTCCAAGTAAATGGACAACCTAAAAAAAAAAAGTTTATTTCTGCAATCCTGATGGCTTCAAGAAGTCTTTTATAACAAGGGCTTGATTCCATTTGAACCAAAAGTAGTTGACTCTTCTCACTTACAAATATTAACAGTTCCGCTGGCATGTCAAGTCAAGCTGCAACTTCTGTTCTGGCTTGGTTTTGCTGGCAGTGTATGGTTCCCCGTAACTCGTTATTCTTCTGGCCGAGTCATAAATATTCACTGACTTTTCAAAAATGTTTAAAAAACACTTAAAAATATTATGAAGAATATTTTAAAAAGTTTGCTCCTCTCGTAATAAATAAGAAAACAAAACGAATAGTTCGCCATTGTCCTTTCACACAAACGATTATCCAATAAAAATGTGTATCCATATTCTAAAGCCGTGTTTCCCAAACCTGTCCTCGGGACCCTCAACCAGGCCAGAATTTGCAGATCACCTTGGGGAAATGCAGGCTGAATCCTGCAGTCACTGAGCTGTGCTTCAGATATCCGATAACCTGGCGTGTCAGTGGGTCCTGAGGACAGGTTTCGGAAACAATGTACTAAAGTGTGGCTTAGTTGAGTTCTGTGGACTCCAAGAGTGATTACCAGTTTGTTTCCTGCTAGACTCCCACAGGAGGAGTCGGGGCTCTTTCAAAGTGGTTGCTTTGTAATTGAGTCAGTTTTAGGCGATCACAAAAGTGACCTCCTGAGAATTTTATACCTTTTTGTAGAGGTCCAACCAGAAAAGGGGCTAAGTTTTGTTTATGTCCCATTTTCAAGCTCCTTGTGCTCTGTTTTTCTGTTCTAATGTGCCTCTTTTTAGATGAACTACTATTTTGGGTATTCTGCACTGAACAGAATATTAATGTTACCATTTTTTCCCCCAAAACAAAAACGTATGAAATTCTCTGAATAAATTATTAATGTGCCTGTCTTCATATTGTTACTTTTTAATAAAATGTGACATCAGGCTTGGTTAACTTGGTTTTCCTATATTTTCAGTGCCAGATGAAAGCAACATCAGCTCGTTGACTGTACGCAAGTCAGGTAAGGAATTTCTTTAGCCGCCATTCCCGATGGATTTCAGAACATTAAAAAAAATAATTAAAAAACGTGCAGCCGGATCAAGTTTACAGAGGACCTGGTGACTGAAAGCTCTAGCTCATTAATGCGCACGGGCCCTGCCATGATAAAAAGCACCAAATGTTGGCAAGTCCACCAAGTTGACAGCAGTCATTTAGAGAAAGACAAATACGTATCCCCAGATGTATATTTCTTTACTTGGTAGTGCAAGGTTTAGGAAGAAAAAGTTTGCTGACCTTCGTGTATGCTGATTGAGACTGTTTCATTTCCTTCACACTTAAGGACGCCTGCGAGGCAAAACGAGGTGTTGCTTTTAAGAAAACCATTCAAGCTAGCGTGCCATCTCCAATAACAATTATTGTTATTACTAAAGTAAAATGCAGATCTAGTACTTGGAGAGGAAGCCTGTGAAATAGCAAATGTAAGTCTATAGGGATTGTCTGTAGAACTTGTGGAACACACTTTGCCCTCAGCTGGGATATGTTAATGCGTTTCAAAGCAACGCGATGAATGCTTCATGGGACCTGTTTTTTATCATTTTAATAGATAATCTGTTAAAAATCAACAGCGCAAACTGGCTATGAGGAATCTAAAACGTGCTCGTTCACCATTTTTCACCAGTTACATGACTTCTTACAATCCATATTGATTGAAGAGCAGTCGGTCAAAGCAATCCAATCTTCCCATGTGTCCTTACAGACTTTTTGTGTCTGCTAACCCTGTGGAATGCGAAGCAAAATCATAGTATTGACAATGTTTTCAAAATTATGATGTTCAATATCTCTGGCCACATAGTTTCTGGTCACTTGTCTGATGCTATTCTATACATTTCTATGTACAGAGATGGACTGCAACAAAAAAATAGGCAAATTAAAAAAATAAAATAAAATCCATTGGCAAGAACTATCTTTGCCCCTTCTAATTAATGAAACATTGATGCTATGTAAGCATAAGACAGTAAATGTAATATACTGTGATATACTTGGATTCAAAAAAGTCTTTAATACGGAGTCTCTTGTCTGGGTTTTTATAGAGGTCATTAGAACTGCTTGAGAATATGTGTATTGTGTCTGTGCATATCACAACTCACAAAAATTCCACTGCTTTCTCTTCGACTACTTTCATGTTCAAAGTGTCTGTGCCCATCTGTATCACTGGACTACAATACAAAGACTACAATAAAGACACAGAATCCCCTTTGAATTGTTTACATTCTGAAATGGATACACTCGTACTGGCCCATAATATTTTTTTGGACATAGATGCACCCAAAATTACACAAATTACACTTCGTATCCCATCTGGAATAGCCAAAGTGCATTCCGAGTCTAGTATGTAGTTATTAAGTGTATCACTTACATGCGAGTGTGCAATCCTAAAGATGTAGGGAAAAAAAGCAACTTTCATTAAGTTGTAGATCCATGTGACGGTTCCATGTGGTTTAAATTCCCTTTAAATATTGTACTGGTTTCATGATTTGACATAATGGGCCTCATTCTCAGTTTGTTGTTAACGTAACCAGTGCTGTTGTAAACTTAACAACTCAATAGACTATAATGGTTCTGAAAAGTTTATAACTGCTCTGGTTAAGTTAACAACAACCATGGAATAGAGCCCTATGTTGGCAGAACTCAAGTTTCATATTGGAGTTTCAAGTGTTCAGCATCTGCTTGCTTCATGGTAAAAAGAATAGCTTAGTTTTCTGACTTGCAATGAAGATGGCCGACTATACAATTCATCTATTAAGCGAGCCGATTCTGAGCAAGTACAGTTGGGCAATAGCAACCAAATTGCATTCATTCGGTATCAACCCAATGGTTACGGATTAGACCTCTCAAAGTACTTTTTTTTGTGTCTTGGGTTGTTTCCAAACTATTGTTAGCTCCATTCTTTAAATCCATAAATCAGAATGTCCTAGAATACATACATTCCAGTAGGTAGCAGTAGGCTGTACAAAAAAATACATGTGTCTATTTTCGTCCAATTCTAGTAGTAGTAGTAGAAGAGTTACACACCATTACAACATTTTACAGCCCAGACAAAGATACTGTGACTAAACACAATTAGAGGCTTTGGTTTCTATTAATGGCCATTAAGACCGTAAGCTCACCCGCCAAACGTCAAGGCACCTCTAGTGAGGGTGAGTCCTATCCAAAAATGAAGCCACATGCTGCTGTGTAGCGAACCATCACTGCTCACACTGCTTTTCAGTCATAAGGAAGACTGGTGGGCTAATAATTTATGCCCTCCCAGAAACAAATCCACAGCAGCCTGTGGCTTCATTTTTGGATAGGACTCACCGTCACTAGAGGTGCCTTGACGTTTGGCAGGTGAACTTACTCTCTTAATGGCCATTAATAGAAACCAAAGCCTCTAATTGTGTTTTGTTTCACACGGTATAATGGGAATAAGCGCAGATGACATAATTTTTCTTATGTTTTATACATGTTGCTGGGCTGGATACATCTGGTGGTTGCAGCTGCCCCATCGGGGAATAGGCGCGACCCCACCCCTCCTGTACTAAAGATACTGTGAATGCCATAAGACTCTTTATTGGTCAGTGTGATCTGGATACTCGTGAAGGTATTCGTTGCTACCAGGTTACTTGGGTAATGTTGCAATACATTCAGGGTCATCTGCTCCAATAGAGATGAAGACTGCTCACACTGCTTGATAAGTCCTCACCCTCAGACTATCCAATTTTTTAAACTCCTTCTGGCCATAAAATCAATGGTTCCATATAATAGCTTACACTCCCATTCTTGTTTACAGCCAATATTAAAAGTGTCCCAGCATGCTATTGGATGGCTTTGTTGTGTGTCTGCACTGTGATTACAAAGCAACCTTCTAGTATATAGTCAATCTCCTCCAGCATTTCTATGCAGGCCAAAGCTTGTTAAACTGTAGCGTGTTATACATATTCTACTTAATGGCCCAGAAGAAACAGAATCTTGTGTTTGAGACAAACATACAATTAAGTACAATTCACTGCTTCATCTTTCAGTGTAATTATTGCAGGTTAATTAAAATACAGTTATGTCACCCAATATACTAGGCGCATATTGCACTTTTGTCAGCTTTATTTTCTTCTAGTACAAGAAGAACGAAGGATAAAAATTTGCAGATAAATTTATTATTATGGTCTGTCGACTTTGAATTCATTTCTAGCTCAGAAAAAAACTGTTACCAGTACATTAAAAATGAGCGGGTTGCTAGAGCGCTCCCCCTCCTTCTCACAGCTAATAACAACATAATAAATTATATAATAAAATCATATCATTTTAATAATACAGAACCGCATGCTAAATAAATTCGGTATTATTTTTCTTCTGCACTTCAAAAATTACATTAAGTTCTTTAATATGCTCTTTGGAAGTAACTTGCTATCCTGCACACTAATTTTTATTCCTGCTTCTTCAAGGGATAATTCATTTTACTTTGTGTGCTCGGTAGAGCATCGTTACACAGTATAGGTGCATAATAAATTAACTCGTTCAATCCTGGAAAACAATTTCCACTTGGCTCTTACAGTGAAAAGACCATTTTTAATACAAGGCTCATAAATGGAATATACCCGCCTTGCTGTCAACTTGTGTTGGCAATTAAGAATGGTAGATAACCATGCTTACTCCTGATGAAGCCATTCTAGGGCGATATGCGTCAAGAGTATTCATGCTTTTTTAACAGTTCACTTAATTTTTCCTTACCAACATGTGCATTATTGATTGATTACCGATATTTTAGACCATAGCAGTGCTTTGGGGCAGTGGCCTTGGTATTTGTTATTCAATTTACCGGTATAGGGCCCTATTACATTCTGAGAGCAAAAACGCACGCTAAACGTGTGTTTTTTGCGCAAAGCGTTAAACGTTAACGCCCGAAAATCGCCGCTGGAATTACATTCCTCGCGCATTTTTTCATCCGTCGGGAAATTGCGCTCGTAAAACCGAAGTACTGTTGCACGCAGAAATCAGTGAGTGCAATGTCGTTTTTGACGCGAGTCCGTCATTTTTGACGCGAGTCCGTCATTTTTGTGCGGACTGCGCACAACAGACGTACGTTTTGACGGAAGACAAGGTAGTGGCTGTCATTTTTGACGGATTTAGTAAAAAAAAGTGCTCATCGACGTTCTCTGTTGTGAATCCGCAGTTTGGTACGGTCAGGTTGTTACAATTTGCCGTTACCACCAGCTTTTCAAAGATGTTAAAATTATGCGCCCAAACGTTGTTCGTTAAATTTTGCGCTAAGATTGTGAGCGCAAATGCGTTTGTAATACCATGCGGGCACCAGTGCGCAATGTTAAGTATAGGATGCGCACACTAAATTGCGCTCGCAAAGGGTTCACGCAGGGTCACTCGCGTTAGACGTTAATGCGCATTTTGTGCGCGAATGTTGTAATACCACGTTCAGCGCAAAGGGTTTTGCCCCTCGCATTAATGTGTTTTTGTGCACGCGCACAATTGTGCGCGAAGAATGTAATAGGGCCCATAGTAGGCAGCTCGAACTGCCGTGGTAACTGTTTAGTATCTTCTTTCATTAGGTACCCCCACCATATATTTCCGCATGCTATGATCGATTACGTATGCTATTGTAGGACTCTACAGCTCTGTATACATGTCTATCAATTTTTTGTTTGTTTTTGCACTTTTTTGTTGTCTATAGTTTATTGGCATTATTTCTCGGTATTACTAATACATTTTGGGCTGTGTTATTGGTCGTTCATATGCACCTTGTTGCATTGTCTACATTTAACAATGCCTACTAGTTAGGTTGTGGCTACAAGAGGTCCTCACTCCCAGGCCTCGAGCAACAGAAACATGGAAGAAGTCAAGCACTCTGTTATTTTAATAAAATGGGGCTTTATTCCTCCAACATAACTGACGTTTCAACCTGATCAAAGTCTTTGGTAAAAAAAAATGCAGGCATTCTACCAAAACTCCTGTGGTTCATCTACTCTAGTCTGTGTGTTTAATCTGTCTGCAGACGGTATGACTTGGTAAGTGATGTGCATGATCCCCAAAATTCATTGCGGTAATTCATAAATTATGAGGTCTGGAGATTATTTTATAGAGCAGTGGCTCCTAATTTTGGTCCTAAAATCCTGCTAACAGGCCAGATTGCAAGGATTACTTTTGGGAAATGCAGACTGAATGCGGCAATCAAGCAGCAAATTCTATCACCTGTGCTGTGTTTCAGATATTTGGAAATCCCGGCTTATTAGGGGTTCTTGAGTACCAGGGTTGGGAACCAGTGGTATAGAGGCATAATTTATTTGATTGTGTAGCATCCAATTTTTTTGTATTAAGTCGTCTTTCCAGTAACCATGTCATTTATTGACTTTTTATTCTGTTCGAGACGTCAATTTCAGATGCTTGAGGTGTTTTTTTCTGCATCGTTTCTAGACTAATTTTGACTCTCTTCGAGGTATCCTTTTTAAACATGTGAACCATTCTATGTGCTGTTCCTATGGCAAATATTCTATGGAAGGCTTATGGTAATTTGTCTTTGTTCCTTCCATGGTTTTTCTCACACCCACTGTCCAATGTTCAGCTACTGTTTGAGAGATCAACAAAACTTGTTTTTGAAAATGAACATGGAAGTTCTTGGTGGCTGGAACCAAAATATATCACAAACTATTACATTATTGTACTATTTTGGATCTGTTCCAAAAAAACTGCATGGTGGATGGACATCATAGATATGGAAATAATAATTTTTCTACTGGGCTGCCCAAAGCCTTGCACACACGCTCTTCTGGTGAACTACTTGATTGTTGATCCCTTAATGTCTGCAAACAATTTGGACAATCTGCTTTTTGGCTGTTCCTCTGTGTGTTTCTTGCACATATGAGATTACTGTCATGGTGCAAATGTAGGTTTAGTGATTTTTATTATTTGTATAAGTTAGTATATGTCACATTATCAGGTACTCATTATTATGAACACAATCCTCAAAAATACCTTTCAGAAAACTCCTTTTTAGAGCTAGAGAATGATATCCGAAATACAAAACCATGGATTGTAATTTTTTGCGTTGTTGTATTCTCTGTGCATATGTGAGGGAAACCATGCTTGAATTCTATAAAGGCACTGGTGTATTTTGGCCTAGGCCAAAATAATAAAAAAAAAATAAAAAAAAAAATATATATATTTTGAAAACTATTTTACCAGGAAGGGAACATTGAGATGTCACTAATTTTCAAGTATGTCCTGGGTAGGCAAGGCCTAGGCTTTCACTTTCCAGGGGGCAACAAAAAACCTCACCACTAATTGACGCCAACATTTTGGTGTTCTGTAGTTCCCTGCACTTCGGGGAATAATATTTCCCCACCCTGCAGTGAATTCACCATTCACCGCAGGGTCCCTAAAGTGCATGGAGTCAGCCGCTGTATGCTGCCACCGCAAACCCATGGCCTGCTGTTTTCAAAAGAACTACTGAACGAAAAAGTCTGGAATTTACATATAAGATCCTATGATTGATAATAAAAAGTTCTGTTACAGAAAAAGAAGAACCGCTATTAAAAAAAAGGGGGGGAATTTAGCCCAAAAAATTCTGAAAAATCACTAAAAAGGTACAAAAAAAATCAATAAATAAAGACTTTTTACTGCAGATTAAAATAATAAATGGTTTATTAGATATTGCATAAAAAATGGGAATATTTTTAACATTGAAACCTATGGGGTTCCCCTGAATAAACCTGCTGATTGAAACCACCGAACATCAGGGCATTTCACTGACATTTCTCTGCTGTTTGGTGTTCTCTGAATAGATTAACCATTACTTCTCTATGGGGATTTGCACTGCCTTCAAACAGCACCGTACTTGCTGGCAGTTCGCCAAACTTGTGTGTGAGCATATCACCAGAGCAGTGGTGTACTTAGAGGAGTGGCGGAGGGCGGGCCGCCCCAGGTACCAGTGATTATTGGGGTGTCATTAGGGGGTACTAGGAGGTGCCACTGTCACTGTGTGTCAGCTTTGAGCTGTGTTCTCAAACAACGAGCAGCGGAGCATGGCGTTTGCATACGGAATAAAATCGAATAGAATAAAAATCCCCCTCTCCTCCCTCCATAGCTCCTCCCCTGCCCCGCAGCAGCTCTAGGAGGGGGATGTGATTTGTGTCCAGAGAGAGAAGATGACAGTAAATGGCAGGTAAAGAGGGCGGGGTTTATCAGCAGAATATGAAGCCCTGTCTGCTTACTGCTGTTTAAAGTGGACCTTTCCTTAACCAGCACTGCAGTGATAGAAATTTGTCATTGAGCTGCCTGGCTCCTGGTGAGGCTGCTTGCGTGCAGGTCACACTCGGTCCGGCCAGTCAGGTGGTACTGAGTCTCAGTACCACCTGACTGGCTGAACCACGTGACACGCATGCATGCAGCTGCCCGCCCTTTCGTTAACATGGACTGTCACTCTATTCTGGACTGAACACCCACCGGGAAGGGAATCAAAGCCACGGTGCACCCTCTGGCAGTGGTACCCCACTGCTGACAAGATGGCTCCACGCACAGGCACAGCCGTGATCCTAACGTGGCCTGGAGGGACCTCCTGCTGAGTCTGTACACAGTCCCTGCTGACTCTGCACACAGCCCTACCGCGGACAGAGGCCGGTAAATGTAGAATAAATAATTGCTGTGTGCTCATATACACTCGGTTTGCTGGGAGTTTTATTGCAGTGGATTCTGATACACTCATACACACTGCACATTGCATTGCTGGAATTTTTATTGCTGTGGATTCTGATACGCTGACACACACCAAACATTGCATTGCTGGGAG
This sequence comes from Leptobrachium leishanense, assembly GCA_009667805.1. Lineage (NCBI taxonomy): Eukaryota > Metazoa > Chordata > Amphibia > Anura > Megophryidae > Leptobrachium > Leptobrachium leishanense. The sequence goes on along the minus strand of CM019069.1, from coordinate 57,924,790 downwards.
TTTTATTGCTGTGGGTTCTGTGATACACACTGCACATTACTGTGAGTTTTATTGCTATACAGCTCTGTGATACGTTCATATGCAGTGCACGTTTCTGTGGATTTTATTGTTCAACCAATTAGAGAGGCTGTGTTCCAGTATACTTGACATGCATGGCTGTTCTTTGTAAAAATGCTTGAATTTAAACATTTCCTAATTTTATTTATCTCAATAGATACATTTGAAATGGTATACAAAATATACAAGTAGGCACTTGGTATCCACTTTTAATATAAAGAGAGGAAAAGGCGGAGCTCTAAGAGGAAAAGGTGGAGCTTAACCCCTTAAGGACCGAGGACGTACCATGTACGTCATTGCAGCGGGTCCCTCTTAGACCCGCTGACGTACATGGTACATCCTGCCGTTTTTTGAGCGCTGGAAGCGATCGGATCGCTTCCAGCAGCTCAAACGCCATTGCAGGCTGCCTGGGAGTCCAGGCAGCCGTGCAATGGCGGTTAGAAGTGCCGGGGCACCATGTGATCGCTCCCGGGAGCGATCAACATCTGGTTTCACCGGAGAGGTGCCCGGCACTTCTAGAGAGCGCTGGAAGCGATCGGTATCGCTTCCAGCTGCTCTGAGTATATTACAAGGATGCCTCGACATCGAGGCATCCTTGCAATATGCTTACCTGCCGCCGGTCCGTCCGTGATCGCTCCCCCCGAGCGATCACTTCCGGTAGCGGCAGGAAGTACTGAGTGCCACGAGGTATCGTGGCACTCAGTACAAAAACGATCACATCAGTGATCAGGTGCTCTGCTGGGTGCCTCGAGGGATCAAGGCACCCAGCAGAGTAAAAGAAAGTGTAAAAAAAAGTGTAAAAAAAAGTGTAAAAAAAAAGTGAAAAAAAAAGTAAAATAAAAAGTAAAATAAAAATAAAAATAAATAAAATAAACTGACGGTTAGGGGTAGGGTTAGGGTTAGGGGTAGGGTTAGGGTTAGGGTTAGGGTTCTAAGGGCAGGGTCATCTTGGGGCTGAGTGGGATGTTCCTAGCCTGCCTCATCAGAGAGGCAGGCTAGCAACATCCAATCAGAAGTTAGAAAAAATCAAAATAAAATTTCTAATTTGTCAGGTCAGGTCAATATTTTGTAAATATTGGCTCTGACCTCTGTGATTCTCCCTCCCTCTCCTCACTTGTGTTTTGGTGAGCGAGAGAGAGAGATCAGATTTGACAGGTTAGAGATTTTAGTGAGATTTAATGAGATTAGAAAAATTGAGGCAGATTTAGAGAGATTTTAGGGAGATTTAGAAGAATTGAGGCAGGTTTAGAGGGATTTAGAGAGATTTAGGTGTTTATTTGTATTTTCTTGTGAAACCCAACGGTTCTTCTAAGAACCAACAATCCGCTTATATATATATATATAATTATAAAATTTTATAATCTATTATATATAATGTCTGAGAGGGTGTACAGCGCCGAGGAGGCATATGCCATCCTGGCGTCAGAATCTGAGGCATCTGCGTCAGACTCAGACCCTCATTTCGACCCCGCTAACTGCTCAGAGACGTCGCTAGATACATTATCTACGCTGGCTGATGTATCTAGTGATGTTTCTGATGCAGATCCTGGGTCACCACCTGCCAGCAGGAGATGCACAGCTCCAGCTGAGGAGTGGGTAGTGCCTCATCGCCAGAGGCCAGATATCCCTCCTTTCACGGCAAATCCTGGCATCAATATTGATGTTGCAGGATTTACCGCCACACAGTTTTTGCAGGTGTATAGGGTGGATGATTTGTTGGGCCACATCGTGGCCCAATCAAATCTGTATGCCCATCAGCATTGTGCTGCGAAGCCAGACTCCTACTTGGCAAGGCAGCAATGGACCCCGCTAGATGTGCCAGAATTTCTGAAATTCTGGGCACTTACTATGCTGAGGGCATCATAAAGAAGCCCTCAATTCGCTCCTACTGGAGCAGTAGCCCCATCTGCTCTACCCCCATTTACCCCCAATCAATGTCACGTAGAAGGTATGAAAACATTTTGCGTTTCATGCACTTCAGTGACAACAGCCTGTGCCCCCCTAGAGAGCATCCCCAGTTTGACAGGCACCAGACTTTTACATTTTATTCGTACATTTTTATGTTCTACAATTGGTGCTGTATTTTGCCAAAATCTTTGCACACCTATGCATGGGGGGCATGGGTGTACTCAGGAGATCTTGCAGAAAACAACCTGGAGAGTTTTCATGCAGTAACAAACAACAGTCAGGGTTATCCAAAGAGATTCGAAAAGTCACCGCACGTTCGGTGACTTTTCGTTCTCTTCAATTCGGTTCCTTTTGCCGATTGCATTTCGGTGACCCTGCGGTGTATTCAGCAAACACCACAGGGTCCCCGAATTGCAGGGAAAAGCTACCGAACACCTGACGAACACTAACCGAATGCACGCTGAAAACAAGCAAAAACATCTGGATTAACCTTTGAACAGGAGCCGAACAGGAGCCGAAAAGGAGCCGAATCACACCGAGCCGAAGCAGCTGTGACGTAGACAGAGGGAGGTGAATAAATTAGAAAAACCATTTGTGTGAATCTGGGAAAAAGAAACGCTGTTTGCAAAGAAACTACTGAGCGAAAATGTCTGAAATTTTCACAGGAGGTCCAGGGAATGATAATAAAGAGGGCTGTTACAAAAAAAATAAGCAAACTGAAAAAAAAAATAAAAAAAAAATCGGACTTTTACATTTTTTTTTAAAAATTCAGAAAAATGCTTACAGTATCCTAAAAAATCTATAAATAAAGAGACTTTTTTGCTGCAGAATTTTATAATGAACGGTTTATTAGATATTGAATTAAGACGGGAATATTTTTAACATTGAAGCCTATGGGATTCTCCTGAATAAACTTGCCGAATTAAACCACCGAATGGCAGGGCATTAGGGGAACCTTTCACTGCTGGTTTGTGTTCTCTGAATAGCCGAAGCATTGCTTTTTCATGGGGATTCACTGCCCTCGAACAGGGACCGAACAGGCACCGTATGTGCAGGCAATTCGCCAGTATTTGGAGAATTGCCTGCTCTCTGGATAGCCGAATGGCCAGGAAAGGTAACCGAACGCTGATTTTCAGCGTTCGGTTACCTTTCTCAAGCAATTCGAATCTCTTTGGATAACCCTGAGTGTCTCCTAAATCACAGTCCAAAACTACTGTGGGCGTAAAAATCTGAAAATTGAAAAATTACACCACACACCTTCTCAAATGTTTTGGGCTAAAACCGTTGCATCCATGGCATCAAAGCACTCCATATGCAATACCTTAGGGTGCCAACATAACAAATATAAACAATTTTCTGGCAATAATTCAAACCGGGGTATGCGGTAGACCCAAAACCAAAGATAGGCCTAGTTGAAGAAATAATCTCAATTTCAACTCCAATGACAAAGTCATAAAAATTGTATTTGAACCTTCCCAAAATCCTGGCAAACCTATGCATGGGGGGCATGGGTGTACTCAGGAGATCGTGCAGAAAACAACCTGGAGAGTTTTCATGCAGTAACAAACAACAGTGTCTCCTAAATCACAGTCCAAAACTGATGTGGGTGTGAAAATGAAAAATGACCACCAAACTGTATCCAATTTGTTTGGAGCAAACGGATGCATCCATAGCATAAAAACACTCCATTTACAATACTTTGGGGTGTTAGCTTACCAAATATATGCACGTTCATAAAACTGGGGTATGTAAAAAGGCCCCTAAAAAGAAGATAAGCAAAGAAGATACTGTATGTCAAATTAGAAAATTGACAAGCACATGTCAAAGATTGGCGTAGCACCCCAAAACAACAGAACAAATCTATATATGGGTGGTATCAATTTACTCAGAAGATGTTGCTGAACATATTTTGTGGTGTTTTTTGGCAGTAACCCATAACTGGATTTGACAATTCATGCCTAAAGTACAATGTGTGTGAAAAAATAACACAAAAAGTGACTACCTGAAAGTTTGACATAGAGCTAGTGCATGGAAAGTGTTAAAATACAACTCTTTGAAGCACCCTAGGGTGTGCCCTTTCTAAAAATATATGGTTTGATGGGGGTAAATTACTTTGGCCGGCTTCAAAAATGTCCCAAATAGGACATGGGTGCATGATGACGAAATGTGAAAATTCCAAGTTGGAAAACTGAAATGCGCACCCCCCAAATAAGGCCTATTAGCCCCCAAATGACCCGACATACCTATACATGGGTGGTATCAATTTACTCAGAAGATGTTGCTGAACATATTTTGGGGTGTTTTTTGGCAGTAACCCATAACTGGATTTGACAATTCATGCCTAAAGTACAATGTGTGTGAAAAAATAACACAAAAAGTGACTACCTGAAAGTTTGACATAGAGCTAGTGCATGGAAAGTGTTAAAATACAACTCTTTGAAGCACCCTAGGGTGTGCCCTTTCTAAAAATATATGGTTTGATGGGGGTAAATTACTTTGGCCGGCTTCAAAAATGTCCCAAATAGGACATGGGTGCATGATGACGAAATGTGAAAATTCCAAGTTGGAAAACTGAAATGCGCACCCCCCAAATAAGGCCTTTTAGCCCCCAAATGACCCGACATACCTATACTTGGGTGGTATCAATTTACTCAGAAGATGTTGCTGAACATATTTTGGGGTGCTTTTTGGCAGTAAACCTTAAAGTTCACAGTACATGTATTCTTAAATTGCGTTCAAAAAAAAAAATCACCAAATTTTTTTTTTTTCTCAAACTTTGGCATAGATTTGTGGTAAAATGGTTTGCATGGAAAGAGTCAAAATACCCCAAGTTTAATACCTTGATTTGTGTACTTTAAAAAAATATGTATATGTGGAGGGTTATTCAGGAATTAGTGACAGATATCAGTGTTACAATGTCACTATCACTAGTTTTGAAAATAAACTCTTTGGAAATGGCAAAGTGCTACTTGCACTTATTGTTGCATAAAATAAGGAAAAAAGCGAGGAATATGTAAACATTGGGTATTGCTAAACTCAGTACTAAATTTAGAAACTACTAAAGAATTAATTTTTTTTGACGGTTGTTGATACATAAGAAATTTTGGGGGTCAAAGTTCGAAAAAGTGGTGTTTTTCAATTTTTGTGTCATATTTCACAATATTTTTTATAGTAAATTATATGAAATGATGAAAAAATGGTATCTTTATAAAGTCCATTTAGTGACGAGAAAAACAGTGTAAAATATGTGTGGGTTACATAAACGAGTAAGAGGAAAATTTGACGTAAACACTAAGAGCGCAGAAACGTAAAAACAGCAGCGGTCACGAACGGACGGATTCGTGTAAAACCGCCCGGTCACTAAGGGGTTAAAGAGGAAGGGTGGGGATTAACCAGGAAGAGGTGTGCCCTTGACAGGAAGGGGTGCCTCAAATTTAAATTAGGGGGTGCACGAGTTTAGTCAGGCCTAGGGCAGCACAAAACCTAAATACACCACTGTATAAAGGGCTATATATCCTTTCTATTACAATGTATAGGTAAGGAGAATATTCTTGTCTAATACATATATAGTACAGAAAATCCTCAAACTTATAAACTGTAATTTTTCCTCCACATATGTCATGTAAATGCTGCAATATGAAGCTATTTTTAAACTCTGTTCCCTTAAACAAGGACAGACGCATTTAATGCTAGAATGTAAGCATTTGACTTACTCGCATATGGTACAAGTTTATGGCGCCATTCTATATAGTGACGGTTGGAGCACTGAAATGCCTTTAATCTGCTAACATGATCAATTTCCTACATTTGGTATTAATACATACAGAGAGAAAAAAGCCCAGAGTTGTTGTATAAGGATCAACTTTTAATTTTTTTTTTCAGTTTTAAAGTTTTCAGCAAGGTCTTTGGTTTTCAAGTCCTCTTTGTGAACATAGGTCCTTTCAGTTAGACTTTGATATTTGGTCTGAGTGTTGATGTCTTCTGACAACTGGAGAGAGCCCTGAGCAGCCGCAGAGCTGCTTTTTATGGGACCAAGCCTAATGTTTGCTGCAGTGGTCATTGCACTAGGTGATAGCAGCTGGGAAGTACTGGGATTCCCATAGAGTGCAAAGGCATGGTGAGAATGATGGCAAACGTAGAACATTTCTCTCACTGTAAACTGAGATCTGTCTTTTGAACCTGACTATCATTTTGTTCTCTACAGTCATGTGCACTTCATCTTTGTGCTACAATTCACCTTTGGTAATATCGTCAGCATGGTCTTAATTTAAATGTATTTATTTATAAAGGATTTTACCAGGAAGGATACATTGAGATTTCTCTCATTTTCAAGTATGTCCTGGGTTCAAGAACATTGAAGTAATTAACTTCATGTAAAACCTCAAGAAGCCTGTTAGTCCTCCTCCCGGGCCATCTCTGCATCAGTCCTCTTCCCGGCCCCGTTTGTGCGCCAGTCCTCCTCCCGGCCCGTCTGTGCGCCAGTCCTCCTCCCGGCCCATCTGTGCGCCAGTCTTCCTCCCGGCCCGTCTGTGCACCAGTCGTCCTCCCGGCCCGTCTGTGCGCCAGTCCTCCTCCCGGCCCGTCTGTGCGCCAGTCCTCCTCCCGGCCCGTCTGTGCGCCAGTCCTCCTCCCCGGCCCGTCTGTGCATCAGTCCTCCTCCCCGGCCCGTCTGTGCATCAGTCCTCCTCCCCGGCCCGTCTGTGCATCAGTCCTCCTCCCATCCAGTCTGTGCTTCAGTCCTCCTCCCGGCCAGTCTGTGCTTCAGTCCTCCTCCTTGCCAGTCTGTGCTTCAGTCCTCCTCCCGGCCAGTCTGTGCTTCAGTCCTCCTCCCGGCCAGTCTGTGCTTCAGTCCTCCTCCCGGCCCGTCTGTGCGTCAGTCCTCCTCCCGGCCCGTCTGTGCGTCAGTCCTCCACCCGGGCCCATCTGTGCGTCAGTCCTCCACCCGGGCCCATCTGTGCGTCAGTCCTCCACCCGTCCCGTCTGTGCATCAGTCCTCCTCCCGTCCCGTCTGTGCGTCAGTCCTCCTCCCTTCCCGTCTGTGCGCCAGTCCTCCTCCCGGCCCGTCTGTGCGCCAGTCCTCCTCCCGGCCCATCTGTGCGCCAGTCCTTCATCCCCGGCCCGTCTGTGCGCCAGTCCTCCTCCCGGCCCGTCTGTGCTTCTGTCCTCCTCCCGGCCCGTCTGTGCTTCTGTCCTCCTCCCGGCCCGTCTGTGCTTCAGTCCTCCTCGCGGGCCGCGGCCTGTCTGTGCGCCAGTCCTCCTCCCGGCCCGTCTGTGTGCCAGTGTTGTGCAATGAAATCAAGAGACACAAATCCTTTCAGATCAGTATCTTCACGCTTACAAGGTTTGACTAGGAAAAACATTGAGCACAGTGAGCTTGGGGTGCTTCAAAATATCACAATTCATCTTTTTTCCGTTAACAAAACTAAAGCAATTAAATTAAGGATTGCCACTGTCTTTTAGTTTGCAGACCAGACAACCAATCTGTCGACATAAGCCACAAGTGTGTGTGAGTTGCTGATCGCACCAGTTTATTTTATTTAAGGTATTTCTTTTTAGTAGAAATCAAATCGGATTCAGAGTACAGTTCTTATAAATACTGAATTTTTCTTAGATAGTAACTACTTCTATAAATTTGTTAATGTATAGCCGGCAGCAATTTGTATGATGTCTTTCAAATAAAAAGAAGAGCTTGATCTTTAGCCTATAGCCAGGCACGCAAAAATAAACCTGGTGCTAATTATACGTGTGATCTGTGATACATTCCTCTGCCCAGTCAAAACAAAAGCGTGTGGTTAGAAGATGAGGTTCATTTTTCTGTAGACGATTTTTTTTCTTTCCTGAGCCGTACGGTTCCTTTAAAAGTCATCTTTTGTTCTGAACATTTTTCTTTCCAGCAATGGTAACTCAATCTAAGCGAGCGTTGCAGCCAAGATTCCTCATTCACATCACATGCCCACTGAAAGGAGATCACAATCTTTGTCAGGTTCACGCAGCCGAAAAATTTCTAAACGCTAGAAGAATAACTTCATATATCGTGTATATTTTGTAATGGTTTCTTCCATGTGGCTTGCTTTCCATTGCCCATGGGCTTCCACCATAGGCGTTGTTACCTCGTTAATAAACATTCCTAGGCATATACACCGCCAACTTCATTTTATAAGCATGATTAATGCGAGAAAGGCGGGTGGGGGGATATTTTTTGGCATAACCTGTTCAGTTGTGAGAACTGAAGATCAAGCTTGGTCTCTGAAATACATTCTTTTGCCGATTTCTCTTGCAGAAGGGGAACCTGTGATCTTAAATGCTTTGCCAGTGGTTTAAATTTTATATACGACCACGAACAACTTGAAAGGACAATCTAGGCACCGTTACCACTGTGCCCCCCCACCCCTGAAAGATGTCCCATCTCCAGCAACTTGTCTGCTTTGGTATGCCATATCTGAAGGTGTTGGTTTAAGGGCTGATTTTAAAGGACCCAAAAGGGTTAAAATGGGAGGGATTGGTTTATATTTAACCCTCTGTTTTAACCTAATCAAATGTATTTAATACGATGTTAATAAGAAAAATGAAAAAAAAAACAGCATGCTGCATAGGGAAAACCTAGTGTAAAGGGTTCACCTTGGGTTATACCATATTGCTCCTATCGGCTCGTAAATGTAGAGTACTGGTAGAGATCTCCAACCATGTGCACAATCCGGTACTTGAGGCTCACCTCACCTGGAATAAGACATGAGTCGCTAACATTAAAAAGTGGGGCTGTTATACTTGACTCGTAAATGTTGATTCTTCAGTAACCTTGGCCCTCAACATTTTCTGAAACTGCATTTCCCATGCTGCTCAGTTACGGATTGGGATGGCCGACCTTCATGGGAAATGTAGTTCGAACATCTGGAAGGCCAAAGATCTTTAACGATTGCTCTGGTCAATGCAAATCCCTCTGCTTGAGAGGTTAATTGACTAAATGTCACCCCACTGATGACTTGAGTAACCAGTACTAAGCAAGTAATGGTACGTTGTTATATATAGTATTAAACTGCTAGTTAACCCGTTCACTACCAATATTGACTAGACTCTATCTGCAAGGCCATGGCTGATACCCTCAAATGGAGTATAGTCGATGTCGTGTTCTACTGGAGCAATGGAAAGGAATTTTGTTTATTGCACATGAAATTTATTTGCAATTGAGCCCCAGGACATGCCCTTAAAGTTTTGGAACTGTGGGCATGATACCTGAGGTGCTACGATTCTATAAAAACAACTGGAAATATGTGTCTTACACACCTCCAAAGCTGTTACATCAGGGAGCCCAGTACTGCAGTAATGCCTTTTGGCCAGAAGATGGTGATACCTACCTGTCAGATAAGTTACGTTAATACATCAACCAATACATTGGAAATATTCCAAAATATTTTTTTTACTGTATAGCTGATTAAAAATTATTTTGTAACACAAAAAACCTCTGGTTCCCTGTGGTTTCCTGGAAAATCTCGTTAGTAAATATTGAAGTATTTAAAGTATAATTTTCGTTGTAGCCCCCCCCATCACCCATTTAAGATTTCTTTATTTTACACGTATCATTTCTTTTCTGTCGAGAAGATTAATGCTGCTCCAGTAGAATTTCTATCCCAGTCATTTATCAGTAAAGAATAATATAAATGCACAATGTAAAGTTTATCTAACCCCTACTTTGATTCTTTAGTCTGTCTCGTCCTTTCGAGAAGTCGATCACCAGAATTTCTTTCACAACACCCTTTTTTGGATTAGTCACATGTCATTTTATTGTGTTTTGAAGTTGTTGATTCAAATTGTCTCTGACACCCTTTTAAACTCCCCCGGCACTTCCTTTGTGAAGGGCAGTTTGTATAATACTCTCTCATACTTGGTAATTATTTTTCTTTCTGCCAAATAGCATTCCGAAAATTGTATGTCTGACAAAAGTAGCCCTCAGTCCATTTAGCCTGCCACTCAAATCCACACTGGATCTTTTGTGCACAGTGATGCATTCTTTAGGAAGTCTAGTGTAAGCTTGCTACAAAGTCACACACCTCTCTTCACTCCTTAGCAAAATAATGACTTAATAACTGATATTTTAGCAACTTTTTCAGACCTTCTTAAGTGCTGCTACTGATTCCTAACCTTAATTTACCACTTCTGCGCTTACCCTTTGTTCTGTGCAACACCTGACATGTTTGTATAACCTTAAAGAACTCTGCAAGTTTCAAGTGTGTTGCTGGCTGGATGAAATTTTTGGATCATGTAACAATATTCGGGGCCAAAGGGCCAAAATTGGACATATTTAATAAAAACAATGCATGTGTCAATGCATCTCACATGTTACCTTCCTATATGTTTAGATTAGGTGGCTGAGCAGCCTGTAAATCGTATGTCCATCAATCTGTTAGGTTTTATTTTAATTTAATTTTTAATTAAGATATTGGCCTATTTAAAACCTAATTAAATATCAGGGCTATTCAGAGAGATGTGAAAACCTTGAGAATTGCCAAGAGAATGAACAATCTAGAGTCTAGACCAAATAGCCAATTTGGAAAGTGCGATAAATTGGAGAGTTTTTCCGGTTTGACTATTTTGACCTATACTATATACTATATTGCCAAAAGTATTCGCTCACCTGCCTTGACTCGCATATGAACTTAAGTGACATCCCATTCCTAATTCAATATGACGTTGGTCCACCCTTTGCAGCTATAAAAGCTTCAACTCTTCTGGGAAGGCTGTCCACAAGGTTTAGGAGTGTGTTTAGGGAAATTTTTGACCATTCTTCCAGAAGCGCATTTGTGAGGTCACACACTGATGTTGGACGAGAAGGCCTGGCTTTCAGTCTCTGCTCTAATTCATCCCAAAGGTGTTCTATCGGGTTGAGGTCAGGACTCTGTGCAGGCCAGTCAAGTTCCTCCACACCAGACTCTGTCATCCATGTCTTTATGGACCTTGCTTTGTGCACTGGTGCACAGTCATGTTGGAAGAGGAAGGGGCCAGCTCCAAACTGTTCCCACAAAGTTGGGAGCATGGAATTGTCCAAAATGTCTTGGTATGCTGAAGCCAAGCCCAGCTCCTGAAAAACAACCCCACATCATAATCCCCCCTCCACCAAACTTTACACAATGCAGTCAGACAAGTACCGTTCTCCTGGCAACCACCAAACCCAGACTCGCCCATCAGATTACCAGATGTAGAAGTGCAATTCGTCACTCCAGAGAACGCATCTCTACTGCTCTAGAGTCCAGTGGCGGGGTGCTTTACACCACTGCATCCAATGCTTTGCATTGCACTTGGTGATGTATGACTTGGATGCAGCTGCTCGTCCATGGAAACCCATTCCATGAAGCTCTCTACGCACTGTTCTTGAGCTAATCTGAAGGCCACATGAAGTTTGGAGGTCTGTAGCGATTGACTCTGCAGAAAGTTGGCAACCTCTTCACTATATGCGCCTCAGCATCCACTGACCCCGCTCCGTCAGTTTACGTGGCCTACCACTTCATGGCTGAGTTGCTGTTGTTCCCAAACACTTCCATGTTCTTATAATACAGCTGACTGTGGAATATTTAGGAGCGAGGAAATTTCACGACTGGATTTGTTGCACAGGTGGCATCCTATCACAGTTCCACGCTGGAATTTACTGAGCTCCTGAGAGCGACCCATTCTTTCACAAATGTTTGTAAAAACAGTCTGCATGCCTAGGTGCTTTATTTTATATACCTGTGGCCATGGAAGTGATTGGAACACCTGATTCTGATTATTTGGATGGGTGAGCGAATACTTTTGGCAATATAGTGTATATATATTAGACATCTATGCTTTATGTATACCTCAGGATCTCCATGTAAAGTGCTAGTTGGCATTATCATGTATGAAAATGATGTCTCATGCTCCCTGAGTTAACCTTGCACAATTTGAGTCCGATGACTCTGGCATTGTCATCTTTGAATATGTCCGTGCCATCAGGGAAGGAAAAAATCCATTGTTGGAAAAACCTGCTCATTCAGGATATTAAGGGAGTCAGCTGAAGTCATTTTTTGCCAGCAGAAACCTATTAATCACTGCAGTAATTATCTAATGGAAGGCTGTTACCTATTTTCTTACTTAAATCCCGGTGGTGACTTTTTTGGCCAGGTGGTATAGTACGGAGTGCCGTAGTTTTTCTCCTACTGCTCTTGGGAAAGGCACAAACACGTGACATACCATCACGTTGAATAACTGAAGCATTATTGGTGCTTGGAGATCCCCACAAAAAAAAAAGAAAATGTGATTCCCTCTGAAAATCACCACTATATAGTAAAAGAATTTTTTTTTTTGGAGAATCCCAATATATGCATTTAATTAATAGGATTAATGCTGGACAGCCAGAGCGGACAAGTAAACCACCTGTTCCGGAGACACTGCCATTATAATCTGTGACATGTCTAGACATTCAATTCAGCATAGTGGGAAGGGAAAGCTATAAAGTTAAAGAACTGGTGCCTGCTGCACTTACATCATACATAGTGCAAGTCACTACCTATTAAATCACAAGCAGTCATCTTTTCCTTCCCTGAGCCAAATTTCCTTTATATTGTGCAACTTAATACTACGAAAACATAACCAGTGATTGATTCACGGCCGATGAAAAGACTCGGATGGATGTAATTGGCAAAATGAGTCTTTAAAAAAAAATGCCATTATTTCAAAGCATTAATGGCTGAAATATCTAGAAAAATAAGATTTAGAACTCTTATAATCATGTCAAAGCATTGTCAAAGAAGACTTCTTCAACGGAGAAAGGAAACAAACACTTAGAGAAAAATAGCATCTCCCTGCGCTAAAACAAATCTAAAAAAGCTGGTTTTGTGATATTTAAGATTGAGATATTTGTCAAAATAAATTAACTATTTAGAAGTCTCGTTTTGAAACTCTCCAAATATATATGGGAGAGTTATGCTAAAATGCGTTAACTGATTGATTCACTTTACATCTATGAGGTCATCTTGTTTATGCATAAAGTCTACCACCATGACTTCTTTCGATAAATAAGCTCTTGCCTTTTTCAGAGTATTATGGCTAGAGCGTTGCTAATTCTGACATCATTCTGCTCGTGAAAAATGTTGCTGCCATTTAATTTTAAGACTAGAATCTGTTTAAGAAGATTGCGCCACCAGGGTCATCTAATGAAAGGACCCCATTAATGGGCAAAGTGGATCAAACCATCTTCTATGGTCGTGAAATCTCAAGTTTATATTTCTTTTATTGGTATACCTCCAGGTTCATGATGGTATTTTCTTGATATGTAAAGGATTATTCAACATGAGCCGAAATTTCCACCGAATTGTATCGAATGGTGAATTTCACCGGACGGTGCAATTTCATTGCAGTTCGGCTATTCACAAAGTTGACAATTGGCTAAATATTGGCGAATCGCCAGCGTAATACAGTACAGAACGCCGCAATTTGGCGACAGTGAAATTTGCTCATAGAGAAGTAATGGTTATTCAGAGAACACCGAACTGCACCCAAATGTTGACGAAATGCCAAGATTTTCGGTGGTTCAGTTCAACAGGTTTAAACAGGCGAATCCCATAGGATTCAATATAAATAAAGAATTGCATTTTTATTGAACGGTTTATTCTTTTCATTTGCAGCAAAAGCTTTTTTGTTTATTTTTTACATTCTTTTTTAGGGATCTTTCAGGATTTTTTTCAGCGACGTTTTTGATTTCCATTTTTTTTTTTTCTTACGTTTTTTTTTTTATTTTCCTTTAGTTTGGCGGCTGATTGGCTTTTTCGGCAGTTGGTGGCGGTGTTCGGCAGATCCCGTCCGGCGTACTTTGGGGACTCCGCAGTGAATTCTGAATTCACCGCTGGGTCGGCGAACTGAAATTGTCGGACGAGAGTGCACCGAAATTTCGGTGTTCTCTAAATAACCCTAATGATTGCCATCTTTAGACAAGTCACTGCCCACATATACAGCAGATGGTTTTGCCTTTACACTATTATTGTCAAAGAAAGCACGGTTGTTGTGCATGTCTAGTCTGTCTTTTCAGCTTCCTTGGTAGGCAGATCTCTGAAACTGAGAAATTGATTGCCATGTGTGGTTTTCTAGACTTGTTTTTCCCAGATGATTGACCTCCTGATACATTGTCCAGTGAAGGAATACTATTAATGAATTGACACACCTGCTTCATAGAGCGCTATCCTTGCAATTAGTAACAGACTTCAGGGATCCTTCCTCATGTCTTCTAGTTTAGTATTGATATTAATGTCAAATAAATTGCCTGATTTGGATTCCGTCTGCTTGGATAGAGCGCAAGACGTTTTAATGGTCTACTGATTTATTTTTTGCCTTTCCATTTTCTGATTTCCAGAGTTTCAAGTTATACTGTAGTAGCCCTATTTGATGGGCAGACATCACCATCTGCTGGCTGAAAAGAGCTACTGCAGTTGGCGCTTCATACTGAGCTAGCTGGGTCTAGGTGTTTTAGACCGAGTCCCCTAGCTGCTCAAACTGTTTTAGCACATTGTGTGTCATGCCTGAGGTGCTAAAATCTCATAGGCACAATATGGAGCCCAACTGAAAGTGAATTTCAATGCAATAAATGAAATTACTTTGCACTGCTTCATAATTACACCTAGTGGAAAATACATGATATTGGTGCACCAGTAGGTGTTTTTTAATATAGAGTATAATCTATGTTGGTAGTGAAGGTGTTAAGCGTGGAACTCTGTCTTTTCTAATTTTATCCCAATTTTTTTCCTCTGGGAAACCAAGTCTAGGAGTTACATACCAAAAGTGCCATTGGTGAGCTGCATACAGAGACCATGGCTGGGGTAAAGCTATAGAAATGTAGTCAGCAACAAACGTTATTCTTTGGCTTTCGTGATAATTGTTCCACTTTTACAATGTGTTTTTTTTCGTGTTTTTTTTGCATAAACCCAATGGAAATCTTGTGTGTCTGCTTTGGAATGTGCTTTCCACTACCACAAGCCAAAACAATTTTGTGGTTTTTATCCGTCAGTTAATACAGATTAAAATAATTAAAATACATCGTTCTGTCTACATATGCCTCCTTTCTCATTTTTTAATATTTGTTTTATAAAAACTGGTATCTATATTGTGGTGATATACTGTTGCTTTTATTTGCAGTGTTGTTATTTATTAGTCATCTCCGTTCTTACCCTTTCCCCTTTTCGCATTTCATTTTGATTTACCACTTGGAACTCCTTTTAATATGTATTGACTGTCTGCTGAGACGGTGCTGACTGCGCTCTTTTAAAATGATGCAGTGCCTGAGAAAAGCTGACGACTTTCTTCTTTATGGGCTCTGACATATTAATTAGCAAAATGGAGGGGAACAAAAAAAAGCTATTTTATTATTTTTCTTTCTCCTTTTCTCCCACTTTACCTATCAGAGTTATTGTGTTTGAAATGGCATCGTTTACGTCCGTGTGCCCAGAGCTGAATATATTCATGAGACACTGACCTTTCTATCACTCTTAACATCAGGTCAACCAGGAATGCGATTTCATGGCTAGGTGACCTCTGTGCTTTCTGCAAGTAGAAATGACAATAGGCTTATCTGCTAAGCAGCGACTTCATAACCAAATTTATAACTTCGTAGCCAGGCTGGGAAAATGACAGCCAACTGACCAATTGTGATATCAGTTTTGTAAATCTGACTTTCCAGTCACTAGAAGTCAGAGAGTGAATAACAATCCTATTTAAAAGTGCAAGGTTTTTATTTTGTAATAAAGGGTTTTATTAAGCCAGAACGGCCAACGAAACAAAATACAGTACAGCAAGTGAAAGGTACATGTCACAACTGTAGGAGTACAAAAGCATCTAATGGGTGAAGTGCGTAGCAAGAGGAGACTGGTGACAAAGCAACAAAGATGACACCGGAGTGGGAGTGTGCAGCACCAGCGACAGTCAAAGCACACCAAGGTGCGTAAAAGCGTTTTCCCGAAAACAAAAAAGGTCCTCGCAGTTGAAAAAGGCAAGAGAATACAGAAAGGGGAGAAGGGCAGGGAAGAGGAACCCTGTCAACGGGAAGAAAAAAAAATGAGGGTGGGGGGGGAAGACCCACAAAACAAAGATAGAGGGGGAGGGGAAAGCAGGTACGAGGGAGAGAGGAGAAAAGAGGATAGAAAGAAGGGGAATAGAAAGAGAGGGGGAAAAATGGGGGTTATGGGACGGACTCGGGATGAAGCAAAAGCACCGGTCAGGGAGAACCGACTGGAGGACGGGCAGCACGGGCCACTGAAGGGGAAGAGGCGGGAGGCCTAAGCAATGCCGGTAGATCAGCCAGACAATGGAACAAATCAGTTGTCCCTAGGGAGGCAAACTCCGTCAAACAGGGAGACCACACCCGTTCAAAATGGGGCATCCTGTTGCGAAGGATCGCCATCAAGCGTTCCATGGTGACAATATACCAGATCTTTGCATCTACCTGGGTCCTGTCGGGAGGGTAGCCCCTCTAAGTGCGCACAAGGCACAAGCAGTACAAGGTTTTAATGCATATAATGTGTTTACCTTAACACTCCAGATGTTTTGGGACTATATTCACCACGGGTTTCTGTCGGCCTAATGAGTGGCTGAGCATCTTGGAAGATGTAGTTGCAAAACATCCGGAGGGCCAAGGTTTCTGACCACTCTTTCACTTGTGTCTCTCCCTCACATTGCCTCTTCTAAAGACAAGTAAATGCTGTTCACGCTGCAGGATTTGATACGGCTGCTTTACTCAGAGCAAAGGAGATGCAACGTTTCGACTTGATACACAAGCTTTTATCAAGTACTTCTATGTACTATAAGTACATACCTGATATAGGCTCATGTATGCAGCCGAATCATTGCATCTCCTCCTCTCCAATTAAAGCAGCCATATCAAATCCCATAGTGGGTTTTCTTTGGCTATGAATTTCTCAGGCCTATTGGCCATATCTTTCTATGTGGAACCTGCTATGATTGATTCACTGGGGAATCCCAGTTTCCACTAACCCTTGCACGCCATAGTGCCTCTTCTACTCCCTTTCATAAATGTTGTTTTTGCACGAACACTGTATGGCTTTTCGATGAGTGCTTTTCGATGTGTATATAAACCGGTCAGTCATGTAAAGGTTAAATCTTCCAGTCAACTTTCCAGCTTTGCCATTGGGATCCACAGTAAAAGGCTGGATGAGTGCTAGTGATGAGTGGTGACCCAACCATGGATAATAGAGTTCTAATCCCAGTAGGAGTAGTATGAGAAAGCTCAGAGATGCTGCTGCCATGAGAAAATCCTCAAAAAATATTCTGCAGTAAAAGTCGCCAAACGTCTTGTGGGTGGTTGCTGGGGGATGATGCAGCGAAAAAGTCACAGTATAAAAATGTTTCCTTTGATTAGGATAATGGCGTAAATAAGTCATATTCCTTGGGTTTATGCACAAGCTCCATTTTTGTGAAACTTGGCAACATCCTTTTACTGGCAAAGTACATTTTA
This sequence comes from Leptobrachium leishanense, assembly GCA_009667805.1. Classification (NCBI taxonomy): domain Eukaryota; kingdom Metazoa; phylum Chordata; class Amphibia; order Anura; family Megophryidae; genus Leptobrachium; species Leptobrachium leishanense. Next base: position 57,907,359 of record CM019069.1, on the reverse strand, counting down.
GGGTTAGGGTTAACACTAAGCAGATTCTGCTGCTTTAGACGTGAGCTTTGTTTAACACCAGCATGGAATTACCACTGTATTGGTGTCAGTACAAATGTCACACCAGTACTCATATGGTGTGAAGCTTCACAGAAAGCCAGTGCCAGTGTGCCATTTTTTTCATGCGAAATACAACCCCCCCATAGCTTTCATTGAAATATAAAGGAACTTCTTTGCCGTGTTGTAAACTCATATGATCTCTTCTAGAAACGTTCGTGCTATAGTTAGATGTAGAAAGTCATACTGAGTGAGAAGGTGTAGTTGGCATGGAGAACTAGAGATGCATCCAGTCATAAATTACATGTCATGCCGGTGTGCGTGAGAATGGCAGACTTGCCTTTGTATGACGCAATGCTGAAGTTGCTAGTCCATATCCAGATATCTCCTGATATTGGCAAATAGAGTGCACAATAATGTCACTCATGCTCTCTCTTTATCTGATATTCCAAGAAGTGTGAAGAAGAGACAGAATCTGGGATCGATGCCAACTGTCACCAGCTAAAGAAATTTAGCTTTTTTTTTTATTTTTATAATATGCTTGAAGCATGTTGAGGTACTGGTAATAATTCATACGCTGTTCAGTAAAACATTAATCCGCAGTTAAGAACGCCCTGTTCAAAGGTTGGGTAATGCAGATAACTAGTACTTCATGCTTTATTCTGCCCTTTGTGCCTCTCCGGCATTTTTCTTCAGCGGACTGTAATTTAATTTTGTAGGCATCATGTCGAATTGGAGTTTGGCAGGATCAGAGTAGGTAGAAAATGGTCTTCGGATTTGTATGCACCGACTTATTGATCTCTCTCATTTGATATTCGAAGACACTGCTAGTGAGACACCTTTGGATTCTAGAATGTATTTCTCAAAGTTAACTCTACAATTTAAGTGTTTCTGAGTTTTGCTTGGTGAAATAAAGCTGCCATTTCAATATCCTTCCTGTTAGTAACCACCCTATATTCCATCTAGCAGAACGGGCGGTCCTCCTTTTACTTGATGAGTATATTAAGCTTTTCAGATAACATTTTACGTGTTTTTAGTGTGCAGCAGATTTAAGAATTAATATTTTGTATTTGTCTTTAGAATATATTAAAAATGTATACTCTTAAAACGTTTTATTTAATGAAAACGAAGGGAAAAATACTAAGAAAATAGGATGACTACTGTATATGGTACACAAATACAATTCTGATAAAATGTTTTTTAATTTATTACTTTCTCTAAACTTCTCTGCCTTCCCTTTATTCTCCTCTACCTGGCCAACTTGAATATTGCGTCTGTAAATCCTTCGGATTGGTTTCATTGTATGGGAGTAGATGGCTTCCTGGAGACGGGTTCCTCTGAGCTTGTCACATTAAGGGAGGGCTTTATAGAGGACTGCTATGGAAATGAACTTCCAACACTGGGATCAATGACCAGACAACTTGTTAAAATGGGCCTGGTTTCAAGCAAATGTCGTGATGTGATTGCTAATGAAGAAAGGATTTCCCAGAAGGTCCATAAAAACATAACTTGAGCTTCCTAGCTCAAGGATCAACAAGTAGATGGCTTCTAGAACACTGGACTTGTCGGGAGGAACACCATGAAAAGATGGCTTTCCAAAGCAGTGGCCCTTGAATCGAAGACCATGAAGCCTTTCTGGATTCAAGGTCTTTATTAGATGGCTTATAGATATGTGGGCTATGGAGGGGATGCTGGATTCTCCAGCTATTGTATATCATATCTACAGTATGTGTCACCAATTCACGGTTTCCACGTTTTATCCTGACAGAACAGAATTTGAATGCCTTTCCGGGCTTCCCTTCTTTACCTTTTTCACACATCCTCTAAGCATTTTTGTATTTGCTTCCAATATTTTGTGTGGTGAAAAATGACATTGTTTTTAGTCTACTAAAAAAGTATCACTGCAACATTTTTGTTAGTTTGTGTGAAAGGTATGAACCACTTGATTTTATAAAACTACACTTGACCACTTGGCCAAAGTACTTAAAATATTAACAGGGTAATTCAAAGAGATCCGAATGGCTGCCGAAAGGGAACCGAACGCTGAAAATTCGGTTACCTTTCTTGGCCATTCGGCTATCCAGAGAGCAGGCAATTCACCAAATGTTGGCGAATTGCCTGCACATACGGTGCCTGTTCGAGGGCAGAGAAATCCCCATAGAGAAGCAATGCTTCGGCTGTTCAGAGAACAAAAACCAGCAGTGAAAGGTTCCCGAAATGCCCTGTCATTCGGTGGTTTAATTCGGCAGGTTTATTCAGGCGAATCCCATAGGCTTCAATGTTAAAAATATTCCCGTTTTAACTCAATATCTAATAAACTGTTCATTATAATATTCTGCAGTAAAGAGTCTCTTTATTTATAGATTTTTTTTAGGATATTTTAAGCATTTTTCTGGATTTTTTTTATCATTCGTTGGATCTCATATGTAAATTTCAGACATTTTCGCTCTGTAGTTTCTTTGCAAACAGCGTTTCACTTTTCAAACATTCAAGCAAACTGTTTTTCTAATTTATTCACTCCATTCGTCTGTGGTGTCGGGTTTTTCTGGCAGCTGCGCTGCGTGTGATCGGCTCCTGCTCGGGTTTTTCCAGCGTTTTCGGCGGGTTAATCTAGATGTTTTTGCGGGTTTCGGCGTGCATTTGTCGGGTTTTTGCAGTGAGTTTTCGGCAGGTTTTCGGAGGCTTTTTCCCTGCGCTCTGGCCCTGTGGTGGTGCCTAATACACCGCAGGGTCGCCGAAATGGGATTGCCGAATTACCCCGACTTGAAGAGAACGAAAAGTCACCGAACATGCGGGGACTTTTCGATTATCTTTGAATAACCCTGTAAAAGCGTATACAACTGTTAGACTGTAAATTTAAAAAAAATTGTATCAACGATATTTACCAAGCAGAACCGATTTCTCTGGGTTTCCTGTCCCTGGGTATGGATGCTATTTTTCAGATATCCGGGTTGTCATTGTACATTCTTTAAGAATGCCATATTTCATTTTACAAGTGGACAACCTTCATTTCTTATGTAGTTAATGCAAGCAGGAATATTTTCTGATTTCCTGCCTTTCCATTCATTCATTGAGCTGTATTGAATTTGTTAGACTTGACACGCAGTCACAAATTTCAGTTCTTGAAATTTATTCATGATGTACATGTTTTACAAAGTTTGACTTTGTTTCGAAATTTAATAAAAAAAATCTAAAACTTCATGCTAGCAGTTTAAGAGCCACCGCATAGAAACTACCTTTATGTTAATATGACGAGCTTTATTCTAGCACTGAGAACGTGCGACATATTCTTTTATTTTAATGTGGAGTGCCTAACACATTTGCAACTCAACTGGCATTTAATTTTTTTATTTTCTTAGATGTTTTTCTCAAACCCAAACGTTTTTCTTTCACTCTTGAAGTTACTTTTCATGTTTGTAGAAATGAGCGATCTCATTCTCTTGCAACTCTTGTAATTTTATTCTGTTCTAGAGGTCTGCATTGTCTCATCGCACATGGCAAAGGGTTCCAAGCGGCCTTGGCCTGTAAGGTTTCTCATAAAGTAATTCCGTCTTTTTTTTTTTTTTTTTTTATACAATATCGACATTTTTTTTTAAAATCCAATACAGTAAACCTGTTTTGATGCAGTAACCATGTAGCCTTAATCATTGGTTAAGTCTATTTGCTTGTTTTGTGAGAAGGCCCTTAGTACAACTGCTAGAACAGAGGATAAGACGGAATATGTTCAGTTACAATAGCTAAAATACTTTTTGTGTAAACCTACTTAAAAAAATATATATTATTCCTACTTTCTTGTGTCAAAACAATTGTTTCCAAAACCTATTCTTGAATTTGCTTTGCCTTTCTGCCTTTCTGCCTGTATGATATTAATAATGGTTTCTGCCTTGTCCAACCTTTGACCCCCTGTACCAGCTCTGCGTTTTGTTCCTTGTCATCAGTTCATTGCTGTGAAAGGGGTCAGGTGAGGTTTAGCCGGTCAAGATGTGAGATAGATGTTAGGACTGTGAAGATGATTTGTACTGTTAGGTTTATATAGTGTTCAGTGTCTGTGTTTAAGTCTGTTGTACAATGAATCGTGATACATGATCCCTGAAACAGTATTTGGTTAGCAAAAACACATTACGGTTGATTGGAGTAAACACAATGGGGGTTATTCAGAGAGAGGTGAAAACCAGGAGAAGAGAACAATCTAGACCAAATAGTCGATTTGGAAAGTGAGATAAATGGGAGAATTTTCCTGGTTTGGCTATTTTGACCTAGAAGTTTCCCTTCTCCAGTCATTCTCCTGGTTTTCACCTCTCTCCGAATAACCCTGTATGTATACTAGCTATAAAGTGATAGAACTCTAATGCATGAAACGTGGACCGTGATAAAAATGGTAATTTTTCCCAAATTTGGTGTAAAAAGTATTAGACCTTATACTGATGATCTTGTCTCTTGTATATTCCAACTTTAGAACAAGGACCAGGAAAAAGTAGGAATTTAAAAAGGTTCTTAAAAGCCATTCACTCAGTTTGCAAAGAATCTATAAGCATGCTTGAGACTGCAGATTCCCAAATTTCTAGCAGAACATGAACGTTTTGACCATTGCCAGATTAATATGGGCTGTCGGAGCTGTAGCTCTAGATCCATGCCCTATAACAGGCCCAGTGAAAGGAAATTATTTTGACAGCAAATGCCTCCAACATGGAGAAAATAGGAACATGCAAATATTGGAAAGAGGGGGTCCTTTTGGATGAGGAAGTGAGAATAATATCACTTTGAAGAGAAAGATCATACATAGGTTCACCAAAATCTACAGCTCTGGGTCCTTTAAGCTTGCAATTCTGCATTGGTCTGGACACATACACTTGCATAGTGAAAACCAGGCATCTGCACTCAGGGCCGCCATCAGTGGGTGACAGCCCATGATATATTCAGAAGCCCATTGGCTCCATGGGGCTCTGGCCAAATCCTGTGCAGCTTTTCTATGTGCCACAGATGTAAGGGCCACCCAGTACCACCCAGGACTGGCCCACCAAGATGCCAGCAAATTTCTCGGTGTGCTGTGGTATCTGGGGCCATCAAGAGCACTCTGACTCATCACTGAGGGAGAGATTTAGTATGGTAGGCACCAGGGAACACTTTATATCCCCTTACTTGACCTTGGGGATTTAGCCTGCCCCCTGTAAAATAAAGTAAGCTGGAGAGGGGGCAAGATGTTTTATTTTAATTTGTTTTGGTATGGGCAGCTGAGGGAAGGACAACCCCAACCGTTGTGTCAGTAAGGGCCCCCGAGATTTGTGATGGCATCCCTGTCTGTACTAAAAAGAGTGCTTCATAAAGTACTGTTGTTGTACCTTTCCCTGTGCCTCGATGTGTCATCAGTATCCGTCTTACAGCCCCCTTGTTGCTGTCATTGTGTTTTTGAGCCATGTAGGCTCCTGTATGATGGCAAGAGGTGATGTCAGTTATCTTTGATAATTTATGGAAGAAAATTACCAGAATACCAATCTCCTGGGTGTGAAATCTAACTTATCTGCTTATGGAGATCCACGGTGGAAAAAAGTGGATTGAAAATGTTGCAAGGCAATATGAAGCCAGCACAGTCATTTAACTATAATCCATGTATCAAACCATATACAGCAAATTAGAAGCTTAAAATATGGTGAGCAGTCTGTTCAGTCCCAATCTCATCTGTTTGTGTTGCTGATTTGGAGATGGCAGTGTGAATCAGAAGTTGTTTTATTATTTTTTTTTTGCATCTGGACTCCATAATCTCTCTTTGTAACAATCTATTTTTTTGGTCACTTATTGATTTGAAGCCTCATCCATAGACTGCAATCACTTCCAGTTTTAAGTGCTTAAAATTTTGTTCACTCCATCAAATCTGAAATGTCGCTGTCTTTCCAATTATAAGAATCCACTTCGCAATAACTATCACCTTTTGATATGTTTCCAGTAGTTTTATGAGTGAAAGAATAGATGAAATAATGAATACCCTAGTTTCACATGAGGCACAGATGAATCGAGATAATGTCCGTGCTGGGAAATCTCTCACATTTTAGTGATGGTTTACTGCTGAATTGTAATCCTGTCTAGAAATGTGTGATTTGTGGGTCAGGGCTGATGGGCGAAATTACACGCTATCACTTTTATCAATGTCTGCCAAGCATGTTTAGTGAAGGCACTCTCAACCTGTCCCCCGGAAAAAAAAATACATTCTTATATGTAACACAGTCACAGAAAGCAGAATAAAATATATATTTAAATACACCAGATGACTTCAATACACTTACAATTAAATGATTAGAGACATACTTGAAAACGAGAGAAATCTCAATGTATCCTTCCTGGTAAAATCCTTTATAAATAAATAACTTTGCTTGTTTTGTGAGAAGGCCCTTAGTAAAACTGCTAGAATAGATAAGACAGAATATGTTCAGTTACAATAGTTAAAATACTTTTTTGTGTAAACATGCTTAAAAAAAATATATATATATAATTTATTATTGCAGAAGCCACTGGCACATCACAGCAATTCAATGAATTGCATCCCAGAGCTCCTGTGCCACATTCCCCATATGCAGCACCCAGGATGCATAAAAGTGAGACAGATGTCATTTGCATATCCTACCCAGAATTCCTTGCTGCATATGGGGAATGTGGCACAGGAGCTCTGGGATGCAATTCATTGAATTGCTGTGATGTGCAAGTGGCTTCTGCAATAATAAACATAACTAATTATAGCGTGGAGGATTTTTATCTCACTTTTTGTCCTCCACCACCAATAAATAAATATATATATATATGTATATATATATATATATATAAGGTCGGCCGTGTTAGTCCAATAAAAAAGGTATCACTACAGACTGCTATACTCGTGATTTTTATATATATATATATATATATAATTAATCGTACTTAAATAGAGAACTTAATTTTCCTTATTCGACTTCTTCCATTAGAATGTTAGAGGTCTGGATATTAAGATTTGGACAACACAAACGTAGAGGTTCGGCCATATTTATGTATGTGCAAGGCAATTTTAAAAAACATCTGTCAATAAACTTCGTTTTATGGAAATCCCAGAGTGCTGGCATACCTTTTGACTACGTGTGTGTTTATATCATACAGTCATGGCTGACATTGTTGGCACCCCAGAAATTTGTTTTCCAGAAAATCAAGTATTTCTCACAGAAAAGTATTGCAGTAACACATGTTTTGCTATACACGTTTATTCCCTTTGTGTGTATTGGAACAAACACAAAAAGGAGGAAAAAAAGCAAATTGGACATAGTGTCACACAAAACTCCAAAAATGGGCTGGACAAAATTCTTGGCACCCTTTCAAAATTGTGGATAAATAAGATTGTTTCAAGCATGTGATGCTCCTGTAAAATCACCTGGGGCAAGTAACAGGTGTGGGCAATATAAAAATCACACCTGAAAGCAGATAAAAGGAGATAAGTTCACTTAGTCTTTGCATTGTGTTTCTGTGTGTGCCACACGAAGTCATGGACAACAGAAAGAGAAGAGAACTGTCTGAGGACTTGAGCACCAAAATTTTGGAAAAATATCAACAATCTCAAGGTTACAAGTCCATCTCCAGAGATCTAGATTTGCCTTTGTCCACAGTGCGCAACATTATCAAGAAGTTTGCAACCCATGGCACTGTAGCTAATCTCTCTGGGCGTGGATGGAAGAGAAAAATTGATGAAAGGTTGCAACGCAGGATAGTCCGGATGGTGGATAAGCTGCCCCAAACAAGTTCCAAAGAAATTCAAGCTGTCCTGCAGGCTCAGGGAGCATCAGTGTCAGCGCGAACTATCCGTCGACCTTTATATGAAATTAAACGCTATGGCAAGAGACCCAGGAGGACCCCACTGCTGACAGAGACATAAAAAAGCAAGACTACAGTGTGCCAAAATGTACTTGAGTAAGCCAAAATCCTTCTGGGAAAATGTCTTGTGGACAGATGAGACCAAGATAGAGCTTTTTGGTAAAGCACATCATTCTACTGTTTACCAAAAACGGAATGAGGCCTACAAAGAAAAGAACACAGTACCTACAGTGAAATATGGTGGAGGTTCAATGATGTTTTGGGGTTGTTTTGCTGCCTCTGGCACTGGGTGCCTTGAATGTGTGCAAGGCATTATGAAATCTGAGGATTACCAAAGGATTTTGGGTCGCACTGTAGAGCCCAGTGTCAGAAAGCTGAGTTTGCGTCCGAGATCTTGGGTCTTCCAGCAGGACAATGACCCCAAACATACATCAAAAAGCACCCATAAATAGATGGCAACAAAGTGCTGGAGAGTTCTGAAGTGCCCAGCAATGAGTCCAGATCTAAATCCCATTGAACACCTGTGGAGAGATCTTAAAATTGCTGTTGGGAAAAGGCGCCCTTCCAATAAGAGAGACCTGGAGCAGTTTATAAAAGAAGAGTGGTCCAAAATTCCAGGTGAGAGGTGTAAGAAGCTTATTGATGGTTATAGGAAGCGACTGATTTCAGTTATTTTTTCCAAAGGGTGTGCAACCAAATATTAAGTTAAGGGTGCCAAGAATTTTGTCCAGCCCATTTTTGGTGTTGTGTGACATTATGTCCAATTTGCTTTTTTCCTCCCTTTTTTTGTTTTGTTCCAATACACACAAAGGGAATAAACGTGTATAGCAAAACATGTGTTACTGCAATACTTTTCTGTGAGAAATACTTGATTTTCTTGAAAAATCTTTGGGGTGCCAACAATTTCGGCCATGACTGTATATATAACACACGACACATACATAGAAATACTTCATCTGCTCAAAGTAACTTCTTATCCCTTAATCCCAGTGGCTCCTAAGTGAATTCCAAAGTGTTTGATTACTTTGTGCTGTTTGGTTAAGAGATTTAAAACATATATAAAAATACTTGCCCTTATCTGATTTTTAAAATGTCAGCAGTCTGTGTTTAATTCCAGGTGACTCTGCCTCTTCTAAGGGGATTTGTCAGGTCATTAAAAAAATTTAAGTCCCCTTGTTATTGTGTGTATACTAGCTTTTGATCATCTTAATAATATTCCTGTACCATTTGATCTTGACGGGACGATAAGAAAATCGTTTTTGTGTAATTACAGTCCAGGCGACAGGTTTCATGGTGTTAATCTCCCTACAGAGATATGTTATCTCCTATCAATGCAAGTGAATAAGTATAGATCACAGGCAAAGCAAACAGAAGGCAGATCTGAGCAGCAGAGTACTCCAGCCTCACTGCTAGCTCCATAATGCTTGGTTTTGAGTTATCTATTAAATAGCACCTGGTAATATTTAACATTACAAATAAGGAAAGGTTAGAAGAAGCAGGAAGGAGGAGGTAGGAAAAGATGGGTGGAAAACCTTTATTTTAAAGAAAGTATGTACAGACCTATTGGCTGTAAAATATTATAGAAAACCAAAAAGCGTTATTCTAGCATGGAGTATTTTTATTTTTTATCCGTAACATCAGTACTTAATTTTTAAATCAGAAGGTGCCGTAATGGAAAGTGTGTATAAGCGGAGGGGCTGATGAGGTAGGTTTAGGTCCCAGAACACCGCGTTGAAAACAGCATGCGAAGTGCTCAAATGCCCATTCACTAATGATTTGCAGGATGTTGATCTAAATGTTATGGCAATAATCTAAAATTAATATTTTGTGTTTTTTATAATGCGTGAGTTACCAGATCTTTTAAATAAGTACCAGAGAACAGCCGAAAAGGAGAGGTCCCCGGAGTAACACTATGACATGTTATTCCTTTGCTCTAGTAAAAGCAGCAAATTTCAGCTGTCATATCCGTACCAGCAAAAACCGTAAAGGGGTGTTTACAAAAATACATGAAATATGTAGGTTTTTCATAAAACGTGAGTGTGATTAATGGGGGCGCATAATGAATTTGGCTTAAATGACACCGTACATAAGTTTTTAAATATAACTGAATTATTCGGATAAAATGTATATCATAATGTATGTTTATGAATATTTATTTTTTATTCCTTTACAACTGTACTGTCCTTTTGGAATTCTATAGATGGGAAATGCATTCTACTACAGAATCCAGTTAAAACCTACTTCTAGATACGTGTTTAGCCTCCATGCTTTTGCCATTAAAAAGATTGTCCCTCTCCTCTCTCCTTTGGTGTCCTCTTGTCTCTTCTCCTTTGTCCTTTCTTGCCTCTTCCCTTCTCTGCTCTCACCTTCTCTCCTCTCTCCTTTTCTGCTCTCTCCTTTTCTGCTCTCTCCTCTCCCTCTTCCCGCCTGTCTACTCTCCACTCTCCACTCCTCCTTTTCTGCTCTCCTCCTTTTCTGCTCTCCTCCTTTTCTGCTCCCCTCCTTTTCTTCTCTCCTCCTTTTCTGCTCTCCTCCTTTTCTCCTCTCCTTCTCTCCTCCTCCCTCTCCTCCTCCTTTCTCTCCTCTCTCCTCCTCCTCTCCCCCTCCTTTCTCTCCTCTCCCCTCTACTTTCTCCCCTCTCCCCCTCCCCTTTCTCTCCTCTCTCTCTCCTCTCCCCTCTCCTCTTTCTCTCCTCTCCCCTCTCCTCTTTCTCTCCTCTCCCCTCTCCTCTTTCTCTCCTCTCCCCTCTCCTCTTTCTCATCCTCTTGTCTCCCTCTTCTCTATCTCTCTGCCATTGGGTGTTTTACCAATGTGCTGCTCAACCATTGGGCCGGAATTCCCATTAAAAGATTGGGTACCATGGTGTGAAACGGACTCGAGGGATATGTGAACTCTTTTTTTTTTTACTTCTCCAGCCCTGGAAATGGAAGTTTGTACATGTTTTTTTTCTTTGGTGTTACTGATCATGTAGAGCTTGACCCATGAGACACACAGCTGTTTTAATTTGCCCAAACCACATGGAAGAACTTGAGTTCTTGATAAACCTGAAGCGGCAACAATGCACAAAAATAAAAAATCTAAGGGATTTGAAAGATTTGGCTGTGGAAATCTAATAGAACCGGTTTTAGACCTTGGATAACTCTGTATGAGCTCCATTAGTTCTGTTCTCTAGAATACGAGTGGCTTTAACTCTCATCGCCTTCCAGGTGCCTGGTGTTGGCATGCATTACCAGCCATTAGACAAAGTAAAATTGCCTAATCATTGCTGGAATAATTATCACAATTAACCACAAGTTGTGAAAACATCAAAAGGGAGCAAAGTGTTTTGATTCCGCGGAACGGAAAACAAAAAGCGAAATGTCTGGGTAGAGGGGGCCGTGGCTGGTGGCGTGATGATTACTGTTGTTTAGAGAAAGGAAATTGTGATTTTCAGTTGAAATGTTATAGCTTTGAGAGAAGGTTTGAGGTCAAACACCATAAGATACCAGAAAGGAACAGCTGAGAGGAAACGTGTTGAAATGAAATGGACACATTTAGAGACCGATGAGAGATGTCTATCACTGAGAGGATCGATGTAAAAAGGGCCTTTCGAACTCCCACCTGCTTGTTTACTGCATACACACACACCATATACCCATAGTATTAACATTGGGCTTTAAGCAATTATTTTATATAAAAGGGTCAGTGTCTTCATTAAAAATCACCTATGAACAAGGTACCATTGGTTTTTGCAAACACACACATTTTATTTATAATTTTGAACATGGAGTGTCACAAGGGGCAAAGGTGAATAGACATTTACTTAATGTTGAAATTTAAATGTTGTACACTATGAATATTAATGAGAATACTAGTGGAGAGCTGAGCAGAACTTCAGTGTAACATGCTTTGGATTACCTTTGCCACGCTAGAATTAATATCAAACTTAAACATTTTTACACTCAGGGTTATTCAGAAAGAGGTGAAAACCTGGAGAATTGCCAGGAGAATGAACCATCTAGACCAAATAGCCAATTTGGAAAGTGAGATAAATGGGAGAACTTTTCTGGTTTGACTATTTTGACCTAGAATTTTCAATTCTCCAGTCATTCTCAAGGTTTTCACCTCTGTCTGAATAGCCCTGTATGTCTTTCTGGCTTTTTTAAAGTCACCGCACCGGGAAAAAAAATACTAAAAAATACACAGAAGGTGACAAAATGCATAATGGGACATTTCTCTGCATCCGATATTACAAGTGCCATAGACACCACTGAAAGAGTCTGTCGTTTTGAATTCAACACAAGGCACATGTTAAGGTCAGGTTTGCCAGATATCTGAAGCACAGCACAGGTGATATGATTTGCTGCTCAGGGATTGCACAATCTGTATTTCCCCAAGGTAATCCTTAAAATCTGGCTTGGCAGAGGGTCCTGAGGTCAGGGTTGGTAAACACTACACTAAGGGATCTATATGGATATGAGTAAATGCATATTTTGTGACATTGGAGAATGTTTTGGGTATATTTGAAGCTGTATTTGACTTACACTAAGCATTCTGGGTATTTCTGAAAGAAAAAAATACCGGTCATTTGATTAGAGCTTCCATGCCTGGATTCTTGCATGTTGATTGCTCCTTGTATTTATTTTATTGTTCAACCAAATACCAGCTGATGCCCCATACTTTAAGACCACCAGTAAGTTATGCTTTGCACTGCATTGCAAAAGGAAGAAAGCCGTATCGGGCGATATCCAGATGCTACAAGGTACTTTTATTTGGATAACATCGCAACATTTGGGGTGCGAAAGCATCCTTTATCAAGCGCGAGGTTCGCATTCACAGCCGAATTGTTGCAATGTTGTCCAAATAAAATTGCCTTTATAGCATCTGGACTGTAAATGGTCCCCTTTTTTCCTTTTGGATCTGCTGAGGAGTCTTACTCAGAGGTCCATCGAGCACCCTCACTCTAGTATTGGAGGTATTACAATTCACTTTATTTAGGAAGTTTGGCTGTGTGCAGGACGTTCCCCCTACTTTTGTTTTCTAAGAGTCTTTCACTGTGTTGGAGGGATATTCATTTATTATTGTAATTTAGACCTACAGCATACTGGAAAGTGGACTCTTCGGTGGACTCTGGCTTCTTTTTCTTACGCTTTAATATATCCTACAACAGCATCTTTGGATATTTACAAGATGACACCAAAGTTACTAGTTTACCCAGTCAGTTCAAAGTTTCCAAGGAAACAATAGTTACTGTGCACTCTGGTGCTCAGGGCTTCACCTCTAGGTAGGTGTGGGGTCTAGTGGAATACACATGCCCAGTTCTAATTGTTGGGTGACGCCCAACTGGAAGAGTCTTGTGGTCAATACTTTAGAAATACAGTGTCCACAAAACAAAGCCTAGTTAATGCTGGACACCTGTTATTGGTAGATGGTGTAGGAAGTGCTTATCTCATATAATCACTTAGAACAGCGGGTGAGTAGAAAGACCATAATATATATCTGACAGATATACATAGGGTTTACTTTACAAACAAAGCCATCCTGCATTGTTGTACCTCCTTAAACCCATCGTCCTCATTTGAACTATTCCTATTAGTAGTGTGTGTTGAGTAATGCCAATTATCTTCCAAGGCAACCAGCTTTCACATCATTATGATGCCTGTTCTGTAGTGTGAACCTGTCATGGCCGGGTTATTGTTCCTTGTGATATTTCCAGAAGGGAAAATAACAATGATTGGTGTTCTATATCAATACGATATCAAAGTACTTGATAAGATATCCAAAACAATGACTTTCCTGGAGTCAACACCGAGCACCATCACTGCACTTGTTACATGGGTGTAGCATTTTGTAAGGTGACGGTAGTGTGGATGGTTTTAAGTGGTATGCCAGTGATCTGATCAGCAGGTATAATTTGATAGTTTTAAAATAATACAACTGCATCCGCTTGCAGTTTTGCACAATTTTAATTTCTATACAAATGATGAGTTGAGTGAGCTGTGCTAGGCCCATTTTAAAATGTGCGTACACTTTACAGTTTGCACTGTCCAAAGCAAGCGCTTGTCCTAAAAGCATCATTCCTCCATCACTTTATCTCTGTGTCACAATGTTATGCAAACTAATTCACTATAAATGCACAATATATATACAAAATACATTATAAATGTGTCTTTTTATTAGATGTCTGACCTTCATCTAAAGATTTGACCCTTTGGTCAATAGAAATGCAATCCTCTTATTATTATTATTATTATTATTATTCTTTATTTCTAAAGCGCATATTCCGCAGTGCTGAATAAAGCGGCTGCCAGTTGGCCAACACTGATTCAAAAAATAGAATCTACTACAGTTTCTTAACTTCGTAAATAACTTCAGATTTTTTTCTGTCTAAAACTGTGTGGTGGCGAGAATTTCAAGGTTCTTATAATTAGGAATTTTGAAGGTTGTGAATGCCTCCTTCATCCCATTCAAAGGGCCATAAGAAAGGATTTTACAAGGAAGGATACATTGAGATTTCTCTCATTTTAAAGTATGTCCTGGGTGGAGAGTATGTACCGATAGGTGTTTTGCCCAAGGACACTTACTGGAGAGGAGCTCTTGCTGGGATCGAACCCATGTCTTCACAGTCTCTCTCCATGCAGAGCAGTGATGTTACCTCTACTCCACCCAGCCGGTACTATTCCTTTATTAGCGCTAAAATGGGGACTCTAAGGCTAGGGTCAGACTGAGGCAGTGCGAACGCGCGTGCAGGCGCACTTAATCACGGCCGCACTAGCAGCAAATGCCGGGCAATGACGGCCAATATACGAAGTACGGTCGCACGAAAGTCCGGCTGCGCAACGCAAGTGGAAAATGAACGCATTTTTTCGAGAACGTAAAACCGCTAGTACAGACGTACAGAGTGCGCTGCGTCCGCTAGCGGTGTGTGTGTGTGATTTGGAGATGTCAGACGCTACTAATGTCCAGCCTATATAACGTCCAGATGCACAAAGTGTTTTATTGATGATCCGTACAAAATCACGGCCGAAAAATGCGCATAGTATGACCGCTATCGCGTACTCCGTGAAAAAATACGTCCATTCGTTCGAACGCACTTTTTCACAGACAACGTGAAAATGCGTTCGTCTGACCCTAGCCTAAAGAGGAAAGATTGCTTCTGCATGTTTCCCCCTAGCATCCACATTTTGGCACCATATTCCAGGGCAGGCACTAATTCTGCAGCCTGCCCAGGAACGCAGCGCTACCCTAGGGGATACTCATGGTAGCGCTTCTGCGCTGCTGTATTATTTCCAGTAGTCCATAGGACTCCATGGCGGGGTTGTGCTGCTGGGCTGCAAGCCCTGCGTGATCTCGCTAGATTGCGGATTGATCACGGAGACTGGAGGACTTTTTGTCCCCAGTCTCACTCTGTTCCCAGTGGCCAGAAGCAGTGGAACGGGCCACCGTTCTCGCTGTGGGGTGAGAGGTGAGTATTGGATTTATTGGGGGGGGTTTAGCTTGTGTTAACGAGCAAAGGTGGAATCCGTTAGCACTGGCTTCAAGCAGTAGCTAAATTTTAGGTTTGCACATCGGTGGGGTAATTGGCGTTAGGACTTTGTAATACCTTAACCTAATGCTAATCCATACTTAATTTAGGGAGCGCAAAGTACAATAAACTCACGGAGCAGATTTCTCACGGGGGTAGTGTTAGGAAGGTAATATGGGGGGGCATGTGTTTAAAGTCACTTATCCTACACTTACTCACCCGAACACTACAATAAGTGTTCACTAGGGAATAATGCCCTAATTGGGTTATACAATATTGGTATATACAATAATTGGTTATACAATAACCCCCAGTGTTTGCCGTGGTTTCAAACAACTGCAAGAAATATAGAAATTTCACAAAAGGGAAACATAAACAGCACAGAAGCTTCATTGAGGAAGTTTCTCCTGCCATCGTTTGAATGTCTCTTTTTGAAAGCTGCAGTTTGTCGCTGCTGTTTTTAGGCTAGGGTCAGACGAACGCATTTTTTGCGTCGTCCGTGAAAAAGTGCATTCGAACGAATGGACGTATTTTTTCACGGAATACGCGATAGCGGTCATACGATGAGCATTTTCGTCTGTGATTTTGTACGGATCATCAATAAAACACTTTTTGCGTCTGTACGTTATGTTGGCCGGACATTAGCAGCGTCTGACGTCTCCTAATCACGCACACATGCTGCTAGCAGACGCAGCGCACCCTGTACGTCAGTACTAGCGATTTCACGTTCTCGAAAAAAATGCGTTTGTTTGCCGCTTGCGTTGCCCGGCCGAACTTTCATGCGGCCGTACTTCGTATATTGGCCGTCATTTGCTGCTACTACGGCCGTGATAAAGTGCGGCTGCACGCGCGTTCGCACTGCTTTCGTCTGACACCAGCCTAAATCACAACAAACACTGGCGGTTACTTGATAACCCCCTAACGGATTGTGTGCGTCTCATCAAGTGTGTCGCGTTGTCCTCGTAAAGTTTAGACATACATAGTTCTGCTGCAATGACTTTATAATTGCATCATTTTTCTCCACTGCATGTTTTTCTATGTAAGGTTGTGTTCTTTGGTCCAATTTTCCATGTGTTATTGACCACTCTGTGCCTAACAAAGCAAACATGAGATTTTATGCTCTCTTAATTCAAGGACAATATATTTAGACAAAGTGTTTATTCAGTTTTGTGGCTGCCGAAGACCGCTGTGCCTTATTGATTCCTTTTATTACTAGCAACCGTTTAACCTGACCTCCTCCAGACACAGTATTTTAAAGTCTATAAATTTCAGCCTTCCTTATGCGTACAGCCGGAAATTCCGTGAAAGTGCATCTATTAGCGGAGATCAGCCATGTTTCATTCCACGCGTCACCAGTAGCAACAGGCAGGATTTAGGACCTTAGAAATGAGCGTGTTGGATGGTGCTGAAGAGAAGCTGCAATGAAGCAAGTCCAGTGGGTTTGATGACTGCTCGAATCATCTATGATTAGAATGAACAAGAACAGAAGGAAACTAAACAAGACGAGATGGATTTCTTCCTTTTCTGTCTCGTTAGATTACAAGATTGAGTTTTCAGATTGTGTCCTAATTTATGGAAGGCGAGAAAAGCGGTGCCTCAACGCCGCGATCACCATAGTCTATTTAAAAGGAGAAAAAATATAAAAGCTGTAGGCTAAATCTCTGGAAGTGAGATATATATTTCCACTTTCCTGACCCTGTCTTCGAGAGTTTCATTTCACGCTCAAGTTATCCTGTAAAGTAACTGCCCAACACTTGGGCTTAAAGATAGAAATGGGCACATAGGCATTTGTTCTCGTGATGTTTTTCTCTATTTCCCATTATCAATAAAAGGCATTTTTTGTGGCTATTCATTAAATGGTTGCTTGGTTCCCAGATATTATTGGTATGGTTAGATGAGCAATTCATGAAAATTAATATGGGATGTTTATATCATATTTCAGAAACAAAGGTCACTTTTCTTTTCTTGGAAACAGAGTATCAATCCTTTTCGACAAACTGCTGTCAAAGTGCAAGGGCTATAGTTATAGATACTTGATTAAGGTGACATTTCTATTAATAGCATACGCTTTGTGTTGTGATAGACCACTGATCCATTTTGACCTGACTTCTGATGAAATGGTTTTTCATTCAGTGTGCCCTGGTACAAAATCTTTGCATTATTTCACACCCTTGTATGGTAAGCTAGAGAGTTGGAGGAGATCAGGGAAGACACCCATAGATGGTACAGATTCAGTAACCTTATCGGGGTTATTCAAAGAGATCCGAATGGCTGCCGAAAGGTAACCGAACGCTGAAAATCAGCGTTCGGTTACCTTTCCTTGCTATTCAGCTATTCAGAGAGCAGACAGTTCGTCAAATGTTGAGGAATTGCCTGCACATACGGGGCCTGTTCGGTGCCTGTTCGAGGGCAGTGAATCCCCACAGAGAAGCAATGCTTCGGCTATTCAGAGAACAAAAACCAGCACTGAAAGGTTGCCGACATGCCCTGCCATTCGGTGGTTTCATTCGACAGGGTTATTCAGGCGATTCCCATAGGCTTCAATGGTTAAAAATATTCCCGTTTTAATTCAACATCTAATAAACCGTTCATTATAATATTCTGCAGTAAAAAGTCTCTTTATAGATTTTTTTAGAATCTTTTTAGATATTTTTTGGGATTTTTTTGCAAACATTTTTTTTTTTCGTTTTCTTTTTTTTTTAAATAGTTTTTTTCTTTTTTCTGTACAAGCCCTTTTTATTATCATTCCTTGGACCTCATATGTAAATTTCAGACATTTTCATTCTGTAGTTTCTTTGGAAACAGCGTTTCACTTTTCAAACATTCAAGCATCGTTTTTTTTGTTTTTTTTCTCCATTCGTCTGCTGTGTCGGGTTTTTCCGGCGGCTGCTCTGCGCTGTGATCGGCTCCTGCTCGGGTTTCTCCGGCGTGCTTGGGGTTAATCCAGATGTTTTTGCCGGTTTCAGTGTGCGTTCGCCAGATTTTGCGGTGAGTGTTTGGCGGGTTTGCGGCGGGTTTTCCCTGCACTACAACGGCCCTGTGGTGCTTGCTGAATACACGAAGGGTCGCCGAAATGGCATCGCCAAATCGCCCCGAATTGAAGAGAACGAAAAGTCACCGAACGTGCAGTGACTTTTCGATTCTCTTTGAATAACCCTGTATGTTTTCATTGGAGGACAGCTTTGGACATTTAGGGATTATTTCACGTCAAATAATTTCAATCTCTTTCAAATGACTGCCAATGTATAGTTGGGCTGCTGTCTAGTGACAAACCTATTTTCCCATGCCCTCTCAGATCATAAGTGAATTTATTGATGAGGATGATGGATGGGCTTGGAAATGTGTCCATTAGTTTAGGGATAACCTATTTAATGGGATATACTCAAGGGCTAAAATTGGAGGGTGGATAAAGGGGTTTAATATTTTCCACTCCTGACCTTCCACACCTGTTTTTTCCCAAACATCCATTCAATGCAATTACTTTGAGAGGCAGTAGGTGTTAAGGAATGCAGAGATGTGTATTCCTGATCTAAACTGCAGAATGCTGTTCAGTTCGGGCTGAGTGACAGCTTTCAGGATGCAGAGGAAACCTGTTCCTGATCCAAAGGCTGAATCTGCTTTTAGGGACACCCAACGAGAGGGGTTCATATTCAGCCACACATAACCGACTGAAATTAAATGGTCATGGTAGCTAGAGTCTCCCTTTTAACATTGAATTATGTCAGGTTAGTGACTAGACTGATTGCAGACCTTTTGCATGCTACCTTATTTTGGACTATTATTTCCATTGTACAAGCAACGTCCTATCTTCTTCAGTGAACACCCATTCTACTAGGAAATCTTTGGTCCAGATGCAATGTAATTACAGAGACTACTGTATAATATCAATGTAGCCTTTATCCACCCAAGAGGGCGGCCATATCTGAAATGCCAAGGAAACTTCCTCTGCACGAGACCTACAGCAAGCCCCGATGACTGTTTCAGTCTTACAGGTCTATTCACTAAAAAGTGAAACTCAGGAGAATTGGTAGGAGAAGCGAACAATTCTAGACCAAATAGCAAATTTGGAAAGTGAAATAAATGGGAGAATTTTCTGGTTTGACTATTTTGACCTAGAATTTTCACTTCTCCATTAAATTCTCCTGAGTTTCACCTTTTAGTGAATAGACCTGACAGGCTCTGTGACAAGGGTATAGCTGATACCTCTCAACACCGGTAGCAAGGGGTTCACTACTGGATTACCCTTGACATACATGCAGAACAAGAACGTCTTAAGCCTAGTTGTTGTATTCTGAATCTTAAAAACAGGGTTATTCAGAGAGAGGTGAAAACCAGGAGAATGACTAGAGAAGTGAAAATTCTAGATCAAAATGGCCAAACCTGAAAAATTCTCCCATTTATTTCCCTTTCCAAATTGGCTATTTGGTCTGGATTGTTCTCTTCTCCTGCCAATTCTCCTTGGTTTTCACCTCTCTTTGAATAACCCCCAGTGTTTTAAAACAGAAAGTCATTGCAGAAGAAGCTTGCAAATACACAACATGGTGCCCTGAAGAAGTGGCAATGCTTCCTAAGATCTTATTATAATTTTATTTATTTTTTTCTCCACTAGGTATCATTATTTTGATTACCGTTCCACAAAAGTGATACGATGACAGCATCTGGGTCACATTTTTAGCAATAGTTCAAGACATCTGGTTATTGCTCAGTGTGAGGATATATACATAATCAAATTCCATGTGTTAGAGATATGATCAAGAATTTAAAAGACACAGCTGGAGTAAATATACACTGTCTAGCTGAACCGCCAGAAATACCATTCATAGCTCTAGAATACCATTTCAATAATAGGTCTATCGCTCATCGGAGTGCATAGCTTCACTTGTCGACCAGCACCTGTTGAAACTCTCAACAGGGTTACCGACAGGTTAAAAGCACTTGTGTTTTAAATGTCTGTTATGTAATATTTGTGAATTCTATTTCTGTGGGCCGGGACCATTGGCTTCCAAAACTGTGAAATTTAACAGTAATATAGGTAAAATACGTGAACTTATAACCTTTTTTGTAAAGAATCTTCATTTCCTTTTGTTTTGATTCATTATCAGTGGTGTCTGCCTTAAGTAACCAAATGTTCACACTTTAATAATCCATGATTTAAAGCAATATACAAAACATTTATGCTTGTGTAAGATGGGTATAGTTTGTTGGCTATAACGGTTTACTGTTTTTGAACTTTCCTAAACCGATTCATAAGGTATATGCTAAAAATCTATACATCTATAATAATCTATATTATAGCTATATAATAATCTATATATTCTACCATTAGCAAGTTATACGAATTAAATAAAGACTCACAACTTCTACCTTTTCATCTTTTAAATAGGAAGATAATAAAGGTAGATAATAAATAATGGGTGAGAATTGGGGTAATGCCGATTTAGGTAAATTTCGAAAACTGTAAGTATGTCTGATTAATACACCATGCAAGAAGCAGAGCTGGGCACTCAGGCCAGGAGTCACTGAAGTCGAAAAACCTCCCATAACCCATTAACGTACAGACTGTAAAATAACTTTTTAACATTTTGATACACTTGTGTCTGGTTATAACCTTGGAACAATGCAGGATGTTATGTGCTCACCTCCCATCACTCTGAGGGTCAACGCATTATTACCAAACAGCCCCAAATCTTGCAAAAGAACAAACATTTTATAAAATGTGCTCAAAATCCTACATATGCCGGCCAACATCCAGGCAAATATCATTGGTGGGTCCTAATCTACACCTGCTGTAAAAAAAAAAGGAAAATGATAGCTATATTTAACCCCTTCACACCTAGTGCTTTTCTTGAAATTTTGTTTATCATAACATTTATTTTAAACCTGGGATGCAAAGGTAACAAATATAGGGTCAAATAAAAATGTTGCACAGAAAATGTTATTCGCAGTTAAAAAAATATAAATTTGCTATTTTTTAAAGTATTTATCCTTTTCAAGAATATTGTTATAATTAAAGATTCTGCATTCTAAATGGTGTCTCATATTTTACACAATTTCCCCCAGGGTCCTCATTATTGGCATACAAGCAGAAATTTTGCCTTTGTGTCAAATACACTAAGGACTCTATCACCTCCTTAAAGCTAGTGCTCACATAAAAAAAGCGTTGGTGCTAGGTTAAAAGAGGTAATAGCGTTCCGCATAGAGTCTCTCGATTATTAAAAAAAAACAGGTTGCTACAGCTTAGGCTCGGGTCAGATGAGCGCACTGATCATGTTCGTGTTGCCGCACATTTGTACGTCTGTGGCAGCATAGCATTCTGACCAATGGAGCCCCACACACAAAGTACGTCCGCACGGAAGTGCGGACGCACAATGGACGCAGGTTAGGCAAGAACGTAAATCCACTAGAACGGACGCACAGCGTGCGCTGTGTCCGCAACGTCCGCATAGCTTTGTGTGTGAGTGATGGAACGTAGTCAAACGGACTGCATTTTTGACGTCTAGCGTTTTGACGGACAAAATGTTTTTCATATTGATTTATTTTCCCTTCTACATCCGTCAAAAAAAAGTCAGTCACAAAAACGAACTGCGTGGCCACTACCTTGTCAGTCAGAAAGTACGTACATTGTACACAGACGCACAGTCCGCACAGAATGTGCTAGTCTGACCCTAGCCTTAGAGTTGGTGCTGATTCCGCTTCTGCGGAATCAGCACCAGCTGGAACCTCCCCAATAAAATCAAATACTCACCTCTCATCCTGCGGCGAGAACGGTAGCCAGATCCAGTGCTACTGGGGGAAATAAAGTCCCTAGTCTCCCTCTGAAATCACTTCACCAACCTGCAGGATCTCTTGAGAGGCGAGATCCTACCGGTTATGTGACCAGCAGGTGTAACCCTTGTTATGAGTCTTATGGACTTATGGAGGGGATGCTTTGGATGGCCTTTAGAGCTGCCCCGAGCATCCTGGACCCTAGCAGCCACTATGGGACACGCTGCTCGATTCAGCGCTGCCCTATAATCTACAGGTATAACGGGTATGCTAAGGGGGGGGGATTAGCGAACGCAAATTTCTTCCCTTAGCATCCCCGTTTTAGCTGATGGGAGCTGATAGGGCCCTAAATTGTGATAAAGATGGAGGATGGTCAGATATCTTCCTGTTAATGGGTCAGCCTCAAAAACCTACAGAATGCAAAAATATCTGTATGTGGCATAATGCCGGTGTATGGAATTTGCACGGACACCTTGTTTCTGTACTGTACAGGGATTTCAGTCACTATAACCCTGGAATCTTACAGCATTGAGTAACCTCAGAGCTCTGACTGTATTCTGCCCTCTCCCTGGCTGTTGCAATACAGCAGTAAAGTATTTGTCCCCAAACCTCACTCTAACAAAAATTTCAGAATACATAGCCAGGACGAGCTGCAAATATGACTTTGTTGACTGTAAAATTTGGTTATAACCTTGACTCGCTGTGGTGAGTTCTGATGATAAATAAGAAAATTTCCAACTGAATAAATAAAATTCAAACCACTTGAGGACATTTCTTGTATCAATATAGTAATATTAAATCTACATTACTGTATGCATTTGTTTCCCCAAAAGCTGCCTCTTGGTCACTTCACAGGTCTTGTCGGCGCACTGTAGACATTGACGTGTTGTGAGAAAACATTAATCTTTTTTTGTTTACCTTTTTGAATATCAACCCTCTCGAACATATTGAGATCATTTGTGTGATCTACCGGACAACAGTTTTATACCTAATGAAGACATTATATTTAATAGGCCAAGAACGTATTTGGATACAATTTAATGGATTTATTTTTCCGCACCGATTACGTCTAGTTTTGTGTTGTGGAACACTCGGAGATAAAATAACCATCTCAAGGTCACTGCTCCTGTTTTCAGAGGTGGTGGATTTACACATCAGGCCACTCCTCCTTCAAAGTATAATGAGGGATGAGTTCACATTTATAATAATTACGTAGAGTAGCGCTCCGTTGACCTTTGCCATCTCATCTCTTGTATGCGCAACATATTTGTTAAATAATAAATCCACCATTGCTTATATCATTTATTTCTCCCATTGCTATTGGAACTAGAGAGCAATTTGCATCCCTTATAGCTCGTAGTATCCCATTTCCATAACTAATTACGCAAGGAAAGTCTATGGAGTATCTTAGCAGAAAGAGGCAAATTCAGACAAAAAGTAATCGCCCTTTAGTGGAATGTTTACTGCTTATCCATTTGAGACCATTCAATTAGAAAACTGGCGGAAATCTCTCGGGAAACATATATTTTTTTGTAATCTGTTCTTCCCCAACACATCGCTCCGTATGAGCGGTAGAGCACAGCCGTCTACAACATGTTTAACAGGGAGTTTAAAGAAACAATTAAAGTGAATGGTAACCCTGAATTCCGAGTTTGACGTTTGAGAGTGCTATACAGTACAGGTCCACACATCTGCCATGTATATAAATTATGAAATAATCCAGCTAAAGTAAATGGTGGGGAGGTAATATCTGAATAGGAATTAAATGGATCTGTTTTGATAAATTTCATTCTTAAAGTAAAATTAGCCAGATTTATTTTTCTTGAATACAGTTTTCAGTGGATCTTTGTAGAAGTTACTCTGAAAAATGTTAAAATACTTGGAGCTCATGATATCGTGCATAGGAGTTCAAATTAACATAATCTTTAAAAATAACCTATGAATGGGATAGCTGTCAGTGGGAAGGTACATTTTGTTGCCTATATTTGTCATTATATACATAATTATTAAATTGTCAAAAAATTTAATGGAAACTGTAGTTTAGAAAATCTCCTTTACAGCAGGTTGGTAGAAACTTTGGCTGAGTAGACACATCATCACCATTGCATTTTTTACGTGCGGTAACTGACACCATGTCAGAAGACTATGATGGTCTTTCCATTATATCTGATTTTTAAGTATAATTGAGACATTAAGGAGGATAAAAATCCAGTACCGGCTGGGTGGAGTAGAGGTAATATCACTGCTCTCTGTGGAGAGAGCCTGTGGAGACATGGGTTCGATCCTGACAAGCACCTCTCCAGTAAGTGTCCTTGGGCAAGACACCTAACTGTACATACTCGCCACCCAGGACATATTTGAAAATTAGAGAAATCTCAATGTATCCTTCCTGGTAAAATCCTTTCTCAAAACAAAATTTTTTTTTAAACTCTGTCGTAAATGGAATATTCTTATTCCCTCATCGATATAAATACTATCTGTGGTAAGATGGTACAACCAGGTTCCCTAATGCCAAAATCCCGACGGCCAACTTCCCTACACAGACAACTCCCTGACGGCTAACTTCCCTACACGGCCAACTTCACTACACAGACCACTCCCTGACAGCCAACTTCCAGACATCCAAACCTAGCCCTAACCCCCCTAAATTTAGCCCTAACCCTAACTCCCTAAGGGTTAGGGTGTTAGTATTAGGGTTAGCCGCTGGGATTATGGATGTCTGGAAGTTGGCCGTGTAGGTAACTTGGTATGTCCGGCACCTGTTCTGTCTGGAAGTTGGCCGTCAGGATGTTGATATTCGGGAACCTGGCTGTAGGGATTTTGTGTCCGGCACCCGTACCACACTAGCCTAAAATCACCATCTGGTCTTAGATCCAGCTCCATCATGTAATACAAGCTTATTACATTGTGCTAGTAATGGATGTAATCTATATAAGTTTAATAAATTTTTTTTTAGATCTGTTGAGATAGTGTTACTTTGGGTTTACAACAGAATGATAACTCTTGTAAGACAATTACTAAATGTCAATAAATAAATTGTATCAAAGACTGGTATGTAATCTAAAGAACTGTAATTTACAAAACCAGTAGTTTCATATACAGGTTGAGCCCCCTTTATCCAGAATTTCAGAATCCGATGTTGAGGGGGGGGGGTGTGGCTGGTGAGCCGCAATACACCTCTTGCAGCAGCACCAGTGTATACATGCCAGTGTATGAGTCGCTGTTCAGCCCTTTCCGAGGAACGTGATGTACAGAGCCAGCATGTCTCTCTGCAGCATGTCACATACTAGGGCTACAAAGAGATTCCCAACGTGTTCCTCGCAATGCTGCAGCCATTACAGGAATGCCTGAGTATGGCAGGACCCGTTCAAAGCGTCAGGGAGAGAAGTCTGAAATTTGGGAGACTGAAAATTCCAGATACTGGCTTCTTCTGGATTTCCGTATTCCAGATAAGAAGTGACCAGTTTATAGCTATTTACTCAGTACTTTCCTGTATCTTGTATGCCAGAGTGGAACAGCTCCCTGACCTCAGTCTGGTGATTTAGGACCAATGGATTTTCTTATCACGTTACTGCAGTTTAAATAAATGCTTAATTCCTTTGTGTTTGATTGTAGTTTGTGGTTGAGTTTGTAGGTGAATTGCTATTCTTCAGGTACAAAATTTTAAAACCATTCTGTTGGACTTTGAGACATTTGTGAGATACAGCCTAGAGGTTGATATTAAAGTTTAGGAAAGGGTGTTAAACAGAAATTGTATGTTTAGAATGGGCCTAAGTGCACACTACACAGATTGACACTATATAGAGCGAATTCACGAACCTCCAAATTAGCCACGAATTGCACTGTATGGCGAATTTAACCATTCAGTGCAAATTTTGGGCCAATTCGCTTATTTGCCAAATACTGGCGTATTGACAGCAAAATACAGTGCAGTTTGCTGTAATTCAATGACCCTGAAATTGCCCCGTAGAAGACTATCGTGCCTTCTATTCACCGAACTGCGCAGAAATTCTGGCGAAATGGCCTTAATTTTGGTGTTTCAGTTTGACAGGTTTAAACAGGCGAATCCCACAGGATCCAATGTAAAAAGGTAATATCTTTTTTTAAAAAAATTAAAGACCCTTTATTCTTTTCATTTTCAGCAAAAAACACTTATTTTTATTTTTTAGAACACCACCTTTTTGTATCTTTTTGTATATTTAGACAACGTTTTGGATTTTCTCTTTTAAATTTTGGAACAGACCTTTATTTATTTTATGGACTTTTATTACCTTTTTTACTACATTTTTTCGGATTTATATGCCTATTAGAATAGGATGACCATTCGGTGGTTTTCGCCAACGTCTGATAACTTCTTCGGTGACTCCAATATTGGCAAAATACTGTGATCATTCGCTAAATAGTGAATTCACCGTATTGGCAAAATGGAAACTGCACACAATTTCGATGCTTTGTGAATAGTCCCTTTTAGAGTAAAGCAATTCTGTAATAATGTAGGGTATATTTATCATGATGTGGCTATGTAGTCTACATATATAATGAATGTAATAACTAGACTTTCAAGTATCACAATCAAGTGTAGAATTTACTGCTAATGGTTATAATCTTAACGTCTAACCCTAATAACCTTTTCAAGTGGACTTAAAATGACTCTCCCTATATTATTTCATTAGCCTGACAAAGGGCTACTACATTTTACAGAATGTATTTTTTTTCTTTCTTTCTTTCTAGCCTCCCATCGAGTCTTAATTATTACTTTAATGCTTTAGACTAGTGGTTCCCAACCCTGGTCCTGAAGTAACCCCCTAACAGGCCATGTTATAAGGGTTCTTTTGAGAAAATGCAGACTGAATCCTGCAATCACTGAGCCGCAAATCATATCACCTGTGCTGTGCTTCAGATATCTGGAAAACCTGACCTGGTAGGGGGACTTGAGGACCACGGTTGAGATTCACTGCTCTAGGCAATACAGGTGTAATTGTCATTAGCTATAACTTGGGTTAATTCTCCCATAAATACTGCTACACTATATAAAGTGCTTTTATATCATCGTTGACACCTCTTTGCTTGGGTGTTTTTAGGTATTTTTCTGTATGAGCACATATTCGCTAAATGATCCATATATTGTCTTTTTATACAAACATAACACAGTGAAAAAATAATTACATTTGCTTTCAATATAGATGCATGACAAAATGCTAACCGTGTTTATATATCAATTGTATTTTTTGTATGTTTATTATGAGTAGCTGCTGTCTTGTCGAGGTACGCGTGTCAATGTACTTTGTTGTTTTGTTAATATGTATCCCTCTCCAGTGCTTTCATTATCTTTTGCTTATTTCTCTCAATCTATCTCTAGCTACTTTCTGTCTCTGGCACTTTCTCATTATCTGTATGTCTTCGAAAGCCATTTCTTTTTTCCCACCACCATCATAGTGATCTTGTTTACATCCCAGGTGCACCTGCGATCTTTAAATGGCCCTCGCATTGGTTAGCAATCTATTTCCAGGAATAATGAACTCTCTTGAGAGGGACTATTCACATTAGTGGGTTTTTAGAAAACTCTCCTTTATTTTCTGATGGTAGAGGTCCTTGTGCTGTTTAATGGCATACTAAAGCATCAGGCTTGGCTTTGAGTGGTTAAGGGCTTATTGTTGCTTATTTTTTCCTTTCTTTGTTTTCTACTATAGAATATATGCTACATTCAATTTATTTTATCAGTACATTGTTTGCTAGACAAAATGCAATGGGTAGGGTTTATTTAGTCCGATGGAATACTTCTTTAAAATATGAAGCGTATTTTTTTTACATCTTGTGTACTTTGGTTCCTTATACACCTGGTATTCTTAGAAGCAGCTGATTTAGAAAAAGCTTTCCTAGGCTGTACAAATCATGTCTCTAAATCCATTTCAGCTCTTGCTAATTTGAGAATAATAGTAGGCTTTGGTACAGCAATTAGTGAACAAAAGGAACGAGCACTGTGTGACCTAGCAACCACATCTAACTCGCTCTTCTTGCTTCTCTCACTCTACCCCTGCTCCTCTCGCTTCTTCACTCTCCTTCGACCATTCTCACCCTGATAGCTTTTCCTTTTGTTGTGTCTCCTCTACTCTCCCCCTCCCCACATTTCAGTTCTACCTTTCTGTTGTGTTATATTCTTTAACTCTCTCTTTTTGCGTCCGTTTCCTTTTTTTTATCCTATTGTATCACTTTCTACCCAATTTCCTCTCTAGCCAACTATTAAAGCAGGGCTCAAAATTTCAAGTCCTAAGCTACTAACCATGCCATAAGAGTTACTCGCCACCAGTTGCTCCGCCTAACCCCTACCCAGCCCTTAACTCTGCCCCTAAACACCCCCCTTAAATTATGAAATTATCTTATGAAATTACATTGTTAAAGGTTTTATTTACAATAAAGTTACAAAAATAACACCAATACCCAGACATCAGACCTCCGATACATGTATACCGAGTCATCAGACCACAGTGTGAGCAGAACAAGGAGGCAGGGAAGCTCCTCTCCACCCCTCTGCCAGTGACTGAGACGAGCTGGGTCAGGTTAGGCAGATGATCCCTGCCACTGCACAGCCTGGGGAGGGGGGGGGCTGCACGGTGGCACCGCCGGAATACGCAGCATGAAATAATTTGTGCTGCCTGCGTGTGCATTTCCACTCGCCCTCACTTAATTTCCACTCGCCAAATGCGAGTAGGCGAGTGGAAATTTTGAGCTCTGTATTAAAGGGTTATTTGCTAACCTTCATTACGTGGCTAAAGTTGACCATAGTCGAAAACTAGGGTAAAAACCATTACTGTTGCAACTATGGTCTTGCCTATTCTAATAGTCTTTGAGTATTCAGAGACGAAAGAGTCAGTAAAGGCAGGTGAAGTTGCAGCAAACCATACCACCTTTTAGGCTAGGGTCAGACGAGCGTGATTTCTACGGACTGTGCGTCCGTGCACACGGACGTACGTCAGTACGGAAGACGCAGTAGTGGCCACACAGTCCATTTATTCACTGATGTATATTTTGACGGATGTAGGAGGGAAAATAAAATAAAAAGCAAAACCATTTTGTCTGTGAAAAATGCTGGGCGTATAAATGCAGTCCGTCTGACCACATTCCATCACTCACACACAAAGCTATGCGGACGTTGCGGACGCAGCGCACTTTGTGCGGCCGTTCTAGGGGTTGTACGTTCTTGCCTGCCTTGCATCCGTGGGTCTCAGCCGTTGTGCGTCCGCAGTTCAGTGCGGACGTACTTCATGTGTGGGGCTCCGATGGGCTTTCTTTCATGCTATCACTGACGTACTTTTAGGCGCAATCACGGACGTGAACACTACGCTCGTCTGACCCCAGCCTTATTCTTCCGTAGAAGGT
Organism: Leptobrachium leishanense; assembly: GCA_009667805.1. Classification (NCBI taxonomy): domain Eukaryota; kingdom Metazoa; phylum Chordata; class Amphibia; order Anura; family Megophryidae; genus Leptobrachium; species Leptobrachium leishanense. Next base: position 57,877,853 of record CM019069.1, on the reverse strand, counting down.
GTAAACTGCAGCTTTTCTCCTTTGACCATTGTTTACCATGGTGTGCAAGAATGGTGAAAATACTTTTGTGATTTTAAAGTTTCACTGAACTGATCGAAGCAACGATAAAAACAATGGTGGGCCACTTTGACTGAAACAACAGTGATAACAACTGTGAAATCTGCACTGAACAATTTTTTCTGGAATTATGGTGGAAACGATGGTGGAAAGAACGGCTAACTAAAGGGGTTATTCGCTAACCTCCAAATTGGTTTGAAATTGCACAGAATGGTGAAAGTTACCATTCAGTGAAATTTTGGGCCAATTCCTCCATTCACTAAGCTGTCAATTTGCTAAATACTGGCAAATTGACAGCAAAATACAGTGCAGTTTGGCTGCACAAAATTGCCCCACAGAAGATTATTGTGTCTTCTACTAACAGAACGCCAAACTGCACCAAAATTTTGGCAACTTTTTCTGATTGTCGATGTTTCAGTTCGACAGGTGATTAAATGTAAAAATTAGGTATCCTTTTTTAAAAATTTTTAAAAAGACTATTATTTTCATTTAAAAATTTTGTTTCAATTTTTTTTTAAGACTTTTTTTATTCTGTAACCAAACTTTTTTTTTTATTCTTTTAAAGGACCCTTTTTCACTATTTAGACACATTTTAATTTTTAAGACCTTTTTATTGGTTTAAACCCCTATTAGGAAAATAGACTTTTGTTGCGTCCTTTTTTTTTTTTCTTCAGCAGTTCGGTGGAATTCGTCAAGGCTTCTTCGGCAGTTATCGGTGCTCTTTGGTGACATTCTCCAACTTTTTCATGGAGCTTTGGCGACCCCATCTTAGGCGCACTGTGGTGGCCATTTGGTGAATAGTGAATTCACCGAAGTGTTGACTAATTGGAATCGCCGAACTGCGCCGACGTGAAAAGTGCTGAAATTTCATTGCTTTATGAATAAACCTTTAAGCTGAAACTTCCCTGAATTTTAAATTCACCTTGATTTCACTGTAGTTGATCCACCTTACTGAAGTACCCTGGACATTAAAAATACAGTTATTTCAATAAAACAAAGGTGCTTAGTGTATAATCCCTTAAGTCTTTTTTCTTTCTTTCTTTCCTTCCGGGTCTACAGACTATTGACACCCAACAGAAAAGCATGCGTTTTATTTAATAGCTTATGTTGGACACCACTTTGTGAATTACTCTACAGAAACAGAGTCGATGCAGAGGTTTAGCTAGTCAATAAAGTGTAGGTGTCTAGATCAAGAGAAAGTAGTCCACAAACTTTTCAAGGCACTAAATCTCTAAAGGTTGAAAATGAATGTATGCAAAGTAGGAAAACTTGTTTTAAAATGCTGAATTGATTTATGTAAAGTACTAGTTTGTCCCCTTTTAAGCATTTTCCTCTTCGTTCTCTTGTAGTGTTTTTAGCATACTTACATTGTCTTCAAAGTAATTGTGTGCACCCGTCACAAAACTGCTAAACCATGTCATGATTATTCATGTCTGTTAACTAATTAAAGAACAGAATGTTCTGTTAATAGTGGAGAAATACATTAGTGAATACAAATGAATCCGATGGATCAAGCGCTTGAGCATTAAACTTTTTTTTCCCTCTGATATGATAAAAACATACAGAATAATTTTTGATTCCCACTAATGAGAACATTCTTAAATTGATCTAAAAAAAAATAGTCTACATCTCCCACCGTTAATTTGTTTTCTGTTCTCGAGTATAATATGTAACCTTATTCACGGTAGTCTGTTTTTATAAAATGCTTGGATATCTACTTTAAATACAGCCTGAATAGTTTTTTTTTCTCCTTCTGAAAAAAAGTAATAACACACTGAATGTTGCTTCAACTACCCAAGACCCGTCAATAAAAAAAATGTTGTTAATCAGTTGGCTGATGTTTTGAGCGGAGACGTACGAGCAGTCTGATTTTGCTCTGGCTGTTCCTTTTATCTCATGTCACTGTATGTTAAACAAGAGTTCACATGGGGAAATGTGTGTCTCTCTATTCCTGTATGTTTATTGACTCTGACAAGCACAGTGTAGAGAAAGGTTTAAAGAAAACAGTTACTACTGTCTGGGTGGTCATGCCATTCCTTCTTCCCTATCTCTTGTTTTCATATGGAAGTAGCTCTGGCTGAGAAGAGATGGTGCTTCTTCAATCCATCCTGTCTTGTATTCTCATTCACACTCTGAAAATTACTGTACTATAACGTTATTCACTGCTGATGTGTATGATGGGGAAAAAAATGTATATAGGTGCTTGAGCCACTGGGTAAACAAACTTATAAGTGACACAAAGAACATGGCAAATTCCGTCACAGGGTTAACACAGTTGAGTATGTACAATGTTTTATGATTTTCTTTCTTTCTTCCTTTTTCAGTGTTTTCTGAAAAGGACTTGGGTCCTCGTCTCGGACTTAAAAAATCCAGCTCACTTGAGAGTCTGCAAACCGCTGTAGCTGAAGTCAAGAAGAATGAACTTCCATTCTACAGACCACGACCCCACATGGTCCGCGGAAGAGGCTGCAATGAGAGTTTCCGAGCTGCGATCGACAAGTCGTATGATGGCCCAGAGGAAGAAGAGGGTTTGTTAATTAGTTGACCTATTAGTTTGTGTTTTAAGCTTAATTATAGTGGCCTTCATTCGCACTTTTTTGGCAGTCCCCCTTAATTTCTGCATTGTCTACGTGATTTATCAAAGTAGAGCAATATTGTAGTAAAAAATGGACTGTGCACATTGTATTCCTGGAATAACTACATGTTTTTTGTTCTACAACTTTATCTTCTTGACAAAGGTTCAATTACCAGTGAAGTTGTTCTACTTGGATAGAGCGATCCTGGTATAGTTATACATTATTTAGTGACACGGGAAGGATTTCATCTATTCTCAGTTATGTATATTTAGAGAAGGGGTTACAAACCTTGGCCCTCCAGATGTTTTGGCACTACATTTACCATGAGGCTCAGACAATCTAATATGTAGCTGAGCATCATGGAAGATGTAGTTCTAAAAATACCTGCAGGACCAAGGTTACCGACCCTTGTCTTAGTGCAACAAGAGAAGGTATCAATGTTATAATTTTATGTATTCCAAGAATTGTTGATTTGTTTGAGGAGGCTGGGAGGTTGCCACTGTTGTTGCGTAATAATTGTAATTTAGAAATAAGACCCTGGAAGTTAAACAAATTAGTGTCAATCTAAAACTAGGATCTCAAATGCAAAGCTCCCAGATTTTTCTGAAAACCTGTCACATGTCTCTGCCTAAAATTCCCAGAACCCTTTTGAATGTAAAAATGGCCACTCAACATCTCAAGTGTCAGTTTGAAATCCCTGATCTAAACATCTGGAAGGACAGGATTGCAGACTGAAGTCTTAAATTGGGCAATGTAGTAAAGTCCATTTTCAGTGGTAATTTGCGACAGGCATATAGCAACATGAATAAAATCTGCATCCATTTAAGTGCCACGTATAATATTGTTCAAATCCTTGCCATTCATGCTCCTGTCCCAGAATATATTGTCTTTAACTCTATAGCGCAGCAAAAAGACAACTGTCGCTTGGATGTCACCTTCAATCTAATGAGGTTTTTTATTCCGTTGCTCATGTTGTTACGAATTTATAAAGCCGCAATTCGCAAATATCCACCAAGTTTTTTAAATACACTTTACTTTCTCCATACAATACAAAAGTGATGAATTTACATTATTATTGCTGTAATAATGCTGCATGACTATGACTTTGTGGGAACCTGAACCCCTTTTTGCTGATTCAACTAGATTTGATAGGCACTGTTTTACTTAATAGTATTACGGAGCTTGGCCGTGCTTCAAAAAAAATCCCTTAGATACGTATATGTTTCAAATGTGCATGTTTGATTATGTCAAACATCCGTGGCGTCCCCTGGAACCATAGACGCTCATTACCATTGGAGCATTACCTGCTCCTCTCAGATAGGAATTTGTGTAGAATATTGGTTTGGGCATTTTGTCTATCGATTCCACTAAGCACATTTGTTCACACTCTGAATGGTTTAATAGTTCATAGTATGCATGAACTAGTCCATTTATTAGTGGATATGAGAGCAATTTCGATTCCACCTTGACCTTTTCTTGGGTAGGATTATGTATGAGCTAATGAAAAGCATTATAAAGTTGTTTTTCATGGTACCTGACATGGTATGATGTGTGCAAGTCTATGAACTGACTGAAGCGAACGAAAGACACTGTTCTCTTTATGAATTTCATGCCTAAATGCTTGGTGATCTCATCAAAGGCCCTAAATGTGTTCCTTGTTCTGTATCGATCTATTCTCTGCAGATCGTCTGTCTGATGTGAGCTCCCACTCTGGTCGAGAAACTCCCAGCAGCGAATCGGCTCCTCTGGGGATTCCTTCAGTGGAGGCTGCTGACAAAGCAAAGAAAGAAAAGAAAAAGAAAGACAAGAGAAAAGATAACGAAAAGGAGAAGGGCAAGAATAAAGCGAAAGATAAGAATAAAAAAGAGGAAATTGAGGAGCAAGAGAAGAAGGCCAAGAAAAAAGGTCTTGGCGCAATGCTCAGGTAAAAAAAACAAACAAATAACGAAAAAAATGATGCTGAACACTCTATCTTATGTTTAATGTGATCCTGTAGCAGCCAACTTCACTCCTGCAGTGATACCCCCTTCAGGAGGTAGACATGACATTGACCATAAATATCAATGTAATATCATTGGCTACACTTGCCCTGTTTCAGTGATGGGCATCACTGGAAAAGGGTCATCATGCTGCATTGTGCGATTGGCCCCCAGTGGTGAAGTCAGTGCACCAGCATGCAGTGCACTGGCTCTGCTGCTCACAGCTGTCAATCATTCCATCAGCATATCATTAGAAAGTGAGTGACAGTGATTTTTGATGGGGAATAAGGCCATTTTGTACATGTAGTATTGGCGAACAAGGACTACATACATGTACAGGTAGCGATTCCATTTCAAATAAGACCTATGAAAGGTACTCTTCAAAGGTGATCGGTTTAGGGGGCTGATCTGCTCTGTTGATTTTATTTGTCCAATTCTTTGATGGCAGGATGACTTTGGATGAGACTATGAGTAAAGTTCTCACTTGAGGTATAGATTAATGATATCTCTTAAGTGCAACTGCAGTTTTGGAAGAATAAAAAGTATCATGAAGGTCTTAATCATAGGTGTTGGAACTGGTGGCATATGGGATGACCCATGTAGACCCTTCCCCATGTAGACCTCCATAGACATGTGCGCAGTGTGCGCCTGGGGTTGAAGACTTGGGTTTTATGGATTTAGATTATACTTCAGTAACCATAGGGTTTAAACTAAATTCCACAAATTTGTATGATATGAAAAGTAATACTAGTAAACTAATAAACTGAGCTCGCTACGTGCTAGTAGTTAAGTTACATTATGCTTTTGTTACGCTATACAGTTAGTAGTCTCTCCCCATATATTTTGGGATTTCCCACAGATGGTGGTAAATCAGTGGTTCCCAACCCTGTCCTCAGGGCCCGCTAACAAAAGGCCAGGTTTGCCAGATATCTTAAGCACAGCACAGGTGATATGATGTTCATGGATTGCAGGAATCAGTCTGTATTTCCCCAAGGTAATCCTTAAATACCTGGCATGTTAGGGGTACTTGAGGACCACCGCTGCTCTAAATCGCTCTTTTATCTTGATACCTGTCCTCATAACTCACAATCTTCCCAGAATTTTACAATTTAATATTCCTGCTGTACAACGAGTTGGTTAATCATTAGTTTCTGGTATTAAGAAGAACACCAGTCTATAGAATCTTGGGCATTTGTGTAGTTATCGCATAAGTAAATGATAACAGCATCTATTTAATTGCTGGATTGTTGAATGAGTTTTAATTGCACTTTAAGCAATATCATGCATTTAGGAAAGTAGTCGATCATGGTTTTGAGTTACCATTCCATGGAACGGCTGGCTGGTGAAAGAAAAGTTTCACTTTTGAAATTATTTCTGATCTTTTTCAATCTATCCTTGACTTATATGTAATGGAATATACCGGACACATAAAATATTTTAGAGCGTTTTGCTGGTTTGTCTCTGTTTCTTTTATATGGTGTGTTTGAGAAAAAAAAGTACATTTATTTTCAATGTTTACTAGACATAGTCTGTTGTAAACTTTATACTATGAAAAATTGACTTTTTTTGTAACATTGATTTTATTGAATCTTCTAAGCAATTTTGCTATCCTATCGGGAATTTAATTCTAGTACTACTGCCTGGAAGGATGTACCTGGAGTCTTCCTGTTAGTCCTAGAAGATGCTCTTTCTCACCTTCCCATTAATCTCCTTCTCCAGTCTGAGATGATGGCCTGTTGTTCTAACATGTGTTGACCTTAAGAAAAAGCGTTCTGCAAACTCAATCGTTGGCCAGAAGAAGAAATCTTAATGCTTAAACCTGAAAGGCAAAGTAAAAACATGCTTCTCTATAACATTAACCCCTCAATGCATCGTTGTGGTTGCTCAATGGTTAGGTTGAAGCATCTTATAGTTGCAGGTTTGGTGCCGAGCAGGACCATCTATATTTTCCATTATGTAGGATCTCTGCTCGCTGGATAAGAAACGTTAGACTAAGTGATGAACATAAAATCAACCAAAGACTAAATACATTGTTATTTTTTTAGTTCATCAGCTTGTTGTACCAATGCTAGGTTTTTTACTTAACTGTAACATCGAAAGATTTGTGTGGTAAAAAAACACCTAGAGGTATTAGGACCGCTTGATGAGCACATAACCGATGTAAGCCTATGTACAGGCATCATTAACGTGTTCCTTAATGTCTCTTTGGCATTTTGCTTGAAGAAGAGACTTGGACAGTTTTGAGATATTACACTATTGATATCTTAACCAATAAAGACATCACCCTTACACAGAAACACATGAAGTCAAGGGTGTATTCTTGATTAGGTAAACTAGAGCTTGACCTAAATCAGCAGATTAGAGTGTGGCAGCATTGTATTTTTTTCCATTAATGTCCATTCGGTTAGACTTGGAGGTCTAATCTGTTTGAGATTTACAGATGTATAACAGAGCTGCAAATCAGCAAAATCCCAACAATGAGCCTTTAAATTATAATAAATGCTGTTAGACATCACAGTATAAAGAAGATACTTTGTTATTTATTTATTTATAAAGGATTTTACCAGGAAGGATACATTGAGATTTCTCTCGTTTTCAAGTATGTCCTAGGTGTTATAAATGACATTTATATTGACCTAAATTTCCCTGATTAGATATATAAATATACCCCAACATGAAGTAGATTTTGATGCATAACATAAAACAAGTTGCTACATGTATGCTTCATGGGATTCATTGCTATATACCCAATATGCTCAAAACATCATTTTATGTGTGACTCTAACAGTTTAGGACTAGCAGCCCACCATACTGTAGCAATCCCACTCACACTATACTATTTATTTTGTACGCTTTAATTTCCCGGTTCTGTTTTCCAGTATTTTCTTTCTATTTGAGAAAGGATTGTATGTATGTTTCGGGTAGGTATGAATTCGAATGATGCCGGTTTTACCACGCTGTACTACCATGATTGACCTAAGATAAAGTTCGCTTGATTTGGTCTCATTCCAGAGCAATGCAAATAAATTCCGATTATTGCTGAGAAAATCCGTTTGCTTCTAGGCTTCAGATTGCACCACTAAACTTTCAGCACATCGATCATAGCAGCAAATGTGCTAAGTACTGTTTGGAGTGTTCTCCTATCATTGCAATCCCAGCAACACTGCAGCGATAGCACTTCTCTATTTGACCAGAAGAGCTAGCCATCTGTCTGTCAAATAAAGCGAACATCATGTAATTGTGCTGAATGGATTCTACAGCACATTTTTGCTGTATGGCTACTGTAAAGTGGTTTTCCATAAAACAACCCATTCCGGGCAGTGGTTTAGTTGAAAACCCCTTGGTAGTGAATGGGTTAAATGTAAACCCTAGACCCTATAGGGCCTTGACAGTGATTCGGCGCAAAAAATCTTATTAGATTCCAAAAATATGGTCCACCGGTGCAGCTATCCACCCATGTGTATCCCTCACATGCAATTGTTATAGCACCACTTAGGACAGTAAGTCCTCACAGGAGAGCACACACCGTATTAGTAATAATACTAAGACACTATCAGGGTTATCCAAAGAGATTCGAAAAGTCACCGCACGTTCGGTGACTTTTCGTTCTCTTCAATTCGGTTTGTTTTGCCGATCCCATTTCGGTGACCCTGCGGTGTATTCAGCAAGCACCACAGGGTCCCCGAATTGCAGGGAAAAGCTGCCGAAAACCTGACGAAAACTAACCGAATGCACGCTGAAAACAAGCAAAAACATCTGGATTAAAGCCGAACAGGAGCCGAATCACACAGAGCCGAAGCAGCTGTGACGTAGAGGAGGCAGTGAATAAATTAGCAAAACCATTTGTATGAATCTGGGAAAATGAAACGCTGTTTGCAAAGAAACTACTGAGCGAAAATGTCTGAAATTTTCATATGAGGTCCAGGGAATGATAATAAAGAGGGCTGTTACAAAAAAAATAAGTAAACTGAAAAAAAAATCAAAAAAAAAATCGGACGTTTAAAAAAAAAAAAATCAGAAAAAACCTTAAAGTATCCTAAAAAATCTATAAATAAAGAGACTTTTTGCTGCAGAATTTTATAATGAACGGTTTATTAGATATTGAATTAAAACGGGAATATTTTTAACATTGAAGCCTATGGGATTCGCCTGAATAAACCTGCCGAATTAAACCACCGAATGGCAGGGCATTTCGGGAACCTTTCACTGCTGGTTTGTGTTCTCTGAATAGCCGAAGCAGTGCTTTTTCATGGGGATTTCACTGCCCTCGAACAGGCACCGAACAGGCACCGTATGTTCAGGCAATTCACCAGGATTTGGCGAATTGCCTGCTCTCTGGATAGCCGAATGGTCAGGAAAGGTAACCGAACACTGATTTTCAGCGTTCGGTTACCTTTCTCAAGCAATTCGGATCTCTTTGGATAACCCTGTATGACTTATCTTTGACATAGTGTCTTACTATTATTACTGTGTGCTCTCCCGTGAGGACTAAGTGGTGCTAGTGAATGGGTTAAATTAGGCATACGAGGCAGGTAATAAAAATAGTGTAATGTTGTTGTTTTTAAATCCGTTTTAAAATCCATAAAAGACTTTCATCAGATATCATCTGAAAAGTTATGTCAAGGGAAGAATGCAATTGGGGTGGTGGTGTTAAGACCACCACTGCTTTGTAGTACCGGCTGGGTGGAGTACAGGTAAAATCACTGCTCTATAACTGTGGAGACACAGGTTTGAATCCTAGCAAGAGCACCTCTCCAGTAAGTGTCCTTGGGCAAAACACCTAACGGTACATACTCGCCACCCAGGACATACTTGAAAACGAGAGAAATCTCAATGTATCCTTCCTGGTAAAATACTTACTCAAAAATAACAAAATTACTGTTACCATGGGACCTTTCTTTTATTAACCCAAAGTTTTTTACTAACCAGCTTTTAAGTAAAAGCTTGCTTTCAAAATGTGACCTTGAACCATTTCTTTGAGCTATTACCAAGCTTTATTTACCAAAAGGATGAGGAAATATTGCTCTGCTTCCCAAAACCTGTAGTTCCACCGCGTACCTGTAGGCTACCCCTGGTATTATCTACTGCCCCCTCTTTTCCTGGGAATCCAAGATTTTCCTGTGTGACAGTTTGTCGTCAATTATTTACTTCTCTTTTTACACACGCCATGAATATTTTATCTTTTTTTTAGCCCTGTTAATTTGCCAATTTTCCTTAGAGCAAAGAGCCAGGGTGATTTAAATGTTTCATTCTAGTTGGGGAAGAGAAATGGTCCTTTTTTATCATTACGGTTATGGGCTTGCGCTCAGAATGATACTTTTTTATGACCGGCGGTGTGGAGTCTGTAATGGAATTGCAGAGTGGATAGTATAATATACAGATATTGACTTCCATTAAGCCGAGCAGTGTGAAGGCTGGAATACATTACATATAAAATTTATTTTAACGCAGCGTTGCTTACAAAGTTAAGCATCTGTGGGGAAGATTTCAATGCGTGGCATAGATACAAAAGGAATACCGACCGGATTAAAAGAAACCTAGCTCTTGACTGAGGCAGGTCAAATTAGATGGCGGAAGCTCTGGTTTATTCACTGTGCTGAGAATTTGCAAGAAAACACAACAATTTAGGACAAAATAGCCAATGTAGAAGAATACTGGCTTTGGAAATGCTATTTATCCATCATCTCTATCGTCTGTCCATCTATTGATTTAATACTGGCTACTTAGTAAACAACTAAACCGTCCATTTTCTGTAAATTATAGATGACAATCTTACTTTTCGTCATTTTTTCCTTTTTTTTTTTTTTTTATAATTTTTTTTATTTTTTATGCCGAACACCTGTTAATATTTGTTTTCCGTGGCCTGAGTCAGACCAGGGAATAAAATAGCTGCTAGAGTTCAAAGACTTTCCTTGCACACAACATGTCATCATAAATCTTCGCTCTTGCCTAGATACCGGCGCTGAATTGGATTAAATGGATTGGTAAGAGACAATGAAGAATCAGAATGCTGAGTGGACAAATGTCCCTTTCTCGCTCCAGACAGAGCGGCCAGTGTTCGGTATTAAGCAGCAGGATACACAATTTGTCAAGAAAGGGGAAGATGATAGAATGCAACCAGATCAGGTTCAAATCCCTGCGTCTTTTCTTTTTCTTGTGTAACAAGTCTTTTTAACGCCTTGCGTTTGGAGCTGCAAGACAAGAGTAAAAATATACTTAAAGTGTCATTTTATGGCCTTTTGCAGTGATTTAGTTTTCTTACTATTGTAGACTAAAAAAAATGTCAAAAAAATAAACTATTATTCGCTGAAGACCAATTTTGTTCGTCCCACCCACTTTCCATATTTTTTTTTCTTTTCAATTTTTTTTATTTTGTCAAGCAAAACAACAGTAACAAAGATAAGATGGCCACGCAGGGCCCCATAAGAAGCCTGCAGGACACAACAGAAAAACATCTATAGTAGGCAGTATACAGTACACATATGTATTCAAGGTCCTCACCCTGACCTACAAAGCTCTTACTGGCTCAGCTCCCCACTACCTGTCCTCACTAATCGCCAAATACACGCCAGCCCATTCCCTAAGGTCAACCAGTGACCTGCCCCTAGCTTCTCCCTGCATCACCTCTTCCCATGATAGACTGCAGGATTTCTCACGCGCAGCCCCCATCCTCTGGAATGCTCTCTCTCATACGTTCAGACTTTCCCCTAGTTTCCCTTCCTTCAAACGCTCCCTTAAGACATTCTTATTTAGGGAAGCCTACCACCCGACTCACTGATACACCTCACTGCCCCAACCAGGAGCAGTCCATCACTGTCACCTTGCAGTCTTCTCCTCCTGTTTCCACCCCCAACCCCTCTAGATTATGAGTTCCCACAGGAATAGGGCCCTCGTTTCCTCCTGTACTGGTTTATCAAATGTTGTTCAGTCTCAGTAACCCTGTCTATATTGTGCCCATTGTTCAGCGCTGCAGAATATGCTGGTGCTATATAAATAAGGTATAATAATATGTATCGACCTTAAAACAGAAAGGGATTAAGTTGGGCCCAGGGGGAAAAAGGAAAGTGGGAAAAAAAAGGGGGTTGCTAAGGGCTGATAACGTGACTTTCCAGGCATGCTTCCTGCAGTCCCGTAAGGACCCTAGGAGGCCACGGAAGACACCACTTTCCATATTAACCTCTTACTCGCAGGTTCAGGGTTTGCATAGGTGGACCACGAGTCTCCATTTTGCCAACCATCTGACACCGTATTTTTGTACAAGTACCAAGTAATTCTGTGATGTTGGCATTGCACCTATGTGGATCCTGGCTTTCCAGGTCGGAAAGCACCATTGCAATGTACTCGGATCACTCTGCATCACACTGCAATCCATTGGCGTACTGAAATAAGATGGGCAACCCTCACATCGATATTGGGCACACTTTACCCCGAGTTTCGTCCAATGACCGGATAACTCCAGTTATTACTCTCGGTAATCATGGGACATGTCAAAAAGGTAGATACAAAGTTGATCAAGGGCTAAACCAGCAATGTATTTCAACTTCTATTAAATTGGACATAAAAGGATATATTCACTAAGCACAGAAATTTCCGGGAGATTCCACTGAACTGCAAAAAACAAATAAACTGAAACTCTCCTAATAGGTGTTTAAACCAATAAAAATGTATAAAATGTGTCTAAATTACAAAAAAAGGTCCTATAATAAAAAGGTCTGTCACAGAATAAAGAATTGGGAAACACAAATTTTCTCAAAATACAAAAAGGTATTCTAAAAAAGGGGTTTTTTGCTGAAAATGAAAAAAAAAAAATACAGTTGTGTTCAAAATTATTCAACCCCCAATGCTGTAAAGAGTTTTAGGGAATTTAGTGTACATTTGTAATTGTATTCAGAATGAAATCCTACAAGGACTTTTTAAAGAACCATATGCAACTAAAATGACATCAATTGGTTTTGTAATACAGTAGTAAATGTTTCTTTTGTGAATTCTTCATTGACACAATTATTCAACCCCTTAAAGACTACCACTCTGAAGAACAGAGGTTCATTCAAGTGTTTTCAATCAGGTATTGAAAACACCTGTGGATGTCACGGAGCAGCAATAAAGCATAATAAGCACCAATTAGGCAGCTTTAAAATGACTGTGATACTCAGCTCCTTCTAGACATTTACTGGTGTGGTTACAAACCTGGTGAAGTCAAGAGAATGGTCCAGGAAGACAAGAGAAGAGGTGATTACTCTTCACAGGAAGGGCAATGGCTGATGAAACAAAATTAGAACTGTTTGGGCCCATGGATCAACGCTATGTTTGGAGGAGGAAGAACAAGGCCTATGAAGAAAAGAACACCTTGCCTACTGTGAAGCATTGCGGGGGGTCAATCATGCTTTGGGGCTGTTTTGCTTCTGCAGGTACAGGGAAGCTTCAGCGTGTGCAAGGTTCCATGAATTCTCTTCAGTACCAGGAGATATTGCATGACAATGTGATGCAGTCCGTCACAAACCTGAGGCTTGGGAAACGTTGGACCTTTCAACAGGACAATGATCCCAAGCATACCTCCAAGTCCTCTAGAGCATGGTTGCAGATTAAAGGCTGGAACATTTTGGAGTGGCCATCGCAGTCACCTGACTTAAATCCGATTGAGAACCTCTGGTGGGACTTAAAGAAAGCAGTTGCAGTGCGCAAGCCTAAGAATGTGACTGAACTGGAAACTTTTGCCCATGACGAATGGGCGAAGATACCCGTAGATCGCTGCAAGACACTTGTGTCAAGCTATGCTTCACGTTTAAAAGCTGTTAGTACAACATCCTTTTACAGTTATAAGTACTAAGATTGAATGTCACTTGGGGGTTGAATAAAACTGATAATGATGTGAGCACAGAAAAGACATTTGTGGTTATAACATAACATTTATAATGAAATATTTGTCTGACCTACACGTGCCTCTTCGATTTAATTGTAAGCAAGATGACTGAATGATCAAAATCAATGTCAAACTGGCCAAAACACTCAATTTCAGTGGGGGTTGAATAATTTTGAACACAACTGTATTAAAAAACATGGAAAATGGTATTACGTTTTTACATTGAATTATATGGGATTCGTCTGTTTAAACCTGTCGAACTGAAACACCAAAAATCAGGGCATTTGGACGTTCTGTGAATAGACTAACCATTACTTCTCTATGGGACAATTTTGGTAATGGCGAACAGCATCGTATTTCGCCGTCAAGTCACCTGTGTTGACAGCTTAGTGAATAGACAAACTGCCCGAAATTTCTTTGGTGAAATTCACCATTCGGTGGCAAGTTCGGTGTTTATTGAATATATGTACCCTAAGTGAACAATATAAACTTTACTTAAACTTGCTGCTCCCTCTACCCACTGCTACATCAGATTCTTGTGTATTTGTAAAGAAATGCTCGCCTAGTGCTTGTTCTTGTGATTAGAAGACCATTTAAATGTAAAAGCTAAACACTACATAGGGGTATGCTTTTACCTTTTAATTGTATAAAGAACAAAGTAAAAGCTTGAAAAAGAACTAAAAATGAAAGCTGCACAAGAAGTACTGGCAAGATGCTTTTACTTATGCAGTGATGGCGTGGTCATTTCAATATGACATAAAGCCATTTTTTTTTTCCAGTGTTCCAGATTTTGAGCGCTTTAGTTCATTTTTGATTTCTTATGGTTGTAACATAACACTGAAAGAAAAGGATTCCTCCGTAATGAACTTTGACTACACGAGAGTCTCGGTTTCTGTAAACACCACTTAGCATATGATGTAGAGTCCGTGTTTACGTTTACTTTTCTACCGTGTATTTGCTTTTGTTGAAAGTAAAACACATCCTGATGTTTATGATTTAAGTAAAATGGTTGTCTTCTTTCTGTGATTAAAGGTAACATCAGCAAAATGAAGGAACACTTAGAATTCGGTTTGCATCTCTGGGTTTTAATGCCTTGAGTTTTATATCATGACTTGCATGTTGCTAAATATAGAGGTGGAACATAATATCAAAAGAATCCCAAACGGGACTTGTCCTCCTGACCATCAGACAAGCCCAGGGAGTTATCTGGTGGTCATCAATAGGCAGCGACTGACTCAACTAACCGATGATGTGGAGCCAGTGGCAGTGGTACTAACCAATGGTACATTTATTTGGGCTATTGGTGAGAGATTTATATGCGCTTGTGGAGTTGTTCTGGTGTGATTAGAGATTTGCAGACGGGCTACCTTGGAAAAGTTCATATATATTCAGGAGCAGTTTTAGGCTCGGGTCAGACGAGCGCAGTGATCACGTCCGTGTTGCCGCACATTTTAACGTCCGTGGTAACATACAATTATGATCAATAGAGACCCACACACGAAGTACGTCCGCGCAGAAGTGCGGACTCAACGGACACGGCACAACGGACGCAAGTTAAGCAAGAACGTAAAACCGCTCGAACGGACATGCCGAGTGCGCCACGTCCGCATAGCTTTGTGTGTGAGCGATGGAACGTATCAGACGGATTGCATTTTTGACGTCCAGCATTTTTGATGGACAAAATGTTTTTTCATTTTCATTTTATTTTCCATCGGCATCAGTCAAAAAAAAGCATCAGTCAGAAAAAACGGACCGTGTGGCCACTACCTTGTTGTCAGTCAGAAAGTACGTCCGTTGTGCACGAACGCAAAGTCTGTACAGAATGTGCTCGTCTGACCCTAGCCTTAGTGTTGGAGTTGCAGGCCACACTCAGTAAGATCCAACTCTTGGCCCACTCCATGCTCTATTCTGGGTTCAATTATAGCTCTGGTCACGGCTGCCAGCCATACAAAGAGTTTATTATCAAAATAAATGATTACAAATAAAATATCTCTTTTTGAACAGTCGGTTAGGAACATTACAGAATGGTGACATCAAATGATATTTACATATAATAAAAATAACAGCCTTTTCCTGTAGCCTATCTCTGACACTTGGATAATATGATTAAATAACATTCTGAAGATACTCCAGTTTAAATGTAGAAACGGATATATTCCAACCAGCACCTTTCCCATTAGACCTTACTCTGTCCTCAAGTACCCTTAACAGGACAGCTTTGCCAGATATCTGAACCACAACACAGGTGACATAATGTGCTGCTCAGTGATTGCAGGTTTCAATCTGCATTTCCCCAAGGGAATCTTAAAATCGGGTCTGTTATGGGTACTTGAGGACCATGGTTGGGAACCAAAGCATTAGAACAACAGAGGACTGAATAAGTAAAAGTTCAGCCATTCTCCTTGTTTGCCCATGAGATCTCCAGATTTGAGTCCATTCCTACAAAGCACGTGCTGCTAGCGTCACAAAATATTAATCAACCCTCAAGAAATATTATGTTTTTGAGAATCCCACAGAGCGGTCTCACAATCTTATTAAAGCCTGATCTACTGCTTTTTATTCTCAAATGTAAAGGCGGGTGTGGAAAATGCTGAATAGAGTTCATTATAGTGCATGGGGAAGAAAGTAATGATTTGCCAAATACAAAATTGCTTTGGAAAGAGTTTCTATAGAGTGTTCTATCCAAGTATATAGAAAATCCACCACTCATGCTACTGTGACAGGTTCACCATACATCTTATTTTCATGTCATATTTCAATTCTCATTCTGGATATTTTTTATTAAATTTTTTTTAGATTGTATTTTATAAAAACAATTCTGCCAATATGGTATTTATAGAAACATTCTAATTGGCTCATGGTGTGTACAACAAGCCCAGGGGCTTATTTACATTCCTTATGTCTGCAAAACTGTTGTGCCTTGGAAATAATAAGCAAGAAAATGTGTGTTTTTTTCTTTTTTTTCTTTAAATCTCATGAAGTGACTCCGTACATTAATCCACCTACTGAAGTAGCAGGTGGACCATGACCGGCTCCATGAAGGACAAAACTTAGAGTACATGCATGGCCGGATTTCCATCTTAGAGCCTGTGGGCACAGAAATCTGGAGTGCCCCCCCCCTAAAAAAAACCTAATTTCTGATTTGGGGAAACAAAAAAAAAAAAATATTTTAAAATACCGAAAGACCGTTTGTTGCTGCTCTCACATCAAAAGAAGGGGCAGAATCTGTTGATGTAAATAGAAGCAAAAGCTTGTGTTTTAGATGAACCAATGTGTAATGACGCATCGCGCCATCACCTCCACATTTGTTCCTGGCGTGGGAAATGAGAATGTGAATTGGCGCAGCAGCACTGTTAGCTTTATTAGTAAATCCACATAATGCCACTGCCTTATAGAATACAGTAAATTTTGCATTTAATTTTTTCTTTTTTGCTCCATACCTGGTCATATTTGATATCATTGGCAAGGTCAAACTCTGATGTCACATGACCTGGTGAAGTGTAAATATCAGCGATGCAGGATTCCAAAGTCCACCTGTCTGTCCACACTGCAGTGCCACGGTCTAGGTTGTCATTGAAACAATTTGTTTGCCATCTCCTCCACACTTGCCGGCATCATGGGAAATAAGAAGGCGTGTTATCGCTGCATGCAGCATCATTCACTTTATAATTGTGGTGAACAATAGTGGTGCTCTAGTAAAAACAAAAATTAAATATATATATATATATATACATATAAATATATATTACTGTATTTTTACATAAACCTGATCATGGTTGGTATCCCTGGAAAGACCATAATCTGCCCTTTACAATGATCCCTAATATCTCTAGGGCTCCAGACATATAGGGGTCTAAATTATTGTAAAATGTATTTTTTTTCCCAGAGCAAGGCACCCCCTTGTGGCAGGTGCCTGTAGACACATGCCTACTATGCCTAATTATAAATCCGGCCATGAGTACATGACGTCATTCTGATGACAAAACTTACCACCTATTTACAAGAAAAAATTAATAAAACTGACCCAACGTAAATTACATGGAAGATGGCCATAGTGTCCTAACACGTTTCGCACTTATAGGAAGGACCTCTACAATCTGCTTCAATTCCTGGAGATCTATTAAAAATTTAGCTAGCAGCATCCTATACCTTCAGACATAAATAGAACGATAAAAAAAAAATGTTTTTTTGTGGGGGTTTGTATGGCTTTTATTCCTTTTAATAGAACACATTGTTTTCTGTGCAAATACGTAAACTTCCATTATTTTGGTCTTGTGATAAGTAATTGACTTGAAGTTGCTTTTAACGTAGCTTGTAATATTGTGATCATTCCCAAAACTACAAGGACGACAGTCACACACCAGCATTTTTACATGAAGGTTTTAGACAGGTGGCGTATTTAGCACGGATGTAATATCACACAAGAGGAAACCGGCAGAGGAAATCATCTGCTTCCCAAGCGTTCAGCTTTCCTAGTACACAGACAGATAAAAAAAAAAAAGCCATCTAAAAATCTTCGGAGATGCCATAACAGTAAAAATTGTATCATTAGCCGAGGAAAACTCTTTGATATTGCAGCTGTTGGAGATTCATTTCAGTTGTCACGTTGTGGAAAAGTGACAGTTCAGGTGTTCGGTACTTGACTGAGCTCATGGAAGCACACAACTATAAATCTAACCTCATTACTTTCCTTTTTCTTCCCATTCACGTATTGTCATCCCCTTCGAGATCCAGCTACAATACATTAATCACTACGACATAAAACCTGTCTAAATCCATCCGTCGTGTGTACTTTACCACTATTCTCATAATCACATTTCCTCTTTGGATAGTGTTTCCCAGGAAGCGTTACACCTCCTCACTTCCTCAAAATGTTATTTTACGTTTTAAATTAAGTCACAGTGAAATGTTGACGTACGTAAAGTATGTTGCTTCATACCTTCAACAACAAAAATAAATACTTTCACTTTGACAAGAGAAGCCACGAGGCTTTCAATCCACTATTAACCCCTTTACCTGCAAGCTCTCTTTTGTTGAAATAAAATTATTATAACCTTTTATTTGAACCATGGGAAGCATAGTTAATATTTAAATATAGGATAAAAGGGCAATTCTGCAGAAATTGTTATTCTGCCATGGTTAAAAGATGAAAATAATGCAAATCTGCTCAGTTTTTGTGTATTCATTTATCCTTTACAGAAGTATTGTTGAGTTGAAAGGTTCTGAATAATAGATGGTGTCCCGTATTTTACCCAATTTCACACATAGTCTGCATTATTAGCATGCATGCAGAAATGGTCTTCGTATCAAATACAGTGTATACGATAAAGATAGATAATAAAAAGTAAATATCAACAGGATATACGAACAATCAGAATGATTGGATGTATATTAGTAAACCATCCTATACTGGGTTCTTAACTTGTTAATCTTTTTCTGGTGGTGTCATTGCAAGATTTTTTAAAAATCAGAACTGCCATGCATTTTAAACATTAACCTCCCTGTCAGTCTGTTTTTTTTTTTAAATTTTCATATCAAAAAGCACTCTATTTATCTTTATTTTTTGCCCCCCCCCCCAGCGGCATCCTGAGTGTTGCTCGGAGTTAAACTCCTATGCTAGAAGCGGTAACCCCGAGCAACACTTGGGATGCCGCTGGATACATCACCTCTCCCTGCGCTCCCTCAATGTCCCCGCAGCCTCCTCCGGCGATCGCGACCCTCATACTTCCTGGTTCCATCCTCACGAGACGGAATCCAGGAAGTATGAGGTCGCGATCGCCGCAGGAGACTGCAGAGATCAGCGAGGGAGCGTAGAGAGACGTAATGTATACAGCCAGAGTGTGTTTTAGGGTTACCGCTCTCAGCAGTGAAATTTATTTATTTTAATTTATTAAGTATTTTACCAGGAAAGATACATTGAGATTTCTCTCGTTTTCAAGTACGTCCTGGGTTCAAGAAGATTGAGTGGTTACAGAAATATAAAATGCAAGATATTAACACAAAACCAAATATACAGATTAACAGAAAAATAAATATGTAGGAAATAAGTCATTATGTTACATGTTTACAGGTGCATTCCGTATTGAGGTATGTTAATAGGGAACTCTTAAGGAACTTTAGGCTGGGGGAAGATTTGATGGCGTCTGGGAGGTTATTCCAGACTTACGGTGCTCTGTAGGGAAATGAGGATCGAGCCACTTTCTTTTTGTATTGCAGTATTGCAAGTAAGGTGCTGGTCCTGGATCTGAGGTTATAGGATGAGGGAACTGCTGGGGCAATCAGCCTATTCAGGTTGGGTGGTAGCTTCCCAGAAAAGCTCTTAAACACCAGGTTGGAAAGGTGAAGAGTGCGTCTAGATTCCAGCGATGGCCAGTTTAGTTCTTTTAACATGTCACAATGGTGGGTCATGTAGTTACATTGTAGCACAGAGCGACAGAATGAGTTATACAATGTAGTAAGTTTCTGGAGGTGTATTTGAGGGGCAGCTGCATACACTACATCTCCGTATTCAATGGCTGGCATAAGCATTTGTTGTACAATCTGCTTTCTTACCGCGGGGCTCAGGATTTGTTTCTGTACAAGGCACCTAGTTTGGGGTAAAGTTTAGATGAGAGTTTTTCGATGTGGGGGCCAAAAGATAGATTTAGATCTAACCACATACCTAGATATTTGAGAGAAGTGACTGTGGTCAGTGTGCCATTTGATTTTGTCCTGACACATAGATGGGGTGTTTGCAATTTGTGTAGTTTAGGTGCGGTTCCAAAGAGCATCGTTACAGTTTTGTCAGCATTTAGAAAAAGTTTGTTATCTGCGATCCACTTTTCTACCCCTGTGAATTGTTCTTGTAGCACTGCGGGAGATTTGGTTGGCTGGTATAGATTACAGTGTCGTCCGCGTACATGTGTACAGTTGAGGCTTTGCAGACATTGGGCAGATCATTTATGAATATTGTGAATAGCAGGGGGCCGAGTATCGAGCCTTGGGGTACACCGCACGTGACTGGGAGGGGAATGGAAGTGCTGTCAGAAATGGACACATATTGCGACCGATGAGACACATAGCACGCTAACCTCGTTCCAATGATATCACCAATACCGGAGTTTTTAAGTTTTTGTAATAGGATGCCATGGTCTACTGTGTCAAAGGCCTTGGCAAAATCAAGGAAGATGGCTCCAGTTAGGTTTCCTTGTTTAACCCCGAGACACACTCAGGAACACCATCAGGGGGGTTAAAAGGACACTGCATGAGCAGCTCCAAGCCACTGTTCCGCACGTGCGCCACGGGACATGCGTACAAAGGTACACATGATCCAAGCAACAAGCAGTTTGTGTATCCTATGCAAATCAAGTTGGATACAAGTACATAAACTGTGTTTAAAAAGAAATAAATAAATATTTTTTTTAAAAAAGCCACTCCCTCGGTACATGTTACCCCCCCCCCTTCAGCTCAGGGATGAAAAGTGTTTTAAACTAAAAAAAGAATATAAAAACATAAATGAATAGATGTCCCCAACATGTTCCCAATTAAGGGCACTAAAAGGAGGCGGCTTATTTTTTGTGGTTCACAGAATTAGTTGCTATTGCTCTATCAGTCTTCAGATGCTAAATCCATCTCTTCATTAATGACACGCATTGCTCCCAAAGTGATTTTAGGCCTTTGCCAAGGAAACTCAACCAGCAAGTCAAATATTGATCTGTTTTAACCCCTTCACTGTGGAAGACGTGTGGGGAATGTCATGGGAGACTCTCGCTCTATGCAAAGGACGTTCCCCACACGTCTTCTGCTTGGCGGGAGCTCCCGCAATATTTGCCTCTCTGGTCTGGGGTCCCGTGCCGTTCTGACTTCCTGGAAGTCAGACGCTGCTTTTGGGACCCCTCCTAAAGTGGTGACATCATCGCATAAGACGCAATGACGTCTTCAGGCAGCCACTTGGCAAAGCCGGGAGATTAAGTAGTAAGTAGAGTCCTCGCGCTTACACCAAGTGTCCAGTGAGTAATACTTCAAGATGATCTAGAAAACATAATCGGAGACATACATTGCGCAGTACATCCTTATGACACCTGATTTCCAGGAAGAAAGTATTCAACTCACTTATTTCTGAGCCCCATTTAGTTGGCTCTGGAATGTATAGGCATAAATCTGTGGATGTGATCTCACCAGCCCGTCCTACCAGCAACCATCCGTGGTGATAACCGTGGTGTTCAGGCAGGATATCCTCTGCAACTTCCACCTCCAAGCAGCGCCTCGTGCTCTGAGGAGAAGCCTGGGCTGACAGGAGATAAAGTCAGGTGACTTTATCTCCTGTCAGCCCAGGCTTCTCCTCAGAGCACGAGGCGCTGCTTGGAGGTATAAGACTCAGTACCACCTGATTAGCCGGACCACGTGACCGGCTGCGCCTGCACGCAGCCGCATCCCCTTCAACACGGACAGACTCACGCTGTTGACTCGCGTACAAGCCGAATCGCGTTTTTTTGACACAAAATCTGAGTCAAAAAACTCGGCTTATCAGCGAGTATATACGGTATATATATTTTTTTAAAAAAAATGTCTTGTCTTTTTTTTTTTTTTTTATTAATGCAGCAATGTTGTTCCCATTTCAATTATAATGTGAACAATGATGCTGCACTAATAATTTTTTCTATGGGAGTTGCTAAAAGAAATTCCCCCCAATTTCCCCCCAAAAAAATGTAACGAGTCCCCGTTTCAATTTTATTTTTTTTTGCAAGCACACCCCAAAGAAAACATAACTGCAAAGGCTCGGATGATAAAATGTGAAAAAAAAACACTTTACGCGCTGTAGATGATTGAATATTCAAATTTTATTGCATTTTTTTGTTATAATATTCAGGCAGGGCATGACGTATACATATAATAATGATATATTATGAATCTGCCGAGTCTGCCGAAAAAAAGGGATATATAAATATGTCTGGGTCGTATAATAAAATGCGACTTCAAATACCATTTAAACATGATGAGCAAAAGCGATAAAAATGAGCTCAGCACTAGAGATGTGCACCGCTAAAAATTTTGTTTTTGTTTCCAGGTGTTTTTTTTTCATTTCAGACAGTTTTAGTTTTTATTCGGTTATTCGATTCGAAATTTCGGATCGATTCAAATTTTCGGATTGATAAATAAAAAAATAAATAATAGATTTAAATTTTTTTTTTTTTAAATGCTCAAAAGATCCTAAAAAATCTAAAAATAAAGAGATTCTTTACTGCAGAATATTATAAGCGATGGTTTATTAGAGATTTGATTAAAACGGGAATATTTTTAACATTGAAGCCTATGGGGTAAAACATTTCCCACACCTTTAACAATGAAGCCTATGGGGTAAAACATTTCCCACACCTTTAACAATGAAGCCTATGGGGTAAAACATTTCCCACACCTTTAACAATGAAGCCTATGGGGTAAAACATTTCCCACACATTTTTTTGTTAAAAAAAATATATATTTTTTTTACTTTATTTTCATTGTTTCCTGTCCCCCAGGGCAGTACCCAGACCCCCATACACCTTTTATGGCCAATATCTTGCATATATGCCCTCTTGGAGGGCACTTTAAAATTCAAACTTTTGAGTCCCATAGACTTGTATTGAGTTCGAATCGTGTTCTCGTTCGAATTCGAACTTTTTAAAAAGTTTGAGTTCAAATGCGAGCCGAACACGGGGATGTTCGGCCCATCACTACTGTAGAGGTGCTGCCCGGCCGTGTGAGGATTCATATGCTGCATTAAATATACTGTAGAGGTGCTGCCCGGCAGTGTACGGATTCATATGCTGCATTAATTATACTGTAGAGGTGCTGCCCGGCAGTGTGCAGAATCATATGCTGCATTAATTATACTGTAGAGGCGCTGCCCGGCAGTGTGCAGAATTATATGCTGCATTAATTATACTGTAGAGGTGCTGCCCGGCAGGGCCGGATTAAGATAGGGGCGGATGGAGCGGCCGCTCCAGGCCCCGTTCTGAAAATAGGCCCACAGCTGCCAAGACGAGCCGCTGGCCGAAGCTGAGCTGCTGGTCAGCCGATAGGCCTGCCACACAGTGCGAGGCCGAGGCATCCGCTGGATCCGGGCGATGCGGCCCGGCCCTCGAGTGTGGCAGGAGATTTGACAGGCCTTGGTGCACGGAAGCGGAGGTGGTCAACACATGACATGTCACGTGCCCCGCCTGCACGTGCCCGTTCATTTAGTTATAAAGAGGGGGGGCTTATCAGTGCGCAGGCGTGCGGATGAATACGCACAGCCTGCACAGTGTGTTCTCTGCCTTGGAACCAGCGGTAGCCCAGCACAAGGAAGAGAAGAAGTTGGAGAGACCTGCAGGGATCCGATGGTGTGCAGGGCTTGCTCGGGTAGATGCTGCACACTGTCACAGCTCCCGGGGGATCTCATCCTGCCTGCACACAGACTCTCAATCAAAGCAGACGGGCGCCTGTGCTGTGACAGGTGCTGACCCTTTAAAGTGCAGTAAACAGCCTGGCTTCCGGCTGGCGGGCCCTGGGCTATGTGTGTGTGTGTGTGTGTGCGGTCATGCAGAGGAGCTGTGAGGAGAAGACAGACAAGACCAGGGGAACCTGAACTGCAGTGTGGATACCCTGGCCTGTACAAGCTTTTCCCGCAGGTATGATAGTGAGGGGGAGGGGGTCTGTGCAGTGATCAATATATGCCCCATGTAGGTAGGACTGGTGCCATATCATGGAGGGAGGCACAGAATGAATTATTTAAAAAGGCAGAGGGCAGGGCAGTCACTATACAGTAGCAAGCTCATTGGCAGCAGTGTAGCCATCTCCCTGGCTGAGCATCATGGGAGTTGCAGTCCACAGGAGAATGGAGGTTCTGCACAAGGGTTCTCTTTGTCCATCCTAGTCCTCCATCAATCCTATTTTAAGTCCACCCCAACTTTGTCTTACTGTCGTCATTTTCTTCGGCTCTCAGATTGTAAGCTCCTGGACATAACCCTTTTCCCATAATTTCTTTTGTGTTCTGCTTATTGAAACCCATTGGAAACAGCATCAAAAGGGGGGAGGAGGAGGGGGGGCTCCCTGAAATGAGTTTTTGCAGGTTGGGATGTCTGGAGCTGGAACCAGAAGGCACTGCCACCAGTCAGTCTGCCACTCCAGCTTGTCACCACTCACCATTTTGTGCATGTCACGTTTTATTATAGACCTAGACATATTATATATCCTGTTTTCAGCAGACTCATAGGGCGCTATTACATCCCTCACTTGTGTGAGCGTTAACGTTTGCTGCAGTATTTACATATTACAATCCAAACGCAAACAGGTTAAGTAACCGTTTGCGTTTGATAACTTGAGCTCCTCAGCGTGAGGTTACTGTACTTTGTACTATACTTAACATGGGGAGCGCAAAGTGTTAATCAGCGTTAGGATTACAAAGTCCCAGCGCTGATTAATGCCTGGCTCTGGTTAGCGAAAAGTTAACCAGAGCCAGGACTTGGTGTTAACGGATTCCACTTTTGCAGAATCCGTTAACACCAGCTTAAAAAAAGAAAAAACATACTCACCCTCTGTCCCACAGCTCCAACCGCCTCCTCCTTCCGGTGGGAGCAGGGAAAGACTGGGGGAAAAAGTCCCCCCAGTCTCTCCCTGCATATCCCTATGCCGACCGGACAGATCTCGCGAGGCTCCAGCAAGTATGGACTCCAGCGAGTGGATGCTCGCGGCTGCACTCAGCGCTGCCGCGAGCATCCAGCATTGTTACGCTCGATAACAATGCAGGCAGCATTTTTTGCGCCTGCATTGTAATCCAGCGTTAAAACGCGGGCGCAAGGGGGAAATCTGCATGCGCAGATTTTCCTCCCTTGCGCCCGCGTTTTAACGCCAAGAGCGTAATAGGGCCCATAATATATTATGTCATGTTCCATAGCTAATGTTATAACTAAATTACGTAAAACAAATATCCATACAGATTTCAATCATTGGGGGGGCCCTGCCCCAAGTACTGTCAGTCTGCCACCAGGCAGTGAGTGACTGATATATGGGCCACGCGCTCTAATCCAGCAGGAGGCTTGTGATCCGGAGCATTGCAAGTCGTGCTATGCCTCATAGCACACCATGTCAGAGTTACCACTAAGGTCTCCCAGTCGCTCTGACATTGGCATAGTATGACATACACAGTGTGCCGCCTGACTCTCTAAACGAGAAAGCAGTGCGGACCAATTATTGTCTTCGTATCAATAAAAAGGCCCACTGAAATCCTCAGCACCAGGCCCATGATACCCTTAATCCGGCCCTGCTGCCCGGCAGTGTGAGGATTCATATGCTGCATTAATTATACTGTAGAGGTGCTGCCCGGCAGTGTGAGGATTCATATGCTGCATTAATTATACTGTAGAGTTGCTGCCCGGCAGTGTGAGGATTCATATGCTGCAACTATCAAACTTGAAATGAACTATCAAATGGATATCAAGTAACTATCGAATTTGATCGAAACAATACGAAATTCCGGAATCAGCAATGGAATTGAAAAATACGATGTCCGAAATGACCGAAATGGAACTGAAATCATGAATGGAACGAAAATACTTGCGATTTTACAAATTTCACGTTCATACGAAATAACGAAATTATTTTGTTTCGGGTCGGAAAAAATTTCGGATGCTGTGTATTTCGGTGCCTATCCGATTTGGAACATCGGACGAATCCGAAGCACCGAATCGGCCCGATTCGTGAAAAAAATGAATCTGTCCGAATCGAAACGCACATCCCTATTAAATATTAAGCTGTGTCACGGATTTTGTACTTGAGAAATTAAACAGTGAAATTAAATTTGTTTCATAAAGTCCTTTGCTGACTATTACTTGTATTGTAAGATCAATTTGATAGTTGATATCAATTAAAAACTTGATTTCAAATTCGATAGTTGATATCAACTATCGAATTTGATATCAACTATCGAATTTGATATCAACTATCAAATTCGATAGTTGATATCAAATTCGATAGTGTGGGAAATGTTGTATCCCATAGGCTTCAATGTTAAAAATATTCCAGTTTTAATCCAGTATCTAATAAACTGTTGCTTATAGTATTCTGCAGTAAAAAGTCTCTTTATTTTTAGATATTTTTTAGGATCTTTTAAGCATTTTTTTTAAAACAAAATCCTTTTTTATCCGAAATTTGATACGAAATTTCGAATTGATCCGAAATTTCAGATTCAGAATGCCATCGGAAGCACGAAAATGGTAAATTTCATAGGAGAAACGAATTGCACATCCCTACTCAGCACACAGATGTGAAATGGCTCAGCAGTAAATCATAAATCCATGATCTTTTTCTAAGCTTTGGGAAGAGGAAAGAGTATTACCTGGGCATTGCCACGGCCAATGAAAAGAACAGTGCCTTTATGGACTTAAAATCGTATGATTGTACCTAAATGTGGGCTATTTATGAGCTGGAGGTTTATATATTATTCCTATATTATTGTAGTGTGTTGTTGAGGGTTGTACTGTAATGCAGATGTAAATGGGAAACATAGGATGCTGGGTAAAGGAGGGCAGAAAATAAGGACATGAGTGCTTTACCATTGGGAGTGAAGGAGCACATTCTTCCAGCCAGGTGCGCTCATTGTGTCCATGCACTCTTATTGAAAATACAGAATTACTAGGTTTCCTATTTCACTTTGACTTCCCACTTTTGCAGCATTCATATTCAGTATTTTGCCCCTTTTAATTTGGCCATATTTCCTTTTTTACATCCATAGAGCTGGAGCCAAAGTGCCGCCCCTAACAGCTTTATGAATTACCTTCAGGGTGAGCAGACACAAATGATAGAACTTCTCAATGTAATTGGTTTCCTAAGAAAGAGTCAATCACCCTTTAAATTAAATTTTCAATCACTTGGTTCCTCAGTAAGAATGAGTAAGTCTTTCTTTTCCCAGGGTCCATTTAATTCTAATCTTGTGCGTAATTATTTTGTTTTTATCACATTTATTATTCAGATCTCAGGAGAAGAGCAATTCAAAAACTAGAGGCTGCTACCTTTGTGGTTCGAGCTTCGCATCCTGGGAAGAAATAATACATTCTTTAACCTCCCTGGCGGGTATCCAGAGTGTTTTGCTCGGGGTTAAATTTCACCACTGAAAGTGGTAACCCCGATCCACCCTCAGGCTGGATAGAGATACATTACCTGTCCCTGTGCTCCCTTACTGTCCCTGCCTCCAGCGATCGCAGCATTTTGCTTCCTGGTTCCCTTCTCGCGAGAAGGGAACCAGGAAGTATAAGGTCACGATCGCCGGAGGAGACTGCGGGACGGCGAGGGAACGCAGGGACAGGTAATGTATCCAGTGGCATCACGAGTGTGGCTCGGGGGTTACCGCTTCCAGCATAGGAATTTAACCCCGAGCCACACTCAAAATACCGCTAGGGGGATAAAAAAATAATATTTTGTAACGATTCTGACATCTAAAAGATGTCGGAATTGTAACGCCAGGGAAGTTAAAGGGAAGAGGCTCAAAATATTGTCATTGGCTGGGTTGCAGAGAGTTATCTATGACCGCCTTAACATATTACTAAAGTTTTTTACATGTTTGATCATATTTGTGTGATTGTCTTGTGACGGTATGCATGTAGTACAGTGAGCGTCTGTGTTTGTGGGGGCTGTGTGCATGTGAGGAGAGTTGTGTGAGTTTATGTGAGGAGAATTGAATGAGTGCGGGGTGCTACTTCTGGTGGGAGATGTGACGGGGTATGAAGCACTTTGGCTGTTACAAATGTCTGAAAGGTTGTTTTTGTGTGATGTAAGCATGCACGACTATAATTATATTTGACCCATCTCTTGTGCCTCCTGTGCAATGGTCAAATCCAAGAAAAATAATCACAACTTAAGACTCTTACCCTTTTTCACTAATCACTTTGACACTCAAAATCAATGTTGTTCAAAATACACAAATTTGTCCTTATGTGTACACACACAATGCATACCCACTCCACACACCTAAAATAGATCTCGCATGCCACACTATCCCGTATACCCTAGTTTGTGCATCTTTTCTCAGACTATAAATGCATGTCTCTCTAATCCCTTTACCTAATCGGTGCCAATCTATCCTCCACGTGTTCCTATATGCACCCTATTTTTTTCCTTGTGCCCTTTTGTATCTATTCAACTCATTTTATATTCTATATGTCCAACTCTTTCTCTCTGTGCCTTCACTTTAAAACATGCCTAGCTCTTCTCAGCCCCAGACCCCCTCTTACATACAACTTTGGCTGCCTCCTATGGTACTGTGGCCAGGGGATCAGTCCACACAGCTCTCCTGCTCTTTGATATAGTGGGTTGGTAAAGTGCCTGTGTGAAGAACAAATATCTGCAAAACTAGGATTTCTGTTTCCCACTGCTCCTTGTAACAGATTGTGGCTTCCGTAGCTCTCCGGCACGTCACTCTTTTTGCTCGACGAATAATGCAGTTGATGCCACCTGGAGAGCCTCATGGGACACATGAAAAAATGTTTCTCCCTCATAAAGAGGAGATACAGTGGCCCAATAGTGTTGCTAGACCTCTTACTTCCTGGTTCTCTCTTCTACATAGGACCTGAGCTAAATGACCGTAATGGACCATGCCACCTAGCTCACTGGGCAAATGCCCGGTGTGCCTATTGACCAGTCCAGGCATTCCAAATGCCTTCTTTGTTGACTGAGCTTAACAAATGTTATTCTGTCATGTGGTTGCCTGATGCCATAAATTCCCTGAAGAATTATTGGAGCAGAAAGCGGTAATATTATAACCGGCGCTAGGAATGGTAGAGGGATAGATGTATAAAGATAATAGCGTAAAGGTTTATGTCTGACACCCAGCAGACATTAAGAAGGGTACAATATAAAAATAATCCCTTAGGCGCAGATATATATATATATATATATATTTATATGAAATAAGACTCTATGTGCTAGACAATGGCATCTTATCGAGACAAAATTCAAATCTGGAAATTATGTCCAGATTTCAGGTTATGCTCATTATAAAGTTTTATGCTGTGCAGTATGTAATGCAGCCTATCTTAAAAAGGCATACAGTCAGGTCCAGAAATATTGGGACATTGACACAATTCTAACATCTTTGGCTCTATACACCACCACAGTGGAGTTGGAATGAAACAAAAACAATGTGCTTTAACTGCAGACTGTCAGCTTTAATTTGAGGGTATGTACTTCCAACTCAGGTGAACGGTGTAGGACTTACAGCAGTTTGCAGATGTGCCTCACACTTGTTAAGGGACCAAAGGCAATGGGACAGAATAATAATCATACATCAAACTTTCCCTTCTTAATACTTGGTTGCAAATCCTTTGCAGTCAATCACAGCCTGAAGTCTGGAACGCATAGACATCACCAGACGCTGGGTTTCATCCCTGGTGATGCTCTGCCAGGCCTCTACTGCAACTGTCTTCAGTTCCTGCTTGTCCTTGGGGCATTTTCTCTTCAGTTTTGTCTTCAGCAAGTGAAATGCATGCTCAATGGGATTCAGGTCAGGTGATTGACTTGACCATTGCATAACAATTCCACTTCTGTCCGTTCAAAAACTCTTTGCTTGCTTTTGCAGTATGGTTTGGGTCATTGTCCATCTGCACTGTGAAGCGCCGTCCAATGAGTTCTGCAGCATTTGGCTGAATGTGAGCAGATAATATTGCCCGAAAAACACTTCAGAATTCATCCTGCTGCTTTTGTCAGCAGTCACATCATCAATAAATACAAGAGAACTAGTTCCATTGGCAGCCATACATGCCCACGCCATGACACTACCACCACCATGCTTCACTGATGAGGTGGTATGCTTAGGATCATGAGCAGTTCCTTTCCTTCTCCATACTCTTCTCTTCCCATCATTCTGGTACAAGTTGATCTTGGTCTCATCTGTCCATAGGATCTTGTTCTAGAACTGTGAAGGCTTTGTTAGGTGTTGTTTGGCAAACTCTAATCTGGCCTTCCTGTTTTTGAGGCTCACCAATGGTTTACATCTTGTGGTGAACCCTCTGTATTCACCCTGGTGAAGTCTTCTCTTGATTGTTGCCTTTGACACACATACACCTACCTCCTGGAGAGTGTTCTTGATCTGGCCAAACTGTTGTGAAGGTTGTTTTCTTCACCAGGGAAAGAATTCTTCGGTCATCCACCACAGTTGTTTTCTGTGGTCTCCCGGGTCTTTTGGTGTTGCTGAGCTCACCGGTGCGTTCCTTCTTTTTGAGAATGTTCCAAACAGTTGTTTTGGCCACGCCTAATGTTCTTGCTATCTCTCTGATGGGTTTGTTTTGTTTCTTCAGCCTAATGATGGCTTGCTTCACTGATAGTGACAGCTCTTTGGATCTCATCTTGAAAGTTGACAGCAACAGATTCCAAATGCAAATAGCACACTTGAAATTGTAATTGGGGTAATGAGGGAATATCACACACCTGGCCATGGAACAGCCAAGAAGCCAATTGTCGCATTACCTTTGATCCCTTAACAAGTGGGAGGCACATCTGAAAACTGCTGTAAGTCCTACACCGTTCACCTGAGTTGGATGTACATACCCTCAAATTAAAGCTGACAGTCTGCAGTTAAATCACATTGTGTTTGTTTCATGCCAACTCCATTGTGGTGGTGTATAGAGCCAAAGATGTTAGAATTGTGTCGCTGTCCCAATATTTCTGGACCTGACTGTATAATGTATATAAAGTAATGCTGATGGTGGGTTTCCTGGCTTGGTTCCTGGAAAGGGGGATATAAGCCAGACAGAATACATGATTGTGCAGTGTTCAGCGGTACTTGCCCCTTCCTTTCCCCTATGGGGTACTTACTAGACCCAGAGCCCTGAAGAATTATGTTTGCTGCTTAAGATAATCGCATGTGCCAACGCATTTCGTTCGTTTCCATTGCCGGAGTTCCCCAAGCTGGTCTTGCATCTGTAGACTCTTGTTTTAGAAAATAACAACAAATAAAAAAATCTGTCACATAGCTTAGTTTTACTAATGGTGTCCCTTTTTGAACATGTCAAAAAGGGACACCACAGCAAGGAAATAATTAGTTTGCCTACAAGAACAAATTTAGGTAAATGCATTCATTCCCCCCCCCCATTAACATATTATTAAATTATTAGTATTCTGTTTCTACCAGTGACCGTCTTGGTAATTTCCTGTGACAGCTCATTTCAGTTTAATCACATTCGGATGGTCTGACGGCCAGACTTGGGCTGTTGGTTTGAATTATCCTGATCTTTATTAAGACCCCACTTTTCTATCCTTTGTCCAGACTTTGCTATCCTCGGCCAGATTGTGTCACCCTGTCAAGTAGGCACTCGTTCTGCTCTTCAGGAGTCTCGTGAAGCTTTTTATTTATTTTTGTCTCCAGCTCACATTTCACCATGCAATATTCTCTAATGTACCCATCCGTACGTCCATGTAATCATGCCGAGCCAATTATCTCTGTTGTCTCTACGTTGGCACTCAAATATAAGAGCTTTGAATTATACCAAGTCCAGAAAGTCAATGCATAATTAAACACATGACAAGAAACACCCATTTGGTTGTCAGTGCGTTTGGTTGTTTATTTTTTTCCGGCATGTGTGTCACATCTTTGTTGATCATGTCAAATACAATAATCACTAAATATACAGTCCAATATTAATTGTCTTTCCTGGAATAGAATTTTCCCATTATTACGGGGGTTCTTTTCTATGCATATTCTTGTGTTCTTCAATCACTTGTAGGAGCCAAAGGGATCATTTGTATTGGGTCCTTTTTGTCTACAAAACCTGATGGATATGTTTATGGTAGCAAAGCACAACAGAAGCAGACTCCAGAGTAAATGTGGTATAAAGGTGTTTTTCTTACATCCCGAGCAGAGGAATATAAAGCCAAAAAATAACAAATGTTATTTTCAAACTAGTTCATGTCCCAAGATCTTAAAATAGCTGCAGTTACACGTGCATACATAACCTATGATTGGGCCATGTTGTCTTAAACTGTAGATTTACAGTTGGACAAGGGTATCCGTTTCATCAAGCCTGTTTGAACAGTAGAGGGCCCTATTCCCAGATTGGTGTTTGCTTAACCAGAGCAGTTTTAAACTTCCCAGAGCCTTTATAGTCTATGAAAGTAAGTTTACAACAGCTCTGGTTAAGGTTATACCAGTCTTGGAGCAGTTCCCTCAGTTTTTGGAGGAAGCTAGGTCATAAAACGCAGAAGGTGGCAAATCATTGGTTTATTGTCAGCCTTCAAGGCAGAGGTATGAGGTCATGGTGGCTTGAGCATCCATTTACTGAATGATGTCCTCTAATCTGAAATCTGTCTGCATCTACAGTGTAGGAGTAAATTGTTGTATCCTGCTTCCTTATGTCACCGTGCACATTATTTACCCAGAGATTTATTTTTTATAAATGTATATTCACTTTCCAAATGACCTTTCACTCTATAGGTCTCATTTCTTTTTGGTTGTGCTTATTCCCTACACATTTTTACCTCTATGAAGCTTAATATAACAAAGCTAATTGTGCAAACCATTCTAAATTTAAACAATTTATGCGATTGCACTATCAGAGCTAGCACACAAATCGCATTAAAGTGCTGCAGTGCATTGTCTCCCTGGAACCACTCTAATGGAACTCCTTGCTGACCATAGATCCTCAACGAGAAGAATTTCTTACCGCGAATCCATGAGTTGTTACAATCTCCATCAAGTTCAACCTTCCACATATCCCTATGGCTGCTGTTGATACAAAAGAAGTCAAACATCCAGTTGGTGCATTTTCCAATTGTGCCCAAAAAGCAGAAAAATAATGGTCTTGTCCCTAGGGGCAATTAGAATTCTAATTAGATTGACGAGCAGTACATTATAATTTTAATTCTTATAACTATTTATAAGAATGTGGAAATGTGTTGATCATAAATAGGATAAAGAAAGTAAAAGAAAGCACAAACTTTTCTGTCATCCAACGCGTTTCATGACAAAGACTGGGAATGGACTACTCATTGTGATAAAATTACAAAGTATCACTGTTTCGGGATTTTGAATCTTACATTATATAATTTATACATTTTATTTACCCTGCTCTTTTCTTTAATGGTACTAAACTCTATAGGTGTATTTGTTCTTTAATGTAGTAATATTTTTGTTTTGACTGATGGGCAATCAAAACTCGTAAATGTACATTTTTTTGTTTTGTTTTGCCCCTCTTCAGGTATTTGACCCATAATGCACTACACATCGGTTTTCAAATGCCAATTACACACTAAACGGCAAGAAAAAGGCTGCATGCATAAGTTACAGCGCAGACTTTGTAATTAGACTTATTTTTATTTATATCCAATATTTACAGCTTTTGGCATGTTTTTGAATATTTTATAGGTTTTCCAATGACAATAAACCGTGGTTTAATATAAATCTTGTTTTATTTGTAAGCGGCTGAAAGACAGTAGTGTCTAGATACAAGAAACAAAATTATATTTTCAGATATATTGCTGAAAGGCGCTCCAGGCAATGTTAATAAGTGGAACGGCATGCATAGTAAATTAGCTTTGGATTAGAATACGTCGGCAAGGCCAGTCCAACATGCTAGCAAATATCCCTCTTTCTTATTAACTTTTATAATGTTCTGGGGGTACCAGATCTGAGTTGGATGAAAATGCATATTTAATGCAATCTGGTCGATGCTAAGGGTGCAAGATCCACCTTTGTCTAATCTGATTAATATATTGATGTTTATTTCTTTTGTTTTGTTACTTTTAAAATACAAACTTTTATAGTTTTTAGAGTAGATTTTGGTTTGATTTACCATTGTTGGCATTTTGAGCAGAAATGCTGTGTAGTCTCGGTTATACCTCAAATTTTGTTGATACATCTTACCGATTCTATGATCCTGAAACTGACTCCATGAGAAGAAAACAAAAGATTCTGGGGAGGATTAGGATGGCAGAGTAGGGATGATCAAAGGAAACCAAGGCAGCCTTGAACGAAGGATCGAGTGAGTGGTAGTGCTACAAAAGCTTGAGAGGGTCTTCTTTTCGATGAGCTTCGCCACAGAAAATGAGCGTTTCTAGAAACAAACATCTTGAAAGGTCTCTGATGCAGACAGAGGACAATATACGCTGGTCACCCATCCTGATACTCCATTATTTAAAGCAGTGTTTCCAAACCTGTCTTCGGGACCCTCTAAGGCTAATGTCAGACGAATGCATTCTGAGCACACCGTGCACAACTGATGTACTTTCTGACTGATGATACGTAGACGCCACACGGTCCGTTTTTTTTGACTGATGTAGTTGGGAAATAAAATTAATATGTAAAATGAAAAAAATTGATACATGATATGAAAAACCATTTTGTCCGTCAAAAATGCTGGACGTCTGACCACGTTCCATCACTCACACACAAAGCTACACGGACGTGGCGCACTCTGTGCGTCCGTCTTAGCGGTTTGACGTTCTTGCCTAAATTGTGCCTGGTGCCACGTGTGTTGTACGTCCGCACTTCGTGTGTGGGTCTCTACTGATCATAATTTTATGCTACGACGGAAATTAAAATGTGCGGCAACACGGACGTGATCATTGCGTTGGTCTGACACGGGCCTAACAGGCCAGATTTTGCATATCACCTTGGGGAAATACAGACAGGATTTGCTGCTCAGTGAATGCAGAATTCAATCACCTTTGCTGTGCTTCAGATATCTTGCCTGGTATGTGTACATGAGGACAGGGTTGGGAACCACTACTTTAGAGAAAAATCAAACAAAATAATGACAAAAAAGAGGGGTTAACTACTGACCCCCAGCTTGTTTTTTTAGGTTTTTGCATAGGTATACATTTAAATGTTTTCCTCGGTGCAATCTCTTTTGCATCTCTACCAGTTCCTGACCATTTAGCTACAGAAAGTAGCTGAATGCAACCTTGATGTGTACGACTATCATGCACAAAGCCTATCGGATGCCTCTTGATGCTCCTAAATGCATTATGTGCCGGCTGGTTGAAAAATAAGATGAATTACCACTGCATATAAGTAACACCTTAGCTTTTGACGTGCTGTCTCAGCTACCAGGGAATACCAAAGAGGTGAAAAGGGGGTGCCCTGCTCATGGCACCATCCCTTTCAATTAACCTCCCTGGCGGTGTTCCCGAGTGTGTCTCGGGGTTAAATTTCACCGCTGAGAGCGGTAACCCTGAGACACACTCAGGCTGTATACATCACCTCTCCCTGCGCTCCCTCGATGATCTCTGCAGTCTCTTCCAGCGATGCGGTGTTTTACTTCCTGGATTCCTTCTCGCGAGGAAGGAACCAGGAAGTATAAGGTCGCGGTCGCCGGAGGAGGCAGCTCGGGACATAGAGGGAGCGCAGGGAGAGGTGATGTATCCAGTGGCATCCCGAGTGTTGCTCGGGGTTACCGCTTCCAACATAGGAATTTAACCCTGAGCCACACTCGAGAATACCGCTGGGGGGGGGGGGGAGTAGACTGCTTTTAGATGCGGTTTTTCACAGAAATTGGACCGCCAGGGAGGTTAAAGCAACAATCTGGCCACCATAACCACTGAAGTCCAATTGCTATAGTGGGTTTCCAGCACACTGGCACAGGAACCGGTTGAACCAGCTGACTGAATTATTTATCTCTAGTATATTTGCTTCACCTCCATTCCCAAACCCCATTTTTGTGATTGATTTGTGTTGAGCAAGTGTTGGATGATGATCACTCTTCCCGGCTTTAAAGAGATTGAAATGAAAGTGTAAATCATTCTTGGCTGCTCATGCCAGACCGGCATTGCTGCCGCCAGGCTGGCACACAGCCCAACATCTCCTCTGCAGGCATCTCAGCCAGTGACATCAGCACAAAATGTGCACATTCACCCATCGGCTGCAGAGAAAAAGCTGAGTGAGCGAGCGTTTCACCCCTAACTACATGGGGAGACTGAAGCTGAAAGCTAATATTATATCATGTACTTTAAAATATGAAAGTGTCAGCTCCTGCAAGCCATACCGATATTGTGCCTCGCATAATAGGATACTTTGTTAGAGAGGCCTTGGAGCACGGTTTTCTCTCCTGCCCTATTGCCGTGCAGCTACGGAGCCTATGAAACAGCTTTCTGAAAAACAATGTAAGCTTTTAACTAACAGAATGCCAGAAACTGATTCTGCTATAGGACGTCTGCAAGAAGAGCTGATAGCAGTGCATTGTATTTGAATTTACTGCTTGTATTTTTTTTATTTGCTTCACTTTACTTTCTGTATTGCAAAATAGAAATAAAGCATTGCTAAAAAGGATTAAAGTCCAATTAAATAATTGCTGTGTAGTAAGCAGTTTGGGGAAGTGGGAGATCATCTTGCATTCACCTTACACACCAGGATCTATTACCCGCATAGAAAGTTATAAATACGATGTTTACAATTTTCGAGATGTACTGTACATATTCGTAAACCGTGATAACTCCTCCAGTAAGAAGGATGAACTTAAAGATTTTATAGCTACTCTTTAATGAAGTAAACCATGATGAATGTTTTTTAAAGACCTGGGAGTGCATTTTATATATACATATTCGGTATGTGTGTGTATGTATATATATATATACATACATACATACAAGAAAGCGTGCACTCCTGGAGTAATTTAACTATATATTTTTTTGTGATAGTACAAAACATAAAGTTTCAGTCCCACAGGACTTTTGTTTTTCCTTCAAGATAAAAAGTCGTGAAACGTCAATGTTTTTTTTTTTTTTTTTGTACTACCACAATAAAAAAATATGTAGTTAAGACTCCAGGAGTGCACGCCTTCTTGTTGAGTTGTATGCCCTCGGCGGCGGTTAGCATCAGAGCAATTAGAAGTGGATAACCTGGCTGTGGGTCCCCTGGTGAAAATATATATATGTAAAGTCCAAAATACAGACTGCACTCTGTCTTTCCAAAAATAGCAAAATAGCAGGCTGAACCGTTGACCTTTTAAACAATAAAATTTTGCTGTTTTTGGAAAAGACCCAGAGTGCCGCCGGTATTTTGGACTTTACATAAAGCTTGGCGTTGAACTGGGCATGAAACCGAGAACCCGTGAGTGCTGGATTACTACCTGGTATATATATATTACAGTATATATATGTGTACACATACATTATTATTATTAATCTTTATAAAGCGCCAGCATATTACGCAGCGCTGTACAATGGGCACAATTTATTTATTTATTTATAAAGGATTTTACCAGGAAGGATACATTGAAATTTCTCTCATTTTCAAGTATGTCCTGGGTTCAAGAACATTGAAGTGTTACAATACAGACAGTGTAACAATACATTGAACAACATTTGATAAACCAGTACAGGAGGAGATGAGGGCCCTATTCCCATGGGAACTCGCAACCTAGAAGGGTTGGGGGTGGAAACAGGAGAAGACTGCAAGCTGAGAGTGATGGACTGCAAGGCGACAGTGATGGATTGGTGAGCGTGATGGACTGCAAGGTGAGAGAGATGGACAGGTTGCATCAGTGAGTCGGGTGGTAGGCTTCCCTGAATAGGAATGTCTTATGGGAGCGTTTGAAGGGAAACTAGGTTAAAGTCTGTCAGTACGAGGGAGAGCGTTCCAGAGTATGGGGGCTGCGCGTGAGAAATCCTGCCGTCTATCATGGGAAGAGGTGATGCGGGGAGAAGCTAGGCGCAGGTCACTGTTTGACCTTAGGGTGCGGGCAGGGTTGTATTTGGTGATTAGTGAGCACGGGTAGTGCATACAACCATAGCAGGGCACTCGCCACCCTCTTTGTAACAGCATGCATTAAACCCTTGTGCTTTAAATCGTCATACCAGGGCATATACTGTATTACATGGGGCTGAAACATTGATACATAGTTTTTACTGCATTAATAATATATATATATATATATATATAATCAAGAAAGCGTGCACTCCTGGAGTAATTTAACTATATATTTTTTTGTGATAGTACAAAACATAAAGTTTCAGTCCCACAGGACTTTTGTTTTTCCTTCAAGATAAAAAGTCGTGAAACGTCAATGTTTTTTTTTTTTTTTTTGTACTACCACAATAAAAAAATATGTAGTTAAGACTCCAGGAGTGCACGCCTTCTTGTTGAGTTGTATGCCCTCGGCGGCGGTTAGCATCAGAGCAATTAGAAGTGGATAACCTGGCTGTGGGTCCCCTGGTGAAAATATATATATGTAAAGTCCAAAATACAGACTGCACTCTGTCTTTCCCAAAAATAGCAAAATAGCAGGCTGAACCGTTGACCTTTTAAACAATAAAATTTTGCTGTTTTTGGAAAAGACCCAGAGTGCCGCCGGTATTTTGGACTTTACATAAAGCTTGGCGTTGAACTGGGCATGAAACCGAGAACCCGTGAGTGCTGGATTACTACCTGGTATATATATATTACAGTATATATATGTGTACACATACATTATTATTATTAATCTTTATAAAGCGCCAGCATATTACGCAGCGCTGTACAATGGGCACAATTTATTTATTTATTTATAAAGGATTTTACCAGGAAGGATACATTGAAATTTCTCTCATTTTCAAGTATGTCCTGGGTTCAAGAACATTGAAGTGTTACAATACAGACAGTGTAACAATACATTGAACAACATTTGATAAACCAGTACAGGAGGAGATGAGGGCCCTATTCCCATGGGAACTCGCAACCTAGAAGGGTTGGGGGTGGAAACAGGAGAAGACTGCAAGCTGAGAGTGATGGACTGCAAGGCGACAGTGATGGATTGGTGAGCGTGATGGACTGCAAGGTGAGAGAGATGGACAGGTTGCATCAGTGAGTCGGGTGGTAGGCTTCCCTGAATAGGAATGTCTTATGGGAGCGTTTGAAGGGAAACTAGGTTAAAGTCTGTCAGTACGAGGGAGAGCGTTCCAGAGTATGGGGGCTGCGCGTGAGAAATCCTGCCGTCTATCATGGGAAGAGGTGATGCGGGGAGAAGCTAGGCGCAGGTCACTGTTTGACCTTAGGGTGCGGGCAGGGTTGTATTTGGTGATTAGTGAGCACGGGTAGTGCATACAACCATAGCAGGGCACTCGCCACCCTCTTTGTAACAGCATGCATTAAACCCTTGTGCTTTAAATCGTCATACCAGGGCATATACTGTATTACATGGGGCTGAAACATTGATACATAGTTTTTACTGCATTAATAATATATATATATATATATATATATATATATCCTACAATACACAGTGCACTCCTCCTAAAGGGAGGAGAAAAATGTAGTTTCTTTTTTAGTCTTTAAATAGTTTGACAACACCTGCTGACGGCCTCTGCCCACTTTGTTTTTGCATTTTTTTTCTATATTTTTGGGTGAATTTTCTCGCCTTTTCTCACTTGCCATGTGTAGCTCCTCTTCGGCTCAGGGATTCTGGAAGCCCCTGAAGCGTTTCTGTGCAATTTGTGCTCCTATGCAACTTGCGTAGCGTAGGAATTGAAAATTGCGTGCCAAAACAGGACTTTCACACGTCACATAGGCAAAGTTCAGTAGTGTCTGCACAGAAGGATGGATCGGAGCTGTGCGCATGCATAGATCTGATCTGTTAGCTGCTTCTCTGATACCGCGCGTTACAGCGATTGGTCTCAGAGAGGGTGACATTAGCACACTCTCACCATGCTGACGTCACTTGTTACCAATTTGGTGACGGGCAGTCAGGAAATTCAAAAATCTTCGATTTTGACGCTGGGTGGGGTGGGGTGGGAAGAAACTCCTCAACTTCAAGCAGCATTTTCTGCCAAATCTGAGCCTTTGGGGGGGGGGGCACTCCTCACATCCTTATCACTTTACTCATCCTGAACACTTTATAGTTTTAGAGTGTCCTCTTAAATATAAGATTTAAAATCTCCTAAAGGAACAACAATGACTATTTGTTTACAAACTATGATCTTATTAACCCTTTCCTGTCGCGGGGTGTACCATGCCTTCCCTGCGGCGGGTGGGCGTTAATGCTGTGGGCTAGCATCTATGAGCCTCTGCAGTCCCACCCACCAGCTGGCAGGCGCCATTGGCTGCCGCGTGACAATCTGAACTCAGGCGGTTCCCCTGCAGCCAATGACGTTTGTCAGCTGCATAGACGTGCTGGAAGAGGGGTCTGCCGCAGCAGCTGGCAAGCAAGGTGTACTAATATGCCAGCCGGTGTTAACGCCTCACCGCTGGGCACAACGTGCCCGGCAGAAAGGGGTTAATTTAGATAGGGACTTGCTGTATGGAGTATGCTAAAGTTATGGCATTCTTAAATATTTTGTAATCATAATTTGTAACCAAATTTCCATCATTGTTCCCTTAGATGATTTTAAATCATTGAGATTATGTTTAAGTGGAGTGCACCGTATGTTATTGTACTCTTTTATCCCTGTAGCACCTTTAAGTGAAATACATTTTGAGTGCAGCCTTATATATACAGTTGTGCTCAAAATTATTCAACCCCCAATGCTGTAAAGGGTTTTAGGGAATTTAGTGTACATTTGTAATTGTATTCAGAATGAAATCCTACAAGGACTTTTTAAAGAACCATATGCAACTAAAATGACATCAATTGGTTTTGTAATACAGTAGTAAATGTTTCTTTTGTGAATTCTTCATTGACACAATTATTCAACCCCTTAAAGACTACCACTCTGAAGAACAGAGGTTCATTCAAGTGTTTTCAATCAGGTATTGAAAACACCTGTGGATGTCACGGAGCAGCAATAAAGCATAATAAGCACCAATTAGGCAGCTTTAAAATGACTGTGATACTCAGCTCCTTCTAGACATTTACTGGTGTGGTTAAACATGGTGAAGTCAAGAGAATGGTCCAGGAAGACAAGAGAAGAGGTGATTACTCTTCACAGGAAGGGCAATGGCTATAAGAAGATTGCAAAGATGTTAAACATACCAAGAGAGACCATAGGAAGCATCATTCGCAAATTCAAGGCAAAGGGCACTGTTGAAACGCTACCTGGTCGTGGCAGAAAGAAGATGCTGACTTCAACTGCTGTGCGCTACCTGAAGCGTAGAGTGGAGAGAAGTCCCCGTGTGACTGCTGAGGAACTGCGAAAAGATTTGTCAGATGTGGGTACTGAAGTTTCAGCTCAGACAATACGGCGCACACTGCGTAATGAAGGCCTCCATGCCAGAACTCCCAGGCGCACCCCCTTGCTGTCTCCAAAGAATAAGAAGAGTCGACTGCAGTATGCCAAAAGTCATGTGGACAAACAACAGAAGTTTTGGGATAGTGTTCTGTGGACTGATGAAACAAAATTAGAACTGTTTGGGCCCATGGATCAACGCTATGAAGAAAAGAACACCTTGCCTACTGTGAAGCATGGCGGCGGGTCAATCATGCTTTGGGGCTGTTTTGCTTCTGCAGGTACAGGGAAGCTTCAGCGTGTGCAAGGTACCATGAATTCTCTTCAGTACCAGGAGATATTGGATGACAATGTGATGCAGTCCATCACAAACCTGAGGCTTGGGAGACGTTGGACCTTTCAACAGGACAATGATCCCAAGCATACCTCCAAGTCCACTAGAGCATGGTTGCAGATTAAAGGCTGGAACATTTTGGAGTGGCCATCACAGTCACCTGACTTAAATCCGATTGAGAACCTCTGGTGGGACTTAAAGAAAGCAGTTGCAGTGTGCAAGCCTAAGAATGTGACTGAACTGGAGGCTTTTGCCCATGACGAATGGGCGAAGATACCCGTAGATCGCTTCAAGACACTTGTGTCAAGCTATGCTTCATGTTTAAAAGCTGTTATAACTGTAAAAGGATGTTGTACTAAGTACTAAGATTGAATGTCACTTGGGGGTTGAATAAAACTGATAATGATGTGAGCACAGAAAAGACATTTGTGGTTATTTCATTATAAATGTTATATTTGTCTGACCTACACGTGCCTCTTTGATTTAATTGTAAGCAAGATGACTGAATGATCAAAATAAATGTCAAACTGGCCAAAACACTCAATTTCAGTGGGGGTTGAATAATTTTGAACACAACTGTATGTACAATTCAAGAAGAAGACAGGCTCACATGTCTTTTTCAGCTTATTTGACATGTCTGGGAGCAAACATAACGTTTTCATGAAAAGAAAAAAATTCCCCTTCTACATTTTAGTTGAATCTTTGGTGTAGACATCTGTGCCGACACCACAGTCTATGTGTTAAGGATTGATTGACAAAAGAGAGCAAGACAATCCCCCTATGTCAGATTATCCGGCTCCCTGTGCAGGAAATGAAGCCAGCATGCCTGCCCATCCTTTTCAATCAGAGCTAGTCCTATAGAAGAGGGGTTACTGTTGGAAAGGAAAATGCTGGGAGCTGCTTCATTGTAAGAGCTAACGTACTGTATATATACAAATGTAAATAATGGAAAATCCCTGAAAGCCCTTCAATGCAATAAAAAAGTAATCATATCATGTAAAATCTGCTATGAAGGATATACATGTACATCATACGTGTAGCACAAGCACATTCACATAATGGTATGCATATCATTCACCATACTTGTTAGTTCATATTGAAACAACCGTCAAGGAGAATATAATCCTTATTATCTTGGGTAACAGCCACAAGCAAAAGGGAGTCAGACCTGTGAATGCCCCAATGTTTTGGCCCTAGAAAGCCTTTTTCCCAATTAAAGCCAAGATAGATTGTCATGGTAGCCCTGCATTTAACCCTTTCCTGCCTCGGCATAATATGCCGTCGCTGCGGCGGGTGGCCCGTGAAGCCGCAGGGCATACTAGTACAATCGTTGACATCAATGGGCCTCCTTCACCCACCCAGCAGTCGGCGTGCGCAGTGTTCAGTTGGCTGCTGTGGGACAGCCTGAACTCAAGCTGTCCCCCACCTGCAGCAATGACGCCTGTCGTGCTTCAGCTGCTAGGCAGGCCAGAGGAGGGGCACACCAAAGCAGGCAGCAAGTGGGGCGCGCCACTAGCATGCCCTGTCGTCGTTAACTCCCTCCCACCCAGCAGCATAGAGATGAATAGAGCCCTATGTATATATTTGTACCGTGTGACTGTATCTAGCCATCTTCTCTGCGTCAGCGAAATTGTTTCATCGCTCATCGTCCAGTATCTACAACATAGAAATCGTAACTATAAAACAATCACTACACGCACACATACTTGTTGTAATGCAGCATGTATGTTGTGCTCAATATAATTTATTTTGAGCATGGAGTGACAACATCAACATTTGTTTCCCTGAAATTTCTACTTCATTAACTTTGTGCATGGCAGTCATTTGCTAAGGTCTCTCATGCTCCGACTGAAGATATATGACTTCTGGCCCTATGATGAAAGAATGGATATGTAATAGAGTTGTACAGGTCTGAACGTTGACATTGTCCAACTTTAACTGGATCATTACCCAATGTATCAAGACTCGTACTGGAGTTTGCTGTTATGACATTGATGAAATGATAGCAATTTCCTGAATACCGTGTCTCCTCTTGTGTTTGTGTAAGAGCCTCCTTCGATCTGTAGTAATGAAGTTTCCAGCTGCCTTCAGGTTGATGTAACAGACAGTGCATTTCAGGGAAACAAATCTTTGAACCCTGAAGCTTCACCATTATGTGTTGTAACGTTAGAGCATTTTATGGCTCGGATGTGAATACTTACATTGCCGCGTGCAGCCCCTGAACTGGAGAACATTTTATTTGCTACACTTAAGCAAATCGAGAAAGAAAGTAACAAGGAATAATTATATTTCTAAATGGGAAAAGCCGTCTTTGCTTGCTCTGTACGGTTATTCTGCGAGGTGGGTTTGCAGTGATCGTTTGTTATAACGCAGAAGGGACTGATTTGTTTTCATTTGTTTCCTCACCTCAGTCAGCTGAAATAGATATATTTAGACGACAAATGAATTTTCCCCCGCATCGTCTAATCAATGGTCCTCTATGGCGGTAATTAATCAACATAAGTGGATATTAGAAAAAATGAGAAATTGCTCATTGTGAAATAATTTTAAAATCTAACCATCATAAATAACACTGTGAATGTGCATTCTGTGTTCGTGCCATTCTGATGCTTGCTTTTGGAACTTTAATAATCTTCAGAACAATTGTTGTATATTATTCATTTATATTGAGTCACACATGCATACAGGTAGTACTCATCCTAGTACATGTTGGGCACCCCTTATCCGGAATGCCAAAATTCAAAACTGGAGTTTTCAGAGACATCCGAATTTTGCTCACTTTG
This sequence comes from Leptobrachium leishanense, assembly GCA_009667805.1. NCBI lineage: Eukaryota > Metazoa > Chordata > Amphibia > Anura > Megophryidae > Leptobrachium > Leptobrachium leishanense. Next base: position 57,833,208 of record CM019069.1, on the reverse strand, counting down.
GATGAGAGGTGCTTCTCATGTGTGCTGCTGCTCAGGAACTCTGCTCCAGAGAGCCGTAGCAGTTCACGGCACATGCTGGAACCCTCAGGGCAGCCTCAATATCTGACATGCTGCTCGGGTTCGGAGTGACGTTGACTCCAGGTGGCATGTCCGTGATGCAGTGCTGCAAAGCGCTCCCTGTAGGTGTACCCACTGGGAGCTAATTCAACAAAGGGATTGCGACTCCCCATCGTGATCTCCTCACATTGTAACATCTGATTCTCCCTGATTCTGAAATCTGGAATGCTTCGGGTCCTGAGCTTTCCAGATTAGACATACCAAACCTGTAAAACATTCCTGGAATGGAACCCCCTGTCCAGCTGTCATGTGATTATTTTTTTTTTATACTTGTTGTTTATCAAGGAGGCCATCAGAAGGAAGTCTCCACATGGTGCAGAGCAAGAGTCTTAAGTGTTTCGGCAAAAGTCTTTTCTAGGGTTGTAACAACCATGGTGGATTGTCCATTTCGCAGGGCATGTCAGGGGTTGATATGTCCCTTTCATGGCTGGAAGTATACCTGTTGCCATATTTCATAACTGGCATGTCTTCACATTGGTCTGGTTTCTAACCACCACTTCCAACTTCCAGGCCTACGATCTTACGAGATAATGATGGCCAAGAGCATCATTGGGTCAGAATGCAGATATGCATGCATATTTTTATGGATTTTCCCTGGCTTGACTTCGTAAATGAAAATTAGGAAGTGGGCTGTCCATGTCTGCTGGCGGCTGACTAGGCCAATGTGGGACACGCAGATTCAGCCACAGCAGCGGCATGAGAAAGTCTGGTCTGAAAATGAATTTGATGCATCCTCCCCTGTTTCCTTTTAATCTCAAGATCTTCTCTGTGTGCATTCTCAAAGGAAGAGATGGAGTGATGAATGGTACGTCTCCTGGTCGGAGGCTAGAGCAGACCATTGCCGATGGTCGATGTGGTAGGCACTTTGAGATTTCTTCAGTCCTTCTACCTCTTCTTTGGTGCCCCTTTGTTGCGGTGACCAGCGGAGAGTTCACTGTATAGCACAATCTTCGGTAGGCAAAAAACTTCCATCCTGAAAATATGCCCTGCCCAGCGCAGCTGAGTCTTTGAAAGCATTGCCGCTATACTGGTAACCTCCGCTCGTTGGAGGACTTCAATGTTGGTAACCAAGGCATTTCATTGGCCCATTAATCGTGTACAGTGGGGGGCAGTGTGCGCAGTACTGGCCCCACCCTTTACACTTGAGGTTCATCTGCCATGGCCAAGCATGCGGAGACAGTGACAGTGACAGTGAGGTCTACAGGTTGTAGGTGTTCTATAGGAGTGTCCTTCTCATAGATGAATGGTCTGACAAGGTTAAAGAGCTTCATCTACCCTATTCTGGCCCATTTAAGGCCAGCATGCAGGTGTCATACTGCATGGTTTGGCTGGTAGACACTGGTCACACTAGTTTGGCTGCTCAGTTTGGACTTGTCTGGCTTGGGTGCCCTTTCTGGTAGCGATGCTAGCGCCAGTATAGCTCTTAACTTCACTGAAGCACTCAAGCCCTTCTGCCGCGACAAGGCCTGTGTCCAAGAAGGAGTCTCTATGGATTTACATCCATATAAATTGACTAAGACCCCATGTTTTGCTCTAGATAGGTGGTTTTAATACTTGAAATTCTACACACTGAACACTGGTAAATTCAGCACCACCTCTAGTCAATGCATGTTCTTCTGGATATTAACATTAATGATGGGATAAGGCGCTCCCTGTCATAAACTTTTTTTTCTTAATGGTTTTTAAATTGAACACAGGTATATGTTGGAATGCTATGTCAAACCTAAGATGATTTGGGCATAACTCTTTCAAAGGAAGCCAAGAGCCGAGCCTTTAACCAAGGGAATAGGATATTCACTTCTCTGAGCTCCAAACCACATATGTTTTCAGCATTCGAGTCAAGAAGTCATGTATGCTTCTAATTACATTAGTCTAAGTTATATGAAAGGTTTGTCAGATTGGGATGCAGTCTTACATTGCCTAGTGGCCTGGCCTGGCCTTTGGAGATGAGGAAGAAAATCCCAAAAGCATCTGTAACTAATTCGTTAGAAAGTAATACGCACGCCAAGAGGTAAACTGACCCACTCATTACTGTATTGGGAATCCCTAGGTATCAGCAAGAACAAAGGAAAACAAGGCGGATACAAATGAAAGCGAGAAATGAGTCGTAAAGATTAGAGTAGTACACAGCAAGTAGTAATTGAGCAGTAAATCTCCACATCAGCATGGACACGACATGGGTTTGAGTGGAAATTTTTAAATTCTATCCAATATGTCTCATGACCATACACAACCACGTACATATGTCTAATATATATGTATTTATACACATGTTTTAAGACTGTACATACCTGAATGACCATGCAAGTATAATATATGAATATGCCTGTCCTATGTGTATATACTGTGTATTTAACATGTGTGTCTGTTGTCATTTGTGGCACCAAACATATTTATTTATTTTATTTGCAAAGTATTTTACCAGGAAGGATACATTGAGATTTCTTTAGTTTTCAAGTATGTCCTGGGTTCAAGAACATTGAAAATATTATGTGTTATCGTGTATATTAATATTGTATAAATCTCACAAACACACAAGCCACAGGCTATCTCTCGACAGAAGCTGAATCAGCGACTGTGTTCTCTTTGAGGTTGTTTTGACTTAAATCTATCATGGAATGTGTTATACTTTGTCATTTATGTAGCTCCCAGCCCAATCTTGCACGCTGAGGTGAGCAGCTCTTCCATGTGTGCAGAACGATGCATAGTAACCAACCATTAGCCAGAACGGAAAAATCACAATGTAACTTTATGAATCGATTCTCATAGCATCCCATCCGACTTATGCCTGTGCATTCACACGTCCATTACTTAATATGAACTGCCTGCTTTAGGCTGGGGTCAGACCAGCGCATTTTAACGTGCGTTCTGGCGCACTTAATCACGGCCGCACTAGCAGCAAATGACGGGCAATGACGGCCAATATACGAAGTAGGGTCGCACGAAGTCCGGCCGCGCAACGCAGTGGAAAATGAACGCATTTTTCGAGAACGCAGAACCTCTAAGTACGGACGTACAGAGTGCGCTGCGCCCGCTAGCGTGTGTGGTGTGTGATTTGGAGATGTCAGACGCTGCTCATGTCCGGCCAACATAACGTCCAGACGCAAAAAGTTTCCTGGTTTGGATTCGTAAAACATCACGCACGAACATGCGCATCGTATGACCGTTTTCGCATATTCCGTGAAAAAAATTCATCAATCCATTCAGTCGCACTTTTTTTTACGTTCGCGTGTAAAAATGCTTTTCGTTTGATCCTAGCCTTAACCCCTTAAAGACAGGACAATATGGATATCCTATATTCTGAATATAGTGTCTCATCACATTGAATGACATAGAAAGTAGATAGAAATGGTAGCACATCTGTTACGACTGTAAGCTTTTTTTTTTTTTTGTATGACTTTACATGACCTTGGGTCAGCGAGGGAGCGTAGGGACAGGTAATGTATCCAGCCCTGAGTGTGGCTCGGGGTAACCGCTTTCAGCATTGAAATTAACCCCGTGCCACACTCGATATACCACCAGGGGGCCAAATAAATTGTAACGATTCTGACATAGAAAATATGTCAGAATCATAATGCCAGGGAGGTTAAAGTATTATACAGACCGAAACGGTCTTTCTTTTCAAATTAATATTTGTTGAAAGTTTACATTACAAAGCCGTCAACTTTCTTTCTTCTATCAATATGCGCAATGCCGGCCATTAACCTAGGGAGCAAGAAGTGAATTCCTGCGACCTGTCTATCTTATTTTGTATCCTACCACTTCTATATTTTTAGTCTTTTTTTTTCAAATGTAGCATTTGTCCCCATGATGAAGAAATGGCACTTGTTGCAAAATGTGCCTGATGTCCATCTTGTGGGGTCACAACTAGTGAAAATGTCCTCCGAACTTGCCACCGAACTGTGAATTTAACCATTAGGTGCAATTTTGTGGCAGTTCGTCTAATCACTAAGCTGTCAATTCACCAAGTACAGGCGAATTGATGGCGAACTACAATGCAGTTAGGTGGATTTTGGCGGTCTTCGTCGGCAGCGAAATTGTCCCATAGAGAAGTAATGGTCTATTCTCAGAGTGCCGAACTGCACAAAAGTATTGGCGAAATGCCCGGTTTCTCGGTGTTTCAGTTTGACAAGTTTAAACGGGCGTATCCCATAGGAGTCAATGTAAAAACGTAATCTTTTTAAAACAAAAAATTTAAAGACCCTTTTTTCCCCCATTTTCAGCAAAAAGCCTTTATTTTTTTAACACCTTTTTGTATTTTTTGGAGCTATTTTTTAAACCATTTTTTTAAATTTGTTGTGTAACAGACCTTTTATTATTTTTCAAAGGGCCTTTTTTATTAGACACATTTAATAAATTTTTATTAGTTGAAATGCCTATTAGGAGACTTTTTTTTTGTTTCTTTTGCAGTTCAGTGGATTTCGCTAAGGCACCTTCGATGCTCTTTGGTGCTTTTCGGCAATATTCTCCAACTTTTTTGTGGGGCTTCGGCCACTCCATCGACTTACTACGGTAGCCATTCAGTGAATAGTGAATTCACCGAAACGTTGGGTAAAATGGAACTGAACTGAAAAGCATTGGAATTTCCCTGACATTTCAGTGCTTAGTGAATAGACCCTTTGGTGTGGCCTCCACAGGCAACATCGACACACTCTGCCCTTAAGGACCAAGGGTCTTTAAAGTCAATGCTTTTAAGACGGAACAGTTACGTCATTTGTCCTTAAGGGGTTAATGACTTTCTGCGTAAGTGTTCATACACAAATCGTGAGTTTGAGCACTACCTGTTGGCAGCATGTGCCACAAACAAAAGTTTGATATGGATGAGGCAGAGGCATGATGGTGGCAAGTTTAAATGGGGTAGTGACAAACTCAAGAATTGGATACATGGAACAGAGGCACAATTTAAGTGAGAGGGATGTGGCAGAGGCACAATTTGGGATTTCAGGAATAGGCTAAGATAAACCAAACCTTCATCTCTAGGATCACAAAATTCTCAATTTACCACTGGCTGTATCTGCCTTAAAATGTATCGAGCTGGGTGGAGTAGAGGTAACATCACTGCTCTGCGTGGAGAGAGCCTGTAGAGACATGGGTTCGATCCCGACGAACACCTCTCCATTAAGTGTCCTTGGGCAAGACACCTAACGGTACAGACTCGCCACCCAGGACATACTTGAAAACGAGAAAAATCTCAATGTATCCTTCCTGGTAAAATACTTTAATAATAAAAAAAATCCAGATTGATTTCTGCCTAATATAATTTCGGCCCTATCACCTGGTGTGAGCTAAAACGCCATCGCTAACAGAAAAATCTAGTGCGAGTCACTAAAAGGTAGCGCCTAACGACCTACCAACAGATCACCTTGTCCGTGTCAGTCCGTGTACGTGGTCATTTAGCACACGCTAGGGAAACGCTAAGACTCGGGCTGAGACCAAGCACTAATGCGGTTGTGTACAGGATAGAATTGTTTTTTTCCCAGTGCAGAGTGCCGGGCCATACCTATCCCCTGCCCTCACAAACTTGTATAAGTATGAACACTTCCAGCGAAGAGCCCTCACACCCCTGCATTATTAAAATCCTCCAAGGTGGCCGTATCATCCATTTTTATATGCACACATATATTAATGAAGGCTGATGGGCATTGCATGATAAATGCCACCCAACAGCATGTAGAATCATTACAATGCATTTAATAGATCCAAAAGGAAGGCCAGGTGAGACAATAATTTCCCTGCTGCAGCATATAAATAATACATGTTTCAGGGCAAGACTTATCCATGTGTCCCTTTAAACATGGTCCACACGATCACCCTAATAATCGACCGCTTGCATACTATGAATAACCCCCAGCGTAAAATGTTTAACCACTTCCATGCGGAGGACGCGCTCAGCGCGTCCTCCACATGGCTCCTGCTGTGCGGAGGACGCGCTGAGCGCGTCCTCACTTTGGGGTCAGCGTTCGGCCGGGTTCTGGCCAATCGCTGGCCCCCCGGTGCGGGCTGACATCCTCGATGTCAGCCCAGCATCCGGAACCGCCGCCGATGAAATTAGGTGTCATCGCGGCAGCGCGATGACACCTAATTCAGGCGCCCCCCCCGCATGTGCGGAGGAGGCGCCTGAAAGGGAGGGGGGGAGGTTAACCCAGGCACCATTTGGAAGGGCACAGCCTGCCCTTCCAAATGGTACCTGGCATTAACCCCTGGGGAGCCGGATCACGAATCGGCGCTGAAAAGCGCCAGTTCGTGATCCTTTCCCGGAGCTGGCCGACATCTTGGATGTCGGCCAAGCCTCCGGGAACTCCCCCTGAGGACTGGCGTCATCGTGCATAGCACGATGACGTCAGTCCTGGAGTTAACCCCTAACTGCCACCAATGGTGGAGATAGGGAGTTCATTGGAACTCCCTATCTCCCGATCCGTGGCAGCTAGGGGTTAAAGTTTGGTATGGTTGGATCGGCCAGAGCATGGCCGTTCCAACGATACCAAACACTACTGTGAAAAAAGTTTTTTAAAAAAAATAAAAATTAAAAATAAAAATAAAAATATATTTAAAAACAATTATAAAAAAAAAAATAAACATTTTTTTTTTCTTTTTTTTTTTGGTTCGTTAATGCAGCAATATTGTTCCCATTTCAATTATAATGTGAACAATGATGCTGCACTAACGATTTTTGTATGCGGTGCGATTGTTAAAAATCATGTAATTTTCCCCAAAAAAAAAATGTAACGAGACCCCATCTCTAATTTTTTAACAAGCGCACCCCATACAAAATATAACCGCAATTGCTCGCATGTTAAAATGTGAAAAAAAAAACACTTTACACATTGTAAATTATTGAAAATACATATTTTATTGCATTTTTTTGTTATAATATACAGACAGGTCATGACGTATACATATAATAATGACATATTATGAATCTACCGAGTCTGACGGAAAGAACGATATATAATATGTCTGGGTCATATACTAAAATAAGCCTTCAAAACACATTTAAACATGATGAGCAAAACCAGTAAAAATGACCTCAGCACAGAGGTGTGAAAAGCCTCAGCAGCGAAAGGGTTAAAATTAGCCAATATATTAGAATATGCTGTATGCCAATAAAGGATGCATATGTATCATGATAGAGCCTACTGCAAAAGCAGCGACATTGCTGACCAGTTACATTACTATGGTGTATGGGGCAAAGAGAACACCTGTGCTGCCTTCCTTTCAATTGTCTGTTAAATGCCTGTTAATTTGGGGCGAGGACCTGTTTTTTTTGGGGGGTTTTTTGGAGTTACCACCAGGGTTGAGCAGTAGGTAAAATTTAGCGTGGGCACCAAGGGATCTGTTGGTTACAATAGTGCAAGTGCTCTCTAGCACTCCCCATGGTAAGTATAGGATGCGGTTAGTACAGTAAACTCGCGCTACAAAACGCAAATTACCACGCTCTAAATAATTATTCCCATTTCTAGCGAGAGGCAAACGATCTGTTGGTCAGGCACTAGACTCATTAATTATACCTGGCGCTAATGCAAAAAACATGCTGCAGCTAGGGTTAGCTCACATCGGGTGATGGGGCCATTTGAATGTTTTATACATCATTTATTTGAACATTCTATTATGGTTATTTGTTTTTGTAGGCTTTTTTCCAGGGCACAGGATAGTGTATGTCTTGCCTTTCATTAATTCTCCATGAGGATTTAATCCTCATTGCGTCACTCAAAGGGGTTAAGCAAAAAGTATTCCTACAACTCTTACGCACGGCCCTTCGGTATTTGTTCGATTTATCCCTGTATCCCCACACCCTTCATCTCTGTTTGTAACATATGTGATGCCCACAGTGAAGCTGCTGCAGGGATTCTCTAAGTCCCAGCCATATGGACGCAGTGATGTGTCTAGATAGGATGTCTGAGTGATGGGTTTATTCTTGACCTGCCTTCTGGATTTTAAAATCCTACCAGCAGACGACCCTCAACTTGTGCGCTGTTGCTTGAAGCTCCCATTTCACACGTATCCAGCGAGTCAAAATCCTTTTATTAAAAACTGAAGCATCTCTGTCTTTAGAAATTCGAGGCGAGGCGTGCTCTGTCTGCGTTTCTCATTCATAAACACTAATAGCAGGCTTGTGCGGCACTGCATGGCGCATGCTGACTTCCCTGGCATCTCTACCGAGCAGACCCACTGCCAGACTGAAAGTACCCCTAATCATTTCACAAACCCGCTTTCTAATTAAATAATTTTAAATCCGTCTTCTTCAAAAGATCTTTAATGGGAATCTTCCATTTCTTGTTAGATGGGCTTTTCTGGTGACTAAATCTTATAATTATATGCATTTGGTTTTGGGCTGCGAGAACCATTGGTGCTGGCTACCATCACAACTTAATGAACCCCTAGGAACAATAAAAAGGATGTAACTGAATATGTTTTTACCCCTTCACTAACAATATCGAGATATCTCGGACTTCAAAGGCACCTTCTGGTGCCCCGTTATCGAGATATCTCGGTATGCTGATCTGCAGCCCAAAAGCAAACGAAATTCATTTGGTGCCAACAAATTTTGGTTGCTATTGGACTGTATAAGATGCCCCCAAAGTTTTAGCCCTGAGGGCATAATGCCCAAAGAGCTAAAACTGTAAAATCAGCTACTCAAAGCTCTGAAATATCGGGTTTCCAGCAGCCGTTGCAGGGAGAAATGGAGGAAAATAGACCAGCCACTGAAACCTCTGACGCAATTTGGCAATAGCTGGCGCCATCTACTGGCCACAAATAGGTTATTTACAGTAAGACATAAAATGGGTATGAACTCTAATTTTTCTTTTTTTTTTTTAAACATATTTTTATTACCTTGGATCAGCACAGAGAAAAACAAACCGAAAGACGTCATATTATACAACAATGCTATGAAAACCGCATAAACATATGGCATCCAGCAGTCAAACTAAGAAGTCATAATACAATGAAACCAAAACCTATGTGCGGGTAACTATAGCGTCCGTGGGGGAAGAGGTCAGAAAACGGGTTAAGTAGGGGTCAGGGGGACTTTGTGGGATCGGTGGTGTACTCCGCAACAACTGTAACGAGTATATTTCTTAATTTAAAAGGATTTTTCACAAAAAAAAAAACACTGGTTTCTGACAATGTTTTTTTTTGGAAAATCACTTGGTAGTGAAGGGGTTAAAAGCAAATTTAAGGGATCCTTTAAGATATTCCTATTTATTTTCCCCACTATTTCATGTCTCCTTGTTGGAAATCTGTCTCTTCCAGTAAGTGTAGGCTTTAAAATGTCTCTAGCTTTAAAAAAATTTTTAAAAAAAGGGAAAAAATGTTTTACATTGGATAGTAATATGTTAATATAAATTCTTTGTGCAATATCTAAAGTAGATTCAAACTTTTCATGTACTTGCCAATGGGACAAAAAGCCAATTCGCTTCTCGGATAAAGATTGCCTTCATTACAATCAGTTGAACGTTGCCGAAGAAAACCGAAGTGGCCTTAGCGAATTCCTTTACAATGTTAAAATATATACTCTAAGCTAAAAATGGGGGAAGTGACCAAGTAGGGTATTAATTAACCCTTCTCCTGTCCCCACCACAACACCATTTGTCAGCGTTTTAGGCTTAAGTAATGGCGCTGTGTTGACTTAATCTTATTTAGCAGAGGATGTTGTCATTGGGGCAAAGTCTTAAAATATTCACACAAGTACAGTTGCAAGTGACTGTAATTTTGTTCAATTAATAATCAGACTTAATAATCCTAAATAACATGAAACTTAAACACCTGCATTATGGTATAATTAGAATGTGGGATTACAGAAGAAATGTTATTATTTCCATCTGCTCAGAACAATTATTATTGTAATCAGTCTCCCATTTGGCATATTACGGTGCTGTCTTTAGCAGCTTGCAGTTATCGGATTTGATATGAAGCTGTGTGCTAATGCTCCGGCAATAGGCATGTATTCGGGAAGCAAAAACAGCCTTCAGACATCTAGTTGTATAACACTAGATTAAGTGCCTGACTCAACTGGACTTGACAGTGTTTGGATCGAGCAGGGGACCTTTAAGGCAGAGGAGTATAGCCAAACACGACATATACCAGTCCTTAAGGCTAGGGTCAGACGAAAGCATTTTTCCCCTGCGAATGTGAAAAAGTGCGTCCGAACACATTGACGTATTTTTTCACGGAATGCGCAAAAACGGTCAGACGACGCGCATTTTCGGGCGTGATTTTGTACGGATCGTCAATAAAACTCTTTTTGCGTCTGGACGTTATGTAGGCTGGACATTAGCAGAGTCTGACATCTCCTAATCATGCAAACACGCCGCTATGCCGCAGCTGCGCACTCAGTACGTCAGTACTAGCGGTTCAGCATTCTCAAAAAAAATGCGTTCAAATTCCACTTGCGTTACACGGCCGGACTTTTGTGCGGCCGTACATCGTATATTGGCCGTCATTGCCCGTCATCTGCTGCTAGTGCGGCCGTAATTATGTGCGCCAGAACGCACGTTAAAAGTGCGCTAGTCTGACCCCAGCCTAAAATGGATGGCATATCGTTGCTAAAAATACACAAAAACGTGAAACCAAAATATTAGCTGAGGTCAGGACCACAGAAAGTTGGATAAATGAGAGGAAAGGACAGGTTGAGGGAATTAGCGAAGGTCACCGTATAAAGGTGTCCATGAGGTGAGATGTTAAAACGCCAGGGAGGGGCATTAAATAGGAACTTCTCAACCAACATCACAAGTGTGAGTCGCCCTTCATCATATCGTAGCATAGGGTGGCACACAGGATGACACATTGGTGTAACCTGTGCATTTCTAATATGTCTGATGTTGAAGAGTACACGTGGAAGGAGCGTGCTCCTGCGATCTTGAGTCCACATCTTTGCAAATTTCCTGACATGTTCTCTGTAATTATCCATTATACTCCCTTTTGTTATATCCATATCAGTGGAACCTAACTGTAATTTGCTCCAGAGCTCACTGGCCAGTAGTAAAGTGTCTTCCGATTAGGTGCCTGGAAGGGAAAGACCACACTGACAGGACTGTAGGGCTTAACCGAAGATTGCGGTGGTACCAATCTGATGGCCCTTAAACCGGCAACTCATGGTGATATGGTATACTGGGCAAAATAAACTGGTGAAGTATATTACCCATCTTTACTTTCATGTATTATATCTGCACATTGAATGAGGAAGGGCACTCAAATCTCACAACGAAGAACATGTATTAAAGAAGTTGTGCTCTTGGCACTTAAGGTGGCACTGTCCATCATATTCCAGTAGTACAAAATAGCCAAATTTTAATAACTCAGAAGACATGGTGTTGCTCAAAAGCCACATTCAAAGAACACACAAGCACATGCTACAGAGTCCAATTCAGCATGATTAAACTCAAGCTCGAACCACCAGCAGTGGAATCAACTCATGCCTCTCCCACAAAGTATAATCAATGAAAGGGTGAAAAAACAAAAAGAAAATGGCTGCTGTATTTCAAAGTCCAAACATTGAGAAATTCCAAATAGAGCAGGAGCTCAAAGTATCTGTGATTCTTGCCTGATGTAAGTAGAATCCTGGAAACATGGCATGGTGGGTCATGGTTTAGATCAGGGATCTTAAACTCTGACCACCCAGATGTTTCTGAAATACACCTCCTATGATTCTCTTGCCAAGGATCGCATTGAAAGAATTCTAGTAACTCTAGACTATAAATATAGTCAGTTTGAGAGCCCTGATTTAGATGGTGTCCTGGATTCTCAATCCACTCTTGGAACACTACCTCTCTAGCGACGAATTACCGAATTGGCCCATTCGCTAGTAACAGGATAACTTACAGTATTTTTCTGCTGTTTATAGAGTGACGGAAAGCGCTAATGAATAGTTATTCCTTTCTTCTAGCAAATTCATGCCGAAGAGATAGTTAACATGCAGCAGGTGGAGAGGGAGTTATGACTGAAAGAACAGACAATCACCTAATTGAAAGAGACAATCACTTAGTAAAAACAATATGTGCACACACTGACTCCAATAATAGGTACAGAAAACACTATTTAATTAGGAGCTAGGATGTTTAAAGGAGAAGCAAAGTGATGTCTGGTGTCTTCTTCATTGAATTATAAACTACTCCTAGCTATTTACATGCAAAAAAACTCTTTCCATCTATTTGATTAAAATTCAGACTGTACAATAGAACAGAGAGATGTAGGGATGGGACACGACAAAGTTTTAAAGACCGATTGTTGACACTATCACATAAGTTAATATATGATCATTGCTAATTAAAGCACTGATGTTACACATTGAATTTCAATGTGAGGCAAATTAAGGCTTCATCTGAATAAGAGAAAGAGGGGAAAAAACCCAAAATCGGCTATAAACGTTTAAGCTAAAAGGAGTTTTCAAATTTCTGCATTCCTGCAGTTTTGCTATTCTGGTCTCCTATTTGCAGTTTCCCTGCAGTTCATCAGTTCACAGCTTAGTGAATAATCCATGAAATGTAACTATACTGGTTTATGTACAGTGGGGCAAGAAAGTATTTGGTCAGCCACCAATTGTGCAGGTTCTCCCACTTAAAAAGATGAGAGAGGTCTGTAATTGTCATCATGGGTACACTTCAACTATGAGAGACAAAATGAGAAAAAAAATCCAGAAAATCACAATGTCTGATTTTTAAAGAATCTATTTGCAAATTATGGTGGAAAATAAGTATTTGGTCAATATCAAAAGTCCATCTCAATACTTTGTTATATTTCCTTTGTTGGCAATGACAGAGATCAAACGTTTTCTGTAAGTCTTCACAAGGTTTTCACACACTGTTGCTGGTATTTTTGCCCATTCCTCCATGGAGATCTCCTCTAGAGCAGTGATGTTTTGGGGCTGTCGCTGGGCAACATGGACCTTCAACTCCCTCCAAAGGTTTTCTATGGGGTTGAGATCTGGAGACTGGCTAGGCCACTCCAGGACCTTGATATGCTTCTTATGAAGCCACTCTTTCGTTGCCCAGGCGGTGTGTTTGGGATCATTGTCCTGCTGAAAGACCCAGCCATGTTTCATCTTCAATGCCCTTGCTGATGGAAGGAGGTTTTCACTCAAAATCTCACGATACATGGCCCCATTCATTCTTCCCTTTACATGGATCAGTCATTCTGGTCCCTTTGCAGAAAAACAGCCCCAAAGCATGATGTTTCCGCCACCATGCTTCACAGTAGGTATGGTGTTCTTTGGATGCAACTCAGCATTCTCTCTCCTCCAAACACGACGAGTTGAGTTTTTACCAAAAAGTTCTACTTTGGTTTCATCTGACCATATGACATTCTCCCAATCCTCTTCTGGATCATCCAAATGCTCTCTAGCAAACTTCAGACGGGCCCGGACATGTACTGGCTTAAGCAGGGGGACACGTCTGGCACTGCAGGATTTGAGTCCCTGGCGGCGTAGTGCGTCACTGATGGTAGCCTTTGTTACTTTGGTCCCAGCTCTCTGCAGGTCATTCACTAGGTCCCCCCGTGTGGTTCTGTGATTTTCGCTCACCGTTCTTGTGATCATTTTGGGTGAGATCTTGCGTGGAGTCCCAGATCGATGGAGATTATCAGTGGTCTTGTAGGTCTTCCATTTTCTAATGATTGCTTCCACAGTTGATTTCTTCACACCAAGCTGCTTGCCTATTGCAGATTCAGTTTTCCCAGCCTGGTACAGGTCTACAATTTTGTTTCTGGTATCCTTCAACAGCTCTTTGGTCTTGACCATAGTGGAGTTTGGAGTGTGTCTGTTTGAGGTTGTGGACAGGTGGCTTTTATACTGATAACAAGTTCCAACAGGTGACTTTCATACAGGTAACAAGTGGAGGACAGAGGAGCCTCTTAAAGAAGACGTTACAGGTCTGTGAGAGCCAGAAATCTTGCTTGTTTGTACTGTACTGTAGGTGACTAATACTTATTTTCCACCATAATTTGCAAATAAATTCTTTAAAAATCAGACAATGTGATTTTTCTGGATTTTTTTTTTCTCATTTTGTCTTAGTTGAAGTGTACCTATGATGACAATTACAGGCCTCTCTCATCTTTTTAAATGGGAGAACCTGCACAATTGGTGGCTGACTAAATACTTTTTGCCCCACTGTATATGCTAGGCTTATAGTGTTGCTGTTATAAATTTATATTCTATTACAGTGATATTGATAATGATGAGCAACATTACAGAGCGACATTGGGCATATCCGTGTACCCTGAATGAGTTTTATGGACTCTTGAAAGTCTTCACATTGTACCCTGAATAATTATATCACCAGGTTCAAATATGAGCCTTGAGTCATATTTTCATTGTCTTTTATACTGTGCTATATCCATGCAGCAATATGTTGAAACTGACGTTTTTAAAGTGAAGCTACAAATGTTGGATGGGTTGCAAACACTGGGTTTCATGTATGCAGAGCCTTTCGAGGAGTCTCTTCACTCAGCACAGATCTCATTACACGTACAGCATTAATCAGAGTGACGTGTACTTTCTTTTTTCTTTAATACCATTGAGTTGATCAATAATAATTGCTGTACTATATATATATATATATATATATATAATTTTAGAATGCCTCGTTGCTGGTAAAACAATTATGTTGTGTGGCTCTGTCGTACATGTATACGTACATGATATAAATGGCTTGGATTTGTGTAATTGTTTTCTTGAAATCCATGCAAAACCATTTGTTGTAAATGTTTGTTTTGTTACCTGTAACAGATCCAACTAATACAGAAAGCCATTATTTTTAAATTGAAAACCAAAGAAAGAAAGCACAGATTTCTGCAAAGCCGTGAAACAAGGATTAGAACGAAGCAGGAGATAATCTTCTTAGAAGAAGCAAGTCAAACTCAAATATTATGGCAGATCAGAGATGCTGCCCAAGGCTAGTATGGGAAATAATACCAATGGCCAACTCTAAAGGGCCAACAAACACACAATGTCCTATGTATTATTGTTTAGTATAAACGTTTATGTATATTTATACACGGAAAGATAACTAAATATGCTCTCACATCCTTGTATACAAACATAGGTATGAAAGTGGATCTCCACTTAGGTACATCAGCTGAATTTGGAAGTTTATTTTCAATTTTAATTGGGTCACACTCAATTTAACATGAAATAAGAGACTGAGGATGATGGCTTATGTGACAGAAGGCTGCCTGGACACCTTATAGCATAGACTAAAGACCAGTGGTAGAAGAGGGCTCAGGTGTCAGAGTGAAGATCAATTTTGCAAATACAAATAGAATTGAAGTAAACTATCATGTGAATATATTTGATTGCATCTTATATACATTAAAAATAAGTACAGGTGGAAACTAAGTGGAAGATAAATTTGAAAAGTTACTATATGGGAGAAAAGAGAAACAAAATGGACTTAGAACCCTATGATAAGCCTAAACTTCTGAAAAGTATTTTATTTTTTTAGAATGAGCAATGATACTAATGGAAAGAAACCTATAATGGGAGGGTCAGTATCCAGTAAGGTGGGTTTTTGTTGTTGATTTTATGGTTGGTATAATAAAGTTAGAATTCTACAGGGTGCTCCACTGAATTATGATGAAAGAAACCAATGGGTCACTTGGAAAATAAACAAAACCCTGAAACATTCAGTAACGTATGACAAGTGTTAATAGATTGTGACTTTTAGGCTAGGGTCAAACGAAAGCATTTTTACACGCGAACGTAAAAAAGTGCGTCCGAACGCATTGATGTAATTTTTCACGGAATATACGAAAACGGTCATACGATGCGCATCTTCATGGGTATGTTTTACGAATCCAAACCAGTAAACTTTTTGCGTCTGGACGTTATGTTGGCCGGACATGAGCAGGGTCTGACGTCTCCAAATCTCACACACACACCGCTAGCGGGCGCAGCGCACTCTGTACGTCCGTACTAGAGGTTCTGCGTTCTCGAAAAAATGCGTTCATTTTCCACTTGCGTTGCGCGGCCGGACTTTCGTGCGACCGTACTTCGTATATTGGCTGTCATTGCCCATCATTTGCTGCTAGTGTGGCCGTGATTAAGTGCGCCAGAACGCACGTTAAAACTGCGCTAGTCTGACCCCAGCCTTAAGTATTTGTCTGGTGGAAATCCAAGAGTACAAGTCAATTAAAATTGGAAATTGTTTATATATAGAACACAGAAAGGGAGCATTGGAGGGACCTAAGTTGAAGTTTCAGATATTATTTCAAAAGATCAATGTTTCAATCACTATTGTCCAACAGAGGGACTGAAACCCTGATCTGTTTTGAAATAGACAATTTCTGAAAATTCATCGCGAGTCCCCGGAGTACTTCCATTCATTCTGTTAATATCCCAGCTACGTATTGCATCTTGCCCAGCTAAACAACGTATAAGACAAATCTTAGAGACATGAAATCTACCAGATTGATACATATAGGTAAGTCCGTCAGTTGGTACATAGGCGTTTCAATCCATTATTCTGAATTTTTGCCTGGTGACAGAGTTAAATGGGGAAGACTATTTTGAAAGGTCATACTAGTGGCTGTATCCTTTTGTAATAGGATAGTCCAGATGGATTAGTCCTATGAATGCAGTGTGTCTTAGTATTACTTATTAGCGGGGTAATTGATGCCTTTGTCTTGAGCACTGGCTCTTACACATTAGGGCCACCTCTTAGTCTAATCCCTGTGATTCACTTTTGACTCTCAAGGCCTCTTCAACCCTCACTGAACCTTCTATTTCCACTTGAGTTTCCTTCCAATAGGTGCCTCCTTATACAAGTAATCTCCTCTCATCCAATTCCATTAACGTGTCCTATCATATTGCCTCTAATACTGTGTTCCATAAATACTCCAATCTGTTTCTCTAGAGATGCGTTTTTTGTTTTCTGTAGTGTTTTGATGGAGATTTGAAATCTAAAGTTACACTTCATTTGTTTCAGCCATTCCGCTGTTATTCTCTTCCTTCTTCGGTTTGATGGAGTTCTTTTCCCTCTCCGTTTTGTTTTGAAAGAAAAAGAAATGCTCACAGCTGCCTCAATTTGACATAGAAATCATCAAGTGGCCTTTTGTGCCTCGAGGTCATCCCTCATCAACATATAAATAACCCCTTTTAGGTCCACATTTATCTTGGAATGGATCCTTTATCTTTCAGTAAAAAAACGTATTCATCGTATATTGTTTTTATCCAAATAAGTTTCCCATCTGGTTTCATTTTGAGAACATTAAGGCATCAATAGAAATTCGGCAATATCTGCGGCTATAATTGAATGCTTTAAATATGTGTACTCCGATACTCCCACCCACCCCCTTCTTCATGAAAGAATCATTTACTGCGTATTATAAATTGCCCTCAAAGAATCTTCTCTCTTGAATGCATTGTGCCATCTGCATGGTTTATTTTCTGTTGTATCAGACGGAATGCCAAATCGTAAAGCCAAGCCGCCTACTTGTAACGCGTTATATCTTGATTTGAATTCTACAACCTGCTGCTTTGTTCTTCGTGACAGGACTCAGAGTGTGGAGATGAGTTGCCTGTCAATACCATGAATAAAATGTTGACCCCCCCCCCTTGAAGAATCCATTGGATTTGGGAGCAACTGGCTATGCTCAGTGTTTTCTCTAAATCCATATCTTATAGGGTTAACCATTTTTAGTATCTTATCAAAACATTTTATCATATATCGAACTTCAGATTTAAAAAAAATGTTGCTTAGACATTTCAATACAAAATTTTGACAGTCTTAGAAATATGTTGAAAAACGTATCATAATCTGCAGTTTTAAAATGATGCGCATAGGAGAAATGGGGGGGGGGTGACACGAGCATTATAGTTTTGTTGAATCCTATTGATGCTTGTGTCAAAAAAAAAAAAGCAGATTCTGCTATTCAGGCTATAGGATCAGGGCAGGGGGTTAATGTGAAGAGTCTGCTCAATATTTTGCCTAATTTTTCAACGTATTCAATTCTATGATGCTCACATGATTGGAAGGCAACACAGATTCTGCATTGCTTCCCTAATTTTGACGTGTTTCTATATGTATCAGAATTTAGCAACGACATGGTCTAGGCATCATTTTTTTTAATCAGAGTTTTCACCTGTGCTATAAAACAGGCTTCACGGTTATATTAAATTGCCATTTATGACCCAGTTGTGATATTAGTTTCATTGATCGGTTAGATCTCCATTTACAATTCTGAGCATTCATGGTGGTGGGGTGGGGGGGCAGGTTCTTTTTTAATAGTAATTGCAGTCTTTCAGCTCATGCATTTATCTTTTGGCATTTCCACTCACAGGGTTGAAAAGTCAAGTTACTCCTTTATGGTGATGGAAAGGCCTCAAGTGGGCACATGGTCTGAAAGCTTATGGAATTACTTTTATATGGGGTGTAATCAATCTAGTTTCCTGTGTCCCCCATTTAGGTTACATTAATTCTGAGGAATGTCAACCGAGCCTTCAAAACATCTTATTGTATCACCCAAGCAGTGGAAGCTTTCAGAAACCTATTAAAAGGATTAGTTTCTTGGGAGATGGGAAGAAAGGAAGTGAGCCTTACTTTACAAAGGAATATGGGAAATCCGAATTATGTATTTGTAGGTTTCACTTACTATGTAACCCTGGAGAATACACTTGGGTCCCTTCAATATAATAATAATTGGGAAAAAAAACTAAAATCTATTCTTTGCCTAAGTCTTTTTTGTCAACTTCTCCCCATCATTGTTAAGCTGCGACACATTCAGATACACTGAGCTGTGTTAAACGGATCAGGGTAGACTTGGAATCCAATGTGGAATGACAGTTTGAAGGTAACGATAGGCAAAGTCCAAATCATTAGGGCCTGCACACATGAAGAATTAATTACATGCAAACTGTCGATCGGAAAAAGGCAATTTTCATGCTCTTCATCATGAACCAAATAAACGCCCAGGAAGTGTAGATGGGGACCTAAAAGATGGGCAAACAAGATCAAATGATCCAATGGGTTCCCTCCTCTGTGCATGCCTATGAGGTACGAGTCGGAGAAAAGCACTTTTTGCTCTCCACAGGTATGGCTACAGAATGCCAAGGCTAAATGAACATAAAAGTAGACCTGACAGAAGAGTAAAAGCTAAATCACGGATATACAGGATGCTGGGGTCAAAGGAGACATTTCTGGGCTGTGTTGGAGGAAGTGGAAAACCAGATGAAATATTACTACAACGCAGGATGTTTGTGAACACCTGGGGTCACTTTATAGAATGAAGCCGGTTTTACATAGGTTTAGTCCCTCAGGCCTTGTTCATCACAGGAGTCCTGTCATTATCTCCCCAAGAGAACACGTTACTGTTATATGATGGAATACAGTGTGGACCTTTTAATGCCATAGAGCATTTATTCAAAGTAAAAGGAAAAAAATAGCACCTCATGTTAAGCCATACCATTAAATGCTTTTTTCCTTATCATTCAATATCACATTTTCTAATAAAAACAAACCCAATCATTAACAAAAAAAAATGAACTGTTGTAACATTACATGTTTCTGTGCGGATGTCTGGGAGATTTGAGTGCAGCCAACTGTAATTAGTGAATAAGTAACACAAGGTGGGAGGGATAATTATATAGCTTTGTTTTTGCTCTTGATTTGTTTATTAATTGGTCTAAGCAGTCAAGAAGAAATTAATCTGAAACATAGGAGTTTTGGATTGTTCTTCAAAATGGCCGTCATCCCTTATGTTTTGTGATATATTGTCAACCAATCAAGAGGCAAAGGTGTATCAGTTCAAAAACTGAACTCTTATTATTTCATTCATTGTTTCAATGTAGTAATGAATAAAGTTATAGACATAAGTGAGTCTATTCTTCCCATCCACCCTTGAAATAAAATTCCCTATACAGTCAGAGAAGTCTAATGATCTTCCCCTCTAATAACACAAAGTGGTAGTATGTTTATGTGTATTGTTAAATGTTTTTGCTCTATGTACTTGCTGCACTTAATTTGTTCATATAAAATTCCAGAGGAGAATGTTAGACTTGGCACTGCCCTAAACACTCCAAATTATGTTTCCTGGGCCCTCTTCCCCCATATGAAATACATTTATGTTGGATATGAAAAAGAAAAATTCCAGAAATATCAAAACACTTATGAAAATAAAAAAATTATAAAGAACAAAGGCATATTTTAATTACACCAAATGATTTCTGAACACTTTTGTTATAGTAGAGTCTTTGCTTGGAGTCTTACTGATTTGCAGGTATGTTCTTATTCTACACCTCCTAGTTATATTAGACCTCTAATACAAGGGGCTTTATGTATACATCTGGAGATTTGGCTTAAGTTTCTGAATATAAGGAACCGCCCTTTCACTCACTCTGCAAATATTAAAAAATGCCACCCCTCCTCCAATCTGCCTCCCCTAGGCCCAGGTCTTGTTGGCCTGTGTCAATATACACCCATGTGGATTTCACATTGGGCTCAAGCCATTGGGAGGTTGAATGCATTCTTATAACCTGTGTACTAAGTGGAAAACAAAATAAAATGTACTTTCCTTTTGGGTTCAGGATTTAGTTTCCTTCCCTGCTGCGCTCCGCACCAAGACTGCCCTCTCAGAGGGAACCACATCTCCTATAAGGGCAGGGCAATCCTTATCGGGCATCGGCTGTGAGTTAACCCTAGGGGAAATTGGAGTTCTCCATTTGCCTGCTAATGAATCTGTGGTCTACCACCCTGCCACTTATCACACTGTCGCAATGCTCATTCCAAGTGAGGCCTTTACAACCAACAGTGCTGCCTTTTTTATATACCCTTACCAGTGTCATCTTGGATGCTACCATATTGGATCTGATCATACTATCCATTCTTCACTCTGGAGTCTTGTGGGCCAGTGATGGCCAGAAGACCAGTTATATTTCTAGTAATCCAAAACTCAGCAAATTAACACCATCCCTTTTAAAATACATAATAGAAATCTGATGCAGAAACATAATAGGTGGTAGTGGTAGGCAACAACTGGGAACCCAACCACGTGGTGATGAACATAATTTCTTCTAGCCTGCAGTCATATACACTGAATTTCATTCCAAACGCGTCGGAGTCAAGTGCTTCCATTTTACCCCATATGACTACATTTTTCTGTGTATATATTGTCTGTTTTAACTCTGAGTGCTAGCTGAGAAATTACAACTTCTATTTAATTTAGTATCATCACTTATATTTCATATACTTGTCACCTTAAGTTCCTTTGAACATTTGTATCCTGTAACGTTCACTAAGGAACAGGGATCAGCTTTGCCAAATATTTTTTCCCTCTTCGTGGATGATGTAAATCTCATCTCCCTGGGGACCCACTTGCTCATCATTGCTTAAATTGTGCCCAGTAATTCCCTCATGTCCTCGGCGACAAGTATAATTTGTTTTGTGTCTAGATTATGATTTCCTGAACTCTTATATCATGGCAACAATTCAAATCCTTTTTTTTTCTCTTCTCTCCTCTCTTTCTCTCCTCTGCATAGTTTTTAAACAGATTACTTAATGACTCTTGTGCTTGTCGGTCCATTGGGATTCCTCTTGCTTTTTAATACTTTAAAATGATCTCAGGTTGGGCTGGCTGGCAACTTTTGGCCTACGAGGCCAGTACAACCCAGAGGTCCATAGAGCTGGGGAAAGAAGGCAGAAGGTTGGAGATGGGATGGTGGAGACATTGCAGCAGTGGAAAGATGGAGAGAGTGCAGCAGTTGCAAGATGAAGAGGGAGAATGGGGTGGTATCAAATTAGGAGAAAAGGCATTGGAGGGAAGAGAGCATGAGGGGGTCAAATGATGGGGACAGACCATCAGGGGGGTCAGATAATGGGGACAGACCATCAGGGGGGTCATATGATGGGGACAGACCATCAGGGAGGTCATATGATGGGGACAGACCATCAGGGGGGTCAGATGATGAGGACAAACCATCAGGGGGGTCAGATGATGGGGACAGACCATCAGGGGGTCAGATGATGGGGACAGACCATCAGGGGGTCAGATGATGGGGACAGACCATCAGGGGGGTCAGATGATGGGGACAGACCATCAGGCGGGTCAGATGATGGGGACAGACCATCGGGGGTCAGATGATGGGGACAGACCATCAGGGGGGTCAGATGATGGGGACAGACCATCAGGGGGGTCAGATGATGGGGACAGACCATCAGGGGGTCAGATGATGACCGACCATCAGGGGGGTCAGAGGATGACCGACCATCAGGGGGTCAGATGATGGGGTCAGATGATGGGGTCAGACCATCAGGGGGTCAGATGATGGGGTCAGACCATCAGGGGGGTCAGATGATGGGGTCAGATGATGGGGACAGACCATCAGGGGGGTCAGATGATTGGGACAGACCATCAGGGGGGTCAGATGATGGGGACAGACCATCAAGGGGGTCAGATGATTTGGACAGACCATCAGGCGGGTCAAATTATTGGGAGAGAATATCGTGTGAAAGATGATTGGGAGAGCGCATCGTGGTGGTGAGTAGGGATGAGCTGTTCGGTTCGATCAGTTCGGAGTTCGACTCGAACATTGGCAGTTCGAAAGTTCGCGTTCTTCAAACTTTTTGCCGTGTTCGGTTCTAGTTCAAAATAATTTTTTTTTTAAAAAAAAGTATAAAGAATGCTTAAAAAAATACAAAAAAATCTAGAAATAAAGAGACTCTTTACTGCAGAATATTCTAAGCAACGGTTTATTAGATATTGAATTAAAAAACGACCTAATGTCGTCTACTATAGGTGCAAAGATTCTCACCTCTAAATGACCTGTGCTCTCAAACGGCGTAAACAGGTGTTTAATTAGTGTTTGGAAATAACATGTGCTTCTAATTAGCAATTAGAATTTGATACATTGCTTGCAGACTGGGTGTGGCCTGCACATGTATGAACCAACACTGTGCTTGTTTTGAATTCTAAGAAGTGTTCATTTCTACTATATGATCCTCTCTGATATGCTGTTTAACCCCTTAAGGACCAGGGCTCTGTAAAGCCAATCATTAATGATGTAGATGTTACATCATTTGTCATCAAGGGCTTAATAAAATCTTTATCACACTCCTTAGATTTAAACGTAATATTCCAGTATTTGTATGTCATGTACCTCTCCCGAAGGGCCTATGTGAGCATACAATTATTATTGTGTTAGAAAGGTCTATCATAACGCATACAAGCTGAGTCCCTAGAGTCTCTGACTATCCATTGTCATATATACCTTGCTTTATACATATAAAGCCCCGTTCACACTGTGCGATTTGAAAGTCGCGCGATTTTCATATTCCCGACATAGTGCGATAATGTCGCACGACGTCACGGTTTTGTGCGATTTTTACAAAGCACCACCAATGCAAATCAGAAAATCGCAGATAGCAAATCTCAAAAAAAGGGTCATGTACCAGCAACAAGCTACCGCGACGCGCGACATGTGATGTTGCGCGGCAAGATGTGAACAGCTCCATTGAAATGCATTGGAGAAGCTACACAGTGCGACGTTGCGCGGATTTTGCTGCGACGTCGTGGCAAACTCCGAGCGATAAATCGCACAGTGTGAACGGGGCCTAATACATTCCCTCATCTAACAGCATAGTAGCCAGTCCCTGTGCATTTTAACCCTTTAAGGGTGGCTAGGTGTCACGTGTGGGTCTCTGATGGCAATGTTTCTATACATCCCACATATCCGCCACTTCACGGGCAGGTTATGGGGACCTCCTAGGCACGATATTTGAAGGAATTTTTCGTTTTTATTTTTAACCCTTATTTTATGGAAAACTCACTGTTCCTTTAAAAACCTTTTTTTTTTAAAACTTTTTGTCCTGGTTTCCTGTCCCCCAGGGCACTACCCGGACCCCCATACACCTTTTATGGCAAATATCTTGCATATATGCTCTCTTGGAGGGCATTCTAAAAATCTAACTTTTGAGTCCCATTGACTTGCATTGAGTTCGGTTCGTGTTCGAACTCGAACT
The DNA here is from genome assembly GCA_009667805.1 of Leptobrachium leishanense. Lineage (NCBI taxonomy): Eukaryota > Metazoa > Chordata > Amphibia > Anura > Megophryidae > Leptobrachium > Leptobrachium leishanense. The sequence continues at coordinate 57,809,149 of CM019069.1, read as the reverse complement.
TTTGAAATTGTTCGAGATCGAATGCGAACCGAACACGGGGGTGTATGGCTCATCCCATCGGGCGGTGAGATGATGGGGGGAGAGAGCATCGGGGCGGTGAGATAGTAGTCTATCCATGTTAGAAAGCCTCAATTTCCATTTCAGCTCTGTGCTTGCTTGAGATTATATTTTCCACAATCCCAAAATAATAATAATTTCAGAAGGACTAGAACTCAGAACTATGTTGCAGAGTAAAAGACAGATTACATGTAGGAGGGAAAAAAAACTCTGCGAAATAGTTCAAATTAGGTGATAGGAACTTTTTCACTTCATGATGTTATATACATGTGGGAATTTAAAATATAATCACATTTTCTGTCTGATATCCACAATTCAGCTGCAATTTGGAAACTTTGTAAGATCAACCACCTCACCATTGTCTTCTGATTACAGCACAGCAATGCAATTCAATGATCTAAATACACTTGAACTGTCTGCAAATTGTTCCCTCGCTTGGATTTTGTCCCAACCAGGTGTATCCTGTATTTTCTCTATTATTCTGCGCATTCAGCTTTATTATTATTATTTAGACAAGATAAACCCTTTTCAAGCACTATTAGAAGTATCCTACATGTCCGCTCTATGATAATGTGTGCGGGTGAGTAGGGGCAGGCGGGTGAGTAGGGGCAGGCGGGGGGGGGTTGTTCATAGCAATTTGTTAAAGTGATTGCAAAATTAAAAACAAAATGGCCAGAATATAGACTTGTATCAGCTTTGACAAAGTTATTTCTCTCAGATGAGTCGCAATGATACACAGGTTCAGTAAGCAATTCCCAATTTTCTCACTCTGTAAGCAATTTTCATACATTCTTGTGGTTAGCAAAGCATTTACCCAATAATCAATTGTTTATGTCTACTGGGTTTTACATTTCAAATTCAAACCATTGGCTGCACATTTTTATTCTTAATGAAACAAACCCCACAACCTCTGATTTGAATCTGGAGCACACCTAAGCGTTAATTCAAGCGTGTTAATTTATTGCCCGGCACGCCATTTAGTGCGCTCGGCCATTTATTCTCTGGCATTTCCCAGCGCATTATAAAGTTATTGTTTTAATTCATCTGTCTTTTTACGTTTTATTAGAAACCCCCTTGTAATATTTTATAGAATCCTAATGCAGGTTATTGATCATTTTCCCTCCATTTGCCGGGAGAAAGTAAAACCTGATATTATAAATTAAGGGACTGATAAAACACAACGTGGCATTTCTTCATTCCTGCAAGGATGTAAAGAAATAAATTAGAGGCTAAGTACTACTTTCACCTCCAAAAATCCTCTGGTTTTCTGCTCTGTCTAGGAACTGAGAGTATGAGACAATATCTTCTATAAAATCGCAAGTTTTTAACTGTGAAACATGATTTTTAAATGTTTTTGTATGAGTTTTGTCATTGAATGGGAACATAATTTATTCAAGTTTGTTTTAATTATCTTTTGGTTTATAAAAAAATAATAATTTTTTGTAAGTCGGTTCTGGCAAAATCTCGTTTTGTTTAAGAAATATATCAATAACATATTAACACACATAGTTTTTTTTCCTGTGTACAGCTTCCTGTGTAGAATTCCATATGTGATACTTATTTTTGTACCTTGTGTGCATTCAAAGTGAGAGGTTAGGGTTGTGGTTTAAGGTAAGAGACAAAATGTTAGTTGATACAGAACTCCCAAATGTTCACAGTTCTGTAGAACAGTTCAAATGTTTAGGTCCTATGCCACCCGTATGGGAAAACACAGGAGTATATCCAAGGCTTGAGGACCAGCCCCAACCACCCATTACTTTGCCCAGCTTTTCTGTGTCCCAGAACCATTCAAGGGACCTGTAGTCCCGTCAAGACCTCTCGAATAGTTGCCCTAGTGTCGCAGTTACAGTACCTGAAGGTAGAGAAGCTCTGTAATATTGTTCCCACAGTCACTTGGAGGGGGGAAAGGGAATCTGTTTTGGAATGTGGCTGTGATGGACCAGCTGGTGCCTCGCCTGGGTAGCTCCGTCAGAGGGGTCTCCTTCGCTTCAGGATCTCCAGGGAACACCACTCTTTTCATGGGTATCGCAATGTGATTGTTAATCAGTAACTCGGTGAAACTAGTACTGAGTGAAGCAGCTCAGTTTATATTTTCAACATGGCAAGGGACAGCACATTTATACAGGACAAAATCTTGATGACACAGCATAATCTTATTAACTGAACAGTTATTTACAGGTGGAGCCGGACAGTCTTGCGCCTCCATTAGTGACTGTTTTAGAAGATCACGAGGGAGCGGCGGCAATATCTGGGTACCATTCGATAAGTCAGACCTCCCCCTGGTGTCACAGTCCAAAAAGCCCAGATCGCGGATGGAGGCTGGAGTGGCAGCGTGTGGAAGATACCCCCGGTGATGATCCATTGCCGCTGCTATTTTGACTCTTCACCCCAACCACAGCCCCCCTGAGGGTGACCTTAACCCCCAAAGAGCACCCTGATGGGGCAAAGTGTTTTTAGGGCTCCTGTAGTTTTTTTTTTTTTCTTTTTGAGAAAGTATTTTACCAGGAAGGATACATTGAGATTTCACTTTTTCAAGTATGTCCTGGGTGGCGAGTATGTGTAGTTAAGGTTCATTGGATGTCTTCATTCAAGTGATTGGCATCCAGTCCTCAATGGTGATTGACTGACTGGTGCGTCTGGTTCCAGATAGTGATTGAAGTCTCAAGTCTCAAACCAGGCTGCTGAGTCAGGGCCAGAGAGGACAACATGCTGGGGTACATCTTGTCAGGAGAACACAGGGAACACTGAGGACAAACAGAAGGACACATGGATTATGTTCTGATGGGGTGGGGAAGTAACAACAATACCACTTTACCACATATACACAAACCTGTGAACTTAAAAGAGAATAGTGGAGCGGCGAGAGTTTAGAGATGTCCATGGTTCCTGCAGTCAGTGTCCGTGACAGTGTCCTTATGTACAACTATTCAGTTAGTTGAATCACATTAACCCAAAACTAATCGGTTAACTCTCACAACACTTTGTGTGTTGTGTCTCAAGACAAAGGAACATACATTACAGGTGAGCACCCCTTATCCTGGGTCCATAGCATTCCGGATTTTGGATTCTTACAGAATTCAGAATCCGGGTAAATTCAATATTTGAGAGGAAGAGTATCCCCTTTCTTCTGCAGCCCTAAACCTATATGCACACTGAGCAACCTTTTTCCACGGACCTGATGCACGAAGTCAGCGTGACTCAGCAGCATAACGTATGCCGTGGCTGCCTAGAAGCTCCCAGTGTGTGCTGTGGTTTTCTGCGTTGTTCAAGACCCTGGTTTTTGAGCAGCAGCACTCTTCCGGAGTGCCCATGATCCAGAATTACTAACCTATGGAAGGCTTCTAAAGTAATGGTTTTCGGAGTCTTACAGATTTTAGAATTCCAGGTAAGGGCTGCTCAACCTATTCATATAGTTGATATTGCCAAGCGAGCATAGTCTTCAGGGTGAGAAGCTTACTGGCTTATTCCTTGCATCTCCTGTGTATCAGTTTTGAGAACACTCCATAGTACCTTCCTTAGTAAGAGGCTGGTCTCCAAGCTCTTCCAAAGGGCATGGAGGAATCTGAGTGTTGGCAAGGTGGTGTCAACATGCCAATCAATCGCAGAATAGGAACAAGGAGTCTTTAAAAAGGTAGAGGGGGGGGGCTTCTGTAAAATTGCCATTCCAGGTCTGTTCTCTGTTGTCCTGATTTTGGGCCAAATGGGAATAATATATGAGGGAGACTGACTACATGGTGAAAAAAATGTACGTTTGTGCAAGTCAAAGACTCAAGTTTCCTGTCTCGTAGAGCTCTGTGGCATTAATTTCCCCAAATAATTCAGCGTAAGAATTGCAAATGAGGTGCATTTATATTTATGTACAATGTAAAGTCAAGATTTAATATTGTAATTTGAATGTAAGCAGCAGGACACCTTCGGAAAATTTGCAGCCAGTGCCAAATAATGTTGGTGAGAAATTCGAGATGAATCTAATAAGTACTCTCCTGGTTGTTGGTTGTTTTCTATTTATTTGCTTTGTCAGAGAAGCCTTTTGTGGGAGTAATGTCTACACTAAATGATGTATGAATCACAGCATTTCCAAAACATTTTTTTTTTCACCACTACGAGAGTGCGAGCGTGGTTTTCAGATTTCTCTTCCGTCACGGCGAGCTGTCAAGGGCCTCACTTTCCATATTCCTATTGTTGAGGAAAATGTTTAATGTGTCATTATCTAGGAAGTAGGAGATTTCACATCAAGTGACAGATGCCGAAGCCCTTGCCTTGCACAGAGTGCCGTATCTTACGTTGCCCAAGCAGCTTGTGATTATCATAAAATAGTCCCTTTTGTTTTTCCCTTATTGATTTGTGGGTCACGCGTGAGCGCAGCTCTGTAAGAATGGACTGAACTCTTATTACCCACCTCTGGTGTACAACACAGAACTCAAGGGTTCTCATTTGTGCAGAGATCAACCGTTTCACAGTTTATTTGCCACATTATATTTAGCAATCTGCTTTATGGCCTATCAGAAGTGGGATTAAAGGCTTCTTTATTGCTGATCCATACTAGTTATATGAGGTTCCCATTCTGCATCTGTTTTATCAAAACGCTCACTACTTATAGCCATTCCATAAAATATCACATATTACTCTGATTATGCAATCATATTTGGCATTTTATTAACCGGTCTTTGAACATGAGAAATTATCAGTGAAATCTAGTTTTGTAACGGTTACTTGGCCAATATGTTTGCGTATTGCATTTTCCTTCTTCTCGTAATCAACTTGTATTTTTTATTCACACTGCACCAAATTCTAAAACTTACGAAGGAAAATTATCTAGCATTCAGAAAGAAGAGTAAGTAGTATAAATAAAGAAATGGAAAAACTTCTTATCCTGTGAATGTACTCCTCTATTCTCCCAACAAATCAAAATCTAAAACGGAGGCTAAAACAACTCTAACACAATGGTTCCCAACTCCGGTCCTCAGGTCCCCCTAACAGGTCAGGTTTTCCAGATACCTGAAGCACAGCACAGGTGATGCGATTTTCTGCTCAGTGATTGCAGGATTCAGTCTGCATTTCCCCAAGGTCAGCCTTAAAATCTGGCCTGTTAAGGGGACTTTGGGACCAGGGTTGGGAAGCACTGCTCTGCAAAGAATCAGACACTTAAATGGGCAGATCAACAATCTGTAAAGGATCCTTATCGAATAGAAAGATGATAGTTTATCTCTCCACTCCTCTCTCATAATAAATTCACTTTGATGAATGAAAGGCCGTTAAAAGTACCCAGAGGGGAAGGATGGAAACCTATATTATCACTTATCTATTAAGTGGAAGAAAAGGAATCCCACTCAAAGTTTTTGCAAGATTTTAACCCCTTTAAAGGGATACTCCAGGCAATATGACCACCTCAGCTTTTTAAGGTGGTCATATTGCCTGAAGTATCCCATTTTTTTCCCCAGCCTTCTATCTTTACCCGATCGGTTGATATTGCTGAGAGAAGCGGTGGACTTTACTCCGCCCTCCCAGCTGTCAATCAGCCGATTGGGTTTCAAGGTCCCCGCGTTTTGGAACTCTCGGCAAAGCTGGGACGTCATCTCGCTAGAAGCGCGATGTCGTCCCACCACTCCGGCAGAGTCGCGGGAATGCGCAGGAGAAGGAGCAGGCGGGGTGAACTTCAGCTCACCTCGCCGCTCGTGAACATGCGCTGCTCCGCGCATGCGTGGTTGAATGAGCAGGATTCCGGGAGGAAGCCTGCTGATTTGCTGATTGGCTGGTTTACGTGATAGGCGCGCATGCGTGCTTTGCACGTAAACCTGTAGCCAAGTTCCAAGTTTCCACGACGGGAGCGGAAGAGGAGGGAGGTGAGTAAAAAAAAGAAAACCGCCATTGGAAAAGTGTCGTTTTTAGGGTAAGTATTACATTAAAAATATATATATATATACTGAATGACTAGTTAGGGCAATAGCTTTTAATATAATGTAAAAAAGGGGGGGTGATTTTCAGACTGGAGTGTTCCTTTAAGGTTGCGCGAGTGGCGCCCTTCAGGGGTAGATTTTGCCGGCAAGGCGTACAGGTATGCCTCGCCGACAGGTGCCATTGTGTAGTACTGATTCGAAGCCCTCCCCGCAGCAGGCGTGCAGCGAGCGCCATTGGCTGCAGGGGACAGCTTGATTTCAGGCAGTCACCGTGCAGCCAATGACGCAAGCCGCGAGTCGGCGTGCGCAGGCTGCAGGGAGGGGCTGAGGCGGCCCCATGGAAGACAGCGGGGCGTACGTGTACACCCTGTGTCTTCAAAGCCCGCCAGGACGTCCTGGAACGTCCTGCAGCGTTAACAGTTTAAACCCATCAAACAGGTTTTAGCACTTTAAGACCTCCTCGGGTCTTCTGTTCTCTATGACTGTCCAGGCTGGCAATGATGTCATATATCAATATTGTTTTTTCCAATGTCATTTAAAGGATATAGGGTAGATTCATGAAGAGGTGCTGCATCTGTCTATTTCAAAAAGATCTTTTACTGCCTGGCCAACCCCTTAAGGCACTGTACCCGTCTTTTATTCATATCCATAATAAACGATAGCTGTGATTTCCTCATTGTCCATATGTGGTCACCTATAAAATCAAGTGCTAGTCCGTGTTAATTTCATCGACTAAAATATGACTAAATCGAAATGCCATTTTAGTCAAAGGACTGTAATTAAACTATATAAAAAAATATTCCTTCCTCCACAGTTTCGTCTGTCAACAAATATGTCAATCCATTTTCGGCATAATTTTAGTCCTCATAAATGAGTTATAGTCTAGTTTGTAGTGATCTAAGTCTTTGACTTTAATTATTGGTTGAAGTGAACACTGCTGCTAGCTTTCCAAGTCTTGCGATGCTAACCAGCGTTCACTAGTATTGGAAAGCAGTCCAAGAAGAAAGACCAGTCACTTGGCCTCCACAAATGGGAGGCTTATTGGAAATAATTGGCAACATTTTGGCTGAACATGAGCCTTTCTTTACGTTTGAGAAAGGTTGCGCTGAAACATTGGAAATTATTTCTAATTAGCCTGCCTTTTTTATGGAGACTGAGTGCCCGGTCCTCCTCATTTGTTCTTGGACTGTGTCATGGGAGTTGTCATCTCGGGGGCTTGATGCATCTGGTCATCATGTTCCTTTTAAAGGTGTTGTTCTAGTCCTACTTTGTATCTGTACTAATAATGGAGTCCATGCTGTGAGATGCAGCTTAAAACCACTTCAATTGGTCCCCTCCCCAAACAAGTCTGCAGACTCTTCTCTTAACCCTCTAACGGTAGGAAATAATAGATCTAAATTTGGAAAAAGCATGTCTTCACATGTAGGCCCCTATTGCACGCTTTGCGCAAATGCGCTCGCGCAGCACAATTTTTTTTGCGCACGGAAAAAAACGTTAGCGCGCGCAAATTAACGCGATATTATGATCCGAGCGCAGTTTTTCAGCCTTCAACTGTTTTGGCCCCGCAAATCCGACGCGCAAAGCCGGGCGCAAATGACTGTTGCTTGCAGGGATCGGTGGGCAGACTGTTTTTTCACGGGATTCAGCCAATCAGAGTTAAGAACCACCATTTGCTAGGTTTCGGTTGTAGTGCCTGTCAATCTGCAGTCAATCTGCGTATATGTGCTGCAACAAAAATAAAAAATTAAGCAATTTACTAATTTTACTGTTTGGGTATGTGTAGAATGTGTAACTGTACTGTGCTGTATTGTTTTTTTGTGCAGCTTCATTTCATTTCGGCCAGAATGTTCAGATTGTAAATTAAAGCCAGGTTTTCAAAGACGTTAAAAGGATGCGCGCAAACGTCGTGCGTTACATTTTGCGCTAAGATTGTAATACCATGCGCGCATACGTGTACTAATGCATTGGCGCTCGCAATGTTAAGTATAGAACTTGCACTCGCGCTGGGTCCTCGCAGGGTCACTTGCGTTGGACGTTAATGGGCATCATTTGCGCGAACGTCGTAATAGGACGTTATGCGCTAATGTTTTTTTCCATGCGCAATTGCGTGCACACATATGCGCTGCGCGAAGAGTGTAAAAGGGGCCGTAATGTTTAGAAACCACTTTAACCCCTTCCCGCCGCAGGACGTTCCATGCCGGCCTGGTGGCGAGTGGGCCTTGAAGTCGCAGGGCGTACATGTACACCCTGCTATCTTCAATGGTGCCGCTTCGGCCCTTCTCCCTTCTTTCATGCACGCAAGAAAATCAATCCATCAATCCTTTACTATATTCCACATATAATATGACATAGTGCTGTGCCAGATGAGCAAGATTGGACACACTCGGACTAGAAATATTTTTTCTAAAAAAGAACCAAAACCCCATATCCCACCTAAAACCTACACATTCCCCCTCCGTTTTCCTTCCTAAAAAAAAAAGCTTAACAGAACAGCCATAGACCAGAATACGTATGTGTAAAAAAAAAAAAAAAAATGGCTTAGATTGGAGCCGAAACAACGGTTTTGTTAAATATGACCTAATAAAGTAATGTTTTTATTAAAACAGTGCATGCTTGCTCTTTTGATATATGCGTGTATATATATATATATATATTTTCAGTTGCATGGAAAGTATTTTTACCAGACCACATAAGTACTATTCCGTTAAATTGCGCTGAATTACTTCAACTGCTTGTGTACGTGATTACTGCTGGCTGTTTGATGCACATTAAGTAAAGTGGCTTATGCATCAGAATGCTCAGCCGGAACATATGGCAGACGATCTACAGAGCACAGTATGAAAATCGTTAACTTTTACTGTGTAGAGCAGGTGTAACGGGCGTACTAAATGTGCAGTTGCCAAGAGTGACCTTGGGGATGAGTTCAAGGTCACGCCAACTGTCCGCTTTCAAATCTCAGCATTACAACGCTCTTTCCCGTCTCTCATCAGAGGAACGTGGAGCTGTTGAGTTTCCTGCTGCTCGTTCATTCAAGTGTCCTGACCAGGTCTTTTAACACTAAAGACCAGCATTCTTTGAAGTACCGTCTCGGCATGCATCTAAATGTGGAAAAAGCTGACACTCATGGAATAAAGAGCTCTACAGGGCATTTACACTGTGATGTCAAAGGTTGCTCAAAAAGAACCGAAAAAATAATATATATATAATTATTTTTTTTTGCTTGTATCCATTCCAGCAAGACATGTATTTTATTATTGTAATCATTTAGAAAACACCAACATATACTGCAGCGCTGTAAGACCGGTAGGACAAAACAAACATAAAATTAGCAAGGTTGAAACATTAAGAATGATTAGACAAGACGAGCCTGCTTGAGTGGGCTTACAATCTAAAGGCATATCACATGAGAGTATAAATCTTAAACACCTGGAGCCGTATTCCAGTTGGAGCAGTGAGTGTGACAGACCAGTACCAGTTTACCATCAATATTATTAATATATCAATATATCAATACACCTCTCTGTCAATCTCTACACTGGCTTCCGGTTTACTTTGGAATCCAATTCAAAATATTGGTGCTCACATACAAAGCTCTCCATAACCACACCCCTACCTACATCTCTTCCCTTATTAACAGGTACATCCCATCCCAACCACTTCGCTCTGTCAATGATCTGATGTTATCATCTCCCCGTAACCGCACTCCCAATCTCGCCTTCAGGACTTTTCAGAGCTGCCCCCCCCCCCGCAACATTAGACTCTCCCTGTCTCTCCTGGCCTTCAAGAAGTCTCTGAAAATGCATTGCTTTAAAGAAGCCTATCAGCTCACTCCATAATTCCCCCACTGTATATTTCTTGCTCCATCTCCCCCACAGTCGCATGCAGCATGCAACCCCATGTACCGTAGTGTACCGAGAGTTTTTGGTGACAAAAATGAATCTTAAAATTGGAGGGGGTCGCAGTATATTAGACACCTCTGTATCGTGTGTTTAACCACTTGGCTGTGAAGGATGTGCTCAGCGCGTCCTGACAAGTGTTCCTCCTGTGCTACGGACGCGCTGAGCGTGTCCTAGCACAGGAGGCAGCAATCAGCCGGGATTCCAGCTGATTGCTGGCCCCCCAGTGCGGGCTGACATCTAGCATGTCAGCCCGGCACTCTGGGACCCCGGGGGGGAGATAGATATCATTGCGACGGCGCAATGACATCTATTTCAGGCGCCCCCCCGCAAGTACGGAGGAGGTGCCTGAAAGGGAGGGGGGGTCCTTCGGACCTCTCTCCTTCCCGATCGTGGGGGACCAGAGACTGAAGGCAGGCACGGTTTGGAAGGGCACAGCCTGCCCTTCCAAACCGTGCCGGATCACGATTCGGTGACGAAAAGCACCGAATCGTGATCCTCTCCCGGAGCTGGCCGACATCTTGGATGTCGGCCAAGCTTCCGGGAGTCCCCCCTGACGACTGGCGTCATCGTGCATAGCACGATGACGCCAGTCCTGGAGTTAACCACTAACTGCCACCAATGGTGGAGATGGGGGGTTCCAATGAACCCCCCCATCTCCCGATCCATGGCAACTAGGGGTTAATGTTTGGTATTCCCGGATTGGCCAGAGTATGGCCTTTCCAACGATCTCAAACATGATCATGTAAAAATTAAAGAAGAAAAAAGAGAAATATTTAAAAAAAAAAAATGAACAAGTTTTTTTTTTTGATTTGTTAATGTAGCAATATTGTTCTCAATTTCAATTATGTGAACAATGATGCTGCACTAACGATTTTTGCCCGACAGGTGACACCAACCCGTTGTGAAGGGGTTATCTTGTATGTATATTTGTTATTCTGTCTCGCCTATTGTACAGCGCTTCGGGAACTTGTTAGCGCTTTATAAATACTTGTAACTGTAAGTATTCTCCTTCACATCACATTGAGAGGATGTAGCGCCAAACCGTTGACCTCGTCGCAGAGGGGGTGACTTTTAAATCTTTGTCTATTTTTATTTCTAGGTCTTCTTTTTTTTTTTTTCTTCACAGCGTAAAATCGCTATCACTGGTTGTGGGGGAAATAACTAGCAACAGTATTGTTATTCATGAGCTTTCTCTAATTCTAGACATCGAAGAAGACTCACAAAAGCACAGTTTATGGTCTCCCAGTTTGAGCAGGTGAAGCCACAATTAATGGCTCACTTGCAAAACCACAAAAGGCTCGCTGGGAACAGGGGTTCCTCCATCTGGCCAAAGGTTCCATGCATAGGGGAATTGTGGACGGCTTTTAAATAAACCGAAAATGGCATATCATTAACGTCACTCGCAATGCATATCCAACAAAATCTTAAATTATTGTAAATAAACTCAGATTAACCTGTCATAGAAAGATAACTCGGTTTAACGTTCTATCACTTTGTGCCCTTTGTGTAATTATTATATGGATGAACAGGCTTCTCTATGGATGTTTATGGAGCATATATATGTTCAGGGTTTATTAGCACATATTAAGGTATTCATATGTGTGTCTCGAGTTAAAGCGGGCACCTGGGCAGCCTTTAATAGGCAATGTGAGTGGCTTAGTCTGGGTTAATATGCCTTAAGTAATTTTATTTTCCATTCTCTGGAATGCAGCATTCTTCTAGACTATAACTAAAGCCAAATAATGACAGCAACGTCCCAAAGTATACATTGCACGCGGCAGTCGCTGCTTTTATACATATATTTATGTTCAATCAGAGTCTTTCTTGGCTCTCGTTTCTGGGTGCCAGACATGCTTTGTTGTAAATCGTGTTTGTTTTCACGTTACCCATTGTACAGTGCGGAGGAATACATTGGCACTAATAAATAATAGTAACATTATCCTACTACAAGCCTGCCTTACACAGAAATGACTGCCTTCTTTAAATCCAGTCTCTGGGTCAGACGTGAAGGCCATGTTTTACATTATCGGGGTTTCGTGCGGGACCCTTTTAATCTCAGATGAGTAAATCACATTGATTAATATCAGCTGATTGACACACCTGTGCTACATCGTTTGGAACTAGTTTTTCTTTGTCTGTGAAAGGATGTCAGGTTTATTGCTGGCTCCAGACTGAGTGTTTTTAACTATATAACCTCATCCCAGCTGTGCTGTTAACTCTATATGTGGAAAGGTTCTACTCTGTACTTATATATTGCATAATATACTGTAGTTGTGTGTGAATTTATATACTACCTGGCACACTCTAATGTTTGGTTGGGCCGCTGTTTACTTTGGTTACAGCACACATTCTCCATGGCATTGTTTCAATAAACTTATACAGTGTCACAACATTTATTTCTATCCAGAATCACATTAATTTGTCACATATATTAATATATTCTGTATATACACTGTCTGGCCAAGAAAAAGTTCACGCACTCTAATAGTTCCACCTTTTGTTATGATTACGGGCAGCGTTCGCTGTGGCATCGTTTCGATAAGCTTATGCAATGTCTCAACATTTATTTCTGCCAGATTTACATAAATTTCTCGCCAAGATCTTGCATTGATGATGGGAGAGTCGGAGCGCTGCATAAAGTCTTCTCCAGCTCATCCCAAAGATTCTCAATGGGGTGGAGCTCTGGACTGTGGGTGGCCAACCCAATGTGTGAAAATGATGTCTCGTGCTCCCTGAATCACTCTCGCACAATTTGATCCTAATGAATCCTGGCATTGCCATCTTGGAATATGCCCGCTTTGACATCAGGGTAGAAAAAAACCATTGATGGAAAAACCTGCTCGTTCAGTATATTCAGGGAGTCACGTGACCTCATTATTTGTCACTGCAGTAATTATCCAATGGAAAGCTCACACCTGTTTGCTTGGTTAAATCCAGGTAATGACTTTTTATTGGCCAGGCAATGTATATATGTGTACATACAGAAAAAATGGCATTGCGCCTGTACTCACCAGAGCGGCTGCAAAAGCCAGGAGTAACAACCCAGTTCATGTATAAAACATAACAAGAAAAAAAAGATGTCCTAGTCTGCGCTCATTTCTATATTATTCCATGTGCTACAAAACACTGTCAGAGGTTTTAGTTTGCTTGATTGGCCATTCAAGCAAACTAAAACCTCTGACAGTGTTTTGTTGCACATGGAATAATATAGAAACGAGCGCAGATGACCTATTTTTTCTTTTAATGTATATATGTGTGTCTGTTGATGAAATGCAGGTGAAATTATTGTGAAAATGCCAAATAGGTTTATGTATAAATGTCTGTGTATAGATTAAGGAACCCAATGATGGGGTTAGTTAGTTACCCTCACTGACGGTTATCCCGAGTGTGTCTCGGGGTTAAATTTCACCGCTGAGAGCGGTAACCCCGACACACACTCGGGCTGTATACATCACCTCTCCGTGCGCTCCCTCGATGATCTCTGCAGTCTCCTCCGACGATCGCGGCGTTTTACTTCCTGGATTCCTTCTCGCGAGGAAGGAACCAAGAAATATAAGGTCGTGGTCGCTGGAGGAGGCAGCTGGGGACATCGAGGTAGCACAGGGAGAGGTAATGTATCCAGCGGCATCCCAAGTGTTGCTCGGGGTTACCACTTCCAACATAGGAATTTAACCCCGAGCCACACTCGGGAATACCGCTAGGGGGGGCAAAAAAAATAGACCGCTTTTAGACGCGGTTTTTCCCAAAAATTAGACCACCAGGGTGGTTAAACGTGATTTTTTTTTCTGCTGTTTTGTAAATTTCTTGGCATAATTTCAGTTTTACCGCAAATAACTTATTTGAACTCCAAACTGTACATCTCATGGTGGACATCAGTCAGAGGCTACAAGTCAGAAGCACAAGCTGCTTCCACTGTTGGTTGTGCACAGGGCCAGTTTCTCCGGTTGCTCTTGAGTGGCAGCTTCTTTTTCCTCACACCAGCAACGAATTCCCATAGCTGTGACACGCACACACTTACAAATCCAATTGTTTTGCTGAAAATGATTGTTTGCGGGAGGTTGGTTACTGTAACCAATTGTCTAGCATTGTCTCACCTCAAATTCCATTATAGTTTAACTTGTTACAATTCCCTTTTGATTTAGAGTTCTTTTTTTCTGTCCTGTATTTCTACTATATGGCAACCTGTTAGGTGCTGTGCGTCCGATACCTGGCCTTACTCGGCCTTTTAAGGGTACTCGAGGACCGGGGTCGGGAGCCACTGCACTGCTGTATCAAACAAATGTGCTGCTTTATAAGCCAACCTTGGACACATCACATACTGGTTTTTGAGTTGTGCTAGGACATAGAAACATAGAAACTTAGAAAATGTCAGCAGATAAGAACCTGTCGGCCCATCTAGTCTGTCCAATTAATTTATCTTTTGTTTAGGATAGCCTTATGCCTATCCCATGCCTGCTTAAATTCAATTACTGTTTTGGCCTCTTGACATACTACTTAAACTACTCTAGAAAACAAACATACAGGATTCATAAACCCCAGAAAGACCACCTGGATCTCATTCAATGCATCATAGGGCCATGTTCTATTTTGCTTTGAAATTAGGGAATACTTTGTCCTCTTACCTCATACTGTAGCTTTACAAAGATGCATTGTACATTGCTATATACAGTATTGCGGCAGACCGTATGGTGCTTTGAGGACATACTGAAGGCTTATGCTTCCATGTGAGTTTGGCTAGAAATCTGTAATCTGTGCTGTGTTCTATTGACTTTCTAGGCTGTGCACCAAGCATTTTAGCCACGCTGCTTGATTCACATGGGGCTGCCTCTTATTAAAGATTAATGGGCCATCTGGGAAGTTGGACTAAAGATTTCCCATAAAAAGATACGTTTCTGGCTAAAGAGCATTACATTTTTAACCTGTGTTCAAGATTATTGCAGGAGAACTCCAGGGTGGATTTGTCAAGTTGTTGTTGGTGTTTTTATTTATTTTTATAGTGTTGCATATATGTAATAGTGTTATATATTGTTCAATCGAGAAATGGAGATCTCCTTTTGAATCCTAGCTCTCCCACAGTTTTCCTATGTTTAAGGCTAATGTCAGATGAACACAGTCGGAGCGCGCTCTGCATGCGTGCATAATGGGCGTACATACTGACGGAAGATACCGTAGACACCACACGGTCCTTTATTTTATTTTTTGACGGATGTAGAAAAAAAGGGAAATATGGGAAACAAAATTAATTGGAAAACTCCGGCAGATACACCCATGGGCACTTTGTGAGTCAACGTAACGGATGTCGCAAATGCGCTGCATCTGACGAAGCGTCATCACTTGCACAGGCCGCTACGCAGACGCGGCGCACACTGGGCGTCCTTCATAACGCTTTTACGTTGAGGCGTATATGGAGTGCTTTGCCACCTGCGTGGTACGTGTGCACCAAGGTGCGCACGTACTTCGTGTGTTGGTCTCTATTGATCACAAATCAATGCTACGACGTACGTTAAACTGTGCGGCAACACGGGCGTGATGACTGCGTTCGTCTGACGCTAGTCTTAGACCTAATAGACTGGATGTATTGGAGGGACACTCTAGCCTTCAGAACTCCTTAAGCTTATTCAAGTGGTGTTTGTGGCACAGTTTTGGGACTGTGCTTCAAATTAGATTTAAATTTTGGATAGTCTTCAAAGTGGGTAGTTTCTATATGGACCAAAAAACGTCCCTGCTGTCTACATGGCTCTATATGTCTCTTGGCTTTGGCTTTGACTGTGCGTGTGCTAATTGAGTATGTAATAGTAGTAATTGGCACAGCACCTGACCACTTTTTGTGCATTGGATGTCATGCACAGGGAAGGTTGAGGGGCTCATCGAGGGCAAGGCAAGTTTAAAATATTACAGAAAAAAAAAGCAGTAGGGGTCAGCATTGACTTAATGTTAAATTATTCCTTTTTTTCTGTAGAATTTGCCCATTTTGGTCATTTTATGTTGTTAAATATTGATTTAATTTGAGCTGCTTTGATTCAAACGAAATGGGTTTTTCATCATGGCAAGGGATCTCAAACTCTGGCCACCAGATGTTGATGCCTAAAAGTACCAGAATTCTTTGAGTTCAATAGATGGCAAGAGAGACATGGGAGTTGTAGTTCAGAAACATTTGGGGGGGGCGAGAGTTTGAGATCCCTGATCCATGACTCTTTTGACAACCCCCCTTTCCTTACTGTGCCACACTGTCGACTTGCAGAGCTTCATGTTATTGTGCGTTATTTCTTGCCCAAGAGTTCATGATTTATTTTTATTTACCCAGCTCCTACGCCACTTTGTTTCCACAGGAAGCTTGCAGCATAAATTGTCTTAACGCATCCAGTGATGGTGGTAATTCATATGCTTTTTATGGTCCCATCGTGATACTGAAAATCAGACCTCATTAGTATTTTATCTCTTTTCTGCTCACACATCCAATTTTTCTTTTAGTGTAAACATCACTTTTTTTTTCCCGATTCCATGTTAAGTTTTCTCTTCCCTTTATTCGGTTTCTCTTCACGTTCGGTTTCTTTGAAAAGCAACTCATTAAAATGCAACTATATGTGTCCTCACTTGAAGAATCAATAAAAGCAGATAATCATTACATTGTTTCCTTTTAACAATTACACTGAAAAACCATCGGCAGAATTTGTAGACCTTCGTAAAAAGACAACCACTGGTTTAAAGAACGGTTAAAGAACTGTCAAGGTGTAATGTGTAATTGAGAGTCCTTTGTGTTATCTTATTTTTCAACATAATTCCTTTTTTTTTTGTATGTGTAGGCTCTAAACGACATGAATGTGCAACGCTTCCCTCCCCTTGACATGTACCCACAAGGGGGGGGGAAACTCTGTAATGAGAGATGTCCCGGTGGTTTAATCTCGGTAAGCTGGTTACAGCTTTGTGACAGATGTCTCCGCCACGTGCAGATATGGGATGTGCATAGATCTTCTCGTTTAGATTATCCTGTTAACCAGATTTCCGATATGGTGATATTTGCTAAGTGTCACACAACAGAAACATAATGTTGCCATGACCACAATCCCATCGTACGTTCCCGAGATGAAGAGCCCTTCTCTTTCTTATCCCGCATTTAATTCTGTATTGATGCTTAATAAGGCGAGTGACATTATGCACGTTTCAAGTTGGTCAAAATCTATTGACCTTTAAAGAGGCTCTCCAGATATGCCACTCTGAGGGTGGCCAAGTCAGCGGTAAATTTCCACTCGCAGATCACGTCTTCGGTATTCGAGCACATGATGAAACTCATCTTGCTTGGATGCGATTCTCCGAGGTTTGAATTCTGCTAGGCAGGCGTGACCGAGAGCTGAGCTCTTGAAAGCAACTTCAAAAATGCAGCATGTCAGACGTCTGGAAAGGTACCATATGCAACTCGGCTTGACTTTTTTTTTTTCCCCTTCTGCAGACTGGATTTTATGCCCTTTAGTGTACAAAGAAGAAAAAGAAACCCCATCAAAACAAACACGTTGTCTGTTGTTTAAAGATCACACGAGTTGGAAAGAGATGAATTCTCTGTGGTTTCACTGGTAGATCAGCATCCGTTATTATGAATTTGCCACAGTTGTACAGAAATATCAGGGTTAGTCGAGCTTGGAGGCTTCCAGACATGAAAACTGCTTCCGTGCTGTGTTCTCCTCCGGTCACGCGCAATAAGGGGACATTGTAATGCCTCTTACAATATACCCATCTTATCCCCTCAAACATACACACATAATATGTGTGTGTGTATATAAACCTTATATACTTATTTAAGTTGTGGCTGAGGGCAAAAAATGAGATTAAAAGCCTCCACACTACAAATTATAAAGTTTAATATTGCAGAGGCCATTTGCACATCACAGCAATTCAAAGAACTGCATCACAGAGCTCCTGTGCTACATTCCCCATATGCAGCAAGGAACTCTGGGTAGGACATGCAAAATGACATCTGTCTCGCTTTTTTGCATCCTGGATCTGCTTTCACACACAACCCTTCAATCAATGCCATGCCATACTAGATGGCCTTTTTTTGCAGAGATCAGGTTTATGCAACCGGTCAAAGCCACTCCTTGACAGCGCTGTTTTGAGTTTATTGGACCCTCTTCGGCAGGAGCTAGGCATTACCAGCTACAGTTTGATGCTTGGCCCGTAGGGTTATATATATTTTATTTAGAAGGTATTTTACCAGGAAGGATACATTGAGATTTCTCACATTTTCAAGTATGTCCCAGGTTCAAGAACATTGAATTGTTACAGTAGGTGCAGAAATACAAAGTAATAAAATACAAGATATTAAAAACAACACAAATATACAGATTAACACAGAAAACAAATGTGGGAAACATACAGGGTTATTCAGAGAGCGGTGAAAAGCAGGAGAATGACTGAAGAATGGAAAAATCCAGGTCAAAATAGCTGATTTGGAAAGTGAGATGAATGGAGAATTTTTCTGGTTTGGCTATTTGGACCTAGAGTTTTCCATTCTCCAGTCATTCTCCTGCTTTTCACCGCTCTCTGAATAACCCTGATAGTCACTATGTTACATGTTTACAGGTGCATTCTGTATTGAGGTATGTTAATAGAGATCTCTTAAGTGACTTTAGACTGGGGGAAGATTTGATGGCGTCTGGGAGGTTATTCCATAATTGTGGTGCTCGGTATTAACCTCCCTGGCAGTGATTTTTATAAATCAGACTCCTGAAATGGCAAACAACTAAAATTTACTTTACAGCTGCAGAATTTATGGATTCAGTTTCGATATTTACCTGGAGCTGACCTTTTCATACACCTTCTGTGGGTGACAGCTGTGCATTATACCAATACAGGCTTATTTTCTTTTCTCCAATGTATATTTTGCCTCGAGCGTCGAGCCATTCTTGTTGTGTAAAAGTGCTTTTTATTCTGTTTTCTCGAAACCTTTAGGTTAATTCACTATTGTTGATGTTGGCTCAATTAATCACAAAATGCTAATCTTGGCACCGATTAATCTGATGTATCCAGAGTTGACTTTAACAGCCGAGTTGCAATTTTTGCCCTCAGCACAGATAGTTTTTGATTATACTAGTTATTGTTTGGTTGCTACAATTGTACCTTTTTTTTTTTTATTTTTTTTTTATTATAAAGGCACCTTTTTTTTTTCCCCCTTGGATTCCTAGACATAGCCCAGTGATGGACATACGTTAAGGCTAAGGTCAGACTAACGCAGTATTAACGTGCGTTTAGCCACACTAAGGCTGGGGTCAGACCAGCGCACTTTTAACGTGCGTTCTGGCGCACATAATTACGGCCGCACTAGCAGCAAATGACGGCCAATATACGATGTACGGCCGCACAAAAGTCCGGCTGTGCAACGCAAGTGGAATTTGAGCGCATTTTTTTGAGAGCGCTGAACCGCTAGTACTGACGTACTGAGTGCGCAGCTGCGGCATACCGGCGTGTTTGCGTGATTAGGAGATGTCAGACGCTGCTAATGTCTGGCCTACATAACGTCCAGACGCAAAAAGAGTTTTATTGACGATCCGTACAAAATCACGCCCGAAAATGCCCGTCGTCTGACCGTTTTTGCGCATTCCGTGAAAAAATACGTCAATGCGTTCGGACGCACTTTTTCACGTTCGCGGGGAAAAATGCTTTCGTCTGACCCTAGCCTAAATCACGGCCGTGCTAGCAGCAAATTACGTCCAATGCCGGGCAGCATACGAAGAACGGCCGCACAAAAGTGCAGCCGCGCAACGCAAGTGGCAAACTAACGCATTTTTTCGAGAACGTCAAACCGCTAGTACTGACGTACAGAGTGCGCTGCAGCTGCATAGCGGCATGTGTGCGTGATTAGGAGACGTCAGACGCTGCTAATATCCGGCCAACATAACGTCCAGACGCAAGAAGTGTTTTATTGACGATCCGTACAAAATCCCAGACGGAAATGCGCATCGTATGACCGCTATCGCGTATTCCGTAAAAAAATGCGTCCATTCGTTCGAACGCACTTTTTCACGGACAACGCGAAAAATGCGTTAGTCTGACCCTAGCCTAAGTCATTACAAAGATCACGCGTACAAGAAGTTACATTCAGATTTGGGTTGAACACAAAGCTTCATTTGCCTTTTTCTTGGAGGTTTTTTGGAAATCGTGTAATCCCTGACCTAAGGCACGCAAAGAAACACAAATACAATCCCATCCTGCTGACACTATTTCTTTCATCGCCCAAGTAACGGTGTTCTTGTCTGTGATCTGCAGGGTTTGGTGTTGAGACTCTTCCGAAAACACGAATTTCAGCACCTTAACTGCACATCTATGAAAGATTTAAGATTTGACTTTACACCCAGAATGTTATTTTGTTTCCCTGTGGCGTTCCAGACCTTGATACAAACACTTCTACAGACTACCCAGAGGATATTCATCTCCAACAAATGGATGTCCTACAACAATTCTGCTTCTCCACCTTCACTTTTGGTATACTTAACAAAAAAGAAACAAATACACCCTGGAACAGAAATCCTTCAGTCTTAAAGATATGGCCAAGATTAACATATAATGCACTGCTTGCTCTTTTTATTTTTTTAGCATTTGAATAATATGTATACTAGTACTAATAATGAAGTATTGTAGAACTTTTTTTAGACCTGTCCAGATGCAAATCAAGTATTGCAGTAAAACCTATTGGACAAAAGTTTGCAACCGTCAGATATACATGGTCAGTCACTAACCACCATAGTTTACTGATGTTGCAATAACAATAAACTTTGATCTCGAGGGAAATTCAAACATCGGTGTCAGCAGGAGAAGATTCGTTGTTGAAGCTTCTCCTGCTCCTGTTTGCATTCCACAAGAGAAATTTCTAGTTTATCATCGTAGCAACAGTAGGAAACTATGGTGGTTAGTGAATAAATCCATCGAATTTCCTATGCTCTTTATCAAGTGAGAGAAGTGTCTTTGGCCTGGTCAAAGTTCACAGCTTCCTGAAAATTTTTGGATTATGAGGTTATGTAAAATTCAACAGTTGTTGATGTTCCACAGTGGTGAAATTGATTCAGCTGCAAAAGACTAGATGGATGGATGGAGTAGAGGTAACATCACTGCTCTATGACCGTGGAGACACTGGTTTGAATCCCAGCAAGAGCACCTCTCCAGTAAGTGTCCTTAGGCAAGACACCCAACGGTACATACTCGCCACCCAGGACATACTTGAAAACGAGAGAAATCTCAATGTATCCTTCCTGGTAAAATCCTTTCTCGAAAAGAAAAATAAAAAGTTCTGTTATGTCTTCACCAGTACAGTCTAAAGTCTCTAGTCCATGGGTGCTCAACATGGGGCCCCCAGATATTTTGCAATTACGTTTCCCACAAGGCTTTGTTGACCTAATGAATGGTTGAGTATCATGGTAGATGTAACTCTGAAACTTTTGGATGGCCAAGATCGAGCACCCCTACACTAGTCCATGTGTATAGGATAGTCATGTGTCATCTAGTCAGAAATGTATCGATGCCAAACTAATATTTAATAACTTCAGGACAATGTCATTGTTGGCGGATATATAATACTGTGTTGTTTCTCAGCAAATAGGTTTTGTAAAAATATTCCCTGGAGCAAAGTAACTCCAAAAACCACTCAATGCACAAATGAGCGTGTGTGAGCCAGTTTGTGGTATTATGTTGGTTGTAGAGAGATGGGGCTGTGACGGGAATGAGGTTCTGGTTTTAGTGACATGCTTATCCTAAAAAATAGCCGACAGTGTAGGTCTGGCAACATGCAGAAGTACCGGGTACCACTTCATTCTCGAGCTGGAATTCCTGTCAAAATTCACTGGTTAAGAAGGAAAGTGCTAAAGAATTAAAAAAAAAAAAAATACATTCAGAGGTCACAGTGGTGCAGGAGATGTGTGTGAAACTATATAAATAATTGGAATATTATTTTCTATTGGACATATATCTGTCCATATAATATATATACTGTAAAAACACTGTCTGGCCAAAAAAAGTTCACACACTCTAACATTTCCACCTTTTACTTTGATTACGGCATTCGTATGCTGTGGCATTGTTTCGTTGAGCTTATACACATTTATTTCCGTAACATTTGCACTCATTTCTCACAAAGATCTTGTATTGATGATGGGAGAGTCGCAGCACTGCGTAAAGTCTTCTCCATCACATTATTCCAAAGATTCTCAATGGGGTGAAGGTCTGGACTGTGTGGTGGCCAATCCATGTGTGAAAATGAGGTCTCATGCTCCCTCAACCACTCTTGCACAATTTGACCCCGACAAATCCTGGCACTGTCATCTTGGAATATGCCCGCACAATCAGTGAATAAAAAATCCATTGATGGGGAAAATCTGCTCATTGAGTAGATTCAGAGTCAAATTACCTCATTTTTTGCCAGCTGAAACATATGAATGACTCCATTAATTGTCTAATTTTAATAATTTTTTTTGGCCAAGTGTGCATACTACTAGCTACGCCACCTCTTGTTATTTGTGGTGTTTGATGTCCTTTAGACTGAAATCTAGTATTTACATGTATGAAAGCCCTCTAATCCATTTTAAAGAGTTTAAACTTGTCTTGGCGCTGCTATAAATGTAAATATGCTTATATAATATGCATAATTTGAAGCTGGATACCTCACTGAATTATTTATGCATTACCTGCATATGTTTGCTCAGACGCTTGGTGAAAATTCTATGGAGACTTATATCTTGATGCTGTAGCACAGTCATTCCATGGAGTGAATACATTTCTTTATTCTAATGTATTTTCACTTGACACCAGAGACATGTGACCAAACAGGCTCTTGAAACTTCATTTAAAACTCCCGATTAAATTAAAGAAATCTGAATCTAATTCCCAGTAGGTAAATTATACAGTTTATACACAACTCTCCTTGCAAACCTATACGTATAAAGGCTTTGCTTTCTGTTGAGTGATTAAAAGCATTCCAGCAATGGTTTATAGACTTTGGCTCACGGGGAAAAATATACAAGTTACTTCATTAGCAAAACATAGTTTTATACAGTAGTAAAAGTCAAAATGTGGGAATACCTACACGGAGGCCTTACTGCTAGTACCAGACGTTAAGCCATAGAGGTGAGCGCAAAACCCTACTGGACGTCTGCCAACTCAAACATGGCCGTAAATTACTTGCGGTTATATTTTTATCACGTTGAAGTAGTTAATTATCGGCCGTCAGCATGGTTTGCATTAAAATAACCATCAGTGGTCAGCCTCTTCTTGCCAAGACGTAAATACTCTAAACAAGAGAGGACTTACTATGTCCTTTGGATGACGTTGTTCATCATGAGAAATTTGGTTATGAGCCAGAGCTTTAGCTTTTGATTCCAGCGATGAGCTCCCGTAGAAGGCAGGGATGCCAGACTCCGACGAATGAAAATTCGTTTACGAACATTGCCTACTTTTTCATTCTTTTGCTTTTCTAGACCAAACCCTTCAGAACTCCGTATAACTTTTCCTCTTTGCCCTGTCTTGCAGATGGTCGGTGACACTTTGACAGACTCCGCATGCAATTGGGTTCCTAATTTTGGAAAAATGTTGATATAACTTGTAATTTAGTCACGGACAGCTTGGCAAAATATAATATTGGTTCATCGCCCCCGTCCCATGCTTCTTAATGTATTCTAATAATAATTGCTCATTTTGCAGCTGTTGACCCTTCAGCTAGGCATTCTGGGCAGCTAGTCATAAAGTAGTGGAATTCTTTAGATCGTGGTGACATAAAACAGCCATAATGTATAGTAAAATGTTGTTGTTTTTTTTTAATAAAAAGAAATCTCAAATTGAGATCTACCTCAAAGTTATGCCGTCTCAGGAGACCTGTTATTATAAATGTTTAAGTATGGATTCTTGCTCTCACAGAATGAAGGGCAAGACATAATTTGACGTACCTGTAAAACTCTTGGCCATACATAGATGCAGTGATTGGAATTGCCCTTTTTATTATCATAAATCCCTCTTAATGGTGTTGGGGAAGTGTGCATAAATTAACCAGTGACATTATCCCTAAATGGCACTGTCGTTCATTTCATACCTTTTAAGATGTAGTTATTCAGAAAATGACAACGAGACCTTCTAAATAATGAAGTGCAGTAAAATGACCTGGAAGTCATGAAGCAAGTGCACATCCTCAGCTCAGTAATTTGTACAGAAAGGCTATAATTATCACTGGAGGTCTGTGTCAAACCTTTACCTTAACTTGGAGGCCTGCTCATACGAACGGAACTTCTCAATGCTTTCCTTTGACCAAATTCTGACAATAACTTGACTGTTATTTTCAGTGCTCTTTATGTTCAGCAGAACGCCCTGTACCAAATATAATGCGCAATGGCACCTCCGTCAAGAGACGCCAGAGGCGATTAATAATGACTATATTGCTCCATTGTAGAGGAAAAAACAAGAAAAACACCTTCATGAAAAGAGGTCTCTTCTCTATTCCTTCCCTGCCGCATAGTATAAGCCAAGGGTTCCCAACGCTGGTCCTCAAGAACCCCATACAAACCAGATTTTAAAGTTTTATTTTTGGGAAATACAGACTGAATCTTGCAATAATTGAACAGCAAATTGGATCACCTGTGGTGTGCTTCAGATATCTGGAAAATTTGGCCTGTTGTGGGTACTTGTGCGCCAGGTTTGAGAACCACTCACAATATACCATCAGTATTAAGTCCTAGTTGTATAAAACATTAAAAATATGTATCTATTATTATTGTCGTCATTTATATAGTTCCAGCAGTTTCCACAGCACTTTATAATAACCAAAGGGAACGAGATAAAGATAAATGGACATAGGAAGGAAACGAGGTGTAGAGGGCCCTGCTCATAGGAGCTTTCAGTCTAGCGGGATTGGGGTTGAGGAAGACAATCTGCACTGTAATTCCCATATATTCAATAAGTGACTTCTATCACTCTTTACAAATGTTTTTCACATGTGCCTCGAGTTCTTTTCGGAACTTCACATTAAGGACTGCAAGCATGTCCATTTTCAAAACCTATTAAACTTTCAAAGCTCTATGTCCAATGGGCTGCTGCTACAAAACAAAAAGTACCATCCCCATTGGTTGATTTCACATAACAAAGGATTGTCATTGTGCTGTTTGTGTCATTCAAGTGTAAAGCCCCTAGGCAATAAATCTATTATGTGTGTTGTAGTGAATCCCATGTCACATCTGTAGACTGGCAAGTAGCATGAGCTGGAAAGATATTTGTGAAAGAATTTTAGGATGTAAAAGACACATGGCTTTTTAATTACTGATCATTTGAAATCATTGAAATCACTGGACTATTGATTCTTAGTGTCATGGGGGTAATACAAACGAAAATAAAAGTGTTAAGAAAAATTGTCCCACATAAGTGTAGCAGTTAATCAAATATTGTTCAAGTGGTACAACATCAGGGTTATTCAGAGAGCGTGAAAAGCAGGAGAATGACTGGAGAATGAAAAATTCTAGGTCAAAATAGCCGATTTGGAAGGTGAGATGAAACGGAGAATTTTTCTGGTTTGGCTATTTTGACCTAGAATTTTTCAGTCTCCAGTCATTCTCCTGCTTTTCACGCTCTCTAAATAACCCTGTATGTAAATAAAAGTATACAAAGTACAGCATAACATATTGTGAGAGCAGGTTTCTTGGAGTACTCATTCTGTCATACAAGGGAATGTCAAGTGATGCCAAAAACACAACTACAGGTTTATAGTCTTGTTTTAAAGCTCATTACTTTACCTCTAAGCAATGCTTTTGTTTTTTTTATTTTATATAAGGCATCATGGTCAGGAGGACCAACATCATGTTCCTCAGTGCTGCCAAACTGTACCATACATACCACTAGAGTGGTGGGGCTAAGGTACAGTATCATTTGGCATGATCAAAGAAAATGCAGCTGGTTCTGTGTATGAGTCTCTGACCTCTGGCCCTCCAGATGTTTTGGAAACTAATTTCTCTTAATGCTCAGTCAACCTAAAGAATGGCTGAGTATCAGAAGAGATGTAGTTTCATAACATCTGGAGGGCAAGGTTACTTACCTCTGTCCTACATTTTCTTGGATTTGGACATTGTTGACCAAGATTGATGAAGATTCAGTGACCACGATCAATCACTGAATCAATCGATCGATTGAAAAATAGTGTTCCCTTTCTTTGCCCATAAGTAACCAGACAGATACCGCTGACCGCCTCTGCCCAATTATGTTTTTAAGGCTTTTTTAAAAATTTCGCGTGATTTCTACTCCCCTTTTTGTCCCTCGTAGAGTGCAGCACCTCCTTCTCTTCAGCTCAGGGGCTCCCAAATGTCCCTGACTGTATTCTGCTCGATTTTTGCTCCTTTGCAACTTGCACAGCGTAGGAACCGTAAATTGCACGCCGCAATGGGAATTGAGCACATTCCACAGGCAAGTTCCCTAGTGCCTGCGGTGGACGGTAGATCAGAGTTGTGCGCATGTGCAGATCCGATTCATCTGCTGCCTCTTTGAGACCGTTCACTACAGACAGTGGTGTATTTAGGTTTTGTGCTGCCCTAGGCCTGACTAAACTCGTGCACCCCCTAATTTAAATTTTACGCACCCCTTCCTGTCAAGGGCACACCTCTTCCTGGTTAATCCCCACCCTTCCTCTTTAAGCTCCACCTTTTCCTCTTAGAGCTCTGCCTTTTGCTCTTTTTATATTAAAAGTGGATACCAAGTGCCTACTTGTATATTTTGTATACCATTTCAAATGTATCTATTGAGATAAATAAAATTATGAAATGTTTAAATTCAAGCATTTTTACAAAGAACAGCCACGCATGTCAAGTATACTGGATCACAGCCGCTCTAATTGGTTGAACAATAAAATCCACAGAAACGTGCACTGCATATGAGCGTATCACAGAGCTGCACAGCAATAAAACCCACAGAAATGGGCACTGTGTATGAGCATATCACAGAACTGCACAGCAATAATTCTCACAGTAATGTGCAATGTGTATGAGCGTATCTCAGAGCTCCAGGGCAATAAAACTCACAGTAATATGCAGTGTGTATCACAGAATCCACAGCAATAAAACTCCCAGCAATGCAATGTTTGGTTTGTGTCAGCGTATCAGAATCCATAGCAATAAACCTCCCAGCAATGCAATGTGCGGTGTGTATGAGTGCATCAGAATCCACTGCAATAAAACTCCCAGCAAACCGAGTGTATATGAGCACACAGCAATTATTTATTCTATATTTACCGGCCTCCGTCCGCAGTAGGGCTGTGTGCAGAGTCAGCAGGGACTGTGTACGGACTCAGCAGGAGGTCCCTCCAGGTCACATTAGGATCACAGCTGTGTCTGTGCGTGGAGCCATCTTGTCAGCAGTGGGGTGCCACTGCCAGAGGGTGCACCGTGGCCTTGATTCCCTTCCCGATGCGTGTTCAGTCCAGAATAGAGTGAGAGTTCGTGTTAACGAAAGGGCGGGCAGCTGCGTGCGTGAGTGTCATGTGGTTCAGCCAGTCAGGTGGTACTGAGACTCAGTACCACCTGACTGGCCGGACCGTGTGACCTGCACGCACGCAGCCTCACCAAGAGCCAGGCCGCTCAATGACAAATTTCTATCACTGCAGTGCTGGTTAAGGAAAGGTCCACTTTAAACAGCAGTAAGCAGACAGGGCTTCATATTCTGCTGATACCCCCCTTTACCTGCCGTTTACTGTCCTCTTCTTTCTCTGCACACAAATCACATCCCCCTCCCCTCTCCTCGTGCTGCTGCGGGGGAGGGGAGGAGCTATGGATTGAGGAGAGTGGGATTTTTATTCTATTCGATTTTATTCCGTATGCAAACGCCCTGCTCCGCTGCTCGTTGTTTGAGAACACAGCTCAAAGCTGACACACAGTGACAGTGGCACCTCCTAGTACCCCCTAATGACACCCCAATAATCACTGGTACCTGGGGCGGCCCGCCCTCCGCTCACACACAAGTTTGGCGAACTGCCAGCAAGTACGGTGCTGTTTGATGGCAGTGCAAATCCCCATAGAGAAGTAATGGTTAATCTATTCAGAGAACACCAAACAGCAGAGAAATGGCAGTGAAATGCCCTGATGGTCGGTGGTTTCAATCAGCAGGTTTATTCAGGCGAACCCCATAGGTTTCAATGTTAAAAATATTCACGTTTTTATGCAATATCTAATAAACCATTTATTATTTTAATCTGCAGTAAAAAGTCTTTATTGATTTTTTTTTTTTTGATTTTTTTTTTTAGTACCTTTTAGTCATTTTTCTGATTTTTTTTGGGGCAAAATTCCCCCCCCTTTTTTTTAATAGCGGTCTTTCTTTTTTCTGTAACAGACCTTTTTATTATCAATCATAGGATCTTATATGTAAATTCCAGTCATTTTCGTTCAGTAGCTCTTTTGAAAACAGCAGGCCACGGGTTTGCGGTGGCAGCATTCAGCGGTGGGGACCCTGTGGTGAATGGTGAATTCACTGCGGGGTGGGGAAATTTTATTCCCCGAAGTGCAGGGAACTACAGAACACCAAAATGCTGGCATCATTTCGGTGCTCTGTGAGTAACCCATTTAGTGGTGAGGTATTTTGCTGCCCCCTGGAACATGAAAGCCTAGGCCTTGCCTACCCAGGACATACTTGAAAATTTGTGAAATCTCAATGTATCCTTCCTGGTAAAATAATTAGCAAAAGTAAAAAAATAAATAAAAAAAATATATTTTTTTTTAGGGGTGGGGCCACCCGGTGCGGGCCGCCGCCCCCTGGAAAGTGCTGCCCTAGGCCAAATGACACCACTGACTACAGAGGTTGCTCTTGGAGTGATGTTTGCACGCTCTCTGCATGCTGGCCCCACTAGTGACCAATCTGGTGATCAGCAGCTAGGAAATTCAAAAATCCCAGCTGCTGGTGAGGTTTGGTGGGTTGGAGGAAATTCCTCCACTTCACCCTGCATTTTCTGTCCGATCAGGGCAGTAGGGAGGGTGGAGAAGGGAAGCATTCCTCACATCCTGCCCACTTTAAAAATATAGGGCTCTATTACATTCTTTGCGCAAAAAAGCTGTTAATTTGTGCGCGAAGCGTTAAACGTTAACGCGCGTAAATTAACGCTGCTATTACAATCCGGGCGCATTTTTTCATCTGTCAAAAAAATAATGAACGTAGAAAAGTCGTGCAAAAACGCGCGCACATTAACGTTGCTCGCAGAAATCGGTGTGCGGACTGTGTTTATTTTTTTACGCGATTCCGCCAATCATAATTAAGAACCACAATTGTCTCCCATCTGCGCATATATGCTGCAGCAATAATAAAAACCCACAACTTCTCAATTTTATTGTTTGGGTATGTGTAGAATGTGTAACTATACGTTGCTGCGTATTTGGTTTTTTGGGCTGGTGTATTTGAGTTCGTCCAGGTCGTTAAGATTTGCCATTAACACCAGCTTTTCAAAGACCTAAAAATTATGCGTGCAAACGTTGTCCGTTAAAATTTGCGCATAGATTGTAATACCATCCGCATACCCGTGCACAAATGCATTTGCGCTCACAATGTTAACTTGTGCGCAGTACAATTATGCGCAGGATGTGCGCAGTACATAATGCTCGCAAAGGGTTCGCGCAGGCAGTGGCGTGGCTGGGGGGCGGTGGCCCCGGGCGCAGTTTTTTTGGGGGCGCCATAGTGGGCCCCCGCCGCCGGTTTCCCTGCCCTGTGACGGTCAGTGAACACAGGCAGCCAGCGGCGCACTCTGGAAATGCCGCGGTGGCGCCTGCACCGCCCCCTCACGTGACGTGTCACGTGAGGGGCGGCGCCAGTGCAATGTGCTTAGACTGGGCTGCAGGCGCCACCGCGACATTTACAGAGTGCGTCGCTGGCTGCCCAAGAGCACGATGACCATCACAGGGAAACCAGCGGGGGCCGCTATGATGCCCCAAACCGCCCCCCCTACTGACCCGTGGACCCTCAGAGCCGGTGAGAGGGGGGGAGAGGGGGCAAATATATTCATGTGTGAGCTACTGGGGCAAATATATCCATGTGTGAGCTACTGGGGGCAAATATATTCATGTGTGAGCTACTGGGGGCAAATATATTCATGTGTGAGCTACTGGGGGCAAATATATTCATGTGTGAGCTACTGGGGGCAAATATATTCATGTGTGAGCTACTGGGGGCAAATATATTCATGTGTGAGCTACTGGGGGCAAATATATTCATGTGTGAGCTACTGGGTGCAAATATATTCGTGTTTGAGGTACTGGGGCAAATATATTCGTGTTTGAGGTACTGGGGCAAATCTATTCGTGCTTGAGGTACTGGGACAAATATATTCGTGTTTGAGGTACTGGGGCAAATATATTCATGTTTGAGCTACTGGGGCAAATATATTCATGTTTCAGCTACTGGGGGCAAATATATTCATGTTTGAGCTGCTGGGGGCAATATACAGTGGCAAGAAAAAGTATGTGAACCCTTTGGGATTACGTGGAGTTTTGCATGAATTGGTCATAAAATGTGCTCTGATCTTCATCTAAGTCACAACAATTTGAAAAACAAAGTCTGCTTAAAATAATACAACACAAACATTATATGTTTACATGTTTTTATTGAACAGAACATGTAAACATTCACAGTGCAGGGTACAAAAAGTATGTGAACCTTTGGACTTAATAACTGGTTGACCCTCCTTTGGCAGCAATAACCTCAACCAAACATTTCCTGTAGTTGCAAATCAGACCTGCACAACGATCTGGAGTAATTTTGGACCACTCCTCTTCACAAAACTGTTTCAGTGTAGCAATATTCTTGTGATGTCTGGTGTGAATCGCTCTCTTAAGGTCATGCCACAGCATTTCAATTGGGTTGAGGTCAGGACTCTGACTGGGCCACTCCAGAAGGCGTGTTTTGTTTTGCTGAAGCCATTCTTTTGTTGAATTACTTGTATGCTTTGGGTCATTGTCCTGTTGCATCACCCATCCTCTGCGGAGCTTCAGTTGGCGGACAGATGGTCTTACGTTTTCCTGCAAAATGTCTTGATAAACTCTGGAATTCATTTTTCCATCAATGACAACAATCCGTCCAGGCCCTGAGGCAGCAAAGCAGCACCAAACCATGATGCTCCCTCCGCCATGTTTTACAGTGGGGATGAGGTTTTGATGTTGGTGTGCTGTGCCTTATTTCTCCACACATAGTGTTGTGTGTTTTTTCCAAACAACTCAATTTTGGTTTCATCTGTCCACAGAATATTTTGCCAGTAGTGCTGTGGAACATCCAGGTGCTCTTTTGCAAACTTCAAACGTGCTGCAATATTCTTTTTGGACAGCAATGGCTTCCTCCGTGGTGTCCTCCCATGTACTCCATTCTTGTTTAATGTTTTCCTTATTGTATATATGTCAACAAAAATGTTAGCATATGCCAGAGATTTCTGTAAGTCTTTAGCTGACACTCTAGGATTCTTCTTTACCTCATTAAGCATTCTGCGCTCTGCTCTTGCAGTCATCTTCACAGGACGACCAAGCCTAGGGAGAGTAGCAACAGTGCTGAACTTTCTCCATTTGTAGACAGTCTGTCTTACCGTGGACACATGAACATCAAGGCTTTTGGAGATACTTTTGTAACCCTTTCCAGCTTCATGCAAGTCAACAATTCTTGATCGTAGGTCTTCTGAGAGCTCTTTTCTGCGAGGCATGGTTCACATCAGGCAGTGCTTCTTGAAACCAGTAAACCCAAAACTGGTGTGTGTTTTTAAAGGGCAGGACAGCTTTCAGCAACACATCCAATAATATCACACTGATTGGAGCCAGGAGTGAGCCAACCTTGAGTTCAATTAGCTCTTGGAGAAGTCATTAGGCTAGGGGTTCACATACTTTTTCCACCCTGCACTGTGAATGTTTACATGTTCTGTTTAATAAAAACATGAAAACCTATAATGTTTGTGTTGTATTATTTTAAGCAGACTGTGTTTTTCAATGTGTTGTGACTTAGATTAAGATCAGAGCACATTTTATGACCAATTCATGCAAAACTCCACGTAATCCCAAAGGGTTCACATACTTTTTCTTGCCACTGTATATATATATCCATGTGTGAGCTGCACATTACTGTGGGTTTTATTGCTGTGGAGCACTGTGATACGCTCATACACTCTGCACATTACATTGTATCACAGTTAAGGGGTTCAATGCTCAATGCCCTAATGGTGGAAGGGAATCAGGGCATGCTAACGTGTCCACAGGTTGGGGGGGGGCGCACAATTTTTGGCTGGCCCCGGGCGCTGACAACCCACGCTACGCCACTGCATGCAGGTCCACCCGCATTAGACGTTAACGCACATTTTTTGCACGGACGTTATAATACGACGTTCAGCACAAAGGGTTTTGCCCCTCGCGTTAATGCTTTTTTGCGCACGAGTTAAGATTAGCGTTGGGAATGTAATAGAGCCCATAAAGTGGTCAGGATAAGTGCCCATTTAAAGCAGTCTTTCCAAACCCAGTTGATAAGGTTCCCAATTATCTGAGATTTGATTATTTGCTAGTTCTCTTGTAATTGGGTGGCTTTGGTAGTTTGGACTCCTTCCAGACAGGGAAACATTTTTTAGAGCATTGTTCTTAATCTATCCATCACATTGATAAAGTGAACAAAGTCTGACATAATGAATACGTTGGTTCCAGTGGTATTGAAGGAAGCTCTGACTCCACATCCATACCACTAGGACCATTGTATTGACTTTTTGGTGGGTATGCGATATACCACCATGTGAAGGAGATAAGCCGCTGGACTCATTTTACAGGACTATAATTGTGACAGTTTTATTGTGATACATTTTATTGTGATTCATTGTACCACATACTGGTCTCTTTTAACAAACTGTTGAAACAAACATTGTTGGTAATGTTTTATTGTTTATTTACAATTGTGCATGAAGTTAAGCAAAACTATTTTATTGAGAGGAGACCACCAGGGGCGCCATAATACAGATCTACCTTTACTTCGATAATGATTACATGGCCTCTGTTTTTGATTCTCATTGTGAATATTTAAGTTTCACATTATGCTTTTATGATACGTATACTTTATCCGTTGTGTGCTTCCATATAAAATATCTGTATCTTTAATGTTACCATGAAACGTGTTTGGAACAATCTTCCTGCCAAATCGGGAATGGTAAATATTGGACTGATTATCACTTGACCCAGCAGCTATTTATAAGAAACCTTTTAGCACATTCTTCGGTATTAGTGTTAAAGTGTTCTTTTAAATAAGTAGATCTGCTCCATCATGCGCGCAGGATAACCCCAAGGTATAATGTTCAGAAAATACATGGATCCATTTATTTTTTAATTCCCCTAAAATAGTTTGGTACCCTTTTCTTTTTCTTGTACTATAGAAAAAACAAGCCAGGGCTAACATCTGTACCAAAGTTGTATAAATGCCAAGGAAAAACAAGAAATGTGATAATGTCAGGCATAAAGGGAACCACCCTCAACCCCCAGTTATGTATAATAACTTTTTTAAAGGTTGTACGTTTACACAAAAAAGTGGAAATGCTTCTCTCCTTGTACCTTTTGGAAACGAGAGATAATGGAGTAATGGTGTTATGGAGGTGTTTGGTATAGTGTAGGAACATGAGGTTCTCTATGTATGATGCTCTAGGCCAGGGCTCGGCAACATTGACCCTTCAGATGTTTTGAAGCTACACTTCCAATGATGCTCAACTAACCATATGAGTGGCTGAACATCGTGGAATACAACAAACCAAGAAGAGAGCATTCCAGTTAACACATTCAAAGACTTCAACAGCAGCTTATACATTTAAAGATTTTACCAAATTTTAACCCCCAAAGCCTCCAGCAACTCTTACTCCTTTCAGGATTACAACAGTTCATAACCCATTCAAGACTTTCTACAAGGTTTATAACCCTAAACTCTGTTGAAAATGGCGTTGGCGTTGTTGAAAGGCTTAAGCAATTTATGGCCATATATCATGAACTAAATTTCCACCATTTTCAAAATAGCTTAGGGTGATCAATCTTGTAGAAAGTCTTGAAAGGGTCAAGAACTAAACTATGGTGTCTAAACATTCATGCTAACTCAATATCTTTTAATTCTGAAATTAATTCTGACATTCAGTAATACTTCTCATCGTCATGTCTAGGGTGGTTAGAGAATACAAGCACATGCCCTGTAGGTATCACTGTTCCCTTTACATCTCTTACAGATAGAGCGACGATAATGGACCATTTAAATACGTGATTAAATGGAGTAAACAAAGTGTGTAGAATTAAAAGCAGGTGCATGAATGGATAATTAATTGGTCCCAGGTATATTTTTAAGAACCGGTTGGAAGCTTTCACAGACACTTTTTTTTTTTGGAAGTCTATTATCAAACGTTGGTGCTCCACTAGAAAATTAGTCTGTCCGTTGTTTCTTTTATTTATTTTTTATTCTTGAAGTATTAAAATGTCTGTCTGTTCCTGTGTATTTTCAACAGATGTGCGCATGATCTGCATTATTAGCTATTGTGTTTTACTCCCACCAGTGACTTAAAGGGACACTACCACTTACCTAAACTGTAGCTAGATTACGTGTGCATTATTAACAAAACCACATTCATAAAATACATGCTGCTGTTTTTCTTTTCTTTGTAATGGCATATAAAAAAGGAAAAATGTAATTAGGTGTTTAATCTCCTGTTTCCATTTTGTGGCTATTTTCCTGATGCAACATCTACAAAAACCTGTGCAAAAGCTTTACTTTACTGCTGTTGTTTATTTAACCTACTGTATTTAACAGTTAATGAGGCGGAGGAGGAAATCTTTAGATAAGGTGGCAGGAGGCTGTTGGTCTCAAGGCTGAGATAAGAGATGACCGCTGAATGAGATAAAACTGGAGTTTAAAAGACTTCTAATCTAGCCATCCCCTGATGATGTCCTTTGAATACATCCCACACATTACAAAGATTTGAGGCTGTGATCCACCGATTACTCCATTCTATGGCCAAAGCCACACAGTGAGGAGCAAGTGCTGTAAAGATATTGGGGGGGGGGCAGTTTACAACATAAAAGATCACAATATGGATGCAACCAGTGACACCTATAGAGGAAAATATTTTCTAAACTAAACATACAAGAGAAAAACAACGTGCATGGAACAATTTGGCAAACATAAAATGAACAAGAACATAATTTTTTTTTAGTGTTAGTGGCCCTTTAAATTACTGTATGCATTAAATCCCCTCAATCTCTATGTATAAAGACACTGTTCATGGTCACTGTTATTCTGGGAAACTGTTTTCAATCTTGTGGGTGATTTATCAAAGTGAGAGATTTGGTAAACCTATGGCATTCCAGGACTTTGATCCCTTTAAACACTTTTTAAGCCTGGCAAGTTCTAAGTCAGCAGTTGGACAGAGCCCACACACTGGCGTGTCTTTGCTCTAGAGTGGCCGTAGACTGATCTATCTGTGGTATATGTGTCTGTATTTCCTCCAACCAAGTCCGTGTTTTAGAATTAAGGCTAGGGTCAGACGAGCGTAGTGTTCACGTCCGTGATTGCGCCTAAAAGTACGTCCGTGATAGCATGACAGAAAGCCCATCGGAGCCTGACACATTAAGTACGACCGCACTGAACTGCGGACGCACAACGGCCGCGGCCCACGGACGCAAGGCAGGCAAGAACGTACATCCCCTAGAACGGCCGCACAAAGTGCGCTGCGTCCGCAACGTCCGCATAGCTTTGTGTGTGAGTGATGGAATGTGGTCAGACGGACTGCATTTATACGTCCAGCATTTTTCACGGACAAAATGGTTTTGCTTTTTAATTTATTTTTCCTCCTACATCCGTCAAAAAATAAACGTCAGTGAAAAAAACGGACTGTGTGGCCACTACTGTGTCTTCCGTACTGACGTACGTCCGTGTGCAAGGACGTACAGTCCGTGGAAATCACGCTCGTCTGACCCTAGCCTTAAATGTGTGACACGTGTGCGAGAAGATAGTCATTCCTGCTTGTTACAATGTTCCCTGGAACGTTTCTCTTGGATTGAATACCATATTCTTCTCTTGGCTAGGTTCGGGAAGAAAAAAGATGACAAAGGTGGGAAAACGGACCAGAAAAGTATCTCCAAGCCTGCAACTGTTAAAGAAGAGGAAAATGATGTTGAAAAAATGAAGGAAGAACGTGAAAGGTAAAGAGCAAACAAGCAAAAAACAAAACAAAAACACAAACATTAAAACATAAACGTTTTCTGTGAATTGCGAACCAGGGTCATTGCTACTTTGTTGCCAAATGCCTCCAGCTTGGACAACAATAGAACCATGGCTCCATGGGGAGAGGAGTACAACAAGGGGACAATAGAAGAGAAGACAATGGCATAATAGGAGATGAGCAGGATATAAAACGGATTCTTGATAAAGACCCCTAGAGGGTCCAAATGTTGATTATTATTAAATATAGACTATCATGTTTTCATGTAGACCCTAGAGTGCATCCTTTATTCTAAAATATGTGTATGTACAGAATATACACAGTGCATGCTTGCTGGTCAACATGAAAGCAAAAAAATAATTTTTAAAGCCAGAAGAAAGGGGGAAAAACACAAAACAAATACTGTTCAGTTGACTCCCTTTGTTACAAAACATTTCCCTTGTAACCAAGGCATTGGTATGCAGCTGAAGTTTTTCTGAACAGACTGAATAGAGGCTTTAGTATAAATTAAACTGTAAATCAGGATTTGCGCGTCAAGCTACAAGTTAGGAGCTTTGATACAAAGTTCCCAGTGCTTTGTTACCAAATATTACACAATGACAAATTACTCCACAGTACATAATTCTTTAATGCGGAGCCAAGTAAAGATTGAATACAAAAAAAGAAATACACATTTAGAAGTAAATTTAACCCCTTCATTACCGAGATCCAGATATCTCTGGCGTCAAAGGCACCATCCCATTACCCGCTATCGAGATATCTCAATCTGCTGATCTGCACCCCAAAAGCAGATGAAATTTCTTTGCTGCAAACTAATTTTGTTTGCTTTTGGGGTGCAGAAGGTGCCCCCAAAGTTTTAGCCTTGTGGGCATAATGCCCAAATTGCTAAAACTGTGCGAAATCAGCTGCTGAATGCTGTGAAAAATCGGGCTTTCAGCAGCCGATGCAGGACAAAAAATAGGCTTGCAGCTCAAACCTCTGTAACTCAATTTGGCAGTAAATGGTGCCATCTACTGACCAAATAAGTTAGTTACAGTAATAACTATTATTGTATAATTATTAAAAATGATTTTTCAAAAAACCAATGGTCTCTGACAATGGTTTATTGGAAAACACTTGGTAGTGGAGGGGTTTATTGTTCTCCAAAAACAAAGCAAGAATTTGGGGTACTTCTATTTTTTTAAATGATACAATAATAATAATGCAGTTTGATGTTCTACTTGTATTAATCGTTTATGATGTATCCTGTGCTTATTCTGCAATTCTGTGTGCGTCCAAGTTATATAATTATGACAGTGGATCAGGTAATTTAAAGCACAGGGTCGAATACCCATTCACGATTGTACGTTTTTGTCATCCAGCAGAAGTGGCAAAAAATATTGCCATTAAAAATATGAAGACAAACTCAAAATAATATTTCATATAGACATTTTCTCACTTGTATGCACTCTTGGCTTACATGAATTGGCAGCCAAAATACAATGTGATTTTCTGTATTTGAATATTATTATTATTACACATGAACAGATAGGCACTTTTCCCTCTTGTGTTAGAGACTATAATCACCTTAATTTTCCTACATATGCCACTGGATCTTTGATTATGTAGAAGTAACATGCACAGACAGCTGGTGGATAGTCAGCCTTACTTGTGATCCACTACTATAGATTGATTATCTGGACCAGAAAGGCAAATTATAATTCTGTGAAGGTGGATCATCTGCCTTTTGATAAAGTTGTCTGCCAAAAAAAGGCTGATCGCGCATTCCTGATGGTTTGGATTGGCGACTGGCAAGTTATTCAGGAAAACAGATTGTAGATTGTTGAATAATTCACCATTTACTGTATAATGCATCCCGTGTTATTTTTTTTTTTCTTCTTTAAGGCAAGTCTTGTGCTTTAACCCATATGGGCTTCATCGTGACTGCGTCTGCTGTTCACATCATCCTTTCATTGTAAAACATGTAGATTCGATTTTCTCTTTTCAGTCTCTGACATTGATACATGACAGTTAACAGGAACATGTTCTTCACTTTCAGAAACGCTGTTTTATGTATTAATAGTAGTCTGGGAAGCAAATAAATATGTTCGCAATCTGCTGAACAAGGATGTCATGAATGGCACCCAGAGCTGTTTGAGAACGTTGTACATTTTATTTAACATGTCATCTTTTAGAATGTGTCTATTTAAATGTAACACTGGAACTTTGCAAACACAGGAATTTGGATATGTACGTAACCTGTAGATTTCCCCTTCCTGCTGGGGAACCATCAGGAAGAATGAGAGTTCTTAAAACAGTGATAGAGGATATATTTTTTGGTAGAGCATGAAAGGGAAAATTACTGTGCCAATCCCAGAAATGGAGAAAAGGTAGACCATAAGCTGTTGGAAACATTCAGCACCCATGACACTTTATGAACCTCAAGGATGAAACAATTAGGGGTCTTTGAAACTCTGCTATTATTATCCTGTTGTGTTTGTGCAGTTGCAGTTAAACCATTATCTAGATGGACTTGTTTAATTAGTTGAACTCTGTTGCCATGCTGGTGACTGTAAAAATGTCCCGAAAGGGTGGCATGTAAGAATTTCCATATTTTGTGCCTAAGCTAAAGAGTTACTTGGGATTTTGCAAGAGTTCAAAATAATTATTTTCTGAAAACCAAAATTTTGAAAGTCATAAACGTTAGAGAAGATAGTACCTCATTTGCCAGTGGTCTAGACTGTGGGGAAAAATGGCTCCAGTAATAAATTTCACACATCTCCTATCATCAGGATAGGTCAGTGGTTGGATCTCCTGCTAAATTACCCGGTAGCCACTTTACTAGATGAACTTTCATACTATGAGAAGGTGCCCTTACGATGGCTCCCAGAAACTCTTTGAAATGCTATTATACCTGTATGGCTAATACTATGGTGTCCCCTCAGCACCTATGTCGCTTGCATCCAACCATACCTCAAGTCATGGTTTTGCTTGCATCAGGGTCAATTCAGCATATCATAAATTCTAAATAAAATATGTCTGCTCACTGTAGCCCTCTTTACAGAGAAAGCCATGGAACCTCTAGTTATGATTGTTATACCCTTCACAAGTGTAGATTGAAATGTTCGCTGCCTGTTTCAGATGGAGATGAAAGAATTTGAAGTTGAGTTGTTTGTTTGATACCAAATGCAAGTTAATAGGGTTTAGGGACAGGTGCTATCCACGTCAACATTCTTTAGTACATTCTCACCCTTCTCATTTGTCCCGACGATAAAGAAGTCTTTTTCCAAAACAAGTTTCTTTCACCAGTTTCTTCTTTGGATCTTTGGAAGCTATTGCTATGATGAAAGCCTTCACGGATGTTCTGTATAGTTGGGTAGACACGCTGGAAGGTTTCTTCAGAACTGGAAATTTAAGATGTAGAGAAGTTAACTTGTGCCCTTTGTTATGTAGCACCAATCAAGAGGTGGAGAATGAACTTGCCAAAACAAAGATAGCCCGTGATGTGCTTTAATGAGAGGTCACACTATGAAAATGCAGGCGAGTAACCAGTGAGACCAATTATGAGGAGTTTTTATTGTTTGTTCTTGCTTAGCTATTCTTAAGACTTAAAAGGCCAAGCACATCTGAGCTCGAAAGTAAAATTCATTATCCAATGCCCATTAGAGCTGGAAATCCCGTCTGAATGCCAGTGTATGTAATGGAGCTGAAGCTGTATAATATGTTATTTGTAATTGTTTTTCATTAACCTACTGTCTGCATGTTGGTAGAGCAAAGTAGACCGCTTCTTTCGAAAAAGGCAATTAATGTCTTTAAGGTTACAGTCCAGACCAGATCCCAGAGAAATAGAGGAATGCAGAAACCAGAGATGTGGGCAAAAGGATTAAGAACTAGGATTATGTTTAGTCTATTCATATAGTTGTTACTTTCAGTGAGTTGACAACCAAGTTATTCTAAAATTACATTGCCAAGTTAATAAGGAAAAATCTTTTTTTTTATTTTTATTTTTCAAAGAAGCATGGTTGTTAGCTTACTACAATAATTTGGTTCATGGCATTACCACCGGTCTTGTGGCTTTAGTGTTTTTCTTGTTGCAAATAACAGAGTTGCTGTCTCTATATTGCCTCGGGTGTGTGCTATGACGCAACCTATTCACCAATATACTACGATGACTAATTCCACCACTTGTGGTGCCATATAAGTGTAGGCCAACTTGCAAATAGTACTCTCGGTGGGGACAAAGACCACTTTGTGCCTTTACACTTTGAATTGAGCTCCATGAATGTCCTATAGTATACACGTTGTCCTCGATTCCCAAACATAATGTGATTACATTTCTAATTTTTCTCCATATGACTGACTCCTCTTGTCACCAAGAGATTTCAAAGACCAAACTCAAAAAGTCCAAACTTTGTTACCTACCCTTCCGATCCATAATTGTTCCATCATGTTTCCCTTCTCGCAGTGTCTTTTTCATTCTCTACTTCGTTCCCATTCTGTCAGTGAACACCCTCCATATTCTTGAAGAAGTCCCCTAAAGTCTGGGCAATGTGATTGCTTATACATAATCGTATTCTCGTTGGAGCTTGACCATACCAATTTTCCAATCAAAAGTATTGCTTTTCGTTGCTCAAATTATTCCTTGTAGTTCTTCTCCACAGCAAGAGGTCTTCACAAAGGGTTTATTAGAAAACATAGTAGTAGACAATTCATAACAATAGGCTATTAATGGTCATTGGTGAAACCAAACAGGGCAGGCACCAGGGGGTGAAGGCCCATGACATGATCCAGGGGGCTCTTGCCAAACCCTATGTGCATCTTAAGGGCCAAATAGGTAAGGGCCCCTCCATGTCACCCAGGACTGGTAAACAAAGATGCCTGCAATTTTCCCAGTTGGCCTTGGCATCTAGGGGCCGGTCAGAGAACTCTGTCTCATAACGGAGGGATCGATTTAGTATGACCTGAACCAGGGAACACTTTTTTATCCCCTTGCTGGACCACCATTGATTTAGTCCATTCCCAGTAAAATAAGGTTTGCAGAAAAAGACAAACGGTTATATTTTTAATTAGCTTATTGAAGTGGGCAGCTGACAGAAGGGGGGCCCTGACCAGTGGTTTAGTAATTGGCCCCACGATTTCTGATGGCAGCTCTGCAAACAAGTCATTGAGAAATCCTTGATTTGCATAAATGGCGGGGAAATGTGAATACCATTTGCTGCTGCTTATTGTAACGGGCATAAATACTGTGTAACATCAGCATTAGAGTGACAAGTTTTGTTTTTTTCTTTAAATCGACTGTGACATGGGGCCTACATGACCTGATCATACGTTTAAATCTGCAAAACACAGACACATTTCTTCACGCTGGATTCCATTTGTATGTCACCGTGCCAAAGACATGAGAATAATCCCATCATCAGTGTTTCCTTTTAATGCACACAGGAAACAGGCCGGACTGTTTTCCAACTTATTGTCATCACCATTTGCTCCGTATTTTACAGTTCAAGCCATATTAAAATATTGCTTCAGATTTTTTTCCATTCTTTGGCACCAGATTGAAAGATTTGTATGAACTATGCAAAAAAAAAACCTATGTTTTTTTTTTCTCTTGCATGAGAACTGTGGAAATGCAATCCATCTTTTTAGTGTAGACACTCGCCACTTTCTTCGTGTTATGAAATTGGGCAAGCTTAATTAGATTCTTAAAAGGGATTTTGGAGAACTGGAACAAAGCTTCCCACCCCTTGTAAATAGAAGCCGAATGAAAAGCAGAGTCGATGGCGTCGGATTCTAACCACTGTGAAGCGTACATCCGGGCTCCGAGGACTGAAGGGGACCCAAACTGAGCTATACACAGAGCAAGCGAAGCAATGGAGACCAGATGCTGAATGAATTCATTATTAGAATCAGACACATCCATTAGCACAGCACTGGGAGGATGTAATCCTCTGCATCCTCATTAACTGTTAATACTTGTTTTAATTGCATATAACAAGCATGTGCGAAACACATGTTTCACCTAGATTCAGGGGGATGTTGACTATCAAATCCAATATTTGTAGGCGATGTATCTTGCTCTTCTACTAAATGATTCGGTGTTTGTAAATTAACTGTATGGAACACGTCGGTGACTAATGTACATAGTATGGGAGAGATGTGCGCCTGGGGACCTACATTGAGCTTTCCAAATATCTGCTCCGGTTTGGATGTGTATTTTCTTTCCAGGACTATTCTAAGACTCATCCAGCTGTTTTATGGACCCTGGATCTGTATTTTTGTGCTGGGTCGGTGGCCTGAGCTACTTTAGAACCTGTCCAGCTGTGTCAGGGTTACACCGGCTCATCGTCCCGCGGGATGGCCTT
The DNA here is from genome assembly GCA_009667805.1 of Leptobrachium leishanense. Classification (NCBI taxonomy): domain Eukaryota; kingdom Metazoa; phylum Chordata; class Amphibia; order Anura; family Megophryidae; genus Leptobrachium; species Leptobrachium leishanense. Next base: position 57,766,776 of record CM019069.1, on the reverse strand, counting down.
TCGCCGTGCACTTTCCATGCTGACTTTTACTATTTACAGACTCGCCAAAGGAAACCGCGAAAGACTGCATAGTGAAAAGTGGAAAGGAAATGGTAGAAGGCATAGTTAATTTTGCAAGCTATTTAACTTCATCATTTATGCAACTGTATTATTACTTTTATCATTTTTCTGTGTGACACCTTTGCTTGGTTATGCACAAAGACCAGGGGGTAAGGCACTCTGAGCTCACACCTTTTAATGGATTTATCTGTCTAACACAAAGGTGCTCCAGCAAGATCATGGTTGGCCAGTTCCAATACTGATTTGTGTCAAAAGGAAGGTAATCCATGCACTCCAACAGCAGTACAAGTGCAACATTTACTGGATGAACATTGGTGGCAGGAGAAATGTTTTGGCCAAGCCAATGGCCCTTTATTTACTGTGTATTCACTATTCATATGTATACAGCACTGTGTGTGTTTTTTGAACTTGACAAAGGCCATTCCTGGCCAAAACTGTTACCAATGTTCATCCAATAAAGCTTCACTTGTACAGTTGTTGGAGTGCACGGCTTCACTTTCTTTTGGCGCAAACCTTTGCTTTATGTCACATAACTGATGTTTCTAATTACTGTTTGTATTTTTTATGTAGTACCAAGGCTGCCTGCAGTACCTAGTACATACAACGGGGGAAATAAAGTTACCGAAATGACAGATAAAATGTTAGACAGAATAATGAGGTCAGGTGGAGATGACCAGGCTTCCATCCTAAAGGGGGCAGTATTATCCACACAACTTTCTGGTCAACAAAGATCACCGTAAATCAGACACGTAAAAGGCTTGGCATGCCAGTATTACTATTTCATTTTGGTGTGCCTTAATGGAACATGTATTAATTCAGAACCGATGCTTAGAAATTTGAGCCAGAAATGCCCCTTTTTTTTTGCTAAGAAATAATAAAGTTTATGTAGACATACAGTTGTTTTTCATACTTTATCATGAAACACTTATGGGATAGAGAAAATTATAATTCTGCAGCTAAATGTGGGACAGGAGAGGCCAGCTCACCCAGCGTTGAGGTGTTCTTGTGAAGTAAGTACATGTATATTTTATATTGTACATATAGGAAAGAAGGTGCCGAGTGCGCAAGCAATCCATCGTTCAGGTACATATTATCTATGGAACTCATAAACGCTGTGCTGTAAGTAGCTGTCTCCAATATTGAATGCAGGGCCTAATGGAAATGGTAATTTGCCATAAAGTGAAGATGGGATTTTTGCAATTAGAGTGTAGAAAATGGTTCTTCGACTACATATGCAAGTATTAAAGTTCTGCTCATTTTAAAAGCTATGCTGTAGAACTTATAATAACACGCTCTTTCTAGGAAAAGCATTCAGGTAGTGATTAATCTCCTGTATATGGATGTTAAGTGACATCATTGCCCTGCTGTGCTTCCTGGACACAGAATGCAATTTATTGTTCCACGACCACCTACTCTACTGACTCAGAGGTTACTGTAACCATACAACCGACGACCTTTAAAGAGACCTATTTGAAGAAAATAATCTGCAGTTTCTCTCTGGAAGTAGTGGAAGTATATTTTTATTTATCGTGTTATTATTCCCTTTTTAAAGTGGTTAATGATATGTCACAAGAAACTCTTCCTCCTTCTTGTGTTTCCTTTGAATGTACCTTATACTAACTTGAAGAAGAGCTGGATTAAGCTCCCGTACCAGTGAGTAGACCCAGTGAGAGCCCCTCTTCTTTGAGAGGTTTTGGTTTGGACATACTCCACTACTGTTGTTTTTTTTTTGTGCATTGTTTTCTGACCAACATTGATTTGTATATTTGAAGAATTCTACTAAAAATAAGAATGGCGATTCGTGGTTAACCCCTGCTATGTAACTGTGAAGAAAGTCCACTATCCATCCACAGCCAAAACGTATAGTGGAGTTAAAAACCTCCAGGAAGCTATTATAGGTTCCTAGCAATGGAGCTTTATCATTTCACTGATGCGAAGTGGACTTTCTTTAACATAAATAAGTGTGATCGAACTTCCTCTCTGACAATTATGGGCAGGAGGAAGTGAAGGGGATACATGGTTTATAGGAATACTTAAAAGGAGGGACTGGGCCTGTGTAGGAGGTCAGATTCAATGCATTTGTGACATTACTCATCTAATAATTATTATTTATTTAAAAGACGAGTTTCGAATAATAAAAAATGGACACATTGAATTATGGGGATTATTTTATGCGTCATGCTATAGTATGATTTCTGGGAAAGTGAGTGTTCCTCTTTAAATAACCATGGACAAACAGCTTGGCTGTTTTCACAGATAACCGAGGCGATTTGTGTGTGATGGTCCTGCGGTTGCCATTCAGACACATACATCTGCTCTTTTACTCACTACTCTGACAAAGCATCTGGGTATCCTGAAAAAACCATCATATCCCACTAGTTGCAGCAGCCAGGAATATGCTCTGTATTAGAACATTGGATGTGATTCTTACAGAGTTACAGTTCATTGGAGGCCTTCCAAATATCTGGCTCGTGTTTAGATATGTCCCTAACAACACTCTGCTCACACAGCTGCACAAATCCAAAAAGCCATGTATCATCATTTTCTGTCTTCCTTCAGCTTCCACTAAAACGATTAGCAAGTGGAAATGGATACCTCTGTTCAGAAACACAATGCAGATAATAATGTGCTTACTAGAGCGCCGCATGTGTAGACTTCTTGGGCCTTCCAACAGGAACAACTTCAAATAGAGGGCGTGAAATATGTCTGCCCCCTTCTTCTCCCATAACATTAAACTGCTGCTCTACAGTACATCTGCCTTCTGCTTATTTCCAGGGGAACGTGGTTAGGATATCTCTGCAAATCTCTCGTTGATCAAGCCTCAGATGATGTCTTTCTAGCGTTTTTAGGGTACAGTTCCAGAAATTAAAATAATTAGAAGGACCCTCCAACTGGTCTCTTACAAGTTTTATTCTGCATATACAAAGATATGGAAATTCTGCACATATTGCAAAGATTATTGCTAAGAAATGTGCATTTAGATGAGACTAAAGACTAGATAGACTTTAGATAAGACTGCAATAGCTCTAGTTAAGTTTTCTTGAAGAGGAATAATGTAAGAGAATTAAAGGTTCATTCTAATTAAAGGTTCATAGTAATACTTTAAAAAAATAGTTTTGATTGCTAAAGTGCTCTTTTTCTTTACCATTTACTCTATTTTCTGACCACACGGGGTTAATCGAGCTCCTTCAGTAGACTTCAGGATACTGTAGACTTCTGCTCTGTTAACGTTCTAAAGGTGATACATCTGCGCATTCTCTAGCCCAGTGTTACCCAACCATGGTCCTACCGTACCCCTAACAGGCCAGGTTTTAAGGATCACCTTGGGGAAATTCAGACCTGAATCCTGCAATCACTGAGCAGCAAATCATATCACCTGTGCTGTGCTTCAGATATCTGGCAAACCTGGCCTGTTGGGGGTACTTGAGGTTCAGGGTTGGGAAACACTGGACTAAACAAGTGTTCAGTTGAAATTATTCTCCAACTCCTCTTGCAGCATGGGTTAATAAGTCATTGGCGCTACTCTTTGTAATGTAAGTCTCCTACATGAAAAGAAAAGAACTCACAAAGATTTTGAATTTGTTTTGTTTATTGGCCTTGATAAAAAAACTAAGAAAAAAAAACGGTAAGGCGATCAAAAACCATTCTTCTTGGTCACCACCATTACCATATTCCTTATACCTGAGTACAGACCTACTTGTGTTGGTTCTTTCTGACAAGACGATCCTTGCTAGTATAAAATGTCCGTGAAGATGAGTGGTATGTACCCACATGTTAAAAAAATCTTCATTTAAAAAATTTCAAAATGCTCTGATTGATATATCGGAGACCAACCGTCCGTGTAAGGTTAAAATCGAAACCAGTGTTGGTTAGAATGAATTGTAGCAATTGCCACTGAAAAAAGGGACAAGATATTTTACTCAATGGATTTCCCTCTTGGTTGCTCAACCCAAACATTGTGCCGCTTGTCTTCTAGTGCTTATACAGTTCCTTAATTTTTGCTGTGGGTTTAGTGAGTGTGAACTCGGTCTTGATATTATCACAAGCAAGTTTACAATATTTTACAGCATGCCCAAATTGTGTCAAGACCGGCTTAAGTTTTCTTTACATGTGAGTTGGGCCCCTTTCACGTTGCAATGTATAACCTACCACATCTTTACAGCATGATATTCATTGATTTTATATTATTCACAATATTGTCAGCTCTTGGGGGGAAAATGATTAAATTGCTATTATCCGTCTGCTGTAAATACCTTGGAAGCTGCTACAGGCTGCTTCCCATTGGATGCTGCACAGGAGAACGGCCGGTGATATACTCTTCATCTTTGGTAAATGTCATCTCATAGAAACATATGCAGATCATCTACAGTATCTTACAGCAGTAAAAGAGCAAGCAGAGTGTATACATGTGGAGCTTTACATAATTGAGCAGCTCCTCTCATAAATCAGTAATGTTCTAGGATCTTTCTTTGAATCCAAAGTCGGCACCCAGCCTTCCGCCAGCACGGTACCTGTTGAATTGTATAATGGCATAAATAACCAGGCTTTATGAATGTATAATAATGTGAATTCAGACTTTTCAACTGTAATTAGGGCAGATCCCCTCTCTTTGTTTTGGATTGTTTTGTTGCACTGTCCCTGCTGAGACCAAAGTCGTATTTCCAACAGGGTGCTGGATTATGGGTCTGGCGAAATGTCAACGAGCAAAGCATCTTACTGACACAGTAGTGACTAAGAGTTAGCATGTGACCTGAGGGTTGGTGTAGAAGGACCTGACAGAGCAAGCTTTCCATAAGGCATAAACAGGTCTTTAGAACACAACCGCGGTTCCTCCTTGCATCATGTCAGCACTGGCTTTTCGCCACAATGTGTTTTCCCGATCTCGGGCTGGTGAAATCATTCTTCTACTTGTAATGTGGACAAGCTTGTAATAACAACATGTGCTTAACAGAGATTTCAGCAAAGCAGTTCAGATTTTCATGTTTTTTTTACCCCCCTTGTATTTCTGTAAGTTTGCGGGTTGGTGCAAGGTTTGCTAAGAAATTTGGACAAGCAGGAAAGCTGATGTCCGTTCTGCTCGTGTATTGGGTTGCTAAGCCATTTGATTTCCAGAGAAAATTAATAAAAAAAATGAGATACTTGGAGCCTGTTTTAGTCTAGTGTTTTATAGATATGTCATTATGCAATTAGCTGAATGTTAATCTGTACACGACCGCGTGAGAGGCTATTGCTTCTGCCAGTAAGTCAGGTTTCAGGGCTTGCAGCATGGGCAGTAAGCCACATGTAGCCAATTTATACTTTACCACGGACAAAACTGATAACACAATCAGACAGCATATATCCCACTGCTATATTAACAAAGTTTTTCAGACCACACCTTGAGAACCTCTTTTGAACACCAAAAAAAACCTCTCTATTGTTCCTTTTTATTTGAAGCTGTGAATATTTAAAATATCTTATTACATATGTGTGTGCGTATAAAGTATAACTTCTCCTAGGGGCTATATGACCACTGAGCATGCTTGTGCTTGCCGGTGGTGCTATCTGTTACACTCCTGTGTCATTCAAGTGATGCTCTGGCTAACCCGCATCAGATTATGAGATGTCCAACCTGCATCAATATGGAGATGCCAAGTACACCGAGTCATTCTATCAAGGCTGCATTTCCAAAGCGCAAATTACAGACTTGAAAAACTGAGTAAGGGTGACACATCTTCTTCCACCGTCCTTTCCAAGTCAATAGGATGGCTTCATGAGGTACATTGGATTTCCCCACCCCTTCTTCTGCTCCATACTCTGTGTGTTCTCTGTTACTTTGTGTATTCCAAGCTTGGCTTGTCTCTAACCATTCTGATAAATCCACTTCTTGACCATGGCTTTCCTTAAGCAAGCAAGGAAAACCATTATCTATCAATCCTTGCTAATGTCAGATATAATCCCAGGGCATACTTGAAAATGAGCGAAATCTCAATGTATCCTTCCTGGTACAATACTTTATAAATAAATAAATAAAAAATAAATAGGAAACAATAGTTAAGGTACAATCCAAGGTTTGGCAATGGAAAGCTCATGCATTATGTTATTTGAGATCAAATCTGCAGGTTGGGCCAAGGTCGTTGATCCCTGGTGCTAGAGGATCCGATAGAAGGATATAAGCTCCTATGAATAATAATAAAAATGTCTGTTACAGAATAAAAGCCATTTAAAAAAAGTGCAATCACAAATTTTGCCGAAAACTATTTTTATTTTTAAATAGACTGCTGCAAATGAAAAGAATAGATGGTTGAATAAAAATTTTCCAAAACTTTTTTTTTTTCTCACATTGAAACCTATGGGATTCGCCTGCTTAAACCTGTCGAATGAAACCGCTGAAAATCAGGGCATTTTGACAACTTTTCGGTGCAGTTCGACATTAACCTTTTCTTCTCTACGAGGAATTTCACTGCTTCCGCATTGCACCGTATTTCACTGGCAATTCACCAATATTTGGAGAATACCCAGCTTTTTGAATAGCCAAATGGCCACGAAATTGCACCGTACGGGGAAATACACAGTTCGGTGCAAATCAGTTGCCAATTTGATGCCCTTTGAATAACCCCTTATGTATTTATAGATTTGAATGCGAGTCTTCATATCCTTGATCAGTATTGTAGGAAAGTGAAAAAGCCTCAGCTGGTTTTCTAGATCCGTTTTATTTTCACCATGCAATGCAAAATCCATTGGTCAGATATCTACATATTCCTTGTTGCCCGTGTAACTCAGATCATGAGGTATGTTTTCATCTTCAGTAACAAGAACAGAGTAATTTGGAAACCATTGCCTCATTCTGAAATATGGTTGAGTTGACTTGTGAGTGCGATGCCTTGATTTTGGAACATTCTGTCATATCTCCAATTAAAGAGTGGTATGGTATCGGGAAAGGGGTGGGCATGTCTAGTGAGGCCTACCAGTGAAGCCTCTTCCGTTTGCTGGCAACAACCAAAAAGGCAGGCCCATGCAGAAAAGGGGCATGTTAGTCCCCCAGACATCAGTGGGAAAGATTGGACCAGACATGGCATGAATGGTGGTGATCACACTGCCTCACCAGCTAAGTGGGGCATATTGCCAAAATTCGTGGCTGGCCTACCTTGAGCAGGACAATTGTCAGATATGCTCTGTAGATTCAGGTTAGTAGTTCAAATGCAATTCTCTCAGTGAGCATTGATTTTATTTTTCTGTATTCTGTCTATTACTTAAATTGACCTGCTGTCAGAAAAACTCTTAATGTAAATCTATGGCTTGGGACGTTGGTTTAAAATCATTACGTTTATACATTTGTTTTTAATCTGTATTAAAAATATGTATTTACAGTGCCACAGTGGAACTTTTCATCCTATTTATGTCACAAATGCTAACGCGGTAGGTATCTCACAGCGTGTGGTGTGCAATCTCAAACCTGTGCTAGCTATAAACACAACCAGGCATATTTATTACAACAGTTATCACAAGTGATAATGATATAGCATCTCACCCATTGTCAGCGAATCTGCTCCATCTCCTCTGCCAGGAGGTGACAGCTGTTGAACTGATCACCAACCCATCCAACTCTCATAAGTCTAATATCAATCACCATGGCTTGCGATTGCTTTGTTTACAAAATGCTCATTCATTCTGCGGAAAAGGTTCTCACATTCTATAGAGCACTGACCAAATCTCTAAATACAAGTATCCTAGCGTTTCTTTAAAATTTAATGACATTTCTAAAAAGATGTCCTCTAGCGCCTTTATTTTCTGTCTTGCTGCATCTTTTGTAACGAGTAGAAGTTATGTTTATTGGGGCTTTTTTCATTTTTGGACCACAATGTTCTCTCTCTGTAGCATGAAAATCACACAGAGACTGTTAATGTACTTGTGTTTTGGTTCCTGCGGGTGAGGAGTTTTGTCATTTACTTTATCCACCAGGGGTTCCTTGTGTTTAGGAATCACAAAAAAAAAACCAACCACAAAAGCAATTCCTTAAACAAAACCTGATCTTGAGATATATTGAAAAGGGTTTTGTTTTGGTATTTTTCTTATTGGATATAGCAATTTTTAAAAAATTCACAACAGTGTATGTGTTGCACTACAGGGCATTAGTGACTTTGAAGCCATTTCAGGAAATAAGAGAATGTGTAACAAACATACATTTAAAAATTATTATTTTTTAATTCACAAATCAAATACATTTTGGCAAATGGAAAATGGTTGCTGCCACTTTTAAAGGTAACACATTGCATTACAAGTATAAGTAAATACTGTGACGAAAGTCACGTTGAACTTGGGGTACATGGACCTAGAGATGCATTTGGAAGGTGCAGGCCTGATGTTTTGTATTGTTTCCCTGCCCTCTCCTATTTTGAAGTCACCCTGTACCTACAATTCTAGTTGCAGGGTGTTTGTGTCTTCTGTGTTACGCATGAATACTGTTATCTGCTAATAGTATTACTGTGTGGGCAACTGTAGCCTTTTCCAACTCCCCCGATCTAGAATATGATTACATGTGTTAAAGGTTGGAGAGGTCTTCACTTACAGTCAGGTCCAGAAATATTGTGACATCGATACAATTCTAACATCTTTGGCTCTATACACCACCACAATGGAGTTGGAATGAAACCAACACAATGTGCTTTAACTGCAGACTGTCAGCTTTAATTTGAGGGTATGTACATCGAACTCAGGTGAACGGTGTAGGATTTATAGCAGTTTGCAGATGTGCCTCCCACTTGTTAAGGGACCAAAGGTAATGGGACAATTGGCTTCTCAGCTGTTCTATGGCCAGGTGTGTGATATTCCCTCATTACCCCAATTAGAATGTGCAGATAAAAGGCCCAGAGTTCATTTCAAGTGTGCTATTTGCATTTGGAATCTGTTGCTGTCAACTTTCAAGATGAGATCCAAAGAGCTGTCACTATCAGTGAAGCAAGCCATCATTAGGCTGAAGAAACAAAACAAACCCATCAGAGAGATAGCAAGAACATTACGTGTGGCCAAAACAACTGTTTGGAACATTCTCAAAAAGAAGGAACGCACCTGTGAGCTCAGCAACACCAAAAGACCCGGGAGACAACGGAAAACCACTGTGGTGGATGACCGAAGAATTTTTTCCCTGGTGAAGAAAACACCCTTTACAACAGTCGGCCAGATCAAGAACACTCTCCAGGAGGTAGGTGTATGTGTGTCAAAGTCAACAATCAAGACAAGACTTCACCAGAGTGGCACATCTGCAAACTGCTGTAAATCCTACACTGTTCACCTGAGTTGGATGTACATACCCACAAATTAAAGCGGACAGTCTGCAGTTAAAGCACATTGTGTTTGTTTCATTCTAACTCCATTGTGGTGGTGTATAGAGCCAAAGATGTTAGAATTGTGTCGATGTCCCAATATTTCTGGACCTGACTGTATCTGTCTTCATTTGGCAAACACTGTCCTATTATCAGATAGTGTATAATCTAAATCCCCCGTTTATCCTCCCAATCTAATATTGTTCTGGTTTGTTGAAATGTTACACAATTTATTTTGGTGACCAGAGTTAATCCCATTATCTGTCCCCGGTCTAATTGGGTCCTAGATACAGTTACTGTCTTACTTGTAATGAGTGAGCGTAAATATATGTATGTGTAAACTCATTACGTCCACCCATAGGTGAGCTTGGCACATAAGTAACCACAGACTATTTTCAAGCTGTTAATCATGAGCCTAATTTGAACACTTATAAAGTGTAGATTGGTTTGTAAAAGGTGGACAAGTAGGACCAAGTAATCCAGTTGGTACATTTGCTGTCTGCCTCAATAGGGAGTAAACGAGGGAAATTCAGCTGACCATTACAATCGCTTCAAGTCTGTATTCTGTTGGACCTTTTGATTAAGTTCGTTTTAAATTCGAAGTAAATATTTGACTAAAATTGATTGGTTGCTGGCGAATGAACCTGCGTGCATTCACATCTAATTATTTAAAACCCTCACCAGTTAGCAGCAGATTAATTAATCAGGAGAGCAGGGGGAGGCTGCATACAAGCCCACCCGTTCCTGAAACCCAAGCACCCTCAAAGATTCAAGGATGGCAGAACTCCTGACTTAGGGTCACCAGATCGACCATGTTTTCCTGGACACATTACTATTTCATGCGGCATATATATAATGCATATTCTTCAGGAAATCAAGGCGGGTCACCTAGGATTCCTTTTTCTTTTCTTACCTTCAGCAAATTACTTCTACATGCTGCAGGGTTGCCCTGTCCATCAGCCTGAGTAAAATATGTGTCCAGGACATGGCCGATCTGGCAACCCTACTTCTGATCCTCCCCCCTACTCCTCCACCTCAACTTGTGGCCAGTGGTTGAGTAGTTACATCAAAGTTAATCAGGCAGCTACCACACAAATAGAAATTGCTCCTGTGCAGGTAGATTTGATTCCTCCTGTTGACGATTCTTTCACTGATTTTGTGTTTCTCACAAATCAAGTAAGATTTGAATCAATATGTCTTGACAAGTGCGTATTGGTGCAAGGATTTTTGTGATGCCAGGTTAGTATGTCTTTTATGAAGAGACGATCTAGTTCAAACAAATGAGCGTTTACGCCGGTTTGCCATTTGTTTCTCTATAATGTACATAAGATAGTGTTATTTGTGATGTTTAGATTTAAACCTCTGAAGAAATTATGAAGCCATTACCCTAAAAAGCTTGCTTCTTCGTTTTGTTTCTATAAAATGGTTTAGATCTATGTGATTGAAATCAAGTTCAGTTTGAGATTTTCTGCTTTAATAGTTCCTGGGTTATTACATTTGTACTTTTATTATATTGAGTGGAGGAATCAATCTCTTGGTTTTCTATTTTAATGGCCAACTTTATTACCGCAGAGCTGCAACCAAAGCACTTTTTATCAAAGTCGCTGGGAAAAAAAGTTAATTACTGTTAGGCAGATCATGGCAGTGTAGAAATGAGCGAATTAATTCAGCAACTAAATGGTTTAACGCCAGGTTGTTTAGATTCTTTGCTTAGCAAATCCAACTCACACCTAGAAAACTTACGTGTTTTAGCCGATCATCAATGAAGAATTTCATTATTTTTGGGCACGTCACATAGAACAGTGGTTCCAAACCCTTGTCCCCAATGACCCCTGCAGGCCAGGCTTGCCAGATAACTGAAGCACAGCACAGGTGATATGATTTACCACCTAGAAGGAATGTTTGATAAACATGATGCCTTCAGGTTTTGGGATCTTGGCTTAGCATCCATGGTACAGAAGCACCCTTGCTCTAGATCAACATCTTGATGTCCTATTCACCCACCAAATATACAGGGTCAGACTAGTCTGGACATATCTGTAGACTTGTCAAGACCAAAAGGAAGAATCCAGAAGGTCAAAGTAAATAAATAACTAAGTAGAATCAAACCGGAATAATGCCCTTGCAACATATGAGGCAATAGGGAAGATCAGGTGGAGCGGTGCACTTGGGTTCTCAAGTGCCCAACTCTATGCCGTATCGTAAAATAAGGAGGCAAAATTCCAGGCACTCAAATCCAAAAAATAGCTAATTATTTAGGGCATTTCAATATTGCGCAATGTTTTGGCTGTAGTAGCAACCTTTGTCAAGCGTGATAAAGACTGCTATTACAGCCGAAACATTGCCCACTATAGAAACATCCAAAATGTAATGTAAATTTTTGGATTGATATTCCTTATCTCGTGCATCTTTTTAATTGATCCAATAAATAGCTGACACAGGAATTCAAAGCTGTCCACCAGGCTTATTCTGTATCCGAACTAAGCAATGATCAATAGACTAGTCCAAGATTTGGATGGAAAATTTTGGTAAGGAACTGTACAAGTCATTAATCGACTAAATGTTTAATCTAGATAAAAAGGAAAAGTAAGAGGTCACAACTGTAGACACAACATGTGGTTAGCGCAGGTGCATACCATGGTATCGTGGATGAAACTAGCTTGTGGTGTTTGCACTGGCATGTGGTGTGGTTGCACTACAGCAGACTTTTGATGTAAAAGAGTGAGAAAGTGTGAACCTTATGTGCATGTCCTTCCAAAGTGGGAGTGTTGCAATGCCGCTCTGTGGACAAAGCAAGTCTGTGATTGGCTCAGATACGTTAATGTTTTTGCAGTGACATGTATTTATATATATTCCCAGTGTAGCGTGGGGTCAGACGAACGCAGTGTGAACTTGCGTTTAGCCGCACTTTATTACGGTCGTGGAAGCAGCAACAGTGGCGTAGCGTGGGTTGTCAGCGCCCGGGGCCAGCCAAGAATTGTGCACCCCCCCCAACCTGTGGACACGTTATCGATATTGCCGCAGCTCACACATGGATATTGCCCCAGCTCACACAAGAATATTGTCCCAGCCAGCTCACACATGAATATTGCCCCAGCCAGCACACACATGAATATTGCCCCAGCCAGCTCTCACATGGATATTGCCCCAGCTCTCCCATGGATATGCCGCAGCTCACACATGGATATTGCCCCAGCTCACACATGGATATTGCCCCAGCTCACACATGGATATTGCCCCAGCTCACACATGGATATTGCCCCAGCTCTCACATGGATATTGCCCCAGCTCACACATGGATATTGCCCCAGCTCTCACATGGATATTGCCCCAGCCAGCTCACACATGAATATTGCCCCAGCTCACACATGGATTTGCCCCAGCTCTCCCATGGATATTGCCCCAGCTCACACATGGATATTGCCCCAGCTCACACATGAATATTGCCCCAGCTCACACATGGATATCCGCAGCTCACACATGGATATTGCCCCAGCTCTCACATGGATATTGCCCCAGCTCACACATGGATATTGCCCCAGCTCACACATGGATTTGCCCCAGCTTCACACATGGATTTACCCCAGCTCACACATGGATTTGCCCCAGCTCACACATGGATTTGCCCCAGCTCACACATGGATTTGCCCCAGCTCACACATGGATTTGCCCCAGCTTCACACATGGATTTGCCCCAGCTTCACACATGGATTTGCCCCAGCTCACACATGGATTTGCCCCAGCTCACACATGGATTTGCCCCAGCTCACACATGGATTTGCCCCAGCTCACACATGGATTTGCCCCAGTTCTCACATGGATTTGCCCCCAGCTCATGGATTTGCCCCAGCTCATGGATTTGCCCCAGTTCTCACATGGATTTGCCCCAGCTCATGGATATGCCCCAGCTCATAGATATGCCCCAGCTCATGGATTTGCCCCCAGCTCATGGATTTGCCCCAGTTCTCACATGGATTTGCCCCAGTTCTCACATGGATTTGCCCCAGTTCTCACATGGATTTGCCCCAGTTCTCACATGGATTTGCCCCAGCTCATGGATTTGCCCCAGTTCTCACATGGATTTGCCCCAGCTCATGGATTTGCCCCAGCTCATGGATTTGCCCCAGTTCTCACATGGATTTGCCCCAGCTCATGGATTTGCCCCCAGCTCATGGATTTGCCCCCAGCTCATGGATTTGCCCCAGCTCATGGATTTGCCCCCAGCTCATGGATTTGCCCCAGTTCTCACATGGATTTGCCCCAGTTCTCACATGGATTTGCCCCCAGCTCATGGATTTGCCCCCAGCTCATGGATTTGCCCCCAGTTCTCAAGTGGATTTGCCCCCAGCTCATGGATTTGCCCCCAGCTCATGGATTTGCCCCAGCTCTCACCTGGATATTGCCCCAGCGGCAGCCAGCTCTCACATGGATACTTGCTCCGGATCCAGCAGGGGTTGGGGGGCCCAGATGCCGGGCAGCAGGAGTGCCTGCCCGATCCTGAACAGCGTGTGAGTCCGTCCGTGTTGAAGGGGAGGCGGCTGCGTGCATGCGCAGGTCACGCGGTCCGGCCAGTCAGGTGGTACAGAGACTCAGTACCACCTGATTAGCCGGACCACGTGACCGGCTGCGCCTGCACACAGCCGCATCCCCTTCAACACGGATGGACTCACTGTTCAGGACCGGGCAGGCACTCCTGCTGCCCGCCATCTGGGTCCCCTCAACCCGCGGGTCCTTGGGCGGTGCCCGAGGGCCCGACGGGTCAGTCTGGGCCTCAAGTTTTAGGGGCACAAATTTCTTTTGAAATTATGCGCCCCTAAGAAAACTGCGCCCGGGGCCACGGCCCCCCCAGCCCCCCCACGCTACGCCACTGAGCAGCAAATGACGTCCAATGACGTCCAACATACAAAGTACGTCCACACAAAAGTTTGGCCATGCAACGCAAGTGGCAAATGAACGCAGAACGCATTTATTCTATAACGTTGAACCGCTAGTACTGACGCACAGAGTGCGCTTGCGTCGGCATAGCAGCATGTGTGCGTGATTAGGAGACGTTAGACGCTGCACATGTCCGGCCAACATCACGTCCATTTGGTTTTTATAGCCCCATCAAAAATCACGGCCGTAATTGCGCACCGTATGACCACTATCACGTATTCCGTCAAAACGTGCGTCCATGTGTTCGGACGCACTTTTTGATGGTAGACGTGAAAAATGCATTAGTCTGACCCTAGCCTTAATCGTGCACTCTAGGAATCCAGTGTATTGTGCTTGGAAACTTAACGTAAATTTTACAAAGACCAGAAACGCTTAATTAACCTTTATTGCATAAATCCGGGATCTCAAACTCTGGCCCCCCAAAGGTTTATTGCCTACAAATCCCAGAATTCTTTGCGATAAATGGCCAGAGAAACATGGGAGGTATAGTTCAGGAACATCTGGGGGGCAGAGTTTGAGATCCATGGCATAGATCAATGTTTCCGACTCTTAACCGCATTATTTTGTAACACTTGCAATTAACAATTCTGGTTTATTTCTAACAGCGTGTGTGCAGGGGAAATTTCTACAAGTTGAGCATACAGCCGAAACTTTCAGTTGGTTGCATGTCCATGATTTAGGCTTTTAAAACTTTCCCCCGCATTTGCTGCTCTTTATTTTACACATAATCCCTAATGTGCGCTGCCCGACTAAAAGTCCATTAGCATTAACTGTCATGCTTACTGACAGACTCCTGTTTATCTGGAAACCAGAGGGGGCTTCTCTGCAAACCCACAGACGCGCTGACGTAACTTTCTAACCATGCCACGTTTAATTAGAACATAGTTTGCAATTAGTTGAATCCATCTTCTTGATTAACACTCGCTAGCGTTTGATTGAATTTCCAAGTCATTCAGCAGGTAACGGACATAAGAGTTCATCACATACATAATGTATACTATGTCTGAATTTAATGTGTCAATCTTTAACGGTTTAAATACCCGCGCATGTATCAAAACCTGCTAGTGTATTTCTGTCACTAAGCAGGTGTAGGAGAGGAAGGTGCACATATGTTGATATTTTATGTCCTATAATGAAGACTATCCATGGAAATACATATCATCTCTGAGGGTAAATAATATCAATAATAAACTAAAGGAGGCTCCTCCATCAAAAAGAGACTTTGGGAATTGTTACTCTAGTAGTAGAATGATTATTATTGAGGTCATTCTGAAAGTCCCGGTGTTTGCCGATGTTGCGAAAACTGTCATTATACAACACCTACTGATCCTCACTGTTGGTCCATGTGACTCTATTTGATAAACCAGTAAACATGACATATTATCAACTGTAATGCATACAAGACAATAGAGAGAAATAATCTGAGGAATCTTTCCCCAAATTGTTGTTTGTGTAAGATTTTCTTTTAGTGAGTAAATCCCCATAGCGATAGAACCCATTCATTAAAATGTCTGAATATCCCTTCTCCATCCCATCTTCTGTCGTGATTTGATATAGTATCTTATGCCAGTACCCTCAAATATAGCATTCCGGGTGGTTTTGTGCCGAATTTGCAACCCTGCTGGCAGTTTAACTTGACGTGTGCCTCTTGGCTGATATTGTGTCAGACTGATGTCCGTCCCAGGCATACTTTGTGATGCTGGTCACATCTTACCGGTTCCTTTTATTTTGACGTTGGGTACATCACTTTTGAGTTTCATTTTTTTCTTTCCATCCTGGTGACATCATCAGTTTGAGGGTAATTGTTTCTGGCCATCAGCCTTGACTCAGTCACCTAGTGGACTTTGTTTAGCATTTCCTATGTGTGTACTTGACCCAGCTAGCCTAGACTCCATTGCATTCTCTTACACTAGGGCTCAGCATCCTTGGCCCTCCGGATGTTTTGGAACTACATCAAGCTCAACAAATCTATTGAGTAGTTGAGCATCATGAGAGATGCGGTATCGAAACATCTGCAGGGCCAAGGTTGCTGACCCTGCCCTAGACCTCAGCTCCATTTATTGACCTACAGCTTTCTGTACACGTTGTCCGAAGGTTAGTTCGATCATTTCTTCTGCTTGGCTTTGGCTAGATTTGATCTCCTCTGTCAATTTTTAGGACTTGAACCCAATAACCCCGCGTTTATAAGGACTTATTTACTGAACATCACGGTGCTCCTGCTGTTCTGCCCTCAAGATCTCCTCTCTGTATTGTTAACACTCGGGCTATAAAAGCGTGGCAGCAAGGGAAGCTGGCATTGAGCCCTTATTGCTAGTGTCATTTCTATCCAGTCTATGGTGCTACATTACCCATTCGACTTAAGCTCATTTTTTTACTTTGACATTTAAACCTAAGTTTCCACCAGTTTTTGTGCCAGGGATACCAACCAGTAGCATCACCTCTATCCAGCATGGCATCAGGGTGCTGCTTGTTCTTTAAGGATCATGGCTTCACATGGTGGATATACAGGTAAGTTACATGAAGCAAATTCATCTATTATGTGCAAGAGGGAAAAAATAAATGGCTTTTTCAGCATGTCCTTTGACATAAGTCAATCTCGCTGCTCAGTAACATCCTATGATTTCTGCACAGCACACTTATTTTTCCCTCTAGCCACTTTTGCTGTAATTACTGTTCTTGTGCCTTATACATCAACCGTCCAATGCTTTCTATGTCACCAAAAATAATAATAATTTATCTTTTTTTTATTATTTTTTTAAAGTAAAAATAAAAACCTTTTACTTCTTTACTCCCATATAATGATGGATAAAGATGAAGGTGAAAAACCTCACACGGGCCATACTTATTAAATCCAAAGCGGCAGCATAAAGGGTAATATAGTATCTAAGGCACAAACTGCTAAAGACTCGACCCTGGTCTAAATTGAGTAATCACTACCAGGGAAAAAATAGGAGACTGTGGCAAGGCTGGAAATGGCAATTACTATTCCATTACTGTGCAGAAGGCTGTACGATGTAGTAGAATGCATTTTATGGTGACCTCTAGCGACCTTGTCCTTTTAACTTTGGCTTACCACTCCATCTAAAATAAAGAAAAAAAAATCAAGGGAAAAAAAATCATCTGCGTTTGTTATTAGCATTATACTTGTGCAGCTCCAGCCATAAACACATGGCATTACAAGGTTACAACACGAGAAATGTGTACACGTTGACAAAAGTACAACCGGGGAAATGGAAACATTCTTCCCCAATGGGTCCTTGGCCGTTACTGTACAATGAACGCTTTGTGTTTGTCTCGTGTAAACTTAGCGCAGTTCAGACTGGTAGTAGCTCATAAAAAAAGAAAACTCCATAAATCTATAGATTTTGAACAGAAATAATATGAAGAATTTGTTCTGCAATGTGTTCTGAAGATTGATTCCGAGTAGAATAAATACAATGAATTTGTGTCTCTTTGATCAAAGGAGGTACGGGCTTAGGGGAGCATTCAACTGGAAATCCATCCAGCGTGCGTAAAGGGAACCTTTGTTAAAAATAGAGTTCCCCTTTTTTAGTCCTTAAAAATTAATTGGGCACAGGTTGTCAGTGGCATCTGCCCAATTATTTATTTATTTTCTTTATGCTAGGTGATGTGACGAAACCGCCACTTCAATGTTTATTTGCAAGTATTTTGCTTTACAGTTTATTGTCTCTGTATATAGTGTAGAGTGTGTGTGATGTGCTATGCTGTTGTCAAAGTTTGTATCTGTATGTTAAAATTATAAGGTGTTATATCCTGCACTCACTAAACAGGAGAGGACCCGTGCTCAAGAGCTTGCACTCAAGCCTCCTGTGTTTCCCTCTCTGTAAGAAGACTCCTTTGTTCCCCTCTCTGCATATTGTAGACTTTCTCCTTTGTTTCCCTCTAGTCTCAGCACACTGTTTAGAGAAGACGCATGTGTAAACATTCCATTGTGTTGAATGTCTTTTCTATTGTCCAGTGCCTGGAGCCTGTTGTTATCTGTAATGTATTCTGCAAGGGAAGGGGTTGTCTCACCTGTGTGTATTTGAAATAAAGAAGCATTCTCCATTTGGATTTCGAATGAGAAACATCTACGTAGTATGTGTCGTCTACTGTGTGTGGAAATATCTCCTGTGTTTCAGCGGAAAGGGGCGCCTGGGATATCAGGATCCGTAACAGGTGGTTTTACTCACATTTTGTCCTTTACCATACGCAGCTCCTCCTCTTCAGCACAGAAGTCCCTGCAGCCAACTTGCGTAGTGTAGGAACCCCCAAATTGCACACCACTACAGACTTGCATACTTTATGTACGCAATTTCGATAGTGCCTGCGCAAGAGAAATAGATCGGAGTGCAGGCACATGCGCTACAGCGGGCGGTCTCAGAGGAGGTGACGTAAGCATGTCACTAGTGAACTGGGTATCGTCAGCTGAGAAATTCAAAATCCCAGCTGCTGGTGACTAGGGATGAGCTGTTCGGTTCGATCAGTTCGGAGTTTGACTCGAACAATGGCAGTTCGCAAGTTTGCGAACTTCGAACTTTTTGGCGTGTTCGGTTCGAAAAAAATAAATAATTGAAAAAGTATAAAAAATGCTTAAATACTAAAAAAACTAGGAATAAAGAGACTCTTTACTGCATAATATTATAAGCAACGGTTTATTAGATATTGAATTAAAAACTACCCAGGGCAAGAAGGCACGCATGTGGGCGATGATTAGCAATGGACGGACTGTGTACGTCGTCAAGAAGCGGTATGTATAATAGCATAAACATGTTACATACACCTAACACACATTACATACATCTACCAACATATGTCAACACCTGCTGCAGCGTAATGTATTATCTGTTTGTCAGACAAATGTGACGGTCATAAAATTATTCTGGCTTTATTTAAAATATTTGCACACGTGTACATTTTTCTGAAACTTTCACACCTAAAAATTACATGTGCTTAGAGTGCATGAGGCTTGCATAGGATTTTGTTGCACCGCCTGTGTGTTTCATCTTTAAAATGCTGCAATGGGTGATGTGGATTTTCTAGCTTACAAGGAAAGCATGCTTTACAGTCTGCCTAATGTCTAGGTGCAAAGATTCTCACCCCTAAATGACATGTGCTCACAGCAGGGCTCTCAAACTCTGGTGCCCCTGATGTTTTTGAACTACAACTCCCAGGATTCCCTCGCCATGTATTGCATTGAAATCATCCTCGGACTTGTAGTCCAAATCATGTTGAGGGGCCGTGAGTTTGAGACCCCTGGCATACTGTGCATGAGGCTTGCATAGGATATTTTGCGCCGCCTGTGTGTTTCATCTTTAAAATGCTGCAATGGGTGATATAGATTTTCTAGCTTACAAGGTAAGCATGCTTTACAGTCTGCCTAATGTCTAGGTGCAAAGATTCTCACCTCTAAATGACATGTGCTTACAGCAGGACTCTCAAACGGCGTAAACAACAGGTGTTAATTTGTGTTTGGAAATAACATGTGCTTCTAATTAGTCTGGTCTCTTGAATTTGATACATTGCCTGCAGACTGGGTGTGGCTCCTGCACATGTATGAACACTGTGCTTCTGAATTCTAAGAAGTGTTCATTTCTATGTTCCTCTGATATGCTGTTTAACCCCTTAAGGACCAGGGCTCTGTAAAGACAATCATTAGTGATGTAGATGATATGTCATTTGTCATCAAGGGCTTAATAAAATCTTTATCACACTCCTTAGATTTAAACGTAATATTCCAGTATTTGTATGTCATGTACCTCTTCCGAAGGGCCTGTGTGAGCATACAATTATTTTTGTGTTAGATCTATAGTTTTGGTGCAAGCGTGGTGGAAGGGCTTGCTGCTTCTGCATTAGTAACACAACACAACGTGAAAATGTCGATCATAAAGCGTACAAGCTGAGTCCCTAGAGTCTCTGACTATCCATTATAATATATACCTTGCTTTATACATATAATACATTCCCTCATCTAACAGGATAGTAGCCAGTCCCTGTGCATTTTAACCCCTTAATGGTGGCTAGGTGTCGTGTGTGGGTCTCTGATGGCGATATTTCTATACATCCTATAAATCCGCCACTTCACGGGCAGGTTATGGGGACCTCTTAGGCACTATATTTGAAAGAATTTTTCGTTTTTATTTTTAACCCTTATTTTCTGAAAAACTCACTGTTCCTTTAAAAATGTATTTTTTTTTAACTTTTTTCCTGTCCCCCAGGGCACTAACCGGACCCCCATACACCTTTTATGGCAAATATCTTGCATATATGCCCTCTTGGAGGGCACTCTAAAAATCGAACTTTTGAGTCCCATAGACTTGCATTGAGTTTGGTACGTGTTCGAACTCGAACTTTTGAAATTGTTCGAATGTGAATCCCTACTGGTGACGCAGGGTGGGGTCGAGGAAACTCCTCTACTTCACCTAAAGGGTTATTCAAAGAGCGCCGAACTTGCCCCCGAAGGGCTTCAAATGGTGAATTGGCAGCATAATACAGTACAGTTCACCACAATTCGGCGATCTTCGGCGGCAGTGAAATTGTCCCATAGAGAACTACTGTAATGGTTATTCTATTCAGAGAATGCCGAACTACTCTTTCATGTCAGTGAAATGAACTGATTTTCATTGGTTCAGTTTGACAGGTTTAAACAGACGGATTCAATGTAAAATAATATTATATATTTTTTTCTCTTTAACCGCTTAGGCTGGGTTCACACCTGCACGTTTTTTGACGAGCGTCATCCGCGCATTTTTTGACGTGGGGATCGTGCAAACGTAAAAAACACACGAGTGTGCATTGCAGTGCTTTCACGCTGCAGTCTATGGCTGCAAACGCGCTGCAATACACCCCAAAGAGGCTTCTGTACTACTTTGGGCGCAGGACGTTTTAGAGCGTGTTCCTACGTGCTGTAAAACACCCAGGTGTAAACGGGCCCCATAGGAAATCATGGGATTTCCGTGTTTAGGCATTTTACAGCACACCGGAATGCGCTGTAAAATGCCCAGTTGTGAACGGGGCCTTATTTTCAGAAAACTCATTTCTTTATTGTAATTTTTTGGGGATTTTTGAGGCAAAATATTTGATTCCCTTTTTTTTAAAGGTCGTTTTATATTCCGAAATGGACATTTTTTTTTTTTATTTTTCTTTTTTTTCTTTTTTTATAGGACCTTTTTCTTTATTTTCACACGTTTCATGCATTTTTATTGTCTATAACACCTTTTGAAAAAGAGCTGGTTTTTTTTCTTTCCTGCAGTTCGGCAGCGTTTGGTGGACTGATCGGCTGTCTTCGGCCTTATTGGAAGTCTGCGGTCTGTGATGGCTCCACGTTCGACACACTTCGGGGACCCTGCGGTGAATAGTGAATTCACCGCAGGGTCGATGAACTGGAATCTCTGAAGTGCAGAGAACGAGAAAGCACTGAAATTTCGGTGTTTTCTGAATAACCCTTAGAGTTTTTATGTAAGATCGAGGCTGCAGGGAGAGAAGGGGGGGGGCACATCCTGACCATTTTAAAACACTAAGGAGTTTCATTACAGTAAAGGGAAATGCAAACAGCTGGAGAAGCTTGGTTGGATAATACTCTTGAACGAGTGACACGCGGTGCAATCATTTATTAATTTATAAGAAGGCATCTTATTACTTTGTATTTTTTTATTTATTCAAACATTCTAAAGTCTCGAGAGGACTGTACAGACAACTGCATGCCAGTGATCTGCTGTTTACAATCATTTCACCACCCATAGCCCTCAGCTTGCAGCCGCTGAGCGGTGGCACGTGCATTTAAATATAGCAGTCAAACTCTTCCTTTAATCAATAGACACATGTAAAGGCTGTTTCAGATTGTTTTTAAGCATCAGAAGAAAATCAATATATACTTCAGAGCTTTCGCTGCGCAGTGGTGCAAAATGAATACTTCTGGCACAGAAATTTATATTTCCAGAACAACTGTTAGCTGCAGGAGAAAGGGTGTTCGAGTCAATTAACAATCAGTGGTTAGAGTCGGCAGCCCGCAGAGGGCATCGGTGGCCTGTGATGTTTGCTTAAGGCGCCTGGCGGTAATTTTACGGATTGGCATTTACTCGTTGTTTCGTATTATTTGTATATTGTATTGAACATACGTTCAGACAGTTTTATTTATTGTTTAATAATAAGTAGAAAAATGGAAATTGAGGAAAACTCACAATGAATCGTTTTAATATGGAGGGAACATGGGAAAGGCAAAAAAATAAAAGGAGCTCACTACTCTGGCTTGAGTAGGAGCATCATGGTTGTGGTCGAGCATGAGTTCCCTGCACTTTTCACACATTGATGGGGCATCAGGCGGTTAGGCATTCCAAATTATGTAAGTATCAAATTATCACGTGCAAAAAGAAGCTGGCAGAGGATGGTCTTATCTAATGCACATGAGCTGCTGCGCACATGATTTGGACCAATTAAATAAATGAGGGTTTATCCGTGTTTCCCAACCCTGGTCCTCAGGTTACCCTAGCAGGCCAGGTTTGTCAGATATCTGAAGCACAGCACCGGTGATGTGATTTGCTGCTCAGTGATTGCAGGATTCAGTCTGCATTCCCCCAAGGTAATCCTTAAAATATGGGCCATTAGTGGACCCTGAAGGCATTTTTAGGAAACAGTGGTGAAGAACCAATCTTGGGGGGGGGGATGCTACTCTCTGTAGAACAACGTTTAGGACAGAGGTGTGCGTGCAGGGTGTGCCTGGTGTTTCAAGGCACACCCTAATGTTGGGTGACGTATTCATCTAACCCCTAAATAGATATTTTGGATTTTCCTTATCTGGTTCATGATAAATACCGGCTGGGTGAAGTAGAGGTAACATCACTGCTCTATGACCTTCGCGACAAAGGTTCGGATCCTGGCAAGAGCATTTCTGCAGTAAGTGTCCTTGGGCAAGACACCTAACGGTACATACTCGCCACCCAGGATATACTTGCAGACGAGAGAAATCTCAATGTATCCTTCCTGGTAAAATATTTTCTCAAAAAAAAAACATGAATTGAGTGTATAATTGCATAAATATTTGTTATTCCTAATTATAAAAAACTGTTCTCTGTAAAATTTTACGAGTACAGATTTGTAATTAATAAATGTTCCATCGTTGCACGCCCTAATGATATGGGTTGCGCACACCATTGCTTTAGGATATTGAATACATTATGCCAAGCAAGCTAAAGGAAGTCCGTGTCAGGGGTCAAGTTGAACAGAAGTGCAGTTCCCCCTCACTACTTTAGCAAGAGGGAATCTACTTCTAATTTGGCTGAGGGGCTAACTCAAAACAAGGTTTGTTCTTCTTAAACATAGACGCAAGGGAGATATTTAATTTTTATTATTTTTTTAAATGCTTTTTTTTAAGTGATCTCTTTATCTTCCCATACTATACCTCTTATTATACCCTACCTGAATAGGCTGCTTCCCCCAGCAGTTCCCTCATCCTATAACCTCTGATCCAGGACCAGCACCTTACTTGCAATACCACAATACAAAAGGAAAGTGTCCCGATCCTCATTTTCCTACAGAGCGCCGCAAATATGGAATAACCTCCCAGGCGCCATCAAATCTTCCCCCAGTCTAAAGTCACTTAAGAGATCTCTGTTAACATACCTCAATACAGAATGCACCTGTAAACATGTAACATAGGGACTATATTTCATACATGTTTATTTTCTGTGTTAATCTGTATATTTGTATTTGTTTTTAATATCTTGCATTTTATTACATTGAATTTTTACAGTAGGTACAGAAATATAATGTTGTTGAACCCAAGATAAGCATGAAAACAAGAGAAATCTTAATGTATCCTTCCTGGTAAAATACTTTTATAAATAAATAAATTATTCTATGTAGTTGCATACAAATGATAAAAAAAAATCCCTGTTCTTGAAACTATGGTGAACTTCAGCTATTCGTAGAAGGAGAATCTAACAGTGTCAGGCAATATTGCTGAGAATGATGGTAAACAGCGAGTGGTGCTACTGTTATTCTTGTGTAGACTGCATCGATTCTTCAATCACTGTTATTTTACCAGTGATTTTAAAGTGACGAACTTTTTTAGATCCTTTTTCTCCTATGATGACCTTGGACAAAAGGTGCAATGATCACTGTATTCTAGAGCTTGCACTGTTCCGTTCTTCAGTCATTCCATTGATTTAGAACATTTCTGGAGGCTTCAGTTAATAACCTTTTCTTTATTCAGACCCGTTCTGTAGACTTTGACTCGGGATCTGTATGAAGCGGTTTACAAATGTGTGCATCGTTCTGATCCCCCCCCCCCCGATCTTTGTGAGTCCGGAAGGCGGTAACAGTCAAGTCCCCTCACACCTCTTAGTGCAATATGCTCTTTATAAAAAGATGGTTTGTGAAAGGTGTTTAATAAAGAGATGCCCTGCAGCATTTCGTTGCCTTCAAGGATCCTTTGATGTACTGATTTACTTTCCTGCCTTGTCTCAAGAATAATCCTGTCCTGTTAATAAAAAGAAAAAAATCATAGCTCTGCACCGGTGGTGCCTTTCCTTACAAATGTGGTCGCATATAGTTTACAATACCATCTACATGGTGTGTGTGTGTATGTATGTATGTATGTATGTATGTATATAATAAATTTGAATGTTTGGCTCCAGGATTGTTTAAAATTTATTTACAGTGTTTATATCTTGAATATTAATCCTTATTATATATTTGTGTGTATATATTTATATATTTGAAAAATATTATTTGACACAGAAACATGTTTTCACTTAAACATACAGGGTTATTCAAAGAGATCCAAATGGCTGCCGAAAGGGAACCGAACGCTGAATTTTTTTGGGATTATTTATTTATTTTAAACGTTTGTTCTTTTTTCTGTAACAGTCCTTTTTATTATATTATATTCATTGGACCTCCTATGTAAATTTCAGACATTTTCGCTTGGTAGTTTCTTTGCAAACAGCGTTTCACTTTTCAAACTTTCAAGCAAACTGTTTTTTATTTTTTTTCACTGCATTCGTCTGCGGTGTCGGCTTTTTCCAGCGGCTGCGCTGCATGTGATCAGCTCCTGCTCGGGTTTTTCTGGCGTTTTTGGCGGGGTTAATCCAGATGTTTTTACGGGTTTTCGGTGCGCATTCGCTGGGTTTTGCGGTGAGTTTTCTCTGCAATTCGGGGACCCTGTGGTGCTTGCTGAATACACCGCAGGGTTGCCGAAATGGGATCGCTAAATCGAACCGAATTGAGAACGAAAAGTCACCGAACGTGCAGTGACTTTTCGATTCTCTTTGAATTACCCTGATAGTGTCGCTATAATATACATGTACAAATTATATCCACTCAGTTTGTCACAAGGCAAATAAGTCAAAAATTCTTCATGCGCCGGTACTCGTATCTCTTTTAGTTATAATCCAAAATGAATTGCAGGCGCTCATTAGACTTGTTTAAAAGCTTCCTGGTGTCCCCTTGATTCTAAAATCACATAACAGTGTCAACTTTATCAAGCTATGACAGAAGCGGGTGACAATGTGAGCAGGATGTTACTTGCTGCAGAGGGATTTGGATAGATTGGGGGACTGGGCACTTAAATGGCAGATGAAATTTAATGTAGATAAATGCAAAGTTATGCACTTTGGAGTGAAGAACACACAAGTAACTTATACCCTAAATGGTACAGAGTTAGGGAAATCCAAGCAGGAGAAGGATTTGGGAATAATCATAGACTTCAACCTAACAGGGTTATTCATAGAGATCCGAATGGCTGGAGAAAGGTAACCAAATGCTGAAAATCAGCGTTCGGTTACCTTTCTTGGCCATTTGGCTATCCAGAGAGCAGGCAATATGCCAAATTCTGGCGAATTGCCTGCACATTCGGTGCCTGTTCGAGGGCAGTGAAATCCCCATAAAAAACACTGATTCGGCTATTCAGAGAACACAAACCAGCAGTGAAAGGTTCCCGAATTGTCCTGCCATTCGGTGGTTTAATTCGGCAGGTTTATTCAGGAGAATCCCATAGGCTTCAATGTTAAAAATATTACCGTTTTAATTCAATAACTAATAAACCATTCATTATAAAATTCTGCAGTAAGGAGTCTCTTTATTTATAAATTTTTTAGGATATTTTAAGCATTTATCTGGATTTTTATTTTTTTTATTTTTTTTAAATAATATTTTATTTTGCAAAAACTAGAAATGGGATACAAAATGAAGAAAAGGGGTAATACAATAATGTACACAAAAGGGGAAGCATCGGAACAGATAACGGCAACGATGCGGAGCGGTATCCAGTAGCAATTGCTCCACAGATTGGCATGAAAATTAAAACAACAACGCCAAATTTAGATAACATTTATTAATTCCTGTCCCTTAGGAAGGTTTAAATAAAAGGAAGAAGTCAGAGAATGAGAAAGAGAAGAAAGGAAAGAAAGAAAAGAAAAGAAAGGGGGAGGAAAGCTATCCGAGACAGAAGAGAGAGTGGAAAAGAAACAGAAAAAGGGGGAGGGGGAGGGAAATAGGGCCAGGGAGATTACATCGGTAGACTCAAACGCCTATATTAGGAGAAGGATAGGTTAATAAATGAGAGAATCTATGGTGAGCAGAGAGATCGAGGTAGTGGGCTGTCAGCAGCAATACAGTAGGGCATAATATTCAAAAGTGCAAGGAAGGAATCCCCCGTTTATTAAATTAGCTTGTAAAGCAAGTGTTCTTGCCATAACGACCAGGGGTCCTGTTTCGGCGTGGAGAGATCAAAGTATGACATAGCCAGGGCTTCGGAGTAAGCCAGGTCAGATATCATCTTAATCAGTGCAGGGAGGATAGGGGGTGTGGTTTGTTTCCAGAGTCTGGCTATGAGCAGAAAACAGCAGGATATAATAATGCAAAATAATTTTCGTTGGCGCGTTAACCCTCTTACTGCATCTAGGAGAGCCCCCAGGATGTAAAGTTCCGGGGTAAATGGAACTGGGATGCCCAGAACGTCATCCACAAATTTCGCCACAACTAACCAGAACGGCAAAAGCACAGGACAATTCCACCATACATGTAGCATAGATCCCCGATTATTGAGGCATCTCCAACACATATCAGTAACATTTTTATTGAAGTGACATTCTCTGACGGGTACCAAATACCATCGGTACAGCACTTTGCGTCTTCTCTCGAAAAGGGATACACACCGGGAGGCCCCCTTGTCAAACAAAAATACATGAGTCCACTGTTTTTCTGTGAGGGACACATTAAGTTCTATTTCCCAAGCCTTCTGAAATGACCATCTAGGAGAGTCGGTTGTGGCTAACAGTGATCTATAGCAAAGGGAAAGGAGTTTGGTGGAGTGTGAGGGGTAGGTAGCAAAAGATTCAAAAGGTGAAAGCACTGGAGGGCTTTCCGGGGGTAATCTCGTTATTCCCAGCTTTCCCATATAAGAGTTCAATTGGAGAAACGAAAGTAATGCAGAAGAAGGTATCCCATATTTAACCTGCAGTTGGGAGAAGGAGAGGAGAGAGGAAGCCTGAAAGCATTAAAACACGTGGTTAACTCCGTTCTGTATCCAGGGGTTAGGGTTAAAAAATGGGAGTACATAGGCCAAGGCAGACATTGGCCTAGCTAATGATAGGGGATATAAAGAGGTCAGAGTGCGAACATGACAATCCGAAATGGAAAGATACCATTTAGTTATCTGGAGGACCGATGGGAGGGGGGTCTGGATTTAGTTGGTGTGAAGAGTAAACACGTAAACGAAGTGGTTGGTATCGATACCGACTGTATATATGTCCATTGGGGACTGTTAACATAGAAGGATTCGCTTAGGGAGGCTATGACTGCAGCTCTATAATAAGTGAGAATCTGGGGAACTTTAATGCCCCCTCTGTCCGGAGTGGAAGTGAGGACTTTAAGTGGGATGCGCGGGCGCTTTCCATTCCACATAAACAAGGTGATATCCCGTTGTACCAAATTAAGAAGGGAGTGGGGTACAGATATGGGCAGCATACGAAAAACATAGTAGTTTAGGTAGTATCGTCATTTTAACAGCCGCCACCCTGCCCAGCCAGGACAGTTTCACTCTCCTCCATTTCTGTAATAGTATCCTCACTTCAGTGAAAATCTTAGTGTGGTTTAGTGGCATGACACTGTCAAGTCGATTGGGTATCGTGACCCCTAGGTATCTGATACCCTGTTCCTTCCAAACAAAGGAGTACCGAGACTTAATGAATTGAATATCTTCTGGGGAAATGCCTAAAGCCATGGCTTGAGTTTTAGGCATATTGATGGAATGGTAGGAGACTAAGCTGTAGTCATTCAAGGCTGTGTGTAATGAGGGTAAAGACGAGACAGGATTAGTAAGCGTCAGGAGTATGTCGTCAGCGAACAGGCTTAGTTTAAACGTCTTGGGGCCAACATGCATTCCACCTATGTGATCATCTTGTCTTATGGCTTGAGCTAGGGGCTCCAGTATTAAGGCGTATAATAAAGGTGATAGGGGGCAGCCTTGGCGTGTGCCATTCGTAATATCAAATGCCCCCGAGAGGAAGCCACTGTTCAGCACTTTAGCTGAGGATTGTGCGTATAGCGCCATGATAGACTGTATGTGTTCCTGTAAAAAGCCAAATTTGTCAAGAATGCTTTTCAGAAATCCCCAATGAACCCAATCAAATGCTTTTTCCGCATCTAGAGATAGCCAAAGGCACGGGATATCGTATGTGGTTCGATATTCTAAGAGGACTAGTAATTTCTTCGAGTTTTCAGTCCCTTGTCTCCCCTTAATAAATTCCACTTGGTCCCTGTCAATGAGAGTAGGGAGGATGTCGTTTAGTCGTGTAGCTAGCAGTTTGGCATAGATCTTAATATCCATGTTCAATAATGCGATAGGGCGAAAGTTGGGACAAGAGGTCGGGGGCTTACCGGCTTGGGTAGGGTAATGACCGTGGCTTGTAACATTTCCCTGGGAAACGAGCCCGCCGAGGAGGCTCCTTCAAATACTCTAAGTGGGGCTTCAGAGTAGACAAGAATGATTTATAATAACAGGACGGGAAGCCATCAGGACCAGGAGCTTTGCCATTAGGGAGTGGGGAGACGACTTTCGTGACCTCGTCCAGAGAGAATGGTTGTGACAGGAAGTCCGTTTGTGCTCTAGTCAGGGTGGGGAGATTAATGTGTGACAGGTAGTTATCTATATCCGTGAGCGTGGGTTGTATGATTGTCTCATCTTTGTTTAAGTTGTAAAGAGAGGAATAGTAGGCTGCAAAGTCTTCAGCAATGTCGGTAGGTTTATGTATTACAGAGTGGTTAGCAGTGTGAAGTTTGTCTATACGGTGTCGTGGTTGGAGTGCGCGCAGTCCGCGCCAGTAATCTGCTGGTTTTATTTCCATAGGCGTAAAATCTAGCTTTAAGACGTTGCAGGTAGGAAAAATGAGTTTGTTTGTCAAGTGCGTGTAATTCGTAGTGTGTCTCACTTAATTGGCGAGCAGTGATGTCTGAGGGGGATAGTTTGTGTGACCGGTACAGAGAGTCAAGTCTTCGAAAAAGGAGAAGACGAGCGGCCACCTTAGATTTCTTAAAATGAGATGCCCATTTATACAGTGTCCTCTCAAAACTGCCTTATGGGCTTGCCAAACAGTCGCTGCTGGCAAATCGTCGCTTGTATTCAATTCAAAATACAATTGCAGTTGGGTTTCCAGGTCAGTTTTAGCCGTCATGTCGGATAGGACTGTTTCGTTAAGGCGCCATGGTGAGAGGCCATATGGTTTGTAATCATCTTTTAAGATTAGGGTCATTGGGGCGTGGTCGGAGCAGGAGATAGTGCCAATGGAGCAGTGCTCCACCCATGGGATTGAGTGGCCCTGTACCATCATATAGTCAATTCTAGTGTGGGTTTTGTGTACTTTAGAATAAAATGTATAATCTACAGTTGTGTTCAAAATTATTCAACCCCCACTGAAATTGACCAGTTTGACATTGATTTTGATCATTCAGTCATCTTGCTTACAATTAAATCAAAGAGGCACGTGTAGGTCAGACAAATATAACATAACATTTATAATGAAATAACCACAAATGTCTTTTCTGTGCTCACATCATTATCAGTTTTATTCAACCCCCAAGTGACATTCAATCTTAGTACTTAGTACAACATCCTTTTACAGTTATAACAGCTTTTAAACGTGAAGCATAGCTTGACACAAGTGTCTTGCAGCCATCTACGGGTATCTTCGCCCATTCGTCATGGGCAAAAGCCTCCAGTTCAGTCACATTCTTAGGCTTGCGTACTGCAACTGCTTTCTTTAAGTCCCACCAGAGGTTCTCAATCGGATTTAAGTCAGGTGACTGCGATGGCCACTCCAAAATGTTCCAGCCTTTAATCTGCAACCATGCTCTAGTGGACTTGGAGGTATGCTTGGGATCATTGTCCTGTTGAAAGGTCCAACGTCTCCCAAGCCTCAGGTTTGTGACGGACTGCATCACATTGTCATCCAATATCTCCTGGCACTGAAGAGAATTCATGGTACCTTGCACACGCTGAAGCTTCCCTGTACCTGCAGAAGCAAAACAGCCCCAAAGCATGATTGACCCCCCGCCATGCTTCACAGTAGGCAAGGTGTTCTTTTCTTCATAGGCCTTGTTCTTCCTCCTCCAAACATAGCATTGATCCATGGGCCGAAACAGTTCTAATTTTGTTTCATCAGTCCACAGAACACTATCCCAAAACTTCTGTGGTTTGTCCACATGACTTTTGGCATACTGCAGTCGACTCTTCTTATTCTTTGGAGACAGCAAGGGGGTGCGCCTGGGAGTTCTGGCATGGAGGCCTTCATTACGCAGTGTGCGCCGTATTGTCTGAGCTGAAACTTCAGTACCCACAACTGACAAATCTTTTCGCAGTTCCTCAGCAGTCACACGGGGACTTCTCTCCACTCTACGCTTCAGGTAGCGCACAGCAGTTGAAGTCAGCATCTTCTTTCTGCCACGACCAGGTAGCGTTTCAACAGTGCCCTTTGCCTTGAATTTGCGAATGATGCTTCCTATGGTCTCTCTTGGTATGTTTAACATCTTTGCAATCTTCTTGTAGCCATTGCCCTTCCTGTGAAGAGTAATCACCTCTTCTCTTGTCTTCGTGGACCATTCTCTTGACTTCACCATGTTTGTAACCACACCAGTAAATGTCTAGAAGGAGCTGAGTATCACAGTCATTTTAAAGCTGCCTAATTGGTGCTTATTATGCTTTATTGCTGCTCCGTGACATCCACAGGTGTTTTCAATACCTGATTGAAAACACTTGAATGAACCTCTGTTCTTCAGAGTGGTAGTCTTTAAGGGGTTGAATAATTGTGTCAATGAAGAATTCACTAAAGAAACATTTACTACTGTATTACAAAACCAATTGATGTCATTTTAGTTGCATATGGTTCTTTAAAAAGTCCTTGTAGGATTTCATTCTGAATACAATTACAAATGTACACTAAATTCCCTAAAACCCTTTACAGCATTGGGGGTTGAATAATTTTGAGCACAACTGTATATATAAGGCTGCACTCAAAATGTATTTCACTTAAGGGTGCTACAGGGATAAAAGAGTACAATAACATACGGTGCACTCCACTTAAACATAATCTCAATGATTTAAAATCATCTAAGGGAACAATGATGGAAATTTGGTTACAAATTATGATTACAAAATATTTAAGAATGCCATAACTTTAGCATACTCCATACAGCAAGTCCCTATCTAAATTAACCCCTTTCTGCCGGGCACGTTGTGCCCAGCGGTGAGGCGTTAACACCGGCTGGCATATTAGTACACCTTGCTTGCCAGCTGCTGCGGCAGACCCCTCTTCCAGCACGTCTATGCAGCTGACAAACGTCATTCGACTGAGGAAGCTTACAGTTTTGGTAAGGGAAACGCGTCTCGGTGCTATCCCCACTTTTTACTTCTTTTATGTGTTTTAAATAAACCTTTTTTTCCACTTATACCTCTCCACTCATATATATTATATATCTTATATGCTTTGCTTTGCTTCATACCCTCATTCGTTTTTGGAGCTGCATGGTCGCAATTTTGGGTCGTAATTTTTTGGGTCCACCGACCTATTGCTGGAGGAATTTTCTTCGTCTGATTAAGGATAAGACCCCCTTTAAGTGGTCCACTGCTCCCAATACGGAACCACCTATTCAGGAGGTTCTGCTACATGTGAGTACCCTATCTGGATATACATTTGAAGTTATACCCTAAATGGGATTACGCTATTAATGTTTTTTCCCGAGGTACTTGATGTCTATGCCATGTGGAACATTGGACCAAGGTGAATAGTCAAACTAGAAACTCCATCATTCGAGGGAGGAGTCCCCCATAGAGACTCGATTGCGATTCATATTGAGCTATCATAGCTCTAGACTTGTGAGTTTCCATTCTCTTGGTACATATACTTTTTTGCATGGCATAAACGATATTGCTCGATTTTTCTTCTCTTTTCTTTTCCATTTCCGGTATTTTTCATTATACCATCGGAGAACAATCTGGACATTCTTTGAAAAGAGATTTCATTCCGGAGATCCCTGAGACTGCAAAACTCAAAGAGGACTTTAACATTTATTTGCGCTCCTGAATGTACTGCGGTATATATTTGTTTTTATGTTGAATAATTTTGAACACAACTGTACCTCGTTAGGGTGGAATAAGCGCCAAACGTCGTGAAGGTGGTAATCTGTCAACAGGGCTTGAAATCTGTCAACTTGCCGTTTACGTTTACCCGTCAGGGGGCGAGAGCCAAAACTCGAGGTATCTTTAAGCGGATCTAAGCTGAAATTCAAATCCCCACACATTATAAGGGTACCAGTAAGGACGAGAGATATTTTTTCTAGCATAGTTGTAACAAACGTCACCTGGTTATCGTTGGGGGCGTACACATTGACAATAGTATAAACTCTATGGTTCATTGAGCACACTAAAATAAGGTATCTGCCAGCCGGGTCAGACAATTTCCGGTGCAAATCGAACACATCGTTTCTAATAAGAGGAGAAACTCCTTTAGATTTAGAAGGGCTTGGGTGGAGTAGTTCGGCCACAGCAGAGGAGCGTGTGAGAGCCTTTTAAAATGCGTTTCCTGCAGGCATATGACATTCGCCCTTAAAAGATCGAGTTCTTTATAGAGTGTCCGCCTCTTATATGGGATGTTCAAACCTTGAACATTATATGACATTATTTTCACCATGGGGATAGGTGTACGGAATGCTTAATGTAGGGGGAACAAAAAATACGTGTCTTCGAATAGTTACCCAAGTGTTCGTCGGACGGAAACTGCTGATATGAGGAAAAAAGGAGGTGTGAGTACTGGAATGAGCATTGCTCTACAGCATGCGGGTTGATGATGCAACACTGAAGGATATGAGGTTGCTGGGGGTGAGTCCAATAGTCCCTGGAAAAGAAAGGTGGGGGGGGAGAAAGGGAAGAGAAAAAAAAAAGTATATACAAGAAATACTTGAATATTTTTTTTTCTTGTATACAAGAAAAAACTATATACAAAAAACAGTTCAAAAATCTCCTATGTGGCAGCAATCCTGTTGCAATGCCACTTCTCTCAGCAAGAGAGGGAGAGTGAGGGAACGTGGGAGACACGAACTCTCAACTGGACAGAGCCGCCAGACCTTGGTGTCGTGGTGTATCGTCAAGAACGTCACGACAATATGTCGAAGACGACGGAGGATTTGTCGATGAATTTTCAAAAGTGGATTAAAACAGGTAAGAACAAGGGGCATTCAGCCCGGTTTTCCCTTGCGGACCTTTTTCCATTCCTTCTGTATCCTCCGAGGGAGCGTTGAGGTCAGTTGATTCGGCGGTGATGGGGTGAGGTCTCTTTCCGACAGGAACTGGAGGCCCTGTTCCAACGTTGTCACCACGCGTTGAGAGCCATCATGGGAGATCAATAGGTTTTGTGGGAAACCCCAGCGATATGGAATATCATGTTGACGTAGTGTGGTGGTTACCCTCTGGAGCGAGCGTCGAAAATCAAGCGTGCGTTTCGCCAGGTCAGGAAATACTTGCAAGTGATTGAAGTCAGGAGACCTTGCTTGCGGATTTCGTAGGGCCTGGAAGATAAGTTCCCTGGGCCTGAAATAATGAAGGCGTAAGATTACATCACGCGCAGTGTCTATCGGCATTGCGGACGGCCGCGGCAGACGGTGTATGCGGTCCATCAGCAAAGAATCAGGGGTCAGCTCAGGCACCAAGTGTAAAAAAAAATCGGTAACATAAGCTAGTTGCTGGGTTTTAAAACTTTCTGGGACGCCTTGAATTTTCTGCGGGATCGATTCTCAAGATCAGCAATTTTGGTCAAACATCCCTCCAGCGTGTCCTCCAGTTCCTGTACCTTGTCGGCCATATCGTTCTGTGCATCAGCATATTCCCCCATTTTATCCTCCAAGTGAGAGGTGCGGTCTGCTAGGCCCTGGATGTCAGCTCTAATCTCTTTGGCCATTTCTTTAAGCTGCGATTTTAAGTCTGCGGACATAGAGGAAAGCATACCTTCCAAAGTAGTGGTAAGAGCTTTCATTTCAGTGCCTGTAGCCGGATCCTCCGTCTGTGGTATCGCGGGTGGTTGTGGGCTCGAGCGGCCGGCGCCATCTTGGATTCCAGCTGCCGATTTTTTTTGTGACAGGACGCGGTGAAAAGAACTCGGATTTAGTCGCTGATTGTTTGGTTTTGCTCTGAGACATCTCCCACCGCCGATCGAATCATTTCTGGGTTAATTAGGTGCTTGTAAAGACGTTTTTTGTCGCTTTTATTATGGTCTGTACTCAGAGCTCCTCAGTCAAGCCGCCATCTTAAACGGCGGTCAGCCACGCCCCCATTTTTTTTACTTTTAAAGTCCGATTTTTTTTTTTATTTTTTTTATTTTTTTTTAAGTTTACTTATTTTTTCTGTAAAAGCCCTTTTTATTATCATTCATGTAAATGTAAATGTAAATTTCAAACATTTTCGCTCAGTTTCTTTGCAAACAGCATTTCAATTTTCAAACATTCAAGCAAACTGTTTTGCTAATTTATTCACTTCACTTGTCTGCAGTGTCGGCTTTTTCTGGAGGCTGCGCTGCGTGTGATCGGCTCCTGCTCGGGTTTTTCTGGCGTCTTAGGCGGGTTAATCCAGATGTTGTTGCGGGTTTCGGCGTGCATTCGCTGGGTTTTTGCAGTGACTTTTCGTCGGGTTTGTGGCAGCTTTTCCCTGCGCTTCGACGGCCCTGTGGTGCTTGCTGAATGCACCGCAGGGTCGCCGAAATGGGATTGCCAAATCAGCCCGAATTGAACGAAAAGTCACCCAACATGCGGTGACTTTTCGATTCTCTTTGAATAACCCTGTATGTAACAATGTGCAATTTCAAACAGCAGCCGCCAAGGCCGGCAAGGTATTGGCATTTAAAAGGGAAGTTCACTCTCTGGATGAAAACATTTTGCCTCTTTATAAATCAATGGTAAAATGCACCTTGAATATACCGTGCAATTTTGGGCACCCGTCTATAAGAAAAGATATTATAGCGCTAGAAAAAGTGTAGAGACGGGCGACTAAATGAACAAGGGGAATGGAAGGTTTAAGTTATGAGGAAAGACTAACCAGCTTAAACCTGTTTAGTTTAGAGAAACAGCGCCTTAGAGGGGATCTGATAACCTTATATACAGTCAAGCCCAGAAATATTGGGACATCGACACAATTCTAACATCTTTGGCTCTATACACCACCATAATGGAGTTGGAATGAAACAAACACAATGTGCTTTAACTGCAGACTGTCAGCTTTAATTTGAGGGTATGTACATCCAACTCAGGTGAACGGTGTAGGATTTACAGCAGTTTGCAGATGTGCCTCCCACTTTTTAAGGGATCAAAGGTAAAGGGACAGAATAATAATCATATTTCAAACATCCCCTTCTTAATACTTGTTTGCAAATCCTTTGCAGTCAATCACCGCCTGAAGTCTGGAACGCATAGACATCACCAGACGCTGGGTTTCATCCATGGTGATGCTCTGCCAGGCCTCTACTGCAACTGTCTTCAGTTCCTGCTTGTTCTTGGGGCATTTTCCCTTCAGTTTTGTCTTCAGCAAGTGAAATGCATGCTCAGTGGGATTCAGGAAAAAGAGTGTCATCTGCGCTCGTTTCTATGTGTTCCATGTACAACAAAAATGAGGTTTTTGTTTGTTTCAATGGCCATTGCAACGTAAGCCCACTCGCCACTTCAAGGCACCTCTTTAGAGTGGGTACCTAACAATTGTAACCAAAAGGCCGCTCTACTGAGCAGCTCAAAGCCCCTCCAGCTGCTTTTCAGCCAAGGAGAGGCAAAGATGGTGGCTTTTATTTATACACGCACCAAACACTTCCCATTTGGGATCAAAAACAAAAACATGGAAAGAGGAACAGCTGCAGAACGACGGACTGGTGTTACAAGCATGATATACATAGATACAGAAAAAATGGCGTCGCGCCCATACTCACCGGAGCGGCAGCAACTGCCAGGAGTAACAGCCCAGTCAATGTATAAAACATAACAAGGAAAAATCAATGGGATTCAGGTCAGGTGATTGACTTGGCCATTGCATAACATTCCACTTCTGTCCCATCAAAAACTCTTTGGTTGCTTTTACAGTATGCTTTGGGTCATTGTCCATCTGCACTGTGAAGCGCCGTCCAATGAGTTCTGCAGCATTTGGCTGAATGTGAGCAGATAATATTACCCGAAACACTTCAGAATTCATCCTGCTGCTTTTGTCAGCAGTCATACATGCCCACGCCATGACACTACCACCACCATGCTTCACCGATGAGGTGGTATGCTTAGGATCATGAGCAGTTCCTTTCCTTCTCCATACTCTTCTCTTCCCATCACTCTGGTTACAAGTTGATCTTGGTCTCATCTGTCCATAGCATCTTTTCTTCACCAGGGAAAGAATTCTTCGGTCATCCACCACCGTTGTTTTTTGTGGTCTCCTGGGTCTTTTGGTGTTGCTGAGCTCACCGTTGCGTTCCTTCTTTTTGAGAATGTTCCAAACAGTTGTTTTGGCCACACCTAATGTTCTTGCTATCTCTCTGATGGGTTTGTTTTGTTTCTTCAGCCTAATGATGGCTTGCGTCACTGATAGTGACAGCTCTTTGGATCTCATCTTGAAAGTTTACAGTAACAGATTCCAAATGCAAATAGCACACTTGAAATGAACTCTGGGCCTTTTATCTGCACATTGTAATTGGGGTAATGAGGGAATATCACACACCTGGCCATAGAACAGCTGAGAAGCCAATTGTCCCATTACCTTTGGTCCCTTAACAAGTGGGAGGCACATCTGCAAACTGCTGTAAGTCCTACACCGTTCACCTGAGTTGGATGTGCATACCCTCAAATTAAAGCGGACAGTCTGCAGTTAAAGCACATTGTGTTTGTTTCATTCCAACTCCATTGTGGTGGTGTATAGTGCCAAAGATGTTAGAATTGTGTCAATGTCCCAATATTTTTGGACCTGACTGTAAATATATACCAGGCCATGATAAACCATTGTCTGGAAACCTATTCATTGACAGGACTATACAGATGACACGAGGTCACCCATTTAGACTGGACAAAAGAAAATTCAGCCTAAGGCATAGGACGGGTTATTTTACTGTGAGAACAATAAAGCTGTGGAATTCTCTGCCTGTTGAGGTGGTTGGGTCAGAGACTGTACAGACGTTTAAAAAAAACGACTGGATGACTTCCTGCAAAAACCTAATATTAAGGGTTATAATATTTAATGTGGGTAAAAGCTTCTTGATCCAAGGAGAAATCTGACGCCATTCTGGGGTCAAAAAGGAATTTTTCCCCAGTGTGTTGCATATTGGTGAGCATTTCAGACTGGGTTTTTTGCCTTCTTTTGGATCAACAGCAGTAGGTGATGTGCGAGAGGCTGGACCCGATGGACACATGTCTTTTTTCAGCCTATGTAACTATGTAAATGATGAAATTTGGTTATAAAATGCATCTACATTGCGTAAGCATTCCACAGCGTCAATGTACCCCATCGCGTTGGGTCCTATGTATATATACCTCATACGATATACAATGCACTCTGTTTAAATATATTAGAGATTTTAAAAAAAAACTAGCTGAGGATACATTAATAATGGAGATTTACAGGGTTATTCAAAGAGATTTGAAAAGTCGCCGCACGTTCGGTGATTTTTCGCTCTCTTCAATTCGGTTCCTTTTGCCGATCCCATTTCGGTGACCCTGCGGTGTATTCAGCAAGCACCACAGGATCCCCGAATTGCAGGGAAAAGCTACCGCAAACCCGACGAAAACTAACCGCAAAACCCACCGAATGCACTCAGAAAAGCCACAAAAACATCTGGATTAATCTGCCGAAAACAACGGAGAAACCCGAGCAGGAGCCGATCACCTGCAGCGCAGCCTCTGGAAAAAGCCGAGAAAGTCGAGACCGTAGACAGAGTGAAGTGAATAAATTAGGAAAACAGTTTGCATGAATGTTTGAAAAGTGAAACGCTGTTTGCAAAGAAACTACTGAGTGAAAATGTCTGAAATTTACATATGAGGTCCAGGGAATGATAATAAAGAGGGCGGTTACAGAAAAAATAAGTAAACTTAAAAAAAAAAATTGGACTTTTAAAAAATAAAAACAAATGAGAAAAATGCTTAAAATATCCTAAAAAATCTATAAATAAAGAGACTTTTTACTGCAGAATTTTATAATGAACGGTTTAATAGATATTGAATTAAAACTGGAATATATTTAACATTGAAGCCTATGAGATTCTCCTGAATAAACTTACCGAATTAAACCACCGAATGGCAGGGCATTTCGGGAACCTTTCACTACTGGTTTGTGTTCTCTGAATAGCCGAAGCAGTGCTTTTTCATGGGGTTTTCACTGCCCTCGAACAGGCACCGTATGTTCAGGCAATTCGCCAGGATTTGGCGAATTGCCTGCTCTCTGGATAGCCGAATGGCCAAGAAAGGTAACCGAACGCTGATTTTCAGTGTTCGGTTACCTTTCTCAAGCAATTCGGATCTCTTTGAATAACCCTGTTAGTCACAAGTTGTGATCAAAGGATGTTCAAGCCTGCCACAACTTCATTGTACTCCATCCCAGAAGATTTGTGTATGTATATCGGTTTGTTTATATATGACAGAATGTAAGTGGAAGTAACTTCCCCAACTCCCTAAAATATTGTAACTGTTTAAGATTTTACAAGTTAAAAGCTAATTTAGAGGGATAATCTTCTTATATAATCTGATATCTGATATAATCTGATTTTAGGTAAATTTTCTGATGGTAGGAAATTATAAATACATATATATTCCCTTAATCCTTTGTATCAAAAACAAAAAAATGTGCTGGTCCCTCTCTGTTTATACATAGGGTTAAACTAAATACACAAAATTTTCCAACTGTATTGTTATCCTGAGCCACAGTCAAATGCGTTTGGCATTTTCAATTTTAGGGTGAAGGTTACGTGCATATACGGCTTCTAAAACATTGGACATCTGTTTTACAGAATGTCACTAAAGCATCTGCCAGTTACATTTTTTTTTCTATAAAACGCAGATTAATGAATGCAGGGTTGTTATTTATTATTTTTTTTCATTTTTTTTGGAAATGACAGAGACTGAGAAATTATGGTCCCGGGAAGCAATTCTAGTTCCTCGCTTTTAGAACAATAGTTTTGGCAGAGTCAAATCACAGGGCCATGATGTATCACATGTTTCAGGAAACAATGCAAGAAAATACAATCGCATAGTGATTACACCACAGCTTAGACATGGGAACAGATTTCCCTGAAATTAAACATACAAAGACTCCTGCGGAGCTTGGTAGATACTGTCTGCAACGCCATGAGGAAAAAAATAATTATTAAGGCAGTTATAACAGAAGAATTGAAGTATTGATCGAGATAAGTTGTTTCGCTTACATTGATATTGACGTTCCACGGTACAAAAGGCCGTGCCGATTACACGCGCCGCATTTACGAGGATGGCTTTAGAAGTGCAATCTCATTGAGAACAAAAGAAGCGTGTGGGCCTTGTGCGGAGGTCACTTGTGGTGAAGTATGCCATTGCTAGAAAGAAAGAAAAAATAATAAAATGTCTGCCAATAAATAGAAGATCATGGTTGCGCTTCTTGTAGCTCTGAAATTTAAAGGGATATTTGTAAATATCTAAGCAAAGCTATGAAAATATAAAATAATTGTAAATGAAAGGCAGGCATGAGGTCTGTTTTTCATATACTCCAAGTTATGATAGTTCTGAAAAAGATCAGTTTCACTGTATAATCAATACAAAATTTGAGAGAATCATAAGTCTCATATTTTCAGCACAGTCCTTTTCCGGACTTCTCTTGACTTTGTCCTTCCAATAAAACTTTGAGACCTGAGCACGGATTCGTCCTGGAGCAGGCCAGTAGGGTTGTTGGCCATGTCCGTACTCTCAAGTCTGATTTTTGGTCACTTTAAGTGTACAGATATAACATACACGTGGACCCCTAGCTAAAGGTGCCCAGATGGGGGTCAGCTATACCCTTCTGATGAGGCCTAATAAGGTTGGTGGCTGGGAGATGGTTTCCTTGGCACTTCAGTTATGGCTGCCCATTATGGGTGATGTCAGTCAGATTTGCATGTGGTGTAGCCTTCTCTTTAATGGCACAATCGAGCTAAAAACTTGTGAGACCTAAGTGGGGACTCACCGTAGGGCAGGCCACTAGCATTGGTGCCTGCTGCCAGTACTCTCATAAGCCTTTTGTTCTTCAGGCCTAATCCATTAGAATAATGACTATAGGTTTGCTGAACAGTCTTTCCTCATTATTGAGATCCCTTTCAGTAAACCAATTATTGTTGCTGGATTCTATCGCCCACCGAGCTCCCCAGTGCAATCCCTTTCTGTCATAACCCAAATCCTTAGTAATTTGGTAGCTCAAAACCAAAAAAGTGAACTGCCGGTCCTCGGCGATTTTAATGTTGACTGGCTGAATCCTAAAAACAATAAACACTGCTCCCAGTTTAAGGCTTTCCAGTTAACACAATCTCGTCCCCGACTCGCATTAATATGAAAAGCCTTAACCATACCTTGCTGGACTGGATTCTCTCCTCATGTCCTGATAGAATACAGGAGGCAGGCGTTCTCGCTAATAGCTTCAGTGATCACTGTCTAGTGTACTGTTGCGCAAATAAAGGCCACAAAATCTCCTCCAAAGGTAATAATCACCAGGTCCTTCAAGAAATGTAATCTTGAATCCTTCCTAAATGATCTCTAATGGCTCACGTGGTACAGGTTAAACCTAATCCCAGACCTGGACTGTGCAATTGAATACTTTCAGTTAGAGCTCCTGCACGTCTGGAATGCCCATGCCCCGCTGCGTAAAGTGCGAGTCAAAGGGGCTGGGTTACAGCTGACCTCACACACATGTACCAGCTTAGAGATTCACTCTGGTCAAATTTCAAGAGTACTGGATCCATGAACGATCACTGTGATTACCGAAAATGGCGGAATGCATGCACAAAGCAAACAAAAATGGCCAAAGCCCAATACTTCAATGAAAATCTAAACAATAACCTATCAAACCCGAGAAATATTTGGAAAATCATAAATAACATACAATCGCCCCCTGTCCACTCCCAACCAGCTGCTGTCAAAGTAAACAACCAAACCCTGCAACACCGCCAGATGTAGCAAATGCCTTTAATAACTATTTTGTTGGATGCGCCAACACCCGGATTGCTAAGCTAGCAATTGAAACACATTCAGAAAGGCAGCACACAAGTCTGATACTTCCATCTGTGCAAAAACCCTGTATCAAAGGGAAATTCAGTTTTAGACCACTGCCTGTCAGTGCCATTACTAAACTTCTCTGTAACCAAAAAATGAAACACCAGTCAGGACCTGACCAAATACCAGCAATGCTGCTGAAAATCAGCGCACCGGCAATTGCAAAACCTGTCGCAACCCTAATTAATGAATCACTGGCGACTGGATATATACCCAAACTCTGGAAGACTGCGAGAGTGGTACCTATCCATAAAAGTGGAGGCAATACTTTGGTATCCAACTATCGTCCAATATCATTGCTTCCTGTAATGTCCAAAATCCTGGAAAAATGTGTTAACACTCAATTACGTGATTACTATCAGTATTGGAACTATTTAACCCCAGATCAATCCGGCTTCTGTCCAAATCATTCAACCACAACTGCCCTTTTAAAAGTTTCCAATGATAACCAGGCTGGCATGGAACAAGGAAACCTAACTGGAGCCATCTTCCTTGATTTTGCCAAGGCCTTTGACACAGTAGACCATGGCATCTTATTGCAAAAACTTAAAAACTCTGGTATTGGTGATTGCACGCTAACCT
The DNA here is from genome assembly GCA_009667805.1 of Leptobrachium leishanense. Taxonomy (NCBI): domain Eukaryota; kingdom Metazoa; phylum Chordata; class Amphibia; order Anura; family Megophryidae; genus Leptobrachium; species Leptobrachium leishanense. The sequence goes on along the minus strand of CM019069.1, from coordinate 57,724,135 downwards.
GGTTTCAATCATATGTGTCTGATTGGTCGCAATATGTGTCCATTTCTGATAGCACTTCCCTCCCAGTCACGTGCGGTGTACCCCAAGGCTCGATACTCGACCCCCTGCTATTCACAATATTCATAAATGATCTGCCCAATGTCTGCAAAGCCTCAACTGTACACATGTATGCAGACGACACTGTAATCTATACCAGCAAACCAAATCTCCCACAGCTGGAGGCCGTGCTGCAAGACCAATTCACGGAGGTAGAAAAGTGGATCAAAGATAACAAACTTTTTCTAAATGCTGGCAAAACTGTTACAATGCTCTTTGGAACAGCACCTAAACTACACAAATTGCAAACACCCCATCTACCGTATGTGTAAGGACAAAATCAAATGGCATGCTGACCACAGTCACTTCTCTCAAATATCTAGGTATGTGGTTAGACCCAAATCTATCCTTTGGCCCCCACATTGAAAAACTTTCATCTAAAATTTACCTCAAACTAGGTGCCCTGTGCAGAAACAAATCCTGCCTGAATCCCGCGGTAAGAAAGCAGATTGTTCAACAAATGCTTATGCCAGCTATTGAATACGGAGATGTAGTGTATGCAGCTGCCCCACAAACGCACCTCCAGAAACTTACTACATTGTATAACTCATTTTGCCGCTTTGTGCTACAATGTAACTACATGACCCACCATTGTGACATGTTAAAAGAACTAGACTGGCCATCGCTGGAATCTAGACGCACCCTTCACCTTTCCAACCTGGTTTTTAAGAGCTTCTCTGGGAAGCTACCACCCTACCTGAATAGGCTGCTTCCCTCAGCAGTTCCCTCCTCCTATAACCTCCGATCCAGGACCTGCACCTTACTTGCAATACCACAAAACAAAGAAAGTGGCTCGATCCTCATTTTCCTACAGAGCACCACAATTATGGAATAACCTCCCAGACGCTATCAAATCTTCCCCCAGTCTAAAGTCCCTTAAGAGCTCCCTATTAACATACCTCAATAAGGAATCCACCTGTAAACATGTAACATAGTGAATATATTTCCTACATATTTATTTTCTGTTAATCTGTATATTTGTTTTGTTAATTTCTTGCATTTTACTACTTTGTATTTCTGTACCCATGTTCTTGAACCCAGGACATACTTGAAAATGAGAGAAATCTCAATGTATCCTTCCTGGTAAAATCCTTTTATAAATAAAATAAATAAGAAGCACAACAGCCATAAACAACTCGTGGCAGGTCTAAGATTGGGAGATGAGGAAAGTCTTGTGACTTTGCAGGTTTGACTAGGCCCCTTGGTGGAAACTTAACCACAGCCATTAAAGTCTAAGATACTATTTGTGAGGAGAGTGACTCTGACCTAGAGGTACCTGGACTTTTGTTACATGTTTGGAGATGTGAGACTGTGGGTTCTGGGGAGTCTGACACGTCATTTTATTCCTCAACTCTCTCCTAAGGGTACAAGGTGTGTGTGTTATGTATGAACACTGTTATTGTTAATATCGCTACGGTCTGTGTTTATATTTTGCTGTTATTGTGGATAATAGCCTTAATGTGTGTGCCACTGTAGCCTTTCCAACCCCCTCTATAGAATGGTTTAGATCTGTGAAAGATTTGAATGGTCATGGTCTGATAATGGTGCAATATCAGCCAAACAAGACAATTGTGTGTTTGAGCGATTATTTACACCTAGTAATTGCAGGGTTATTGTGTAGAAACATATTGTTCTGTTTTTTTGGAATGTTGCGCTATGCTTCTTGGTGTCCGTTCAATTATCTATCCCTAATCTAAATATGTCCTAAACACCAGGGAGGGATTTATACACCGGTGATTTCTATTGTATCACCGGTGTATAAATATGTGTGCTGTGACAATAAACCCATATGCTTGACCCAGTACGATTGGTGTCATCTGTGATATTGCAGACATTGGAAAACATGTGTAGCGCTGCTTTAATATTAGCTCTGGTGCATTGGACTATGGCTGCCACAAGGGGGAGATAGTGCTGGAGACATTGTGGACTATGCTGGACAAAGCGGACTTCATCTCCCAGCACCTTTTGGCGTGAGGACAGGAAGTGGGTTGAACAAAGCTGAGGATATACATCGGCAGCCTCGTGTTTGGTGCGGAGAAACGAGAGGTGTAGGACGCACGCTGGAATCATCAAGGATCACAACCACTGGGCCCCAACGGTGACTAGTCGAAGATTGCTCTTTTTGTTCACTGGCCAGTTGAACACAGTACCCGGGTACCCTAGACACTAGGGATGAGCTGTTGGTTCAATCAGTTAGGAGTTCGATTTGAACATTGGCCGTTTGAAAGTTTGCGAACTTCGAACTTTATGGGACGTTTGCCAAAAGTTCGAAAAGAAAATGTTTTTTGAAAAAAGTATAAAAAATGCTTAAAAAAATCTAGAAATAAAGAGACTCTTTACTGCAGAATATTATAAGCAACTGTTTATTAGATATTGAATTAAAACGGGAATATTTTTAACATTGAAGCCTATGGGATAAAACATTCTTGTTACTAAAACATCAGGCAGACACGGCCCTCTAATAAGGCACTGTAGAGGGCAGCCTGCCAGGGCCTCCCAAGGATCCCCTTGAGGAGCATGCGGCTGCCGGATGACAGAGCTGCGTCTGTGCGGGCTAGCCGCCCAGGTGCATGTGGCAGAGACAGGCGGCGTAGGGAGGGAGCCACTGCACCTGCGGCCAGGGCAGACCCCCCCCCCCACAACCAGGATCCAGGGAGCCCCCACTGACCACCAGGCTAAGGTAAGGCGACACATTTCTAAAAAAAAAAAATCCAAGGACATTTTTAAATGTCCCCGAGAACATAAAATATTTTTTTTTTTTTTACTTTCTCTACCTGGCTGAATGTATTTAATTATATATATTATTAGATACATTCAGCCAGGTAGAGGGGGGTGGCATATGGGCTGCGCGGGGTCTCAGGCTGTGGTTTTTTTTGTGTGTGTATATCTTTAGCAAATTTATAGGGGATGGTAAGGGCTGGTATGATATATATATATATATATATGTGTTCTTATAAATATATATATCCAGACTTGTATTACACACACATTTTGGCAACTAATTGCCCCCCCCATTTGGCTGATCCCTCCAGAAGAAATGTTGAACCCGATAGAGCAGATAATAATATATATATTCTCTGCTCTGTCGGGTTCAACATTTCTTCTGGAGGGATCAGCCAAATTAGGGGGGCGCATTTAGTTTAGCCTGTCCACATGCCACCCCCCCATGTGCGTATGTGTATATATGGTCTGAGGTCTGTGGGTGGGTGTGTATATATATATATATATATTTATCTGCGTGATGATATATATGTATATATAGGTCTGCTTGTTGATATATGCGTACATGTCTGTGTGGTATCCAGGGCCGGTGAAAGCATTTTTGTTTACTCAGGCAAAGTTGCGTTTTGGTGCCCCCCTCCACCCAATCCGTGCCATGCCAATTGGGAGTGTTTGGTGTCCTCACGCAATGCCAATCTATGCTGTGCCTGGTGCCCCTCCTGTGCCACAGGGCCAATGTGGCATAGGAGGGACACCAGGCACTGCACAAATTTGCAATGTGGCCTGGTGGTGCCCCCTGGTCTTGCTGTGTCAATATACCCACATATTTCAAACTGCCTGCCACTCCCAGTGTTTCCCTGTGATCCTGCTACCTACCACTCTCACTCTGTTGCTGTGGTCCACTGTCCGACTCCAGGTCTCCAGAAGCAGACTGGCAGCAGGGTCCTTGTCCTCTAATTCAATTCACTCCCCCTTAATTCATTTTTCCCTTTAATTACTTTCACCCCCTCCCCCCTTAAATTCATTTCATATAGCGTATGACAGAGCTCCACAGCAATAAACCTCACAGTAATGTTCAGTTTGTGTGTATGAAAGTATCACTGAGCTCCACAGCAATAAAACTCACACTCCTACACACTGACCATTACTGTATCACAGAGCTCCACAGCAATAAAACTCACAGCAATGTGTGGTGTGTATGAGCGTATCACAGAGCTTCACGACAATAAAACTCACAGTAATGTGCAGTGTGTATGAGCGTATCACAGAGCTCCACTGCAATAAACCTCACAGTAATGTACCGATATCAGTTTACTCAAACCCCCCAGCACAACATTACACACACACACACACACCCAACAGAACATTACACACACCCCAGCAGCACATTACACACACACACCCCAGCAGAACTTTACGCACACACACCCCAGCAGAACATTACACACACACACCTCCCCAGCAGAACATTACACCCCCCCAGCAGAACATTACACCCCCCCAGCAGAACATTACACCCCCCCAGCAAAACATTACACCCCCCAGCAAAACATTACACCCCCCAGCAAAACATTATACCCCCCTAGCAGAACATTACACCCCCTCGAGCAGAACATTACACCCCCCCGAGCAGAACATTACACCCCCCGAGCAGAACATTACCTCCCCAGCAGAACATTACACCCCCCAGCAAAACATTACACCCCCCAGCAGAACATTACACCCCCCGAGCAGAACATTACACCCCACCCCCGAGCAGAACATTACACACACACACCCTCCCCTCCCTCATTTTATTCAAATCTTTTAAAAATCTTCTCTCGGCCTCTCTGCCCAGTCCTCCTTCACACTACAGTGGAAGCACGCAGGCTGACTCTGCTGCAGGGCCGCACCTTAAGCTTTGGGGTTTGTCCTCCAGGCTTTTCTGCTGCTGCGTGCCCTGGCTATGCGTGTCACGTGAGGGGTCGGTGCCAAGTTATGCAGTGTGTCTGCTCATGTTTAGAATGTGGGACTGAGGCAGGCACACTGCATCGGTTTGAGCGTGCGCGACTGGGTCCCTGGTTGATGTCTGAAGATCATTCATAGCTCCGCTTCCGGTATTTTAAAAACAGAATTTTTCTGCCCCTCACACTGACAGCAAGCCAGGACAGTAAGGTGGAACCCTTTGCCGCCTTACACTAGCGCCGGCCCTGGTGGTATCAATGCATCCCTACTCTATACACAGCGCTCCGTGTCCCTATAATATATATGATCAGGGGGTTACCTTTTTTTTATATTTTTATACTATTCCTATTAAATTAACAGTAATTTTTGATGTATTTTATTCAGTAGAAACTTTTTTTGCCTATATCACATGTGCTTTGTGAAAATAAAACGGTTTTGTTTGTACATTTTAATTTAGTTAGTGGATTCCTGTCCAGTGCGGTGAGAAGCCAACGTAATGCAGTGTAGACACGCTGCGAGGCGAGGCGGAGCGGAGTGGAGTAAAGTCAAGCCTGCAAAATGTTTGCTTCTCTTCACTTCGCTACGCTGTGTGTGTCTCAGCCTTTATTCCCGCATCGCTAGCTTACCGAATCAGTTTGTATACTTGTTACTGACCCAGCTTGTTCGGAGGACCCGATCTGTTGCCGACTTTGCCTGCCATTTGACTATTCTCTCTGTGTATTCCCTGCCTGTCCTGTTTGCTTTCTGTTGCTACTGGTGTGTGCCGATTCTCACCATATACAGTAGCGCAGTACAAGTGCCTAAACATTGCTGACCCGGTTTTGTTATAGCTGCTGATGTAACTGAATAGATCAGGGATCTCTTCTGCATTACCAAAACCTCCTCCACTGCACTCTTCCACAATACCTCAGAGGGGTTACGGTGTGAAGGCACTTGCTGCCGCCAAAGGCAAAATATTTGGGTGCACTGACGCATGTACCAGATTCATATCATTTTAATATTGGACCGCAGGGTCCAACCCTGCACTCTTCCACAATACCACAGAGGGGTTACGGTGTGACGGCACTGTTGCTGACACTAAAGGCCCAATTTTAAAGAACCTATTGTTACTTTCATCCAAAGCCTACATAAGTTTCACCATAATTTAGCCAAAAAAATCACTAAACTTGCTCTGCGTGTCCTAAAACGTCTCCTCTTTTCATACAGGCTGCCGCCCCAAACAGTTGTTTATGAATAGATTAAAGGAATTGTTTTTAAATGTTTCTATACATCCTACAAATCCGCCACTTCAGGGGCAGGTTATGGGGACCTCCTAGGCACGATATTTGAAGGAATTTTTCGTTTTTATTCTTAACCTTGATTTCATGGAAAACTCACTGTTCCTTTAAAAACGTTTTTTTTTTTTTTACTTTTTGTCCTTGTTTCCGGTGCCCCAGGGCACTATCCGGACCTCTATACACCTTGTGTGGCAAATATCTTGCATATATGCCCTCTTGCAGGACACTCTAAAAATCAAACTTTTGAGTCCCATTGACTTGCATTGAGTTCGGTTCGTGTTCGAACTCGAACTTTTGAAACACGGAGGTGTTTGGCTCATCACTACTAGACACCACATATATATATTTTTGAGCCATTTCACGGGACTTACACTCCAGAACAGAGGTGGTTAACCGTTTATTTTCCGCCGCGTGCTATGAATTCCTGTCATTCAAATACCGTATATGTGCATTATATGCTGCTTTATTGGGATCAGTAAAGTATATAATATAGAAAATCCACAACAGTGCTGGTGTATAGTGATTTCCTGGTGCGGTGAGACTATCCTGGGGTTAATCAATGGCTCCTCCGGGGGCGAGCGCTACATATGCAAAAGATGCTGTGCTGTTCTTCTGTGTTGGAGTTCTATGGTCAGAGGAGGAAGCTAGTCACGATGGCCAAGGGACCTCCTAGACCTTGGTTCCCATAACACCATTGAGACTCTTTATATTCCAGTTTACTACAAGTTAGAAATGTTTTTTTTTATTTATTCCGTATTGTGAGGAGAACATGGCTTCTTTATCACAGACTTAGAAGTTTGAAATTTAAGAAACCTGCTCATGCCTCATTCATCGCGAGAAGCTCTTACATATATTTTAATCTTAAGTGATGCTTTATTCTTAAGGCTATGAAATAAGAGTTTTGTAACAAAAGTAAAGGAACCAGCTGTTGCGTTTAACTTTTCAACCAATGTAATTGTTTGACATGTTTCTTTCAAATAAATAAACCACGATTGAAATTGGAAATTGCAGATTGCGTTGTTTTTCGTATGTGTATGTCCCACATCCCTTTCTCTCAAAGTCTGCTGACCCTACTGCTCTCACATGTGCAATGTACTTCCTGATCTGGTCTTTGAATTTTGAGGCAGAGCAGGAAATACACATCTACGCCCAGCCTAATGGAGACAGGCCGATATAAGGTAAACGACCTTAGACCTTTTCTTTATTCAGACATCCCACTGGACCTGAGTGTATCCTTTTCACTCCATCCTGCCAGATTCCATCTGCTGGACCTTTTCAATGAACTTCTAAGCAGACACCTCGTTTAACAGATTATACACATTGTGTTTGGTTGATGTTGACTTTCAAACTTTCACTTCAGACATTTCCTTTGCAATTTAAAAGCAAATAGAATGTATCACTGTAGACTGCAATTATTCAAATCTCCTACAGAAAGTCAGATTTCCGTAGTCTTTATGCAAACCTAGTTATGAATGTGTGAAGTGCCGATAGGTTTAATGGTTGTAACCTGTCTCTGGTCATAAACCATTGTTCACTAACCAGCATTGTTTCTTTGAAAGAACAGTGGTTTTACTTCAGTTAACTTGGTGTAATTACAGTACAGTTAAAAGTATTTATAAAGCGCTAATAAAAAAACACAGATCAATGAGAGAACCCTGCTCAAGAGCTTACAATCTAAGCGGAGAGGGGTAAATAGCAGAGTATGTAACGTAGCAGGGTGCATGGGGCTGTGGGGGAGATGGAGCAAGAAATGTACAGTGGGGGAATTATGGATTGAGTTGTCAGGGTTCTCTAAAGTAATGTGTTTTCAGAGAGTTCTTGAAGGACTGGAGAGATGGAGAGAGTCTAATGTTGTGGTGGAGGGAGTTCCAAAAAAAGGGAGCCGCTCAGGAGAAGTCCTGAAGGTGAGAGTTAGGGGTGCGCGGGTATTAGGAGTTGTTAACATTAGATCATTGGCAGAGCAAAGTGTTCGGGATGGGATGTACCTGCTAATAGGGGAGGAGATGTAGGCAGGTGCGCGGTTATGGAGAGCTTTATTCTTGAGCACCAATATTTTGAATTGGATTCTAAAGGAAACAGGAAGCTAGTGTAGATATTGACAATTGGGTGAGGTGCGAGAGGTGCAGGAGGTGAGGTGACATAGCTGTGCATTACAAACTGCAGAGGGAGAATCTGGCAGTAGGTAAAGTATGGTGAATTCAGAAACTAAGGAACTGCTACCACAATTCTCCTTACTTTTCACCGTTCTTTCCACAACAGTTTCCGCTGACATTGTCTAGCGTACGTCTCAGTGTAGTTTTCTATGGGGTTTCTCATGATATTTCCATTATTCTAGTTACAGTACATTTTACTCTAATTTCCACTGGCTTTTCAGTTGAGGTTCAAGGAGACAGCCAATTTTAAATCGGCAAGACAACGGTAGAACATCGTTAAATGGAGAATAACCACAGTTTAAACATTTGACGGACCAATTACGGTGGTGACTGTTGTTCAGCATTGTTCGTTGTTCTTTAAAGTTCCTCACCTGCCTTTGTTGAATTTTGCTCTGCATAGAAAGCCCAAGTTCAACTGTGGTTCTTGCAACATTGGATAACATTGGTGGTTTGTCAGTAACACCTTTTATTGGCATAAGACTTCCCTATTAACATACCTCAATACGAAATGCACCTGTAAACATGTAACATAATGACTTTATTTCCTACATATTTATTTTTCTGTTAATCTGTGTATTTGGTCTTTTGTTAATATCTTGCATTTTACTATTTTGTATTTCTGTAACCACTCAATGTTCTCGAACCCAGGACATACTTGAAAACGAGAGAAATCTCAATGTATCCTTCCTGGTAAAATCCTTTATAAATAAATAAATAAGGATTTATTATTTTATGATGGGAACTTGGGGCTTTTGTAGAAATAAAAGTGATGTTCTTTAGGAGGGGGTTGAGATAAAGTGGTTATTAAAGGGAATTCCGAGTTGCTTATTTTAACATGCTGAATTGTTGAAAAACAATTTTGATATTTTCATCCATTATTTATTTCCTACCTTTGGCGAGAAATTCCTATTTGAAAGAAGGGTCCCCCCCCCCCCTCGTGTCCTAAAATCATGCACGTTACATACAGAGTCTGTGTTTTATAGAGTGCCACAGGTGACAAACATCAACACTAAAATAACATGTCACAAAGTGATGCACAGTAGAAGCGGAAGTTGGTACCTGAACATGGTTGGGATGAAAATGCATACTTTTAGACCATGAGGGAGAAGTCTGCAGACTCTTCTTGTACATACCAATAACTTACTTATGTCGGGAAAATGCTTATTTACAACATGTTGAATTGATTTTCCGAAAGAGTTAAAAGGAATAGCTGTACAGTCTAAGAATATTAAATCAGTCCCGGCCCTCTTTAATGTACCTTTCCCATCTTTATTTATCTTATACTTAAGTCCATGTTTGCATTTAGAGATGTTATTAAGCAATATAGGTTATATAAAACTGCCCTGATTTTGTGGCAAGAAAACAAAGACATAAAAAATATGAGAAAATGATTAAGTATAAAAAACATGGCCCATCTGAGATCTTCATGAAAACCATATGATGCTGGCTCAATAGTGAACGAAAGTATAAATAATTTGCAGACAACGTTTCCAATATTATAATAAGGAAATTCTGCTTTTCCTAATGAAGACTCCTGAATCCTTTTCTCTCTTGTTTGGTCACATGATTTGTTAATTTTCTCCGTTATTTTTGATGACTGTGGAATGGATTCCCTTAACCCTTTCACTGTGCTTTATTTTGAGGAAATATTGAAATATTTATTTGGAATGTGTAAACACTCAAATATAGGGTAAAATAGAATTTTTCCATGAAAATTGTTATCTTGCTTTGGTTCAAAGATGAAAATAATGTACATTTGCTCGGCTTTGCTGTGATGAAAGAATATAAACTCTAGATGGTGTCCTGTATCTTGCACATTTTCAAATAGAATCTTCATTATTAGCATAACACAGAAAACATGATTAAAAATAAAAAAATATCTGATCATCTACTTATGGGTATTTGTAGTGATCTTAGGGAGATTATTAACAATGCAGCTTCCAAAAAATACCAATAGAATAATATATGTATGTGGTATAATGCATGTTTATAAAAAATTACAGGAACACATTGTATCTATAATGTACAGGGATTTTTCTTCATGATAACCCCCTGAATATTAGCCCGGTGTAGCAGTAAGTAACCCAAGATCTCTCTCCCTGTATTCTGCCCTCCCCCTGGTGAGGGTATTGGCTGCTTCCTGTAGCTTCTCTACAGTAATACAGGGTCATGGAGTGAGATCTCCGAGAAATTACATTCTACTGAGGGAGAACGCTAATCTAGCATTACTCAGTATTCCAAATTGTGACAATTGGGTTACTAGTGCATCAGGGATTGGTTGCACGCCCGCGAAAAACATTACAGAAGGAATTTTGGGTATTGGAACAACTGGGTAAGTTTAAGTTGATGGAAGGGATGAGGGGGTCCATTTTGCCAAAGAAATGAGGTGCAACTGTATCTCGTCCTTATAGTTCTTAATTAATGGCAGCTTGCTTTAACTTGACCTATTGTTTCAGGCTCTTGACATGTGCTTTTGTGTGTAAATTGAAGTGCATGATTCGCAATCTAGTGCATGTTCACCTAATGACGCTACGAGTCCTTCATGTTCCTGTTTACGGTTGTTTACAATGACTTTATGCAGCTGCCTCAATCCTTCAGTGATGATCTTGACATAATTTCTAGTTGGCCAATAATGGTTATAAAACTAACAAAAGGGTTCTGCCACTGGAGATGCATTGCTGACCTGACTGAGGTCCAATAGGTCCTCAGCCTCATCTTGAGCTCAAAAGCTCATTTTTATTTGAAAATAGAAGTTGATTTTCTATGAAATTTCCAATCAAATTATATATGATCAAAATTGTTTTCTTTGAGTCACCTTGTGTACTCAAACTCTTCTCTATTTGTGAGGATATCTAGAATTGCATCACTCCTGGAGATATTCTGTCCCATACTTTATGGGAGTAACAAAAAATATGTGACTCAGCACTGCAGAGTTGCCCAATTGTTCTTTTATTCAGCACAATATGTGAAAGACAAGTGAAGTTTCAGTCCTACACAAGGGACTTTCTCAAGCTTGGGAAAGGTCCCTGTGTTTGACGGAAACGTCACCTGTCTTTCTGATGTTTGCTGAATAAACGAACATTTAAGAACTCTGGAATACTGAACCACTAGCAGGTCTATTCACTAAAAGGTGAAACTCTGGAGAATTGGCAGGAGAAGAGAACAATCTAGACCAAATAGCAGATTTGGAAAGTGAGATAAATGGGTGAATTTTTCTGGTTTGGCTATTTTGACCTACAGGGTTATTCAGAGAGCGGTGAAAAGCAGGAGAATGACTGGTGAATGGAAAAGTCTAGGCCACAATAGCCAAACCAGAAAAATTCTCCCATTCATCTCACTATCCAAATTGGCTATTTTGACCTAGAATTTTCCATTCTCCAGTCATTCTCCTGCTTTTCACCTCTCTCTGAATAACCCTGCTAGAATTTTCACTTCTCCAGTCATTCTCCTGAGTTTCACCTTTAGTGAATAGACCTGTTATACTTTTGTTGATCTCTCTTCTGGCTGTGGCAGAGCCAGAAGACTCGTGCACCAGAGGCTGAGTGAATTGATTCCTCCACTGGAAAAAGGTCTGTGCCGGTGCTCTCTATTTTTATTAGGAGTGGTGGCAGATGCATTCAAGCTGAAATATTTTCTATATTTTGGGCAAAATCTGATTTCTTTATCATTGCTTTTGAATCTCATTGAAATAATTTGCACCTTCCATAAACGCGCTAAAAGTAATGTTATAAAAATATTTACCTAATTCAAAGGATTGTTAATTTTTACCATTACAGGGCACCGCAGTCATACATACGTTACAGACAGATTATTTGTTTCCCCAGCAATACAGCCGATTACTCAGTGTTACAAGATCTTGATAGACACGCATTTGTCACAGCAATGCATCAGCCATCCTTTATCTATCATATCCCTTTACAAAAGAGTTCTTTTTGCAGCTTTTTCAATTGAACGCAATCTAAATCGATAAATTAGCTTTGCAATAAATTCATTCGAAACACCCATTCGCTTTCTATCTCTTGAAAAATAAACACCCTAACTTGTAATTCTCATTCAGTGATGGGTATTAGCTTTGCTGCAGAATAAAGACCTACGCCCTCCACCCTTTCCCTTTTGTCTCTGACCCAAGTCCTCCATCAGCAGCGAAGCAAACAAGAGTTGCCTATAATTATGTAAAATATACTCTCATACAGCAAACAGCTGCATATACAATAAATCCCCTCGACTGTGAAAAATGAAACAGTGTAAATGTTGCTGAATAACTGCGCCTTTTTTTTCTATAATAATTTCATAATCGTTCTCGTATGATTGAAAGATTGAGCAAATTCTTGACCCGAGTAGAACCTTATGTACAAAAGAATTCCTTTTTGTTGGAATGCTGTTGTAATAAGGAGATGTCTTTGATTTGCCCTGGGCCTCTAATGTGAGATTATACAGCAACATCACGCTATTTTGTCCTCTGACATATTGCTGCAGTTGTAGAGGATTTTATGAAGATAAACCAGACATCTGTTAAAAAAAAAAGTAACAATAACATAGCTGCTGGGGGGGGGGGATCAGTGTTCTTGACAGCTCGACTCAAAATATATCCAATCACTGATGGAGGATGTGTTTAACCCTAGCTCAGGTGGATCTACACATTCCATGTATATTCTGTTTTACCCTTATCCGTTCCTTGGACAATGTATTTTTTTCCCCTTGGATCAAGCTTCACTCCATATCACATCTCTCCTAGGGATGTGCATGGCTGAAAAATTTGTTTTGTTACCTTTCATTACATTTTTAAATAATTTCGTTTTCGGAATTTTGTAACTAATTTCGTTTCGTATTTTGTTTAGTTTCGGATTGATTTGAAATTTTGAATCTTTTCGATAGTTGTTGATATCCATTTGATAGTTCATTTCAAATTCGATAGTTGATATCAATTATTCAAATTTTTCTTTTATGATAACACAGTGTAAAACGATATTAATTTGTTATATTTTGTTTCGAATTCATATCGTATCGATTTGTTATTCGGAAGTACTTCCGAAATATGAATTATCAAATTTCGTTCCAAATTCTGAATTTTTCTGAAACGAATGCACATCTCTAATCTCTCCCTATCACTTCCTCTACTGACCACCTTCCTTGTTCCACATTATCTGCCATAGTTCCTTCCCTTTATCACTGCACATGCAGTTGTACATTTATTTCTCTTGCTGGAATGCTATTTTGCATTTGAAATGTCCTTTCATCAATTTGTTACACAGCAACTTTTTCGTCAAAGGGATGAAACCCCCCCCCCCATCTCCCCAAAAAAGTGGGAGTGTCACAAAGAATCAGTGGTGAGCTAAGGAACCTCAGCTTTTGCGGACTTGACGACCGGCTGGAGAATATGATATGAAACAGCATGGTGAGCATGTGGTTGTGTCACCAGGACAGGAGAGGATAGATGGTCTGGAGTGTAGTATATAATCGATGTCCAAAAACATGGTCAAAATATAAGAAAGGGATAACCGAGATCAACGTAGTTGAGGTCACGTAGCAGAAGGTGTAAGGATTGGAAAGAACAGCGTGGTCGAGGTCATAAGCAGAGTTCCGTACAAAATGTTGCATTACATAAATATGCACACTAGCTCATTGGGAGAAGACTCGTGCATGGACTCACCACAATCTTTTACCAGCATGTCACCAACTCTGTGTCAGGGCACTCTCGCGTGTCATCTTTGTGCGCCAGCACCTTGGATTTTGCAAATAGCCATCCTATTTGTGGGTATCGATTTTGGCTGGCAAAGGGCACGGATGTAGGGGACCCTTGCGGCTTGGAGGTTCCGGCCTACTCGACTGATAGGGCTCTGAGAGGGGCCTTGGCAGACCATGTGCAAGAGGCGATGAGGAAGCCACAGCTGGAAGTGAGTGCGGGGCTTCTGGCTGACACAGGACGGGTACCGCTACAGGGAGCCACTGTTTTTTATATTTTTATAGATGTTCTATGGGATCCTGATTTCTCTCAGTATTCATGTATAATAAATGTGTATTTTCTCTCAAGGAGAAGTACATCATGTTATGATAGTCAAGCTTTGGGAACTTTAAATCAGATCTATGTTAAGCAGGGGGCTTGTTTCATGATCTACGTAAATCCGTTTGACATGCCTTTCTATATAAATAATCTCCCCACGGGGTATCATACCTTACATTGTACATGGATCTGTCGAAAATAAGCAATGTTATTCTTTTAGTTAAATATTAAGATGATGATTTAGGGCAGGCATGTCAAACCCCAGCCCCCTCAATGTTTCTGAACTACAACCCCATGATCCTTTGGCCATTTATTGCATTCATGGTATTCTGGGATTTGTAGGCAATAAACATCCGGGGGGCTTGAGAATTTGAGATCCCCGATTTAGGGATTTAAAGGTGAATACATTCAAATAATCTAAAAATAATAGTAATTAAAAATGAATTGTTGGCATCTCCTCAAACACTAGATGTCATGAATATGCGGAAATTTTAATAACGATTATGACTTGTATGCATCTTGCTTCTATCAAATATTTTTCATTGTTACCGGGACGTTGTAGCTAAATAAGCCCAGCATTTAGGCAGTGGCGTCACTAGGGTTGATGTCACCCGGTGTGGTAACTTATGGTGTCACCCCCCCCCAGTTTTACGGATTTTTTTTAACTACTCTTACTCCTAAATCGGTACTCCCATATAATACTGAATACTCTTACACACAGTGCACATTACTGTGAGGTTTATTGCTGTGGAGCTCTCTCATATGCTCTCAGAAATGTTTGCCAACTGCCAGCAAGTACGGTGCCTGTTTGAAGGCAGTGAAAGTACACATGGATATATGTTGCCCCCAGCAGCTCTAGATATATTGCCCCCAGCAGCTCACCCATGGATATATATTGCCCCAGCTCACATATGGATATATTTCGCCTCAGACCAGCTCACACATGGATATATTGCCCCAGACCAGCTCACACATGGATGCATTACCCCCAGACCAGCTCACACATGGATATTGCCCCAGCTCTCATGGATATTGCCCCAGCTCCTCTCATGGATATTGCCCCAGCTCCTCTCATGGATATTGCCTCAGCTCCTCTCATGGATAATTGCCCCAGCTCCTCTCATGGATAATTGCCCCAGCTCCTCTCATGGATAATTGCCCCAGCTCCTCTCATGGATAATTGCCCCAGCTCCTCTCATGGATATTGCCCCAGCTCCTCTCATGGATATTGCCCCAGCTCCTCTCATAGATATACTTCCCCAGCTCCTCTCATGGATATTGCCCCAGCTCCTCTCATGGATATTGCCTCAGCTTCTCTCATGGATATTGCCTGCAGGCCCCAGTTCACCTCCTGCCGCCACGTTCGGCTCCCTCTGAGCGTCCAGCAGCATGGAGCTTGGGCACTCGCCTGGGGGAGCCACGTGACCAGCCGCGATCTCACGAGAACTCGGATGGTGACGTGGTTCCCCCAGGCGAGCGCCAAAGCTCCATAGCTTTGGACACTCGCAGGGAGCCGAACACTGCGTCGCAGGGTGAGACACCCGCCCTTAGGGTGACGGTGTCACCCCAAGGGCGGGTGTCACCTGGTGCGGGCCGCATCCCCCCGCCCCCACCTTGTGACGCCACTGCATTTAGGTGGCAGTGGGAATAATTTAGTGGGAATAATTTGCTAAAAGTAGGAAATAATTGTTTTAATGTTCCAAACCATTATAATGTCCCTTTAACCCAGGGCATAGTTGAAAATGAGAGAAATCTCAATGTATCCTTCCTGGTAAAACACTTTATAGATAAACTAACTTATTTGGAAAATAATATATTTTTTTATTTAGCTTGTAACTATACAAAAATTGTTTAGTTTGACTAAGGCTGGGGTCAGACGAATGCAGTGTTGGCGTCCATGTAGCCGCACTTTAGTACGACCGTGGTAGCAGATAATCATGACCAATGAAGGCCCACACACGAAGTACGTCCGCACGGAAGTGCGGACATGTCAAACGGACACAGGTTAGTAAGAACGTCGAACCACTAGGACGAACGTGTGGAGTGCGCAACATCCGCATAGCTTTGTGTGTGAGTGATGGGACGTGGTCAGACGGACTGCATTTTTGACGTCCAGCATTTTTGACAGACAAAATGTTTTTTCATTTTAATTTATTTTCCCTCCTAAATCCGTCAAAAATAACGTCCGTCACAAAAACGGACTGTGTGGCCACTACTGCGTCTTCCGTCAAAAAGTGCGTCCGTACTGCACAGGCGCACAGTCCGTAGAAAACGCACTCGTCTGACCCTAGCCTAAAAGTGAGATCTCTCAAAGTGGTAAAGTCTCTAGAAATGGTCTACGCACACAGCATATATATGAATGTCTGTTCCTTGTGTGATCATTTTAATCTGTTCCACATGCTAACCTTGGACACAGAGCATCGTCATTGAGTCCAAAGGCCATTTCCTGTTTCTTGCATACTGTAAGATCTCCAGATCTCCTGAAGATCACAGAATTTTAATGGTTGACCCACTTGCTTTCCATAGTCTTTAAATCCATAACTGTCACTGATGGTATATTGTATCTGGTTCTACCCTGGGTAATTGTATCTTGGTCTATCCTGTCCGGAGTTTCCTAAAGGAAGGCTAGTCATTTTTTTTTTCCCACAATTTGCAGTGTTTTGAAGTCTTTATTTTGGGAGTTCTAATCTTTGTATGCTCATCACCTGATGTATTCATGCCCAGAAATCATCCTAGGCCCATGCATTTATTTGTACTTCACTCTGTCAAATATTATCAGACATGAACTCGGAAAAGAACCAAATCAAACATGTGTAGGTTTCATAAGATTTGTTTCGGGAAATCTAGTGATTTTGGTGAGATGATGATGAATGCATGGAGATTGTGTATGACCGTGTGTCCAATGGCTATTTAGAACATCCCTCAACTTTGCTTTAGTCACTATTGCAGTCTATGTAGCTGAAATAGGTGTTCTTATTAAGGTCCAGACAGGCTTCGCTACACATGAAGGCAGGATTAACACGCGCAATGTAATAATGTATGTTATACACTAACTAAAGGGTTAAAACAGGACAGGGGTATGCACCTGCAAATTATCCCTTACCATCTCCACTTGACCATCATATGCCAGGGAAGGTGCTAACATGGCACCTCGCCCCGGTACACAACCCAAGACTGCCAAATACCCACAGTGGCACTCTGCGCTGCCGCAAGTAACAGCTTGTGGAGTCACCGCGAGATTAGAGGGGAGTATGGAATTTTTTAGCCTTTTTTTTTTTGTTTTGTTTTTTTGAGCGTGTTAAATAATTTTGCATTTGCAGAATCGTTTAACACCAGCTTTCAGGAGGTGGTAAAATTCTTGATTTCACGTCCCGCCATTAGCTTGCACCTGCACTTTGTAATAACTCCCGTCTCGAGACGTTAAAAAATGAATGCGCTACCCATGTTGAGGATAGGAGATGCAAAGTACATTGCAAGCTGCGACGCACAAACTGATTTCACCTGAGTGTAGCTTCAACTATGGAATATCCATGCCAGATGGTAAACTTGAAAATCCTAGTGCTAACGATTGCATATCGAGACGCTAACATAATAGCCATAGAATAGAGCCCTTAATGTTTAACCCCTCCATTTCTCGCTCTAGAGTATCCCTTTAAATAAAAGTCAATACCAATTTTTAATCCGTTCCGCATGCTAACCGACGAAGTGGTATTTTACACCTGCAAATTGGCAGCCAACCAATTAGTCAACCTCACATCACAATCATGAAAAAAATACACTGATATCTTTTTGAGGATAGTCATATTCATAAAAACACTATATAAACTTGTTAGAAATGTAGGACATGTTATTGGTTGGTATCTGTACATGTTGCAGAGTTTTGTAATAATTGGCTCAATGTTACTTCTTTTTTCTTCTTATAATTGATATGTGTATCAGTGCTTGAGTTCTCCGCTTTAATTACTTATCTGTGTGCATGCTTGAGTACTCTATTGCGTGCGAAAAAACATTCTGTTAAGCGTTTCACCAGGCCTGGGCATTAAAACCTATTTCTGGGCTTGGCCTGTTTGCTCTCATTCGGGTGGCTACATTTTGGTGACTTCTATTGATTTCAATTTGAAAAATAGCTTGGGATGAATGTACACATCAATTTCACATGTCGGTAAGACTGGTTTTCATGATTAATAAGAAGTTAAAACTGGTGAAATGCTTCACTTCACTGGTTTTAGCGAGCTATGCCATCAATGGAATATTAAAGTGGTGTAAAAAGTAAACGTGTGTATGTTTCATTTTGTAACAAATCGCAATTCGTCTAAAATCGTACCAATTCATTTTCTAATTGATTTGTTATAACATTTACAGTGGTTAAAGATGAGGGGAAAGATTGTCGGCAGCCTGGGCCAATTGTTCCTTGCATTCCTTGATTTTGAAGATTCAGCAGTGATTGGCCAATCACCATTCTCAATCTGTCGCCAATCAGAAAAGTATATATCTGTGACTGCAACTGACACTTCTGTCTACATGTATGATATTCTGCAGCCGAGACCAAACTCTTGAGAGGCATTGTCTGTGTGCATGAGAAACATGGATGGTAGTGAATAGGGATATTTGGCGTTTTCACACATGTACGGAATAAAGTTATGCAATGGGGATCTGGCATTCACCTTGTGTCATGGTCCTCGGCGGCGGAATTCCTTGACCCATAACCAGTAATTTTTCTAATGGTTAATCAAACAGGTGTCCATAGTTGTCTGTCATTAGCAGCTGTTTAGTCGGGTCTGCAACATTAGCGTTCAAAGGGGGTATTTATTGTGACAAACACTATGTTTAGGGCATCACATCTGTAACATGATGACATTTGCCTCTCTAGACTGTTTAGAGAAACTGTTTAGAAAACCAGCTGTGTGTCTGTTTTAACATAGCAGACAAGCTCTGTCGTGTGAAAGCCTCAGCTGATTCCATTTTGTTCTGGTAACAGGTTGCCACTACTTTTTTTTTTGGGAGCCTCTTGCTGCCACCATGCCCATGGTCTTAAAGCTTTATAGCATGTATCAACCAAAGGTGGTGTATATAGCCTATTCAGTTTGATATATTGGATTAAGGGTGGATTAATAGATTTTTTTAATAAAAACTAGTGTGACCTTTTGTTGATGGGACTCTCTAGAGTTTAGGGACTTGTGCCACTTTCATGCATGCTGTATAACTGTGGTTCCCAACCGCGGTCCTCAAGTCCCCCTCACAGGCCAGATTTTAAGGACCTTGGAGAAAATCAAACCGAATCCTGCAATCACTGAGCAGCAAATCATATCACCTGTGCTGTGCTTCAGATATCTGGAAAACCTGATCTGTTTAGGGGTACTTGAGGACCACGGTTTGGAACCACGTTTATACAGCACTGCTATATAACATCAATTTAAAGCAAAATTCCCAAACTAGTAAAGTTATTTTAACAAAATTTGGTCCTGATGACTACTTCAGGGATCCCTTTTCTTTTGATCGGGCAGATCTCTGTCTCAGACAACTGACCACCATACAACAACTGTATTGCATCCCTGGTGCAGCGAGGACCTACGATCTAATGAAGTCGAATTTAATATATATTCCGTTACACCAAGCTAATGATTTCACTACATGGCAGAATGGGTCGACAAGCCTATGACATCACATAATTTAGGCCCAAAAAATATCGATAAATTGCAATACGTATTACTATCCCTGGTAGTGTCTAAAATTAAATATGACATAATAACCAGAAAGACAGCTGTCTCTCAATCCCCCACTGCGAATGTCATCTATTGTCACAATCGCCTAGTGCAGTGTTTCCCAACCCTGGTCCTCAGGTCCCCCTAACAGGCCAGATATCTGAAGCACAGCACAGGTGATATGATTTGCTGCTCAGTGATTGCAGGATTCAGTCTGCATTTCCACAAGGTGATCTGCAAAATCTGGTCTGGTTGAGGGTCCCGAGGACAGGTTTGTGATACACTGGCATAGTGCAACCACAACTCTGTGTAGGTCCGTGTTTCCCAAACCTGTCCTCGGGACCCTCAACCAGGACAGATATTGCAGATCACCTTATGGAAATGCAGACTGAATCCTCTAATCACTGAGCAGCAAATCATATCACTTGTGCTGTGCTTCAGATATCTGACAAACCTGGCGAGGCGGAGGGTCCCGAGGACATGTTTGGGAAACACTGCTCTAGGTAATGTATTCAGAAAGATTAAACCTGTGAAGAGCAATCCTATAAACTAGCACAAAGTTTATATTCATCAATGAAGATACCAGATTATGGGCACACGGCCTATGCCACAACTGGTATAACACTTTTTCAATGAGACTTAACGACGAACCTTGTGCAAGCCACAAATGTTAATATCAGACACACTAAGGCTAGGGACAGATGAGCGCATTTTCTGCGGCCACCGTCAAAATGTACGTCGATGCGTGCGCACGCATTTTTTCACGGAATACGCTTAAGTGGTCAGACGATGCGCAATTCTGGACGTATTCATGACGATGGGGTGAAAAGAAGTCTAGGGAAATCCGGCTGTTTGAACGTTATGTTGGCCGCACACTAGCAGCGTCTGACGTCTCCTAATCACGCACACACGCTGCTATGCGGCCGCAGCGCACTCTGTACGTCAGTACCAGCGGTTTAACGTTCTCGAAAAAATGCGTTCATTTTCCACTTGCGTTGCGCGGCCGGACTTTTGTGCGACCGTACTTCGTATATTGGCTGTCATTGCCCGTCATCTGCTGCTAGTGCGGCCGTGATTATGTGCGCCAGAACGCGCGTTCGCACTGCCTCAGTCTGACCCTAGCCAAAGCTGGCTGAGAATTCATCACCGTACCTTGGTGGCTTCCTAGTAGTGAAAAAAAAAAATATATAATTTATTTCATGTTGACCCTTTAAACAAACAGCACCTCCTGGTAGCCGAAACGAAGGACTACCAATGTAGACCCGAGACCACTGGCAGGTGTTAGATTTCCAATTTCTAAATAACCCTGCTGGCATGCTGAAGGAACACCGCATAAAATAGTGTGTCAGCTGTACAAACCATCGATAGAAAAGTTGATTCTCTAATGCAGTATTAACTCCCCGCGAAGTATAGATTGTAATTTACTTAGCGTTCATTTTCAGGCGTGCTCCTTTTCAATTAACGCACAAATGAAAATCACAAAGTCCTCTGTCCGCAGTAGTGCTACACAACCTGATAAGGAAATCGATGTATTCCATTGCCCTAGATTGAAGCGCTGGCTGTGTGTATCTTGTGTTGTGTTAATTGAGATCTGTGACATTTTTTTCTTTTCTATGTGTACCCTAATAGCTTTCACCTGCACTTTTCATGGTGCTGAGAAACCTGGTTGCCATGGTTTCCTGTAGTAACAACAGCAGGAAGAAAATTTAGCTTTTTTTATTTTTAAATGCGTATATTACTTAATGCAAAAAATAGATTGTTAATTTTGTTATCACGTGTAAACCCACAGACCCAAAGCACCGGAAACTGCTCTAAATAAAAAAAATAAAAAAAACAGGTGTAGAATTTACACAGCAATGTTTTATTTTCATTTTTTTTTTGTAGTTTAATTTTAATTTCTTATTGTAATGCTCGGGGATAAGTAAGAGTAGTCATGTGTTTTTTGTGGTTGATCCAATTACTTAAGAAGCATTTATCTCTATTAATTTTTCTATGGACTCTGATTACTGGAAATTGAATGAACACTGCAGAATAGAATTTTTTTATTTGACTTGATGGTCTTTTTTAATTATTTTTAAGACCATTTTTTATTGACGAGGAAAAGGAATACAGTATATATATCTGTTAAATATGGTATAAGCATTAAATACGGAAGGAGAGCTAACGATAATATGAGAATAGATTATGCAGGACGCCGAGTAACACAGGTTGAAGGCAGCAAGAGTCCAGGGCCCTTATTCCACTTTTGAACCTAAAATGGAGACTGTAAGTAAAAAAAAAATGAGTGACCCAATTTTGCTTGACGTCCCCCTTTTGCCACACCTATTCCAGGGTAGCCAATTTATTTGCGCCTGGCACCAGAAGGAAGCATAGGCGGCAAGTGATACCTGCAGCTGTGTTGTCTCCCCGCTGGTATCAGCTCCTTGACTTCTTAGGACCCCAATATGTCCAGTGTGTCCGAGCCACTTGAAGGATTGTGCAGGAGACACGGATGAAGCTTTGAGGGAGACTGGGTATTACTTGCTCCCAAACTTGCACTGCTTGTGGCAAGAGGAAGCAGCAGTTCACGATGCCCTCTATACCATGTGCTGAGAGGAGGGTAAGGGATTTTTTTTGCATGGTTTAGTGTGTTAAGTGATTTTGAACAATCACTTAACACCAGCTTTGAGACATCCCGATTTGAGAAATACTAGATCCAGAATAGAAGAACGAGCTACCATGGATTATCTTATTCTTCTAATCCCAAATGCAATTTAACACCTCCTATACAAAGTATAGGTGATATTAATTTACAGTAGGGACATGCTATGCAAGAGTGAAATAATGCTCAACGTTAAAAGAACTTCTGGAAATGTTATGTATAATGACTCCAGCAGCTGTCTTAACGTCAACTGTGAAATAGGACCCTGGAACTTTTAGTACTAAGACCAAAGTCATCGAATAATACTGTTACTGAACTTCTCATTTCTTTTCTTCTACCCATAGATAATCCAGAGATTAGACCAGATTTTATACTCAGAGATAATCATTCAGGAGTCAGGGTGAAGGAACGGAGTTTCCATTGGTCTTAAAAAGCTATAAAGTTTATAAACAGGTGTTCAATCGTATGTTACATAGGCTGAAAAAAGACATGCATTCATCGTGTTCAGCCTTTCACACATCACCTACTGCTGTAGATCCAAAAGAAGGCAAAAAACCCAGTCGGAAGCGCTCGCCAATATGCAACACACTGGGAAAAAATTCCTTGACCCAGAATGGTGTCAGATTTCTCCTTGGATCCAGAAGCTTTTAACAACATATTAAATATTATAACCCTTAATATTCTGTTAATATTATGTTTCTTTGTTAAATCACAATAAATATGAATTTTCATGCAATTTGACCCCTGTAATTTATTATAGGTTTTAAGCGAGGCCTATTATCAACAAAACAAAACTTAATTTGAGTGGAGATCTGGAGAGGAACACAGAATGAAGACCAAACACCAGATCAGTAATCTGGTTATGGATAGATGCAATCCGTTTCTTCTTTCTCGTTCCCCCTTAACACCAATTCCAACAAAGACATTTCTTCAGTTCTTTATAAGCCCCAACTCAGTGACTTAAATTATTATTGGATTATCAACCATGAACAGAGTTAACTCTAATTTCCAACTACTCGTCCCTGGGCCATGTTCCCTGGTGATCCATTTGGTTGGTATCTATGTTCAGTCCGGGGGGAGAGCATTGGTGGTGTTCAACCTTCTCAGAAGTAATGTGTGCACAGCTAAATGCACTCCAACCACATGAACTACCTCAGATACACCATTAATCCCACTGCAAGCCTTGCTACAATGGGGAATTGTATTTCTTCAGCTCAAACTGTAACCATCAAGGAATTGTGACCCATTACCGGCATCCTGCTAGTGCTATCCTCATGGTGGGGCTGTCCCTAAATGACTACATGCTTGGTTCATCATGGGTCTCAGTGACCAAATCTCATTCATTTTTCTTTCCTCCATGATAAAAAGATTCATACCATTTCTTTGTTTAAGCAGGTAACCTGCTTTGTTTACACTCAAATTATTATCTTCATATTTTTCAGGATTAATTCAAAGCGCCAGGAAATACGGGAAAAGCAAGCCAGGATGTTGTGGGACTTAAATGCAGGTCATGATATGGAAGACGATGAGGTGGACCCCAGTTATGCCAGAGTAATCAATTTCAGAGATGGCCCTCCACACCAAAATGCACACAGGCCTTATTCTCCTCAAATAACCGGGGTCCATCTGCGGGACACGCAGGCGCAGGTATCTGAAAGAGATCACGTCCAAGACCTTTACAGCAAGATAAACAAGAAGCAGCAGGTTCCGGATGCAGCTGACAGGTAATAGACCGCACCAAACGCTTCTTATAATTCATTCGGCCTTGATGGAACGGCGCTCGTTAAATGAAGTTGTATGAAAAATTGCATATGATTACACTTTACGTTCCTTTTTATTTTTTTCCTCTTTCTTTTTCCCTGCTGCGAGGTATCATGCCGTTTCAATTAGGCTGGGGGAAAGATAGCGGAACGGTGGTATTTGCATGCGAGATCTAAGCTTTGCTTCACAAGACTGATTACCCTTCTAAGACTTTCCAAAAACGGAGTGGGGATGAAGCAGCATCGTTTAATCCATGTGTCCATTTAAAGATGGGTTAATGATTTAGGGAGGTAAATGGTAAACAACAAAACCCAAGCAATCGGTGGTGCAGTCATACAGGGGACCCCCTACAGCGATCCCTTCTGGTGCCTGGCGTGTATGTAATGTAAATGCAGCTTTATCTTCCCGTCATCTGTTTTAGTACAGAATGCGTGGCTGTCCTTAATGATATATGATGATGGAAAGTGGCATCTCAGCTGCCAAACACCTGTATTTAACCCTTCGTCTGCAAGCACAGCATATTTTTCCCTTTCCAAGATGCTCCGGCAGCGTGTTGTATTAGAAAGGGATCAAATAATGTACTTTAAATAAAATAAAAAGTGATTAATTCTCATTTTAGAACACCCGGCGGGTTTATTAAGACCAATAGCAATAGATGGGTTCTCTGGTTGTTGCGGAAGCAGAGTCCGTATAAACATATTTAAGACAAAAATATCTGACCGCA
Organism: Leptobrachium leishanense; assembly: GCA_009667805.1. Classification (NCBI taxonomy): domain Eukaryota; kingdom Metazoa; phylum Chordata; class Amphibia; order Anura; family Megophryidae; genus Leptobrachium; species Leptobrachium leishanense. Next base: position 57,699,115 of record CM019069.1, on the reverse strand, counting down.
TTGCTAAAATTATACGTTGTATTATACGTTTTATATATATATAACATACAATTGGTGAAAAAAATAAGAACAGAAAAGCAATAAAGTCCAAAGTTTACTTACTGCTTGTCAAACATTAACCTGCTATACCATTGTATGTATATTAAAAAAAGAATTCTCAAAATGACCATAGTGAAAGAAAATAATAAATCTTTGCTGATGTATATCAAATTTTAATTAGCTTTAGCCACTATTTTTGTCTTTTCTCTTTTTAAAACATTTCTTTCTAGTCACTGAACTTAAATATATTTGTATACATATGTTTTAAAATATTGAGATTTATGCATTATAGTATTTAACTGAGCCGAATAAAGGACCGTGCTTACGGAAATGATAATGAACGATTGAAACGCTACTTCATCTCCAGTAATTTTCTTTGGGTTAATTACCAGTTTGATAATAATATGCTACCGATTTAAAAAGATTTTAAGGTGATTATAAAATCTATATTGTGTTCCCCCCTCCTTGTCCTATTGCATGCCATGCCCCCTAATCACACAGGATGTTTGTAAATCACATAAGTGATACTCCTCCATAATGTGAATGGGATAATTGTGCTCTGAGCATTGCATATATAATGAATTTTTCTCTCCTTTTGGCTAAATCAATATCATTTTTTTTCTATTCTCCCTGTTCCGCGTGCTTCACCATGTATTTCCGTATACATGTTACAATGCCATGTTGGCGCTTTCCAAGCTTGGCCATGGCCTTCTTCATCCTTTCCTGGTTTCATTGAACCAGTATTTCCAATCTGTTAGGATCATTTTGTTTCGTTTATTTATTTATTTTTAATTTCTTTTCACTCCTTCCAATCGTTCATGGATCTCTGCCTTCTTTTTTAAAGATACAGATATTATCCAACAATGGACAGCAGATCATTTTTTTTTTTCTACGTTCTTGGTTAAACTTGACATTCATCTTCTTGAGCTCTCCTTAATTAACTGTTCACTTGTGGTGCAGAAAACGATGCTAGGTTTTATCATTCCTTATATTCTGGGTGTCTATTAAATAAAAATGCTTAATGATTTGTTTCAAGGGTGTTGATACTGAGTTTGTTGCAGCTCTCTACTAGTAAACTGATCGCAATAAGTTACTAGAAGGAAAAATTCAAGAAATAGAGAAAATATCATTGTCAGTGATCCATGCTAATAAGATAATTAATCTGTAATTACAGAAACAGGGAGTGCAACAGATATTTATTTAATAAATAATAAGTAATGGTGAGAAGCCAAGACAATAAGCAGTTCTCCCAGTTGGTGAGGATTTTAATGAATAAAAACAGTTATCAGATGGTAGTATTAGCAATCTGCCTCTGTTTGTCATGCATTACACTGAATATTTCTCTATTCTTAAATCCAAACTCCTAGATACATTGTAATTGGAATCCCAGAGATAATTACTCCTAACATGGAGATTCAAACAATTACAACAAAACCTTTTTATTTATTGATTTATTTAGATATATTTCAACTTTCACAATTAAATCGAGAAAAAGGTACACCTCGATTTGAGTTTTTAAAAAATAGAAGAATCTGGATTTTTTAATTGGCAGAAGCTTTTTCCAAGCAGAGCAGATTCGATAGGTTTAACAGGCACCTGCCGAACCTGTCGGATCTTCTCTGCAGATGCTCTGCCAAATGAAAAATCCCAATTCCTCGATTTTCGTAAAAGTAAACAAACTTAATTTAATCATAAAAAAGGAAAAAAACAATCCCCCAGCCTTAATTACACCCAAAGGAGTGTTAAAATATAGCTATCTTGTTGTTAATTCAGAGCATCCGCATGCCTTTTCTTGCACGTTTTATGATTACAAGCTCAACAGATCCACTAGATCGATTCCATTTTTAGCCTTGACAATTGCCCTTTCGTTTACTTATTTTTTTTTTACTACTTCAATATGTTAATGTGTTTGTCTCACCTAGGAAAGTACAGTTTGCTATCATCTGAACAACAGCAAAAATAATAAAATGGCAATGCAGAAGAACAAGGGAACATCTTTTCTTCTCCAAGGAACAAGTTGTGGTTAGCAGAAAGGTGACCTGAGACTGGAGTACAAAAACATTCTTGGCAAATGTTTCCTTTGGGTTAGCATAGGATGACAAGAACCTTACACATTAACTCAGTTAATCACAGTTACAGCTGTGATTTTGATGGTAGGCCTTCTTTTTGGCAGACTTCAACTGTTTCCTGTTGCAGTCGCACTTGCTGTTCTAATATTTGGACATATGAAGACTTTCAGATCGCACGTACACTGTCTTGTTTTGTCCTGGATTCCGACAATCAACCAGAAAGTTGAGATACAGTAGGAGATCTTGCGCCTCTCCTCTGTCTTGGACATGCATTACTCTACATTATGGTTGTGGTCCATAAATTTTTTGCAAAGTTTTTTTCTTTCTAAGCAATATATTGTGAAGCATCACAAGGGTCAAATATAAGAAATAAGTGCAATTATATTATTAAAATAGAAATTGAAAACCCTAGTTGTATATAGTGAGGTAGCTAGGGGAAGTGGTTAAAAACTCTACAATTTTATTTTTTTATGTAACATCGTTGCTTTATGGGTTATTATATATAGATATATAGATAGATTAGGAGCACAACAGTTTTCCCAGTGTGATTGGCAAAATGTAGTTGCAGTCAACAGAAATGTGTACAATAATACAAGGAAATTTAAAATGTGAGGCGTGTAACTATTAATCAGATTTTTTATTGTTTTATATAACCTTGTTTTAAGGTGGTTATCTGCATTTTAAACCAGCAGAACAGTGCATTATCTAAGGGCCCATATCCTGTTTGAGCAGTAATCTTCAAGAACTAGCTCACAGAATTATTGTTCCTGCAGTTATTCCAGTAGAAGCACAAGGCATTTTAAGTGAAGTGTCACTACCACGAGCGATGACCATAACTGCTTGCAGTATACACTTTGGAGCCCATTGGACTCCATTGCATGTGACCGTGGAAGATGAGTTAGATCTTGTTTACAGAATATCCCTCCAAGCATGCCAAATGGTAACACAAGTTACCTCTTGACTTGGAAGAGCAAGGGCAGAAGTAACCATTGTGTGAGTATACACAGTAATTACCAATCGTCCACTAATCCTTAAATCTCGACGGGGAATACTGTCATACGAATGCCGTTCTCAGAACCCCTAGTTATCAGAAAGTGCTCTGTAAACATTAGTTGTCGTGAAATCATGAGGAAACTCTTAAGACCTTTTACATCTTTAGGAATGCCAGCATCCTGATACTGAAAGTCCTCCACATGCAGTGACTGTGTGGTTCCTACTCTTACTTGTGACCAATACAAATTTCCATGGACTTTTTGCGAGATAATCATGATTTACTAAATTGGTACAATGGACAGACTGTTATATCATTACTTAAAAAAATGTGGAAGGTCTTACTCAGACGACACCATAACCCTATGGAATGTATGAAGCTATATGATCGAAGAATGGCCTTGAATACATTTTGGTTTGTCCTGTATAGATTTATATCAACAGCTATATTTTGTATAATGGAAGATTTAATAAACTATATAATAAACATTTACTTAATTGTTGTGCCATACTGTAAAAAGCAAGTGGATTTCTATAGGCATAATCCAAAAAAGGACCCTGTAATGTGCTGTGAGAAATACTGAGGCTATAGCAACTAAAGGACATTACAGATAGGAAAAGGTCAACAGAGCATTCACTAAAGGACATAGTTTGGAAGGGCATACTTTTTATTATTCCGTATCATTAAATAAGCCACAAACACTCTTTACGTTGGTACTTTTGAAGTATAATTCTTTGTCAAAACCCCAAATGTTTATCTAGACTTTCACTGGTAAATCAAAACCAGCAGAGATAGATTCATGGCAAGTAAAGCAAGTGAAAGTTGCATTTTTAATATTTACATGTTTAATGATTTTCCCGCGGAACATGAACATGGGTTGTTGATAATGTACAATCAACAAGTGCAAAGAACCATAGAATCGAATACTATCTAAAAAATGCTCTGCTTTGAAATCTTGAATAAGAGATAGAGTTCTGGAAACCTTTTGTTTACCTTACACGAAAAATATATACTATTTTGCATCTACTATAAAATAGCATTCACGCTCTTTTTTTAACTCATTTTTGATTTATCTATTTTATTTTGTATTTATTTTGACTACTTCCATCCTGTTTTATTTCTCACAACTGAATTTGTGCTGGAACAGCATTGCAAGAACTTGACAATTGAGGCATACATCACATAAGCTCTAAATTTCTTCTTTTTTTTACTTTTTCAATTTTTTATTACCCTCCCTGCGGTCTAATTTTTTCAAAATTTCGTGTCTAAAAGCGTCTAAATTTTTTTTTAAAGGAAACTTGTTTTTGTACATAGTTAGCCTGTAATAATTAGGAATCACACACTGAAATTCGTGCAATCAAGAGTCCTTACTGGTAAAATCCTTTTATAAATAAATAAATTAAAAATAAAATAGTAAATACACGGAGTCCGATAAAGTTTGAAACACGACATAATAATTTATTATCCAAAATAATGCAAATAAATGATATTCAATAAAATAAAACAAAAAACACTGAAATCTGTCTGAAAACAAGGGTGAGACGATGTATGGTCTGTTTCTTATCCTGTAGTGCCACCTAGTGGCCGTTCATAAACATTGCAGTTTGGATTATACAGTGTAAAATTATTTTTTTCTAATTTTGCTGCTGGTCCCACCCCCTGCATCGTGTGACTCGCAGGGAGCCTTACCAGGAATCAGCTCGCCGCGATCACACTGCGGGGGACAGTGAGGGAGCCAGGATGCGGTGAGTGTGCATCCAGCCCGAGTGTGGCTCGGGGTTACCGTTTGAGGTAGGGAAATTTAACCCTAAATCACACTCGGAATACCGCCAGGGAGGTTAAGTCTTTTTGTAATTCACAAAGAATTATTCAGCAACAGTAAGAGAATCCCAGAATCAAAATATTAATTCTTATCTGCGAGAAGTGCAAAAATGCTAGATGATTGTCAAATTACCATAATCAGTTGGGTGATCTAACCAATCCTCTCAAAGTTCTCTGAGGATGACCCTTCAGGAAGTAGGAGATCCAAGACTGTGATGGCTTGTCACCAACTTTGTCAATGCAAATATTTCTGAAGTTACATCTCACAACTAGTTCTTTGGCAGGGGTGAGCAACCTCGGCCCTCCAAATGTTTTTGCGCTACATTTCCCTTGAGGCTCTGCCAACTTAGAGTAGCTGAATATCATGGGAGATATATGCCATGGAGCAGAGTTTTGGAACTATGTCATGACAAATCACCTGGAGTGTCAAGGTTATCCATAACTGCCCAAAGAATATGGCTATCAGCCAAACGCTGGGGAAAAGATCATAACTAAAGCAGTGCTGCCACAGGGGCTGCTAAAACACACAGAAATGGTGCTGGGCAATGGCTGAAATTTCCAGGACACGCATGGCAAACATTATCCATGTACCTATAATGCCACACTTAGAAGAAGCGAATACAGAGGTTGGTGCCTGATTAATATTTAGCTCTGATTGTCTTTTGAACTAGAATCCAAATGCTTTTCCTCCCTTTTGAATATGTGTACAATGTAGGAAAAGAAATGAGTTTTCTTTGTATTTTACACACACACACACACACACACACACACACACACACACACACACACACACACACACACACACACACACACACACACACGTACCTTAAACATAAAGCATGGAGAGCAGCTGAGGTATCTGCTACTTGGGCTGTGGGAAAAATGATGCAAAATTTTGTGGGAATCCGAAGCATGTAAACGCACAACAGAAAAAAAGGGGGTGGATGGGTGGGAGAAGATTAATGCTGACATTCATATATCTGGAGACCTTATGGTACAGTACCCAAAGTGTAAATTATCCTCTGGTGTTTTGCATACCATGCTAATATTGAATATAAATAGAGATTAAAAAAGCAAATAGTCAATCTAGTTTTCATAATCCCCTTTCTCCTTAAAGCTTCATCCCGTCAGCTCTATTGCATCACTGTATTTGCCTTCAAAACGTCCTTGGAAAGGCCATATGCGTGTTTAACCCTGTAAATTTCAGAAGTGAGTGCAAATGCTTTATTATTTTTTTGCGGGACACCTCAAACATCTATAGGATTTAAAATTGCCATTCTTTAAAAGGATACATTACGGTAAAAAGAGGTTATAGAGGAATGACATTGTAGCCACTTTTGACCTCTTACCGGTTCTCCCACCCTAGTTTTACTATAAGATCTGGTTAATCTTTTCTCTCCGGCGCCAGCTCTGTATCCTCTTCTTGCTCTACGGCCTTTGCTTCCTTTGAAGCTGTGGCAGACTGGGAGACACCTGCATGCAGGGCATCTGTCCTTTTTCTATGACCTAGTCTATCCGCCACACAGGGCCGGATTAAGAGTATCATAGGCCTGGTGCCGAGTATTTTGGTGGGCCTTTATATACAGTATAAACAAAATGAATTGCTGTAATGAGCGGCGTGTATGAGTGTATCCCACAGCAATAAAACTCACAGTAATGTGCAGTGTGTATGAGCGTATCCCACAGAAATAAAACTCACAGTAATGTGTGCTGTGTATGAGTAAATCAGAGCTCCACAGGATTAAAACTCAGTAATGTGCAGTGTTTGAGTGTATCCCAAAGCTCCACAGCAATAAAACTCACGGTAAGGTGTGCTGTGTATGTGCACATCACAGAGCTCCACAGTAGTAAAACTCAGTAATGTGCGGTGTGTATGAGTGCATCACAGAATCTACTGAAATAAAACTCACGGTAATGAGCGATGTGTATCCCACAGCTCCACAGCAATAAAACTCACAGTAATGTGCTGTGTGTATGAGCGTATCCCACAGCTCCACAGCAATAAAACTCTTCGTAAAGAGCTGTGTGTATGAGTGTATCACAGAATCTACTGCACTAAAACTCCCGGTAATGTGTGTTGTATATGAGTGTATCACAGAGCTCCACAGCAATAAAACACAAAAATATTATTATTTAAGTTCTATATAAAAGCATTTAAATTTAATTTCAAACCTATACTATTGAATTTTTTTTGAGAAAGTATTTTACCAGGAAAGATTCATTGAGATTTCTCTCGTTTTCTATTTAAATATTATTAAATTGATTACATAATATTTAAATTTAATTAAATATATAAAAAACAAATCTATATTTATATCTAATCTATATACCCAGGATCTGTCCAGCACAAGATGTACTATGTGAGGGGGTCTTCCTGTCAAGGAATAGACCTTGCTGGGAAGAAGCTAGTTTTTTAACCCCTGCAGGACCAGGCATCTGAGCAGCACATTACAGTGTACCTCAGCTGTGCTTTTATGCCATGGGTCCTGCTGGTCCAAAGATCTTTCATGATCTATCAGTGTGGTGTAAAGCATACAGGTCCTGGCTGCAAGGGTTAAAAACTAGCTTCTCCTTCACAGCAGGGTTTAATCCTGGACAGTGGCGTCACTAGGGTCGGTGTCACCCGGTGCGGTAATTTATGGTGTCACCCCCCCCCCGAGTTTTTCAGATTTTTTTTTTAACTACTCTTACTCCTAAATCAGTACTCCCATATAACACTGAATGCTCATACACACAGCGCACATTACTGTGAGGTTTATTGCTGTGGAGCTCTCTCATATCCTCACACAACTTTTTGCCAACTGCCAGCAAGTACGTTGCCTGTTCGAAGGCAGTGAAAGCACACATGGATATATATTGCCCCCAGCAGCTCTGGATATATATTGCCCCCAGCAGCTCACCCATGGATATATATTGCCCCAGCTCACATATGGATATATTGCGCCTCAGCTCACATATGGATATATTGCGCCTCAGCTCACATATGGATATATTGCGCCTCAGCTCACACATGGATATATTGCCCCAGACCAGCTCACACATGGATATATTGCCCCAGACCAGCTCACACATGGATATTGCCCCAGCTCTCATGGATATTGCCCCCAGCACACATGGATATGCCCCAGCTCCTCTCATGGATATTGCCCCAGCTCCTCTCATGTATATACTGCCCCAGCTGCTCTCATTGATAATGCTCCAGCTGCTCTCATGGATTTGCCCCAGCTCATGGATATACTGCCCCAGCAGCTCATGGATATACTGCCCCAGCAGCTCATGGATATACTGCCCCAGCAGCTCATGGATATACTGCCCCAGCAGCTCATGGATATGCCCCAGCAGCTCATGGATATGCCCCAGCAGCTCATGGATATGCCCCAGCTCATTGATATGCCCCAGCTCCTCATGGATATGCCCCAGCACCTCATGGATATGCCCCAGCACCTCATGGATTTGCCCCAGCACCTCATGGATTTGCCCCAGCTCCTCATGGATATGCCCCAGGCCCCCATGGATTTGCCCCAGCTCCTCATGGATTTGCCCCAGCAGCTCATGGATTTGCCCCAGCTCCTCATGGATTTGCCCCAGCAGCTCATGGATTTGCCCCAGCTCCTCATGGATTTGCCCCAGCAGCTCATGGATTTGCCCCAGCTCCTCATGGATTTGCCCCAGCAGCTCATGGATTTGCCCCAGCTCCTCATGGATTTGCCCCAGCAGCTCATGGATTTGCCCCAGCTCCTCATGGATAATGCCCCAGCTCCTCATGGATAATGCCCCAGCTCCTCATGGATTTGCCCCAGCACCTCATGGATTTGCCCCAGCAGCTTATGGATTTGCCCCAGCTCCTCATGGATTTGCCCCAGCAGTTTATGGATTTGCCCCAGCAGTTTATGGATTTGCCCCAGCAGTTTATGGATTTGCCCCAGCAGCTTATGGATTTGCCCCAGCAGCTCATGGATTTGCCCCAGCTCCTCATGGATATGCCCCAGCAGCTCATGGATTTGCCCCAGCAGGTTATGGATTTGCCCCAGCAGCTCATGGATTTGCCCCAGCTCACCTCCTGGTCCTGGTCCCAGCACATGGATAGCGGCCCAGGCAGCACCTCTCCGCCGCGTTTTTCGCTCCTTCTGAGCGTCCGGCGGCACGCAGCTTGGGCGCTCGTCTGGGGGAGCCACGTGACCAGCCGCGATTGGCTGGTGACGTATTTCCTCCAGGCGAGCGCCGAAGCTGCGTGCTTCGGACGCTCGCACGGAGCGAATACGCGGCGGTGGCGGGCGGTGGGTGAGACACCCGCCCTTAGGGTGACGGTGTCACCCTAAAGGCGGGTGTCACCTGGTGCGGGCCGCACCCACCGCCCCCACGTTACGACGCCACTGATCCTGGACAGGAAGACCCCTCACATAGCACAGCTTCTTGTGCTGGACAGACCCTGGGGTGTACATAGGAGGGGGGAGGGGTCACTAGCTCAGCTTGACAGAGAGGGGGGCATGTAGTGCAGGGGAGAGGAACAGAGGGCAGGCAGTATCTCACCTCCTGACCTGGTGGGATGGGGGTCTCCATCCTGCTGAGCTGGGGCTGGTTACACATCCTCCTCACAGCACGCAGGAGGAGCAGGCAGCACGAGGCAGCACATGATTCTGGGGTCAGAAGAGCTGTTGCCTCTTCCGGCATCCTGCAGCATGTGACTCACCAACCAGGAAGGAAGGTGAGTCAGCTGTTCAAAGCTCATTAGGGGAGGGTTTATTTTACATAAGGGGCGGCATGAGGGAGTGCCTGGATGCATGCAGCACACCCCCATGTGCATGTGCACGCCAATGGAGAGGGGGCTTTGTGGTGGGCAGAGCCAGAACAGAGAGGCAGGCATAAGTGCAGGGACGGCTTGAGAGGTGCGTACAAGAAAAAAAATATCTCTGACAGTGGGCCTATTTAGAGGAAGGGGCGTGGAGCGGCCGCTCCATCCGCCCCTACGTTTATCCGGCCCTGCCGCCACGTCAGGCACCCAAGGTCTTTGGGATGATCACAGTCCAGTGTATGTAGAATGCCAGGATGTTTTCTCCTACTTCTAACCTCTAAAACAGAAGTGCTTCCCAACCCTGGTCCTCAAGTCCCCCTAACAGGCCATATTTTAAGGATCACCTTGGTAAAATGCAGAATCAATACTGCAATCACTGAACAGCAAATTACTGTATATCACCTGTGCTGCAGATATCTGCAAACCTGGCCTGATAAGAAAACTTGAGGACCAGGGTTGGGAAACCACTGCTGTGGTATATTACCTTTATTGCGGTTTGTTTTAAAAAAAATAAAATACATTTGTATCCTCTTTTTTTCTCTCGCGTTTTGTATACATTTATTTATCGTTTTTTTCTAAAGCATGTTCTACACGAAGGTACTGATCGTTCTACTGTTCCTGAATCGTGATTCATTTTTTGTCTGGTGCAGACATGATTTGTTTTCTGTGAACTGTGAACAAGCAAGTTTATTAATGATCAATTTCTCAAGCAGCCCACATTAATTCCTTAAAAAAGAACTGTCATTGAAGTTTAAATGATAATACGCGTACGGTTAATTAGGAAGCTGGAATTAACTGCGCGCTCATTGAGCTCCGAGAGCAATAGACAGAATGAATTGAATATTTTTTTTTTTTTTGGTTAAGGATGACTATGAGGGCATTAATATGTGAACCAGCTGATAATGTGCAAAATTAAGATTTCAGAAGTGGCATTTTAGACATTCACTTAATGGCCAATGATTAATTAGTCAAAGTTTAGCAAAAGAGAGTTTGCTCTATGAGGCAAAAGGATGCTCCTAGAATTTAACAAACTTAATTGCATGTAAAATGCAATAAAGGCATGTTTTTTCAACACCTTGCATGCTTATACGATGATGGCAAAAAATCTGTTCTATTAGAAGTAGTGATTTTTGTTTATGGTGCTACTGTTCTAGTTTGCTTTAGATCTATTCGTTGGCCTTTTGGAAACATCTTACCCCTTTTCTTAAGATCCCCCAGTTCCCTCCCTCCAGTTGGGCTCTTCTAGAGACTCATAGCGCCCAAAAATACTTTAATAGTTGTGCTAGTGGCTGGTCATGACGGACCCAAAGTTATAGGTCAGTCACATGGAGTGATTACGTTACGGTTTGTCACTAGTATGTACCATGGTGTCTCCTTTGTTTGAATCCAAGTGAGTTGTAACCATTTTGTAAGGCGAGTGGTTGTTCTTTACTAAAATACAATAATTTCCAGTCCAAACCACGACACATAGAATAACCTATGTATAGAAAATATTAATTTAACTCGGGTGCCTTGAACTTTTTGCCACTCTTCCTTAGAGCATGCAAATATCGTAAATTCCTTTTTCTAAAAAAGTATGTTCTGGCACTATCATTTTTAAATAGCATATAAAATATCTATAAAATCTAAAAAGTCTATCAAAAATTGTATACAAATTAATATAGGGGATATATTGTCATTTTTGTATCCCTTATATGTATTTTAATACAATTTTTTATATACTTTTTAGATTTTATAGATATTTTATGTTATTTAAAAATTACAATCTGCGTCAAAACAATTTTTTTTAGAGTGGTTGTTCTTTGTCTTAGCACCCCTCCCAAGAGGATGGAATCATGTCCTAGTTTAGGTAAATGTATCTCTTTTGTGAGTGTATTATCGCTACCATGTGTAACCAGCTATCCAGGAGTGCTAGCTCCTTTCTTCTGTAGCCACTCCTTGGAGTGTCAATATACAGATATATCAATATAATGGAGTAGTTACTATGTATAGCAGCCAAAAGTAAAGGAAACCTTGTAACCCTCAAATACAATGCACAAACAAAAATATACAACAGTTACAAGCATTTATAAAGCGCCAACAAGTTCAGTAACTATGGTGCTTAACGTGTTTCAACCAATTAATGATGCAGGGTATCCCCAGAAACCGTTTGGTTGCCCTTGAGATTACCCCTGTACCACTCTGAAATTCATTCCACTCCTGAAGTGGGATCTAACCCACAAAAGCCGTTGACTTTGGTGTGTTGTGCTCGTGGACTGGGGAACCTCAAACTGGACTGCAATACTGGACATTATTCCTCCAGATGGTGGACCGTGAAATCAAGTGCGGGAGGTTGTGAGCCATTGAGGCAAAAGTGCATATGCACAATTTGTTATGTGCTCTTTATATTGTGAGTTTGCTTTTAAAATTCTTCTATGGTATTAAAATATACTACGCTATATTCCGCCCTATTTATCTTTGCCAGATATGGAGTGAATTTCGGACTGGTACAGGGGTGATCTCAAATGTCAATATACAGTCTGTGTCTTTTAGGCTGGGGTCAGACGAACGCAGTGTGAACGTGCATTTAGCCGCTCTTTATTACAGCTGTGGTTGCAAATGACGTCCAACGCAGGCCCACACATGAAGTACAGCCACACGAAAGTTTGGCCGTGCAACGCAAGCGGCAAACGAACGCATTTTCGCAAGAATGTCAAACCGCTAGTACTGATGAACAGAGTGCGCTGCGTCCGCATAGCGGCGTGTGTGCGTGATTAGGAGACGTCAGACGCTGCTCATGTCCGGCCAACATAACGTCCAGACACCCAAAGTTTCCTTGTTTGGATCCGTATGAAATCACGGCTGAAATTGCACATCGTATGACCGCTATCGCATATTCCGTGAAAAAGTATGTCCATGCGTTCGGACGCACTTTTTTACAGACGATGTGAAAAATGCGTTCGTCTGACCCTAGCCCAAGATAATGTGATGTCTGTTCCATATCAAAGTTATTCCCGATTTCCCCTACAATCTGTTTCGGCTGGAGGTTTGGGAATAATGCAAAAGCTGTAACGCACGCACACTGCAAACTGGCTGGAGGGTGTCTGAAGGAAGAGTGAGCTGATCCTATTGTAGCTACTAAGCTGGAGTACAAGTGGGGTCCATTACACTGACCAAGATCATTCATTAGTGTTCTGCACATGGGCCTAAACAGTGGCTGTTTGGCAGAACTGTTTTCCACGATGTCCGTGCTGAAATACCATTTTATGTATAATTTTGTGTTGCTTGCACACCCATCCTGGGTCTTGCCCAGGAATTACACTGATTTCACAACACATAATGCTGGGAAGTAATATTTCTGTTTTCATTAATTTTGTGTCAGTGATTTTCAAATACTCTAAATAGATTTTCTTTGAACTGTATCTCCAAAAAATGGTTTCTACAAAAAGGGTAAATAGGAAGTCCCTGATCACTGTCCACTCATGTACAAAACAATTTATCCCAAACTTCAATATACCTTGTTACAGATGAACTTCCATGCCTTTACAAAACCGTGCTCTACGCGGGAATTTGGCAACAATGATTTTACGTGAACAATGTCAAGTCGGGAGTGAGACAAAAGCATGTCTGTTTGATCAAAATCTTGTTGAAATTGTCTTGATTTTTAAAATATCAAAGAGATTCCCGAGTCTGGTGTTTTTAATGATTTTACACTAAACACCTTGTAACATTTAATTTGAATATAGTAAAAATAAAACTGCAGTACAGATCATAAGCTTCAATGAGAATGCTGGAAAAAAAATTAGATTTTTGCAATTGACGTGCAACTCCACAATCAAGGAAAGTTCTTTTTTTTTTGCGGAAAAGCCCAATTTCTAAGTTGTTGACTAAACAATCACAGATATTTTTATACATTAAATTTGTTGCTCAGCCATTGTAACAGATTTCATTTTGGGAAGATCAATGTACTTTCCAGTCTTGACATTTATTCAAACACACAGTAGAAGTAAAAATTAAAATATTTCTAGACTGATGGATCCTAATCTTTTTCCATGGAACTAAATATTATTTGGTGACCCACGTCTCAAAGGGTTTTCCAGTAACCTGGGAAGACCACAAAACTGCTATAGTGAGCTATGTATTGTAGGCTTATGTCCACGTCCTGATAAATGTGGCCTTTGCATATTTAATTAAGGTCTTAATTTAATTACATTGGCAGTTTTAAATGTCCATCTTTCCAAGACAGCCATTAACATTTCACACTCAATGGTTACTCTTCTCCAGTCAGTGTTGTTTTGAACTCCTGGACACCAAGGGCAAAAACTGATAATTGAGCTAAAATTATAATAGGACTCAAAATCCCAGGATGCTCTTATATAAATCTGCTGAACAGCATGGCAGCCGAAAAAACCTTCGGCAACGGAGACCTAAATTGACAGAGCATACAATTTTGTATCACTAAACAAAGATTACAACAGCGGAAATCTAGTCCAATATGGAGAAAAACATTCAAACGGAATCCAAAATGAATGCGCTTTCAGATAATCGTCATTGTTCAGAAGCAGATTTTACATATGACAGAATTCCTAAGCTCGCTACCTGATGACCATGACCATGACCTTTCTAATGAAAGGTGCAATAAACATGTTCTCGTTTTGATCATTTTAAAAATAGTGGCAATAATAACTCCCTTATGTATATCTTTTAGCCAGATATACAGGGTGTCCATAAAGTCTCATTACAAGTTAAAAAATGTATTAAAAGGCAAATGAAAAGACAGATAAGTGAAAATTATTACAAAATGAGACGTATATATTGAAGGGTTTTTTGCCTCATTTAATACACCTCTATATGGGCACCATTAGTTGCACAAAGCACATCAAGACGGTACTCTATTTCTTGCCATGCTCGCTGTAGCATACCATCATCAATGGTGGCAATGGAATCAGTGATCCTCTGCTTTAGATTAGTGATGTCCCGTACCTTTGTTCCATACACAATATCTTTAACATAACCCCATAGAAAGAAGTTGAGGGGAGTGATATCTGGTGAACGAGGTGGCCAGGGAATTGGGCCACCCCTTCCCATCCACCTCTCTGGAAATGTTTGATTTAGAACATTTAACAGTACCTCATTCATCAACAGGGTACCTGAAATATACGACTGCAATGTGATAAAAACCTTGATAACCACTGAGTACATAGAACAAATCTGATGAAGAGATCTCATCAATTGCCTTTGTAATACATTTTTGAAATTTTAAAGAGGCTTTATGGGCACCCTGTATATTATTCTAGTTATCACATTTGAATGTGTTCTCCTGGAGTGTTACTGACTATTCTCCTACATCAGTGGTTCCCAGCCCTATCATCAAGTCCCCCTAACAGGCCCGGTTTTAAGGATCACCTTGGGGAAATGCAGACGGAATCCTGCAACCACTGAGCAGCAAATCATATCACCTGTGCTGTGCTTCAGATATCTGGCATATCTTTCTTGTTAGGGGTACTTGAGAACCAGAGTTGGGAACCATATAAGGAGTTATTCAAAGAGCCAAACTTATTTCCCCGTATGGTGCAATTTCATGGCTATTCAAAAACCTGGCAATTCACCAAATATTGGTGAATTGCCAGCGAAATACGGTGCAATGCAGCGCCAGTGAAATTCCCCATAGAGATTAATGGTTAATCTATTCAGAGAATACCGAACTGCGAAATGCCCCGATTTTTGGTGGTTTCGCTCGGCAGGTTTAAACCGGTGAATCCCATAGGTTTCAATGTAAAAAAAAAAAATTCCCTGTTTTTATTAATTTTTGTTCAACCATTTGTTCTTTTCATTTGCAGCAAAAAGTCTTATTTTTTAGGCATTTTTCTGGTGAAAATTTTGATTTTTAGATATATTTATGCATTATTTTTGTTAAAACTCCTTTTTAAAAATTGCATTTTTTTTATTTCTTACCCCTGCTTGGCGGCTGGTTGGCTTTCTTTGGCGGCGTTCGGCAGGTTTATCAGCGGGGTTCAGATCAATTCAGTACTCTTCAGGGACCCTGCGGTGAATTGAGCTCACCGAATGAAAGAGCACTGAAATTTCGGTGCTCTTTGTATAACCCCTATAGTCATGTTGTTTGCTGATGGTCAATACTACAGATTTCTTAAAGATACATTTTTAAAATGTATCCACTTGTAGAATCTTAAGTAGTTCCTAAAAGTTGCCTATCCTACTGGTATTTCATCTGTCCACAAATACTACAAATCAGTAGTAATCTAATGACTCGGAAAAGTAATTTTGAACACTTTGACTAGTCTCTTGCCGGAGTTTCACAAACTCTCCTCTCAAAAGACCTCTCAACCAAACACAGCTCCCCATCCTTTGGATAACCAGCAATAGCAGAGATCGGAAATGGTAAATCATGAATGCTTTGGTTTAGACAATCTATATAATTCACGTTGGTTTTCAAGTCATCAAATAATCTTAATCATTCCAGTAGGAAATGTATTTAATTTTTTTTGTGTATTTATCTGCACAGAGCGACTTTGAGGGACAGGCTTCTGATTGTCATGTAGATCAATGAAAATCGCCAATTCTGCTCGGCAAGCGTGGTGCACAATTCCACGCTCTAGTTTACCATTCATGTATTTTCTCTCAACTTTGTTCTTTTCCCAACTTACGTCAAAGAACTTGATTTTTCTGCCATTTATTTGAAGCCAGTGCATTAGAGCTAAATGAAATCCCTCCATTCCTCCGAAAGTGACATTTTAAAACTTCAACTGAACAAAAAAATTTTAAAAAAAATCCAGCTTCAGGCTGACGTGGACTTTGTCATAAATGACCATTATAATTTAGGGGGTGCAGAAATTGAAAGCCAGGGCTTAGACGAAAGGAACAAAAAATGCCAGCTTTACTCTAAGCCCTTTAACAAAAAGGCTTGTTCTATCATTGAACAGACAGAAAATTGTCCACTTGAATGGAAGGGGAAAGGGCATACTATTTTTTTTTTTTTTGGGTTGTTTTCCGTCTGAACTACCTGTAATGTCCCATAATTGTTTGAAAGGGCTGCTGTAATTGAGCACTTGTGTTCAGTAAGTGTACTGCTAACCAGGGATCCTGAAGTGCTTCTCTGTGCATTCAGGTAATGACAGAGCAAGCTTGTTGCCTTGCAACTCCTGCTTTGTAAATCAACCTCCTTCCTCCAGAAAGCTTATTTTAAATGGCACCAAATGTGGTAAAGCTCAGAAGACCTGACTCCACTTTGTACTGATTTTAAAGTGGGCGCATTATCAGATTATTTCTTCTGGACGTGTACCCACAGCCTTGCCTGCTTCTCACTTGAGCTGGTCCAGTTTCTAATATTTCCCAAGTTTTCAACTCTGTCGGCTAATGTCCGATTTCTGGTCCTATGCTTTCTTATAACTCTGTCAAACAAAAGCTTTTGATACACTTTATACTATTTAGTGTTTTTATTTTTACTTTACGGTTATTGTCCGTAAACCTGCTGTGTAGCCAGCGAAATGCATCACGGGACTATACATTGGATAGAAAAAGTCCATGCACCTATGTTAAAATGTCAGGTTTCTGTGATGTAAAAAAAAAGAGAGAAATCATTTCAAAAACTCTTCCAACTTTTAATGTGACCTATAAACTGCACAACTCAATTGAAAAATAAACTGAAATCTTTTTAAGGTGGAGGGAGAAAAAATAAAAAAATAAAATAATATGGTTGCATAAGTGTATACACGCTATTATAACTAGAGATGTAGCGGTGTTCAGAGTTAGGAAATCACATTCAAAATCCTGTTAAATAGGAGTCAGTACACACCTGTCGTGCTTTAAAGTGCCTCTGATTAACCCCAAATAAAGTACAGCTGTTCTAGTGGGTCTTTCCTGACATTTTCTTAGACGCATCCTACAGTAAAAGCCATGGTCCGCAGAGAGCTTCCAAAACATCAGAGGGATCTCATTCTTAAAAGGTATCAGTCAGTACAAAAGAATTTCCAAGACATTATTTATACCATGGAACTGTTACGTTCCCCCAGCCAGGCCCACTGGAGCTGAGAGCTCTTCTCAGCCCTTATGTTTTTTTAGGGTTAATATGTATGGCTCTCCGCCCCTGGAGTCTCAGCGTCTGACCAGACCTGTGGTCACGTGACCTGCACTACCCTATTTAATGGCTATCCGTGCACTTGTTCCCTGATCCAGTATAGATCTTCCTTGCTGAGTTCCTGAATTCTGATTGTTGCTTATTGACTTCCTGGTTTTTGACTTCTAGCTTTGTATTCTGACTAATCTCTTGCTTATGTCCATTATGTGGTGTGTTGTCTGAGCAGTTTTGGTTTTCATGTTTGTTTTTTAGGTTTTCATGTTCATGTTTTCTTGATTTTCATGCTCATGTTTTCTTATTCTGGTGTGAGACCTACTTGCTAGGTATCCAGTTGTTTGTGCTGGTCGCAGCATAACCTCAAGTTCTATGAGTCCTGCCCTGCATGTTGCTGACTATATTTGTCAAGTCTGTTTTTCTGGTTTATTTTGTGTGTATCTAGTGCAGCAACTCATTGTTCTGGTTTATAGAGACCACTTCAAGGATCTCTTTCTTGTTCAGTTGTTGCTAGACGTTCCTTCCTGTCAAGTCTAGTTGAACCCTGTTGTTTCATTGTGTATATTTTTCCCACCCAGGGGTCAAGTCCTGGGAAAAAAAGTGAGGGAACTCGTCCAAGAATTCCACAACCCCTATTACCTGAAGAAAAAATATATGTATCACGAGTATAGCAGTACGTGGTGATACCATATTTATTGGGTTAACATTACATTTAAAAGACAAGCTTTCAAGAGTGTAAACTAGAAACTATACTGATCAGTGAAAGGTATCACTACATACACGTATACCCGTGATTTTGGCAACTGGACTAATGCGTTTTATATATAATACATATATATATATATATATCCAGTCACAGACCCCCCAGAATTATTTACACAGGCACTGGACCCCCAGAATAACATACACAACACTGAACCCCCAGAATAATATACACAGCACTGAGCCCCCAGAATAATATACACAGCACTGAGTCCCAAAACACTATACCCAGCACTGGTTATATGGATATATTTGCCCACAGCTCATATGGGTATATATTGCTCCAGTTCACATGGATATATTTTCCCCAGTTCACATGGATATAATTGCCCCCAGTTCACATGGATATTATTGACCCCAGCTCATACAGTTGTGTTCAAAATTATTCAACCCCCAATGCTGTAAAGGGTTTTAGGTAATTTAGTGTACATTTGTAATTGTATTCAGAATGAAATCCTACAAGGACTTTTTAAAGAACCATATGCAACTAAAATGACATCAATTGGTTTTGTAATACAGTAGTAAATGTTTCTTTTGTGAATTCTTCATAGACACAATTATTCAACCCCTTAAAGACTACCACTCTGAAGAACAGAGGTTCATTCAAGTGTTTTCAATCAGGTATTGAAAACACCTGTGGATGTCACGGAGCAGCAATAAAGCATAATAAGCACCAATTAGGCAGCTTTAAAATGACTGATACTCAGCTCCTTCTAGACATATTGCCCCAGCTCTCATGGATATGCCCCAGCTCTCATGGATATGCCCCAGCTCTCATGGATATGCCCCAGCTCTCATGGATATGTCCCCTGCTCTCATGGATATGTCCCCTGCTCTCATGGATATGTCCCCTGCTCTCATGGATATGTCCCCTGCTCTCATGGATATGTCCCCTGCTCTCATGGATATGTCCCCTGCTCTCATGGATATGCCCCAGGTCTCATGGATAATTCCCCAGGTCTCATGGATAATTCCCCAGGTCTCATGGATAATGCCCCCAGCTCTCATGGATAATGCCCCCAGCTCTCATGGATAATGCCCCCAGCTCTCATGGATAATGCCCCCGGTCTCATGGATAATTCCCCAGGTCTCATGGATAATTCCCCAGGTCTCATGGATATGCCCCCAGCTCTAATGGATATGCCCCCAGCTCTAATGGATAATGCCTCCAGCTCTCATGGATAATGCCCCCAGCTCTCATGGATAATGCCCCCAGCTCTCATGGATAATGCCCCCAGCTCTCATGGATAATGCCCCAACTCTCATGGATAATGCCCCAACTCTCATGGATATGCCCCCCAGCTCTCATGGATATGCCCCAGGTCTCATGGATAATGCCCCAGCTCTCATGGATATGCCCCAGGTCTCATGGATATGCTCCAGGTCTCATGGATATGCCCCAGGTCTCATGGATATGCCCCAGGTCTCATGGATAATGCCCCAGCTCTCATGGATATATTCCCCAGGTCTCATGGATATATGCCCCAGGTCTCATGGATAATATCCCAGCTCTCATGGATATTATTGCCTCAGCAGCTCAGCTCACCTCTCTGTGGGCCCTAAACGATGCAGGCCGCCACCGCACATTGCCGCACGGCTGCACTTCCTGTCAGCGGCCGTTCGTAGCAGGAAGCACGCGGCCGCCGGCAATGTGCGGCTGCGGCCTGCTCAATTGTTTTTTGGGATTGGGCCACAGCGGGAACCTGCGTTCCCGCAGCGTTCCCGCTGTGGGAGAAGTGCGGGTACGCCGTTCCTGCGCCTTCCCGCAGGACTCGAGCCCTGTTCCTACCCTGTACGCTGTATAGTCAGAAGGCCATTCAAGGACCTTTCCCCAGTGCAGGGCCTTCCTCTCGTGTGTGTGTATACTGTCTTGTCTTGTCTGGTCCTGTTGTATCCTGTGTCCAGGGTTCTGCATAATGCACAAAGACACATAACTGCCTAAATAGCTTAATAAACACAGCAGCAAGGACCCCCCTTTGGCTCCTGAGATGGGCCACCATAACAGGAACACAGTGAAGACAAGTCATCATCAAGTGGAGAAAATATGGTGCAACAGTGACATTACCAAGTTCGTTACAAAATATCCAACGGCGATAGAAGACCGCCTTCGGTCTGAGAACTTAAATCAGGAAAAGTGATTAAACACCGGTTATGATAGGCAAAATTCCTCTAAACGAGGAAGAATCCCTCTTTTTACTAAAGCATTAAACTTTATTCAATACAATTAAAATTAACTCATTCCTTTTTAATTATAAAAATAGTCATCAATTAAACAGATAGTGACCTGCATATGACAATTATTATCTGTTTAATTGATGACTATTTTTTATAATTAAAAAGGAATGAGTTAATTTTAACTGTATTGAATAAAGTTTAATGTTTTAGGGAAAAGAGGGATTCTTCCTCGTGACATTACCAAGAACTGGACATCCCTCCAAATGTGATGAAAAGAAGAGAACTGGTCAGGGAGGCTGCCAAGAGGCCTACAGCAACATTTAAAGGAACTGCAGGAATATCTGTCAAGTACTGGCTGTGTGGTACATGTGACAACAATCTCCTGTATTCTTCATATATCTGGGCTATGGGGTAGAGTGGCAAGACAGAAGCCTTTTCTTATGAACAAAAGCATCCAAGCCTGGCTAAAATTTGCAAAAACGCATCTGAAGTCTCCCAAACGCATGTGAGAAGATGTGTTTATGGTCTGATGAAACCAAAGTTGAACTTTTTGGCCATAATTCCAAAAGATATGTTTGGTGCAAAAACACTGCACATCACCAAAAGAACACAGTGAAGCATGGTGGTGGCAGCACCAGCTGGAACTGGGGCCTTAGTCGAGGTAGAGGAAATTATGAACAGTTCCAAATACCAGTCAATATTGGCACAAAACCTTCAGGCTTCTGCTAGAAAGCGGAACATGAAGAGGAACTTCATCTTTTAGCATGACAACGACCCAAAGCATACATCCAAATCAAGAAAGGAATGGCTTCACCAGAAGAAGATTAAAGTTTTGGAATGGCCCAGCCAGAGCCCAGACCTGAATTCCATGGAAAATCTGTGAGGTGATCTGAAGGGTGCTATGCACAGGAGATGCCTGCGCAATCTGACAGATTTGGAGTGTTTTTGCAAAGAGTGGGCAAATATTGCCAAGTCAAGATGTGCCGCGCTGATAGACTCATACCCAAAAAGACTGAGCGCTGGAATAAAATCAAAAGGTGATTCAACAAAGTATTAGCTTAAGGGTGTACACAACTGCACACTTATGCAACCGTATTATTTTAGGTTTTATTTTTCCTCCATCTAAAAGAGTGTTTCCCAAACCTGTCCTCGGGACCCTCAACCAGGCCTGATTTTGCAGATCACCTTGGGGAAAAGCAGACTGAATCCTGCAATCACTCAGCAGCAAATCATATCACCTGTGCTGTGCTTCAGATATCCTTCAAACCTGGCGAGGCGGAGGGTCCTGGAGGACAGGTTTGGGAAACAGTGATCTAAAAGATTTCAGTTTGTTTTTCAATTGAGTTGTACATTTTATAGGTCACATTAAACGTGGAAAAAGTTCTGAAATGATTTATCTTTGTCTCATTTTTTTTACATCACAGAAACCTGACATTTTAACAGGGGTGTGTAGACTTTTTCTATTCACTGTATGTACCTGGATTTTATTTTTATTGTTTTTTTATGATATATTAAAGCACTTTATGGGGGAAACTTAAAGTTCTTCGTGGCAGATATGTAATTAAGCAATGTCACTGCGATAGCGAGAGATGGGGAGCGGTGCCCTCAAAACTGCACCCCATGTTATAAAGAGCCTGATTTGGACAGGCTTCCTAAAGTGTAAGAGTGTTATTTTTGCTATTTTCGATCTTCAGTGCTGATCAAAAAGAGCCTGCTGTTGAGAGGTGCCAAACAGCGAAAAAAAAAGCACAACCATATCTGCTCTGCTAGACCCATTACTTAATGTTATTATACTGTTGTGGCTGTTACCATTTTCATGAGGTCCACAGAACTAGATAGAAAGCTGTTACTGAGCTAAAATTTTGACCGTAGGCAAGGACCAGAAGAACGAGGAACAAGCTCTAGAATACAATGTTACTTACTGAGCCAGGATTTAATATTCAGGCTCCGAATCACGTGAGTCTGCGTTCATATACTTATTTTCACCAAGCTCCACTTGTGTAATTGAATAAGAAACATGCTGTGGTTAGTCTTGTTTTTTGAGGTCTGATGGAACAATCTGTCTTTGAATAAAGTGTGGTGGACAAGGAAGGGATTGAGTAGTTACATTGCTATTGGTACTGTTTTACCATAACTGTTTTACAATCAAGGAAACTGTAGTAACAACATTTAGTATGTTTTTTATTTACATATTTATAGACAGAACAGTTCTTTATTTCAAAGTAATGTCTCCACAATGAAAACTTGACACCTTTTGACAAAAGATTATTTTCTACAAATAAGTTTTTTTAGCTTTTTTTTTGTTTGCTGCCATGGGACTCATTGATATGAGGGCAGGAAGCAGTCAGCAGCAAGATAAGACCTTCTGATATAATGTAATCTGTGTCGAAACTGCCAAAACAAAAATATATATATATATATGAAACATAAATAATGTTGTTGGCCAGCTGCTAGTACATTAACACTTGCAGTGCCAGGCTCCATCCAGGAAATAGATTTGCTTGAATTGAATGCGTGATTTGTTTTTCCCACGTACCAAATCGTGACAGTATACATTTGAGGGCTCTATTCCATAGTTAATGCTAACATGGGATGCTACCGAGGAAAATCTGCATATGCAGATTTTCCCGTAGCATCCCCATATTAGCGTGGTATTCCAGGGCAGGCGCTACCTCAGCACCTTGCCACGGAATGCAGTTCCCAGTGTCACTCTGTTCACGGCCAGTAGTGGCGGATCGGGCCACCCTCCCTACCGTGGGATTTAATGGGGGGGGGGCCGGTAGGGCTGCTAAATTATTTTGCTTTTGCAGAATCATTTAAGACCAGCTTTAGGACTAAAATTTTGCCTTGTGTGTCCTGACGGTAATTTGTGCCAACACTTTGTAATATCTCACTTGTCGAGATGCTAAAAAATATTGCGCTCCCCATGCTAGGTATAGGAAATGTTTATGTATAGTAATCTTGAGCAAGCTGCAAGGTGCTAAACATTTCCATCCGACTGGAGAGTTAGCATTGGAATATCAATGCCAGACATTAAACGTACTTCTCATAGCTCTGACGCTTACATACCGACATGCAACATTAGCACAAACTATGGAATAGTGCGCAAAGTATTTAATATTCAGGTTTGCATCGGTTTATACAAACCAAGAGCCCTATTCCAAGGTTGTTGTAAACTTAACCAGAGCTGCTGTAAACCTATCATAGTCATTATATTCTATGGGGTTGTTAAGTTTACAACAGTTCTGATTAAGTTTGTACCAACCTTGGAATAGGGCCCCTAGTATTTTCCTGCAATTTTATTTAATTTGTACCCTGTAGTTCACCACCACCAAGGTGCATGTATAAAGTGGGGGATATGATATATTGATTTGGATTTCAAAATGGAATGGACATGTTCTCTCAAGGGAGAATAGTTAACCCATTCACTACCAAGATAGAGTATACTCAACCTAAAAAAACACTTTCTTGTGCTCCAATATTGAGTATATTTGATTTGGTCTAATTATGAAGCAATGCAAAGGGATATTGTTTGTTACGAACAACATTTTTTGGGCTCCGGAATGTGGCGCAAAGGTTTTGGCACTTCGGGCATGACAGCCAAGGATCTGAAACGGTTTGAACAGCTGGAGTTATCTGTCTAAAACACAGATCCCCAGCTGATTCAGCACAGAGCCCCGGCTGCAATAGTCCTTTTTTTCCCTTCTTTAAATCAAAGTTTATTTAAGAAGAGTGCACAGGTATACAGTGTATAACAGTACGAGAAGAGCAAAAAGTGTGAACATGTACAGAACAGTGGTAATGTAGGTCATAGTTCACGTTCTTGGTTTGTTGTACCCAAACATTGTAAAGCTAATTAGCAGAGTAATCATAGATGAGCGGTACACATAGACTCATACAATCTGATAGCCACCAGCTATGTTTGAGAGATAGGGGAGAGGGCCATGTGGGGGCAGGCAATAGTACCTTTTGACTAGCAGATGGGGACACTGGCTGTCAAATAGAGCTACTATGGCAAAAAAATGCATTCTAAATATTCACAATTATTTATTACTGTGTAATTAATGAAAAGGGACTTGCTGGTTCCTGACGTGGTTTATTGGGAAATACCTTGCAAGTGCAGAGGTTAACAGTATAGTAACTCCTTTAAATCGCCAGCAATATTTTTTATACTTGATTTATAACTGGGCTCAGCACTCCTAATGAAAGTCGAGCCCTAGCAAAGTACAAACTCTTATTCATATTTTATGACCTAGAGTACCTGAACTTGTGAATTAAGTATCATTAAATAAGCAAGTTGGCTGGAAAATTTATTTTGGAACATCTCCCACTATGGAAAATATTATTCAACCTACCAGCTCCTTGCAGGATTAGGAATAAGCAGTGCCATATTTTTACCGGAGTGAGGAAAAAAAAGGGATTACATGAGAGAGGTCCCCCAAACTACCCAGGTGGTCGCCAGTCTACTTCCTTGCATGCCCAGTTCTGTAGGGTAGAGTGGTGTGAGCAATCATAATAAAACTCTGACATTTAGCAAATAATTTCTTATATTATGTTTTAGACGTCTTAATTGTATTATAAATCACTTTCATGCTTTTTCTTCTCTTGCAACATAAACCTTTCATTTGGATCCAAAAAAGGAATTTGTGAATGGAAAAATTGTACTCTCGGCTTACTCATGTGGTTGAAGACAAAGCAAGGTGATTTACATTATAATTTTCTTTTATGAGCGAGATGTGGGTTTTTAGCCAATTTTAGATAATAGTTAATGCTGGCAAAGCTTCAGTGGAAGCTCTTTCTCAAGAAGGGAGGAATGTAGTTTTGCTTAGGGACTCTGCCAAGTGCATCAATGGGTGTATAAAGTCACAGAAAAGGTCATCATCCTCTGGTGCTTTGCAACTGGTCCAACTACAGACAAGAGTCCAGCGTAAATTGGAGCAGAAATTGGGTAAATTGGTTACCAGAGCTATAACAGCCTATGAAATTGATAAATTTACAACAGCTCTTCTAAAATTTGCACCTGACTTCTAATCTAGTCCTATGTACATTGTGTGCATTTACCAAGCGATACAATTTGCCATTTGTTTGAGGAGGCAACTCCCTAAAAAAAAAAAAAAGTTCCGGGAATGGAGTCAAAAAGTGAAGACGTGGTCAGAAAAGTATCAGGTTTTCCCATGGATTTTGGTCTTCTGTATATGTCATACCTAAGTATTATCACACCTCCCTGTGCACATTTTTCAATATTTTTTTTTCTCCTTCTTCAATCCAGGAACAACAATATTTGTTTCTATGAAAAGTAGGGATATCCCCTGTATATCTAGTTCAAGGAGCATCCACATTTACAAATGAACACAAGTGGTGTGGGCTGCCTGTTCAGCTAGAATCCCATTTATTTGGGACACTATATTATATCAATCCAGGAACACTGTTACCTTAATATCATTCTTATACTTCAGTTCTATTCCACATTGGCCTATAGTCAAGGACATGGAAAGCAGAAGCTAAAAGACCCCCAAACCCTAGGCTTTTGGGGCTGTAGGAGTTACTCCATTTTCTAACACAGTAAGGAGATTTTAGAACAAAACCTCTGCAATGAACTAATTGGACATCGTTGAAACAGTAGGTTTTCGACTGTCTTCTTTCATTTAATTTTAGACTTCTGAATAGTTGCATATAAATATCAGGGCGAACATTGCCCACATATCCACCTTCCATTGAAGTCCAGGTAGTTGTTTAATGCGGGAGGTAGGGAGGATGTTCCTTGTTCTCACCCCTTCTGAGCTTGGGCCTTGGATGTTGCATCTGCCCAATAATTTCCCGGGAGAAAAAAAAGGGGGGAAGGTGTATTATTTTTTCATAGTGTTCCTTTAGAGTTACACCAGAGTTGGAACATAGCCCAAGGTAGTAGAACTTGTATGTAAAGAAATATCATGTATAATAATACAGTATTGGAGATTCTCGATAGCATTGCACTCTTTGGCATGGTATCTTTAGTTGCCACATATTGCAATGTATAGAATCGAGAAAAGACTTGAGTTGGAAGAAAGAACACATATTGGAATTATGCGACAAGCCGTGAGCATGCAGACCAGTAGACAATGATCACACATCTTTCTATATGATGCCATTGAATATATTTGTTTTAACTCCTCTTCAAAGGATGTCTTTTTTTCGGAACGTTAATACTGTATACACCGAATCACTGGAACCACCACATTGCAATGTTATTTCTTCATTCATGCCGAAAGCTTGTGGCAGAGATTTCAATGTAAGCACCTGTGAATGTATATTTATAGAACTATGGGTGTGGACCGTATTGGCGTTTCTATTCATAGTATTTGTTTTCTTACAATACATCAGAGACATTGGAGGGTTTGTACCATTTGGTTCTTTATTATAAGAAAACACCTGCATGTTTTCATAAAAGTTGAAAAATCTAATTAAAAATGTGTTAAAATGTTTTACTTGAATTTTTTTAAATTTTAAATATTACGGGCTAAATTCAAAGGTCTAGTTAAAAAAAAAAAGTGGGAACTTTACAAGAAATCAGCTCACCAATTAACTGTTAACATGTCACAATTAACCCGCCACCACACTTTCAAATATGACAATAGTTTTTAAATATAACGATAATAATTTTAAGGAATTATTATGACAATTGTAATAAATACCATATATTTTTGGTGACTTATTAAAGAAACATGTTTGGAACCTAGTACCAGCTTTTCAGTACTTGGGACAAAAGGAAACTCTATTCATTCTTGAAAAATAATGGAGGTATTGGATTCTCAATAGTTCCTCCTCGACGTGACACCCTGTCTAGATTACAAGCTTCAACAAGGCTCCAGTATATTGATCCAATCCATTAACGCTTCCCAAAGTGTTGCTTACATTTACACATGACTTAGGCTAAGATCAGACGAGCACGTTTTCTACGGACTGTGCGCCCATGCAGTACGGACGCACTTTTTGACGGAAGACGCAGTAGTGACCACACAGTCCGTTTTTGTGACTGACGTTATTTTTGACGGATGTAGCAGGGAAAATAAATTAAAATGTAAAAACATTTTGTCCGTCAAAAATACTGAATGTATAAATGCAGTCCGTCTGACCACGTTCCATCACTCACACACAAAGCTATGCAGACGTTGCGGACGTGGCGCACTCCGCACGTCTGTCCCAGCAGTTCGATGTTCTTGCTAACCTGCATCCATTTGCCTCGTCCGTAGTGCGTCCGTGCAGACGTACTTCACGTGTGGGCCTTCATTGGTCATGATTATCTGCTACCACAGACGTACTAAAGTGCGGCTACACGGACGTTAAGGCTAAGGTCAGACGAAAGCAGTTTTAACGTGCGTTTAGCTGCGCAAAATCACGGCCGTGCTAGCAGCAAATGACGTCCAATGCCGGGGAACATACGACGAACGGCCGCACGAAAGTTCGTCCGTGCAACGCAAGTGGCAAACGAACGCATTTTTTCGAGAACGTCAAACCGCTACTACTGACGTACAGAGTGCGCTGCGGCCGCATAGCGGCGTGTTTGCGTGATTGGGAGACGTCAGACGCTGCACACGTCCGGCCAACATAACGTCCAGACGCAAAAGGGTTTTATTGATGATCCGTACAAAATCACGGACGAAAATGCGCATCGTATGACTGCTATCGCGTATTCCGTGAAAAAATACGTCCATTCGTTCTAAAGCACTTTTTCACAGACAACGTGAAAAATGCGTTCGTCTGACCCTAGCCTAACACTGCGTTCGTCTGACCCCAGCCTTAGAAACGAATAAGTAATGGGATTTTATGTTGGTGCAAGGATGTCCAAATAATCTCCACTGAAAATACAACACTGGTACAAGATTGACAAGGCTTGTTTAATGTACCTAAATAACACCCGTAGGCCGTAATCCTGTTACCACGCGTCTGTCACCATTACATGGAATCTCTTTACTTCCTTTCAGACAAGCAGCAGCAGTACAGGCCTTACCAAAGTTCGGTACGTCACGTATACATCTCATTATGTGACACCAAAGCAGTCTTTGTGAAACCAAATGATTGTTCGAATTCAATAAAACATGTGCATGATTATATGACCTACTCTGTGACTTGTTGCAAAGCTTTTCTTCCATTTATTTTTCTTGTAATCCTCTTTAATCCGCTGTCCTGGTTTACATTTTAAACGTATTTCCTCCCTGAGCAACAAAGACTTTGTATTCACCAAAACCACGAGTTAAGCGCCAGTGCCGTTCCAAATAATGGAATTCAAGGCAGACTTTGAGAGGTGAATGACTGTATGGGCGTGACCTATATCAACTTTAATTAAAGGGGATGTAATGCTAGTCCTGAACTGAAAAAATACATTTAAAGTAAAATAAACAAGCACAGGATGTAAAGGTATCCCTGTGTTGGGTCAGACGGGGCACTCGAGGGAAAAAAAAGTAATAACCTGATACACCCTTTTCCTGGTCAACAAATGCATTCCTTAGTACCAGGTGCAATAAAAAACATTGCTGATATTTTCAGTGACCAGTAAGTTTACAGTAAAACCACAAAAGAAGACCAACAATAAAAAAATTATGGTAGGGGAAAAAATAATTATATACTCAGGTGCCTACAGGTAATAACGGACCAAGAGAATAATCCTAATTAAAACTACATGCAGGTCAAATGCTGCTCTTCATATATGGATAAATATACATTCTATAGGTGTTACCTATAGAGTGGCTGTGATAACTGTCATTCTGTGTTTTGTGTAGTTGTCTTGTGATAATGTTGTGTTTGAGTGCTGAATGCAGATATCCCATGGATCATTAAACATTCTAAGTTTTCTCAGCCAGATACAGTGAGATATTTTGTTTCTTGATGCTGAATTTATAGCGCTTTTGTACAATTTGGGTAAAATAACATAGATTGGTATTTACCACTAGTGGCTGTATTATCCAAAATGTTCTTATTATTCCAGAATATCAATGGATATAGGCAAATGTGGGTTTCCAGAACATTTAAATATACTATGGGCAGTATTACATACTTGGTGCTAACTTAACCAGAGCTGATGTAAACTTGCCACCCCCATAGACTATAATGGCTTTGGTAAGTTTACAACAGCTAGAGTTAAGTTAGCACCAACTTTGTAATATGGCCCTATTAGTATAATATGTGCAGCATATTCGATAAAGACTTGACAAAGACCCGAAATGTCGTTTTCTCTGTGATGTCGAATAAAATCTATTAACCTCCCTGGCGGTCTGATTCTGACATATTTTATATGTCAGAATCAGTCCAATTTATTCTGGCCCCCTAGCGGTAGAAGTGTGGCTCGGGGGTTAATTTTCAATACTGAAAGCGGTATCCCCGAGCCACACTCGGGCCGATACTTACATGTCCTGCGCTCCCTCGCTGTCCCCGCAGTCACACTGCAGTTATGTCACACTTCCTAGTTCACTCCTCACAAGAAGAGATCCAGGCAGTGTGACTTTGCGAGCGGCTGGAGGAGACTGCGGGGATCAGCGAGGGAGCGCAGGACATGTAAGTATCCAGCCCGAGTGTGGCTCGGGGATACCACTATCGGTACAAAAAGTTAACCCCGAGCCACACTCGGGAAAACCGTCAGGGAGGTTAATATTGAAGAGTGCCGGATTCTTTTTTCCTTTTCTGGATGTTGCTGGATTTGGGAGTGGATCCATTCCGGCCTTAAACAAGCGGTGAGCTGTATCTAGAACTATTGCTTGATTATTGATTGAAAATATACACGATAGACATTCAGCTTGTCAGAATGCAAATAATCTTCATAAAGAATTGATGGAGCCAAAACATTGACGCGATTTTTTTTTTTTTTTTAAATGAAGATGAAACCAAGAAACCGTTTTAATGAAGACCCGTGAGTCTATTTTTTCATATTGGATTATATGCTTGTGTGTGTATATAAATACAGTACACCAAATGGGGAGCATGTATATACGCACTCCATTCTGTTGATTTTGAAGTATTTTGACATGGTTTAAATTACACTTTTTCCCTTTGCTCAATCTAGAAAAAAACTCCTAATTAAAGCTCATTAGACATATTTCACTTTTCCTTTTGATGAATTTTCCAATTAATCCTCTTGTGAAACCCTCCCACTGTTTATGTTTGGGGAACACTGACCTAACTAATGTAAGCCTGTCCTTCTGACAGAACTGCTGCTTAAACCCCTGCCACTCTTTTATGAAGATGAGTATTGTTTGTCATGATTTATACTCTGGCAATGCAAAGTGCAGAAGTAATTAAAAAAAAAAAAAAGATGTAATTGTATGAGACCAGAACAGGAGCTGCAGAGGGTCCAGCTCAGATGAGCTTACGATCTATTCTTGTAGCCGTTCTCTAAACCTCTCCAGGGTATTGGGATATTGACAGTCAGAGCCGCGTGAAATGTTGCAGTGCTTAATTCCTCTATTTGGAGGATAGAATAAATAATCACTAAAGATTTATCATGCTGTTGTTGTGTTATCTTTCCTCATTGTATTCATTAATATATTCTTTTCTTGTCACTGTATCTGCATGTGGCGCTGTAAGAAACAGAAGTAAAACACTGATGGTTCATGAATCTTTGGAACAGTTTGCCCATTTGCCCTCCTCTTGCTCCAGCATTACCCTTTGCAGAAACAACTGTGCTGTAATGATTGTCTCGAGTATTTTATACTAGCCCTATATGTGTGTCAGATTGATACATATTGTATCCATTCTAACACCGACTCTGCTGTTTTATATTCCGCACCATCTGTTGGTTAGCCCCATGTACCATTTTATATAAAGGAAATCCGCATTAAAACCTCATACTAATTAGATCACAATCAAACATACACACACACACCTATTTCAATCAAATTTGGCCCCAATCTCTAATATCCAAATGAGCTTCTGGCATTTAATTCAACCTCTCTCCCACATTCAGTCCCCTTGCAGGTGAAAGTGGAACTCTGTTTTGATCAGATCTGTCCCGGATAATTTCCGCATATCAATATTTTCAGGGACAGGCATCAAATTGGCTTGTCACTTCTTGTTTATCTTGCATAGCACTTTCTGTTGTTGTCAGGGCTGCACTTTGTGTTTTTTTTTTTTTGTTGTTTTTTTATTCTGTGTTTCTTAGACAGATGCTCTTTACACATTTGACATCATTTAACTTTTTGCACAAATAAAATGTATTAAGCATTACCTGCCTTTTTTCCCCTTTTATTCTGTGTTTTTCTTTTCTGTCAAATATATTTTTGGATCATGTTGATAGAACCTCTTTGTGTTATGTTCTCCAGGCTGATTGCTAACTTGGTTGATTTCAAGGAGAGGGAGGAGGACGGGTAGAAGTGTGAATTTGTTGTCCTTGTGTATCAATTAGCATTGTTTATTGCTGCGGCTGTGCATTCATTTACATACTGCGCACATTCTCTGTTCCGTACCCGTTGTTTCCCTATTGTTGTTTAACTAACAATGTATCAAATTATAGAAACACGCCATCCTGGAAATAATTCATTGTTA
This sequence comes from Leptobrachium leishanense, assembly GCA_009667805.1. Lineage (NCBI taxonomy): Eukaryota > Metazoa > Chordata > Amphibia > Anura > Megophryidae > Leptobrachium > Leptobrachium leishanense. The sequence continues at coordinate 57,666,887 of CM019069.1, read as the reverse complement.
TCTGTAAATGATATGCAGCAATAAAAAGGGTCCTGTAAGATGTTATAGAAAAAATGGACTGTTAATGAGAACATTATCTTTATTTAAACAATGTAGGTTGTCAACTTCTCTATGGCTTTGAAGTTGTGCGATAAAAAGGAATAGAAAAACCTATATATAAATAAAATAAAAATTTATATTAACCTCCATGGCGTTACCAGTCTGACATATTTTCTATGTCAGAATCGTTACAATTATTTCAGCCACCTAGCGGTATTAGTGTGGCTCGGGGTTAACTTTCAATGCTAAAAGCGGTAACCCCGAGCAAAACTCGGGGCTGGATACATTCCCTGTCCCTACGCTCCCTCGCTGTCCCCTGCTGTCACATTCTCCTCTAGTCGATCACGACGTCATGCTTCCTGGTTCCCTTCTCGCGAAATTCATCTGGGGGGGGGGAACCCACACATTTACCATTTTCTGAAAATCCAGTTACTGGGGTGAAAAAGGGCAGGTGAATACTTTTATCAGTATACCTATATTTCCAAAACCAAAGATGTTACAGGTGTGAAAATTGGTATTTACAATCTTATTGAAAAATAAAAAACAGGTATTTTACAAAAATCCAAGTGGGATTCCAAAAAGGGGGTGAATCTTTTAAAACTTTGCTTTGTAGCCAATAAGCCTTGACTAATGTCTGCAATAAACATTACTTATTACTTTAAGTCCTCAAACTGTAACTTATATTTCGTACAGTTTGGACAAAAAAACTCAAGTTTCTGAAAAAAACAATTATAACAAATCCCAAAGGACCCCCGTATCTCCAGATCGGTGGCAACTAGAGGGTCATGTTTGGGATCGCCGGGCCAGGTTTAGTGTAAAATAAAAAAAATTCAAACTTAATAAATAAAAAAATATATATTTTAATACTGCAGCACTATTCACTTTTAAATTGTGACAAAATGATGCTGCACTAATGAATTTTTTTTACTTTTAGCTAAAATTACGTATTTTCTCCAAAAAATACAGTAAGCATTTCTCATTTTTAATATTTTTAACAAGTGTACCCTATAGAATATATAAACGCAAAGGCTTGCATAATAAAATGTGAAAAAAAATATTTTACACACTATAGATGATTGAAATTTTTATGAAAATACACATTTTTTCCATTTTTTGTTACAGCATTCTGACAGGACATGACATATACATGTAATAATGATATATTATGAATCTGCCGAGCCTGCCGTAAAAAAGGATATATGATTTGTCTGGGTCGTATAATAATACATGACTTCAAATCACGATTAAACATGATGAGCAAGACCAGTAAAAATTAGCTTGGCACACAGAGGTGAAATGGCTCCGCAGTGAAGGGGTTAATGGCAGGCGGGATGGGGTTAACACTGGCAGGGGCATACGGTACAGTGTGCACCGCATGCTGGGCAGGTCCATAGAAGTTAACGGGGCGTACTAGTATGCCCCTACGGCTTCAAGGCCCACCCACCGCAGGGACGGCATAGTATGACCTGTGGCAGGAAAGGGTTGAAGAGATGGAATAGTAACATCATCAAAGTGCAGGACACTTTTGCACACTCTTACACATCTTCAACACATACTGTATAGAAATCCATTTTAGCACTTTCATTTGATTTGTTCTGTGCTGGGAATAACCAGTGAAAAAAGCCATTTTGCAGCTTACACACATGCTTAATGTCAAGGACATATTACTCTTTTTTTTTTTCTCCTCTTGAAGTTGATATTGCTCTTTCTATAGGTTAGATTTTGTCCACTCAGCTCACTCAAATACATTTTAACTCGAGCTCTGTGAAACTCATTATGCTATAGGCCTTTTGGCATTATCTGTAATCCTTAGGAATGCCTTCTTGATCTCTGCACATGTTTTAAAGCATTATGGTTGTGAGTTTTAGGTTAATAACATTATGTTCCTGATAGATTCTCTCTCACACATTCACACACACATAATGCAAACATATACAGTGGCAAGAAAAAGTATGTGAACCCTTTGGGATTACTTGGAGTTTTGCATGAATTGGTCATAAAATGTGCTCTGATCTTCATCTAAATCACAACAATTTGAAAAACACAGTCTGCTTAAAATAATACAACACAAACATTCTGTTTTCATGCGTTTATTGAGCATAACATGTAAACATTCACAGCGCAGGGTGGAAAAAGTATGTGAACCTTTGGACTGGTTGACCCTCCTTTGGCAGCAATAACCTCAACCAAACATTTCCTGTAGTTGCAGATCAGACCTGCACAACGATCTGGAGTAATTTTGGACCACTCCTCTTCACAAAACTGTTTCAGTTGAGCAATATTCTTGGGATGTCTGGTGTGAATCGCTCTCTTAAGGTCATGCCACAGCATTTCAATCGGGTTGAGGTCAGGACTCTGACTGGGCCCCTCCAGAAGGCGTATTTTGTTTTGTTGAAGCCTTTCTTTTGTTGAATTACTTGTATGCTTTGGGTCATTGTCCTGTTGCATCACCCATCCTCTGCGGAGCTTCAGTTGGCGGACAGATGGTCTTACGTTTTCCTGCAAAATGTCTTGATAAACTCTGGAATTCATTTTTCCATCAATGACAACAATCCGTCCAGGCCCTGAGGCAGCAAAGCAGCCCCAAACCATGATGCTCCCTCTACCATGTTTTACAGTGGGGATGAGGTTTTGATGTTGGTGTGCTGTGCCTTTTTTTCTCCACACATACAGGGTTATTCAAAGAGATTCGAAAAGTCACCGCACGTTCGGTGACTTTTCGTTCTCTTCAATTCAGTTTGTTTTGCCGAACCCATTTCGGTGACCCTGCGGTGTATTCAGCAAGCACCACAGAGTCCCCGAATTGCAGGGAAAAGCTGCCGCAAAACCCACCGAATGCACGCTGAAAACTCCCAAAAACATCTGGATTAACCTTCGAAAAACCCGAGCAAGAGCCGATCACATGCAGCGAAGCAGCCGAACAGGAGCCGAATCACACAGAGCCGAAGCAGCTGAGACGCAGAGGAGGCAGTGAATAAATTAGCAAAACCGTTTGTATGAATCTGTGAAAATGAAACGCTGTTTGCAAAGAAACTACTGAGCGAAAATGTCTGAAATTTACACAGGAGGTCCAGGGAATGATAATAAAGAGGGCTGTTACAGAAAAAATAAGTAAACTTAAAAAACATCAAAAAAAAAAATCGGACTTTTAGAAAAAAAAAAAAAAAATCTGAAAAATGCTTAAAGTATCCTAAAAAAATCTATAAATAAAGAGACTTTTTGCTGCAGAATTTTATAATGAATGGTTTATTAGATATTGAATTAAAACGGGAATATTTTTAACATTGAAGTCTATGGGATTCTCCTGAATAAATTTGCCGAATTAAACCACCGAATGGCAGGGCATTAGGGGAACCTTTCATTGCTGGTTTGTGTTCTCTGAATAGCCGAAGCAGTGCTTTTTTATGGGGATTCACTGCCCTCGAACAGGCATCGAACAGGCATCGTATGTGCAGACAATTCGCCAATTGAATTGCCTGCTCTCTGGATAGCCAAATGGCCAGGAAAGGTAACCGAACGCTGATTTTCTCAAGCAATTCGATTTCTTTGGATAACCCTGATAGTGTTGTGTGTTTTTTTCCCAAACAACTCCATTTTGGTTTCATCTGTCCACAAAATATTTTGCCACTAGTGCTGTGGAACATCCAGGTGCTCTTTTGCAAACTTCAAATGTGCTGCAATATTCTTTTTGGACAGCAATTGCTTCCTCTGTGGTGTCCTCCCATGTACTCCATTCTTGTTTAATGTTTTCTTTATTGTAGATGTGCCAACAAAAATGTTAGCATCTGCCAGAGATTTCTGTAAGTCTTTAGCTGACACTCTAGGATTCTTCTTTACCTCATTAAGCATTCTGCGCTGTGCTCTTGCAGTCATCTTTACAAGACGACCACGCCTAGGGAGAGTAGCAACAGTGCTGAACTTTCTCCATTTGTAGACAGTCTGTCTTACCGTGGACACATGAACATCAAGGCTTTCGTAGATACTTTTGTAACCCTTTCCAGCTTCATGCAAGTCAACAATTCTTGATCGTAGGTCTTCTGAGAGCTCTTTTCTGCGAGGCATGGTTCACATCAGGCAGTGCTTCTTGAAACCAGTAAACCCAAAACTGGTGTGTGTTTTTAAAGGGCAGGACAGCTTTCAGCAACACAGACAATAATATCACACTGATTGGACTCAAGGTTTTCCTCACTCCTGGCTCCAATTAGCTCTTGGAGAAGTCATTAGGCTAGGGGTTCACATACTTTTTCCACCCTGCACTGTGAATGTTTACATGTTCTGTTCAATAAACACATGAAAACATATAGTGTTTGTGTTGTATTATTTTAAGCAGACTGTGTTTTTCAAATTGTTGTGACTTAGATGAAGATCAGAGCACATTTTATGACCAATTCATGCAAAACTCCACCTAATCCCAAAGGGTTCACGTACTTTTTCTTGCCACTGTATACATGTAGAGCTATAATCATGAACAAGTATACGCATGCAAATAGGCCAATATGGTAATTTTCTTTATTTATTTGCAACACAAATTTCATGATTCTGAGAATCTTTTCGGCACAGTTTAAAAAAGAAACAAGAAACCTGTTCATGTGTATGTAAGATAAACATTTATTAGCTAGATCAAGGTTTCCCTCCATTCTCATTAGGTCCCCCTAACAGGCCAGGGTTTCCAGATATCTGAAGCTCAGTACAGGTGATATGATTTGCTGCTCAGAGATTGCAGGATTCAGTCTGCATTTCCTCAAGGTGATCTGCAAAATCTGGCCTGTTAGGGGGACTTGAATGAAGACCTTGTTACCAGTGGGGTACCTCAGGGGTCAGTACTTGGACCCATTCTCTTTAATATTTTTATTAGTGATATTGCAGAAGGTATTAATGGTAAAGTATGTCTTTTTGCTGATGACACAAAGATTTGCAACAGGGTTGACGTTCCTGGAGGGATCAGCCAAATGACAAATGATTTAGGTAAACTAAAAAAATGGTCAGAGCTGTGGCAATTGAGTTTTAATGTGGATAAGTGCAAGATAATGCACCTGGGACGTAAAAACCCAAGGGCTGAATATAGAATATTTGATACAGTCCTAACCTCAACATCTGAGGAAAGGGATTTAGGCGTCATTATTTCAGAGGATCTAAGGGTAAGTAGTCAATGTAATAGAGCAGCAGGAAATGCTGGCAGAATGCTTGGTTGTGTAGGGAGAGGTATTAGCAGTAGGAAAAGGGAAGTGCTCATGCCACTGTACAGAGCAGTGGTGAGACCTCACTTGGAGTACTGTGTGCAGTACTGGAGACCGTATCTCCAGAAGGATATAGACATCTTAGAGAGAGTTCAGAGAAGGGCTACTAAAATGGTGTACGGCTTGAAGGAGAAAAGTTACCAAGAAAGCCTTAATGATCTTAACATGTACAGCTTGGAAAAAAGACGAGACAGAGGAGATATGATAGAAACATTTAAATACGTAAAGGGAATCCACAAGGTAGAGGAAGGGAGTATATTTAAAAGGAAACAAAATAGCAAAACAAGAGGACATAGTCTTAGATTAGAGGGGCAAAGGTTTAAAAGTAACATCAGGAAGCATTATTTTACTGAGAGGGTGGTGGATACATGGAACAGCCTTCCAGTTGAAGTGGTAGAGGCCAAAACAGTAATTGAATTTAAGCAGGCATGGGATAGGCATAAGGCTATCCTAAACAAAAGATAAATCCAGGTTAAGTATCCATGTAATTGGGCAGACTAGATGGGCCGAAAGGTTCTTATCTGCCGACATTTTTCTATGTTTCTATGTTTCTAAGACCAGGATTGGGAACCACAGAGCTAGATCTTAAAAGTCAGATGGTGCCTTCAGTTAGCTGGTGCCCAGGTGTCTTTCATGTCTTTGCAACTGTTGCAAAAATCTAAAGTTCATAACTCACATATAAATAAATGAAAGGACAGGATTGAGTAATATGTTTCACACACTTCCTGATCAAGGCAAATTTTATTTTGGACACTTATTAGGGATATGGAGCAATCACAATTTCCAATTTATTTTTCTTATTTTTCTGCATGCATTTTAGTGTCAAAAAACTGCTGTGCAAAACTGGCAGCAAAAGGCACCCTAGACACCTCAGCCACTTAAGCTTTTAAGTGGTCGTGGTGAGATTGTACTCCAATGTACTTTGAGGCGAACAAGCATTTAAACCACTGATTCTGATGCGTCTCCAAAGCATAGCAGGTTATTGGATTGGCTACATGCTTGCTAGTAGCTCAAGCATGGATTATCTTCAGACGGGACATTGAGCTACTTCCTGTAGCTGGTCGTCTGGTGCCCTAAGAAAGAGGCAATGCTGTAGAATGGAAGTTAATGGAAAATGGTGACTAGGCACTCAGTGAGGAATTTGTTTGTTTCTCCACTCCCTCTGTGGGTTAATGCTTGTTCCTGTTACAGTCAGAAATCCTAGTAGGACGCTATCCCTCAATGTTTGGTGAGCTAAAGCATGCAAAAGAAAAATCAGAGACAGACGAGATGAATTGTTGAAGATTAATGAGGATTTTAAGAGATTCTGATGGCTGTAAACTGAAATCCAGGGTCAGAAATGCACAATAGACTTCGGTGCTAAAGTAGACATTAGAGGGCGGTAATCCCGTCAGAAGAAAATGAAGAGAAGGGTATTGAGCTTTCCTCCGTTCCTGCATTGTTCCTTGATAGTCCGATATAAAATTGCATTAGAATCCTTTCAGTGGGGAGCAGTAAAGAGGATTGGAAATAGAAAAGAATGTTGTATCTTGATGAGATCTGAGGTGCAATGAAATGCTGAATAGTTGACTTCAAAAGTAATAAATTTTAAGGATATTGTGCTTAAGACTGAACATTGTTGACAAAGAAGATTGCAGTGGTATCAAAAACAGTTTGTTTTCCAATCTATACTGACCTTAACCTTGCTTTTTATGGGTAAGAAAGCCTGATAGTTTTACTATGAGGCAATCTCTTCTTGTATTGCCAAAGTACTACTATCAACTGCTTTATAAAATAAAACCATTGTAATTTTTTTTTCTCTTTCCGGTTACGGCAGAGGGAATGCTGTTGGTGTGATATTGGTAGGAGTGTATGTGGCAGAGAGAATATAGGATTATCATTTTAGATGAGGAGGTCCAGAGTTCTGCACTCAATCTAAGGAACGAGGAACAGAAAGTATTCAATGTTCATTATCATTGGTGCCTGATATTACCACTGTATACTAATGCAATCAAATAATTTCCCTTGGATTTTCGCTAATCATTTCTGCAGTCCTTCTAAATTGATTTCTTTGCCATCTAGTTGTGTTTGGGATGATTTCACTGCTCAACAAACAAAATCCTTTTTTTTGTTTCCTTAATGAAAGTAGTTAAACTTGACTAATTTCGGGTCGAAAAAAACGAATCTGGTAATAGATTTTTTTTATTAGCTCTAGTTTCGGAGATACACAACTTATTCTTCCATATACAATTATAGTGAAAAGCAAATTTCAACAGTATTATATTTTACTACTACGATGTAAATGAAAGTTATTTTGATTCAATCAATCGTAAATTACACAAAATAAAACATACAAAACGACAAAAACATAGAGGAATTGAAATTACTACCTGAAATACAGAAATAGTGCCCTACAAATCAGTGCGCCTTCTCTTTGCTTGCCGCCTGTACTCCTGTTCTGGGGCATCTCTTGTCAATGTCCAACAGTAGTCTGCAAGCATGGCACAGTTCCACCGACCCTGATATCTTCGTTCCATTGTTGAAATGTCTTGGTGGAACCGCTCACCATGCTCATCACTCACTGCACCGCAGTTTTCTGGGAAGAAATCTAGATGAGAGTGAAGAAAGTGCATTTTGAGGGACATGTTGCAGCCTAAGCGATGGTACTTGTCTAGAAGGTTGTTCACAAGATCAACATAATTTCCAGCCCTTCGGTTACCCAAGAAACCATGCACAACACTTTTAAAGGCTTCCCAAGCTGGTTGCTCATTGCCCTGGAGGACTAGCTCGAAGTTTTCATCCACAAGAAGTTCACGAATTTGAGGACCAATGAAGATTCCTTCCTTAACTTTAGCCTCACTCAGCCGTGGAAATTTGTCTCTCAGGTACTTGAAAGCCCCTCCATCCTTGTTCATTCCCTTTACAAAGTTCTTCATAAGGCCGAGTTTGATGTGTAAAGGGGGCAGAAGAATTTTGCTTCGATCAACCAGAGGACTGTGTTGGACGTTCTTTTCCCCGGGTCGCAGAGTTTCCCTTGGAGACCAGTCTTTTCTGTTGTAGTGTGAGGATCTAGCCCGACTGTCCCACTCACACAGGAAACAGCAGTACTTGGTGTATCCCAACTGCATGCCCAGCAATATTGCAATCACCTTCAGGTCTCCACAGATCTGCCATTGGTGGTCTTTGTACTTAATTGCTTCCAGAAGTAATTTCATATTGGCATATGTTTCCTTCATATGTACAGCATGGCCTACAGGAATTGAAGGAAGAGAATTGCCATTGTGTAGCAAAACAGCTTTTAAACTAAGCTTTGATGAGTCTATGAATAGTCTCCAGTTCTGTGGCTTGTGCTCCACATTCAAAGCTGTCATCAAACCATTCACATCACAGCAGGCAACTAGGTTATTATCGTTTTTAAAATATGGAAGCAAATCTTTCTGCCGACTCCTGTACACTGACACTTTAACATTACGTTCTAGAAGATTCCACTGTTTGAGCCTAGAACCTAGAAGCTCGGCTTTGTCTTTTGGTAGGTCCAGGTCTCGAATTAAATCACTTAGTTCACCTTGGGTAAGTCTGTGTGGCTCACACAATGACTCAGGTGCGAAATCAGGATCCTGTGATGTCAAAGCTTCAGGGTATGGGTATGATGTCGCCTCCGTACTGTCTTCATCTGAGTCCAGACTGTACTCCTCTGGTGGGATAGGTACATGGAGATTGTCCCCATGTGGCACTGGTCGGATAGCTGACGGGATGTTGGGGTATTTCATGCCTAACTTCTTCTTTCTTGATATACCTTTCTTAATAGGAGGTACCATGCAGAAATAGCAGTTATCTACATGATTTGTCAGCTCTCTCCAACTCATAGGGATGCCAAAGGGCATTGAACGTCCGTTTTTACGGATCCATCCACGTAGATTCACAGAACAAGAATTGCAGCAAAAATGAGGTGCCCACGTTTTGTCTTGATCCCCTACTTTCATACCAAAATAATGGTGGTAAGCTGTCTTCACGAGTGGAGTCATAGGGCGTTTCTGGGCGGCAAATGTCACATCCCCACATACATAACAAAAATTGTCAGATTTGTTTAAGCAATGACGTGGCATCCTGGCTTTTCAAGTTAAGTTGACCACAAAATAAACCTGCAAACAATGAAAGGAACAACACTATGACATTCACTCCAAGCAAGCTGTAAACATACAATGAACTAAAACAAGTTGTTAATGAACAAAAAAAAGATCTACAATGACTCTTCATTCCCGCTCTCAGGTTTGCCAACCCCTATATTTGCTTTACGTACTACCTTGATTAGCCGCTGGAAGCGCCACACGCTTCATTTCATATACATATCCTAAAACATCATAAATGGACTATATCTCGGAAAAGAGAGCTAACTCAGCGTTTTAAATGTCATATTGGTTTTTAACATAAATCAATACGAAATAAGTAATTTCAAGTCAGAAACATTTTCATTGTTGAACAGTGTTTCAGACATCTTTTTAACGTAAAGTTACTCTTCACACCTTTACACTGGATTTTTAAACCCGTCATTAGAAGGAATGAATGAATGATCTTTCTTCCAAGTGTTTTACGACCTCCAGTTAATAAAAGTAAGATTATACATTATTACATGCACTACACCAGTTTCACTTACAACCATTGCAAAGGCACTGCGAATCGGGATCAGCAGCTATTTATGTTCGTTTACTCAAAGTGGTAGGTCTACTGATTAATGAATATCATATCTAAACCTCTCCAAAACTGGCAGTGTATGAACTTAGGCTGGGGTCAGACGAGCGCAGTGTTCACGTCCGTGTTACCGCACATAAGTACGTCCGTGATAGCATACATTTGTGTTAAATGGAGCCTCACACACGAAGTACGTATGCATGATGGATGCGGCAAACGGACGCAGGTTAGGCAAGAACGTAATACTGCTAGAACGGACGTGTGGAGTGCGCCATGTCCACAACGTCTGCATAGCTTTGTGTGTGAGTGATGGAGCGTGGTCAGACAGACTGCATTTATACGTCCAGCATTTTTGACAGACAAAATGTTTTTTTCATTTTAATTTATTTTCCCTCCTACATCCGTCAAAAATAACGTCAGTCACAAAAACGGACCGTGTGGCCACTACTGCGTCTTCCGTCAAAAAGTGCGTCCATACTGCACGGGCGCACAGTCCGTAGAAAACGCTCTCATCTGACCCTAGCCTTAGTGGCAGCTGATCTGGATTCTTTAAGTAGAGTTCATAAGAGATGACAGTCCCGTGGTGCAGGTCTCAGTTCAATGTATTAGAAAGTGATGGCCCATGGTTCAAGCTCAACGACAATAAGCATGTCCTTTCCTAGTTAATTTAGTTTTCTATTTGTTTTCATCAGAAAGGATGGTGTGAGAAAGGGTAACCCCTCCCCCCCAACAGAACAAATGTAATGTGGAAGAAGACTAGACAATTTTATTAGCACCATGTGATTGGTTCTTAACATTGGTTTCCGTTTCTATCGTTTTGTAGCTCTGCCATACACCTATATAGTGCTATACAAATGAAGCTCAGGAATACTGGTGAGCACCTGTCACGGGGCACCCGGCGTGAGGCAAGGTGGCTCGTTATGCAGGATAGCACTTTAGGCAGGATTGTCGCTGGCTGCATAACACACAGAACCAGACCACAGGACACAGAAAACAAGACAACAGGAAGGGCAAGGTTAAGGGAGAGAACAATAGACTGGCACCAGCAGCAAACTAAAAGGAAACCCTGATCTAGATACGGTCCTTGGAATGGCCGGCTAATTTAAGGGAAGGGGACCTCAGTGCTGGGTGACGCACAGAACCAGAGACCAGACACTAGGGACAAATACAGAGACGTAGTAGTAAACAATAGCCGAAGTCAGAAACGGGTTGTGATACAAGGTAGGAGATCACAGTGCATAGGAATAACACCATAGAATAGTCAGATAACCAGGCCAGAGTCATACACAGGCGTTCAAAGTCACATATAGAAACAAAACAAATCAGGATCAACCAAAATAAGATAACCGACACAACACTTGGAGGAGCAGACAGACAAAGGAAACAAGAAACCAGAAATAAACTGAACACTGGGAAAACAAGGAAAAATAACAGAAGTAAATACCAACACAGGAACCAAATACACTAGCAGAACCTCAGGAAGCAATCAGGGTTATTTAGAGAGCGTGAAAAGCAGGAGAATGACTGGAGAATGAAAAATTCTAGGTCAAAATAGCCAAACCAGCAAAATTCTCCCTTTCATCTCACTTTCCAAATTGGCTATTTTGACCTAGAATTTTTCATTCTCCAGTCATTCTCCAGCTTTGCACACTCTCTGAATAACCCTGTTTGACTCATGCAAGAGCCCTGAGCATAGGGAGAGACTGACTATATATTATTCTATAGGGAATAGGGTAGAACAGGCAGATGATGTGATCTCAGGCCAGACTGGCTACAGGGTAATCCAGGAGCAGAAGTAATGGATAGCCCAGACAAGGTAAGAGCCGGCTCTGATCGGCTCACAATGGGGACCAGGGCTGGAAACATGACAACAACTTTCGCCAACCCTAAATTGCTCTTGGCTGCAGGGGTTACTTGGCCCTGTATTTGGGGTTATAGGTCACTGCCAGGGAGTTCATCTAAGGATGGCTGGCTCAGTAACGGGTCAAGTGGTTATGCTAATGCCATCTAGATTGTACTGATATTTTTATATTCTTGTTTATGTTGATGTCATCAGCCAGATGATAAAGTACAGCTATAGAGCTTAAATGTCTTGTTGCACTAGGTTTTTATTCATAATAGTTAAGTAAATCTGTGGTCTATCCCAGCCCAAAATAAAGTCTATTTTTTTTTATATTTTTGTTGATGTGGAGCTTTGGAAGTGGTTGTTTCCTTCCCAGTGAACCAGCCAGGTCTTGGGTCACCAGCCCAAGACGAAATGGGGATTTAGGCCCCCGGCACACGAGCGTTTTGAGAGAAAGGAAGGAACGTCCGTGAAAGTGGGCGTTCCTTCCATTCTCTGCGCTCAGCGTACAAAGCACGATCCTCCTATGGAGAATCGCGCTTTGTATCCTTTCAGCGTCCGTTTAGCTTTTTGACGGGGAGGCCTTTTTCACGTCCGGTGGAGGGCTTTCCCCGTCAAAAACCCACGGACGCAGGGAAGTGCGGGCGCACATGAGCCGTAAATACGCTCGTGTGCCGGGGGCCTTAAGCCCAAAAACAGAAGGTATGGAATTGCAGGTCTGACACTGCATTCTCTTGGGTTGTGCATTTGTACCCATTGTAATAAAAGCACCATGCATGTTTCAATGTGGCTTTATTCTAGCATCATTTTGAAACCGATCAACATTTTAAAGTCGACACTACACAGGTAAATCCTTTCGAAAGTGCAAAACTCAAATTTTAACTCGTTTTAAACGCTCTCTATTTTTCAAAAACCTATTTTATAAAATAATCTGTTGCTGCTACTACCATGCTGGGTGGCCTTGGACTCGCACCTTTTTATTTTATTTTTTTTAGCCGTGGGTTATAGTCATGCGGCTGGAGTATTGTTAATTCTGTCACACACATCTTTGTGTTATGAAACACATGACTTCACTGGGTCCTGATCAAACACAGGGTTTCAATCATAACATGGATCACATAAAACTATCAGCGTGACATTAAATGTGTCAAGAAGGCATTTAAATCCATGAAATATAGTGTGACATGAATTTTTAGCAGCCCACTGAAATGCCCCGTTTATGACATACTCTATATTTCTACACATGGGTGCAATAAAACTTTACCTGGTCCCATATGCTCCGGCAATTACTGATTTGCTAATTCTGGTAGAATTTGCAGTAAATTCATTTTGCAGAGTGCTGGTTAAGAAAAATTATAAGTGTCAATACTACCTAGATTACAGCACGCAAAGCACCTGTTTCCCGTTTCTCTCCTTAAAACAAATAAGCTTTTATTAAACATTTAGTTTATTGCCGATTCATCGTTTCTTAACAACTTTGGTTTTTCTTGGACAGTTTGATAGGTTTGTTGGGGGGGGGAAGTGTTAGGAGTTGTTAAACAAAAAAAAAAACACTTTCTAGTCCTTCCTTTCTCCCTGTTGTACTTATTACAGTTAAGTTGGTTCGACACGAGAATTGTTCCAAAGTAAACTCCATGGAATGGCACTTAGAGTATCCTGTGGGTTGGGACTACGGACAGCAGCAACTCCGACAAATGCTGATTCTCAACTCAGGCCATGAAAATATATTGTTTTATGTCGAAACCCCGGATTAACGGTGTCTGAAATGTAACCCTTACTGAGTGGGTTTAATTACAAAAAAATAAAATACTGAAAAAAAGAGAATAATTTTGGCATTGTAACAGCTAAATCTTTATTATTTTAATGAAGGCAAAATACAGTTGTGTGCGATGGGGCCTTTGACTCATAGGTTTGGCTTCTTGAATCGCTACGCAAAATCCATACGCATTTGTCTTCAACGAAAAAGAACAGCTAAGCGTATTTCACGAAATATTGGTAAATCAAATCAGATGTAATTAACACTTTTATCTGCATGATGCTGATGAATATACGGCCATTTTGTAGTTTATTCACTTTGTATCCAATTTCCATTTCTCTCCCTTGATTTACTGTACCTGAGGTTAAAGTGGCCGATCATCTATGCAGCTTTTAGCATTATTAAATGCCTTTTTTTTTTTAAGTTCCTATACCTTGTAGCTTTTTTGTTTTTTTTCAATTAGTGTAATTGTTTTAAAGATTAGATTTGAGATCCGAGAATAAAGTTCAGTGGCACGCGAGGAAAAAAAAATGTTAATGGCCTACCCATCTCTTGCTAAGGCAGCCAGATCTTCCATTAAAACAACTGGCACACAGTGTAAAGGAAATTTGTATTATACATCTGCTTTAAAGTAGAAAAGAATAACGCATATGTTTCTTAGACACTTGGATCACCATCCTATCACAATTATTATTTTTATTGATGTATCCTGATCAGATGCCGTGGGACTCTACTGAGCCACAAATCGGTACCCAGGCAAGTGGACACGGATACAATAAATACATCTAGACAAGACATGACTTGATAACATCAATACAGTAGAAATAGAAGACCTTGATCCTAAGGGAACTTAAAATGTGTAAGGAAATGGGGTTTTAAAGTAAAGAAGGATGGGAAGTGCCTGACCAGTGGAGCTTTGGGTAGAGCACAGGTTGTTGAGATGTATGTGAGGTAGTTGTGGATTTTGCTGACGAGCTTCTCTCAGCTGATGGGTTTTCAAAGAGCATTTAAAGGAACTAATATTAAGGAACAGTCTGATGGGGTGTGAGAAGGCATTCCAATGAATAAGGGGTGCACAAGAGAATATAATGGCCGCACACAGGTGCTGCAGCAAAACTTGAGCTTAGGCAAATGTCCAGTATGAACCGATGGACATGGTCTACAAACTATTTGAAAAAGAGGAATGAATATCTCTAAATATCCATGGATAGGGTACTCTGCAGTCCTCCTGGCCAGTTGAAGATCAAAGGATCTCCATCAACAGCCTTGAGCATGTTTAATCAAAAGTAACAGAAACCTATAGGCAGGCTGATCTCTGGATAGGACCTATCCACCTCTGCTAAATTCTACCCAGCCTCCTCTTCCATTCTTGTAGAAACTCCGTTATTCAATGTTGTCACTGAAAAGGAGCATGTCAATGCTGTGCATGGTCCCTGAATCTGACTGCTGATTTTACGAACTAGGGATGTGCGTTTCGGGTTTCGGAATTTCGGAATTTTCACGAAATTTCCCCGATTCGTGTTTTCGGATGCGGCCGAATTTCCGAAAAATTTTAGATCCGAAAAGTTCAGATCCGAAATGTTTTCCGAGCCGAAACAAAATATTTTCGGATTTTTCGAATGGGCTTGAAATGTGGCAAACGAGGAGAACAGATGTTCCGAAAAACGAAAATTTTCCGAAAAACGAAAATTTTCCGAAAAACGAAAATTTTGTAAAAACGAACATTTTCTGAAAAACGAAAAATTTTCGAAAAAACGAAAAGTCGATACAAAAAACGGGCAAAATGACACGAAAAATACGAAAAATGGTCGATATGCCGAAAAATGTGCAATTCCGAAAAACGGAAATTTTCCGAAAAACGAAAATTTTGTAAAAACAAAAATTTTGTAAAAACGAAAATTTTTCGAAAAAACGAAAAGTCGATACAAAAACCGAGCACAGTGACACGAAAATACGAAAAATGGTCGAAATTCCGAAGAAAAAAATGTACCCGAAAAACAGGTCGAACCGAATCGAATTGAAACCGAAATCGGTCGAAACGAGCCGAATCGAAAAGTTTAAAAATCCGAAAAATCGAACCGAATCGAACCGAAAAAAACGTGAACCCCGTCGCTCAAAGCACCAAAAAAAATGCAGTCCCAAACTACACCAAATAAGTAGGAAATAATACAGAGGGCTGGTGCTCGGCGCTCCCACGTTCACAGTAAAGGATATCTCTTATATATTTAAAGATACATACATATGTAACACGAATATGTTTCGATGTTTAATAAATATAACAGTTCATAGTTGTGATGTAAAATTCATCACGATTTCCTAGGAGAGAAGAAAAAAGGTATAATAGTGAAGTCCAGCTTTCACAGTGTGTAATAAAAAGAAGGGGGGGTGGACCCACTCACACTTTCAAGAGCCTTGTTAGGCTCGATCACTTCGCCTGCGGGTGTTTCAATCGGCTCACCCAATAGCCCTCAGCGGTTAGCCCGTTGCGTAGCTGATGTCCTTTAGGAATCCCGGGTAGTCCACAAGTCCCAATAGCCCTCAGCGGTTGGCCCGTCGCGTAGCCTTGATGTCCTTTAGGAATCCCGGGTAATCCACAGGTCCTGTATTTAAGCAGAATCATCAGAAACATAAGAAAATACAGATTTGTGAGTCACAAGATCCTAGTAATTTAGATAAATACATATTTATACATTGTGCTTTCAAGAGCAACGAAGTGTCGCTGGTTTTAAACAATATATTCAATTATAGAGTATAATTCTGAAATGGAACAGTCACAGTGGAAACCAATGGAATGTAACTACACGCAGCTTCTTTTTTTAAAACTTTGCACCAGAACTGATCTTTCAACATCTCTTGTGAAATTATTTTATTAACAGATCTGTCATCTCCTCAAGAAATACACATTTTTTGCATAAATTAAAGTCTGTGTAACCGATATGTCGTTTACCCTTAACGATGCGTACCAGTTTAGAATCTCCACTTAATTTTTGACTTTTATTGAGTGAGCATTAGAAAGGAACCACATTACTATATAAAAAAGTAAAATTACTATGCTTTCCTGTAGCAAATTCCAGATCCAGAAGCACTGAATGTTTTATACTCCTGTACAAAAATAATCAAATAAAAAAATGCTATAAAAACTAAAACCCGCAGAGAGAAAATTTAAATATTTATTTTTATTTTGGTGACGTTTATTTTGATTTCACTGACATTTTGTTGAATGCTTTTATAGATCTTATACACACACACAGACATATTTACAACATGTTTGTTTTAATCCCATAAAATGCAGTGATGGCTCTCGTGTATTCCATGGTTACTGTAAACTAAATCAAAACATATTATCATGAATAGGACGGCGGGCAGTCCTCACATCCACAGCTAGACAGCGGATTGGCGGGGAAAGGTATGCCTTTTTAGTAGTCCATTTTCTGAATTAAATCATAAATCTGTAACCCACAACTCCCAGCTTGTTGAAGAAGAGGAAAATAAAGTCTGGGTTGATGAAAAAAATAGCATTTTATGTAATTTATGTTTGCTGCATATGGATGGATTATCTGCAGAGCACTTAAGGCTGGTTAAGATGTTGTTGTTTGCACTCGTCGCCTTCCCCCTCTTGGCTCCTGACATCATTTCTGATACACAAAAACCCATGGTTTATGTAAACCGCTTCTATATAAAAATATGTATAAGAGTAGACACATCCGTGTGTAAATTTTGATGTGCATCATAAAATAAATAATAATAATTTATACTATATCCAGCATCTCTGGTACAGTGACTCCTACAGTGCGATGTGATCATGTGAGTTTTCATGACCTTTTCTATTCATGATACTTCCTAGTCTAGAACTGATGTGTCCTGTAGTGTAACTGACGCCTCTCGATTTATGGGTTTGTTTTGGTTTGGTTATAAACCGTTTTGTGTTCCAAACAATTCTGAGAACCCTTGGAAGGTCCCCCGTCCCAGATGTCTTGTCCAAATGAGACTCTTGAATGGGTGGACCTTCCACGTTGTCTAAGGATGAGGCAAGCATTCCACCACACTAAGCTAGTCTCTGAAATCCTTATTCAATTCAGAAAATTCAGGCAACAGAGAAAAATCCATGAAAAGCTCAATGTCCACACACATTTCTATAAATGCTCTATCCCGACTGGCCATTTCGTTGATGCAAAGCGATCTGGCAATGCTGCCGGCCAACATGCCAGGCTAACACTGAGTTTGTCGAGGAGTAAAACAGCAAATTGTAAACCTTAACGAACTTAAAAGAAATGCGAAAAGTGATGTTTGTGTATCTTAAACATATGCACAAACCAAGGTCCTGATTTTAGCCTAGCTAAAAATAACGGATCCAACCATTATCTTATCCTCGCAGCCACTACCACCACAGAATCCCAAATTTTGCTTAATGGAATTTAATGACTCCTTCACTTTCTATTGGAGCTGTTAATTTGTGGCTACCATGGGAAGGAAGAGCTATTCCATGGTAGCGCTTTCGTCTGAAAATGAGCCGGTAATCAAAAGCAAATACTGACTTTCAGAATCTGGTATTAACCTCCCTGGTGGTCCGATTCTGACATAAGTGTGGCTCGGGGTTAACTTTCAATACTGAAAGCAGTATCCCCGAGCCACACTCGGGCCGATACTTACATGTCCTGCGCTCCCTCGCTGTCCCCGCAGTCACACTGCAGCCGATCACAATGTCACACTTCCTGGTTCACTCCTCGTGAGACGAGATCCAGGCAGTGTGACTTTGCGAGCGGCTGGAGGAGACTGCGGGGATCAGTGAGGGAGCGCAGGGCATGTAAGTGTCCAGCCCGAGTGTGGCTCGGGGATACCTCTTTCAGTACAAAAAGTTAACCTTGAGCCACACTCGGGAAAACCGTCAGGGAGGTTAAGTGATTTTACTCTTGCAAAATTACTTAAGACTTCAATTTAAGCATAGTAAGAAATCCCTTAATTTTCGGCAATCAGTCGCTTCCTCTGTCATTTCCTCTGTCCAAAAGCACCAGAAAACTGCAAAATAATACTACTTTGCAGTGACCTTGTGTGGCTCTTTCCGCACCACCCCATACAGTGTCTTCCTGGGCTACAAGGACTCCTATCAATCGATGGCTAGAAAATAACCCGGATCAAGCCACTGATACAACAGCTCGGCCAGAATAGATGCGGCAAGGGTGAGCCACAAATGGAAGAATGAGTTTTTCTATCTGCAGCTCCCCATTACCAGTTGGGTTGAACTCTAGCCCATTGGTTCCCAACCGCGGTCCTCAAGTACCCCTAACAGGCAAGGTTTTAAGGATTCCCTTGGGGAAATGCAGATGAATCCCTGCAATCACTGAGCAGCAAATCATATCACCTGTGCTGTGCTTCAGATATCTGGAAAACCTGGCCTGTTAGGGGGACTTGAGGACCGCAGTTGGGAACCACTGCTCTAGCCCCAAGGGTCTCTAGAGCTGTGCGCCATTGTTCAGCCCTGTGGTCCCCTTATTGTTTGAATTTCATTGCAAAACAATGAAATGAGGGAAACACTTAATTGTTGAAATGCACAAATATATAAATAAAGCCCAAGATATCCCATCCAATAATGGTCCGTGTCCCTTGGCATGCCTGTGTGTATACGTGTGTGTGTGTGTATACACTATAATATTCCCATGTAGGTATCTTCTCTTTGCAGTATGCAGTGACAGTGACCAGCTAGTCAAACATTTTAAAGCTTCCTAAATGTACTTGTCTCTTCTTAGTGTAATCGTAATTAGACTTTGAAAGGTTTTTACCCTGCAGGAAAATAAAAGCGGGCAAATTATGCCAGGTAGCATTGCAATCAGAACATCTGGTGTGTTTCTATAGAAAGCGTGATGATGATTGCCTTAAAGCTGTTCGGTTGCCGATTTTAAAGCTCCGCCATCATACTTTATTTTTCTCTTGTCACAAAAAATAGATTTGTTTACCTAGGCCCATATGTTTTAAATTTGTATTTTCATGTTGAGGAATTATTCAGCAGGAATAAAACACCTTTGAATAAGCATTAAATCATGGAAGGCACGTCAAAAATGGTGATAAATCTCGATGCGAAGAACATTTGGCTTTTCCGTGTCTTTGTGACTTCTCCGCTCTCGATATGAGTTAAAGGGCCACAACACTAAAAATTGAAATGTCCTTATTGTGTTTATTTTATGTTGCTGATATCTTACATGTGATTTGTTTTTCTCATGTTTGTTTGGTTAAGAAAATATTTTACTCTGTGTCACTCTGTGCATCTATTTTGTGTTGCCCCACCACAGTATCTTTACAGTACTTGTTGCTCACGTGCATAAATGGGGGGATTATGTAAGATCTCCAGAAAAAAAACAGACTCTTTGGATTGCATTGTGTGAAATGTATGCAAACGACATCACTGGGGCTAGATTAGAAGTGTATGAAGTCCCTATCTCTCATCTTGGGTAGCATAGACGGCACAATAGACCCCATGCTGCTTTGTCTAAAAATTTACTCCTCCACCCCATTGCCAGTTCTCTGCTTTACCACAGCTGTAATGTGCAACTTGTGCTAATCTTTTGGTAAATGTTGCTTCATGAGAAAAATACACAAAATGGAAATGGGAGATAAAAAAACAAAATTTTCCTGTTTACATGCAATTACTTCAAACAAAGAAAAAAAATGGTAGCATGTGTATTATAATGTGTTTGTCTGTAATGCACAAGTGATCTAGTTAGTGGTAATGTCCCTTTAAGTCTTACAGTTGAGATTTTGAAAATGCTGTGTGATATGTTTACATGCTTCTCTGCTGGGGTCTAAGCATAGTAGCCACTCCATTTACTAACCAATTAAAACATTTGGTGCAGAGTGCAATTGTTGATGATAAAAATGAATCCTTGAACACAATAAATACATTTTCAGTACTATTTCACAATGCAGATCTAAAGCGTTCGCATGTTCAAATGGGAGGGCATCCAATGAAATTCTGATAAGTATGGTTTGCCTATATTTACTGTTGTTGTACAGCAGGGGGCAGCGACCATGGCCCTCCAGATGCTTTGGTACTACATTTACCATGATGCTCAGCCACTCAGCTGACTCAGAGTGCCCGATCCAGAAGATCAGGCCAATGAAGGAATAATTTCACTATAAGTTATTTAACCTCCTTGGCGGTAATCCTGAATGTGGCTCGGGGTTAAATTTCAGTACCGAAAACGGTAACCCAGAGCCACACTCGGGCTGGTGCGTACATTGTCCCTGCGTTCCCTCAATGTCCTCCCGCAGTCTCCTCCGTCCGATCGCGGCTTCCGGGTTCTCTTCCCTATCCTTCTCGTGATTGGAGTAAACACAACTGCGCTGGAGCCTAGGTTTCACAGTTGACATTATGGTCAGTAAAGCATTATATATTTGTATTTGCCACGCGAATATACCCTAAGTGGTACATGAGATGGTGTGCTTCATTCTATGAGTACCTCAATAATAAATGGTATGCTATAGGTTCATTTTGATGCATGGCAGCTGCTACATGGCTGATTCCATTTTATTGAAGAATCCTAGTTACTTATCAGTACAATAATTATTGTGTGTGTCATGTGGATACATGTGGGCCACCAGCTGTGATTGGATGTGATGTTTGTGGTTGGCTAAATGTTTATAGTCCTTGATGTCTGACAACAAATAGATCTTTGTTTGACAGCTTCCGTTTGATACGATGGTACGTTTCTTTGTTTAGGTTACTTAGTGATTCATTTTAATCCTTTTATACTATTAGGATGCAGACTAAATGCTTCATGAGATGGCCCGTTTGTTTCTTTGGACAAATACACAGATTCTACTTGACATGCCTTTGTCTGCATATGTTCGGATTCAGTCTATGTGACAGAAATGTGTTTTTTGTTTTTATTTAAAAGGAATGTTTTTGGCCTGTTTTTTTGTGACATGGGACAGTGGAGAAATACCAATAGAATAGGTGGTTTAATATTTTTATTCCACCCACAGGTTGAGATTCAGGAAAGTGTCCTTTGAACCAGGTTCAGGGAACGTTCATCGACAAGATGACATCTATGTAACGATGCTGTTTACCTGCCCCTTGCTCGAGATGCACAGGAGGGCTCCTTCCACCCGTTGCAGCAGTTTTTTGCCATAGGTCTAGTTACTTTTGAGTGCCACAGACACGCAACCTCGGGGGGGGGGGTACTGTACTGTATATTTGTGCAAGCTGGTACTGTTTGCAAGGTGTCTTTGTTTATGGTGCAGGTTTGTACACTCGAAACGCCAATACCAAATATGCTCCTTGAAGAGTTTATGGTGGATTTAACGCCTTGGCCAACGTCTACTCACACACCACATTAGGGTAATTTGTATACCCAAAGTATTGAATTTTTAGGGAGGATTAATCCAAATCAGGAGATTTTTATAGCAAATTCAACTCTGAAAATGTTTGCATATCGAGTCTTTGCTGAAAATTATCTCATTTAGCACACCTATATGTAACTCTGTGTTCTAGTGCATCATGCTCCATGTGTTTGGCAAGTCTTAGATTTTAGTGGCAAGTCAATGCATAATGAACATGCCCAGGACTACTTAATAATGTGAAATCAGGCAAATTATTTTTCAAAGTCCATATGGTGCTTGTAAGATATGCTGGGAATGCAGTCAACACTTGTCATCCTTGTCAGCCACCATGGCAATGCCTGACAACAGTCTACAAGCAATATTACAACATAGATGCTAATTTAACCAGAGCTGTTGTGTAATCTTACCAGAGCCATTATAGTCCATAGCAGTGTTTCCCAAACCTGTCCTCAGGACCCTCCTCCTCGCCATGTTTGCTAGATATCCGAAGTAGTGATGGGCTGAACACCCCCCTGTTGGGTTCGCATTTGAACACGAACATTTGAAAAAGTTCGAACGCAAACACGCAGAACAAGTTTAGTGATTTTTTTTTGGGCTAAATTATGGTGAAACTTACGCAGGCTTTGGATGAAAGTAACAATAGGTGCTTTAAAATTGGACCTTTGGTGCCAGCTAGTGCCTTCACACCGTAAACCCCTCTGAGGTATTGTGGAAGAGTGCAGGGGAGGACCCTGCCGTCAAATATTACAATGATATGAATCTGGTACACGCATCATTGCACCCAAATATGGAACCTGCCACTGTGGTACAGCACATTCGGCAAATTCATGGAAGGAGGCAGAGTCCACCAGCTGGAAAGGCAGCAGCTGTAATGCGAGTAATTTTGCCAAGCTGGCATTTAGACGCTGTGCAAGGGCATGGTTGGGACTATATTTGTTCTTACGCTGCAGCAACTGGGGCAACGAAATCTGACTGTGTAAATCTTCAGCTGCTGGGATGCTGTCACATTCTGAGGAAGGACCTGGTACACCCATTACTGTAGCATCATCCCTGTCAGTGGAGGTTGTAGGCAATGACATGGCAGGACATATAGTGAGGGTAGAGACAGATGAGGAGGAGGACCTATGCAAAGTGTTGTGCCAACAGGATGCGTGGAAGGTGGTCATATGTCGCTTCAAGCACGTGGTACCCAAGCGTCTGATGTTTTTCCCATGCTTGATCCAAAAAACTTTTTTTGAGCCATTTCACTGCTGTGCGCTGAGCTAATTTTTACCACTTTTGCTCATGTTTAAACGCGATTTGAAGCCATGGAAAATGTTTGAGCAACAACGAGTGGGAAAAATTACGATCTTAACGCAAACGTTAACGCTCACTTGCATGAGCAATAACATTTGCTGCGGCGTTCCTTGCATATTTGTAACGATTCCCCAGGACAGACCTGGTAGGATCCCTAGTAACGGACCTCTAACCCTCCGATTTTTAGGATGGTCGGGACTCGGGACCACTAAACCTAACCTCTAGCAGCCACACAGGCCAGGGAGACAGCACCAACAATATACACCACAGACTGAGATCAATATATGTTTGTACTGCGCTATAGTATATGGCACGATGGAAGCGCACCAGCAGTAACAAGCAGCGGAATATACCAGACAGGGGCGCAGAGCGAGAGTAGTTGTTATAACAAAACCGGGACAGCAACGTTTAGGCACTTGTACTGCGCTACTGTATAGGGTGAGAATCACGCACACCAGTAGCAACACGAGGCAAACAGAACAGGCAGGGAGTACACAGAGAGAATAGTCAAATGGCAGGCAAAGCCGGCAACAGATCGGGTCCTCAGAACAAGCAGGGTAAGTAACAAGTATACAAACTGATTCAGTAAGCTAGCGATGCGGTAATGAAACTCCACGGCAAGGCAAGGTGTAAGCACGCGCTCCTGATTTAAAGGTCCCGGCGGCTCTCCGTCATCATGCCGCGCCCTGCCCTCTGATCACTCACAGCTGCGCCGGGTGCTACCGGAGCTCCTGGTGGCACCATGCGTCTGGAGGCCCCCCGATCGCCACCCGGGGCCCTGGATGTCACAATATTACAATCCAAACGTAAACGGGTTAAGTAACCACATTTGTAAGAAGAATAATTAATGCAGCATATGAATCCTCACACTGCCACGCAGCACCTCTACAGTCTGGCGCTAGCTTTAACCGGCGCACTGTGTGCAGCTTCTGAGAAGATACGCTATTAGTGTAGCGAGGAAGCCGGCTGCGCATTTTGCATCGCTCCCTCTACACTAATAACGTATCTTCTCAGAAGCTGCACACAGCGCGCTGGTGTATGCAGTGTCTAACAGCGTGGGAGACGGGAGGCTGTGCTGGTTGGTGGATCCAGGAATCAGGTGAGTATTAGAAAGAAAGAAAAAAAAAGTTTTATTTTATGTTCTTTGGGACATTTAAAAATGTACTCGGATTTTATTTTTTTTAGAAATGTGTCGCCTTACCTTAGCCTGGTGGTCAGTCAGTGGAGGTTCCCTGGATCCTGGTTGTGGGGGGGGGGTATCTGCCGTGGCCGCAGGTGCAGTGGCTCCCTTCCTGCGCCGTCTCTGCCACATGCACCCGGCCGGCCTGCCCGCACAGTCGCAGCTCTGTCATCCGGTGGCCGCATGCTCCTCAAGGGGGTCCTTGGGAGGCCCCGGTGGGCAGCCCTTTACAGTGTCTGATTAGAGGGCCGTGTCTGCCTGATGTTTTAGTAACAAGAATGTTTTATCCCATTAGCTTCAATGTTAAAAATATTTCCATTTTAATTCAATATCTAATAAACCGTTACTTATAATATTCTGCAGTAAAAAGTCTCTTTAGTTTTAGATTTTTTTAGCTCTTTTCTTTTTAAAAAAAAAATCCAAATTATTTTTTTTTCCCAACCTTTTGCGAACGGCCTGAAAAGTTCGAAGTTCGCGAACTTTCGAACGGCCGATGTTCGATGCAAACATCAAACCGTAGCCCATCCCTAATCTGAAGCACAGCACAAGTGATATGATTTGCTGCTCAGTGATTGCACGATTCAGTCTGCCTTTCCCCAAGGTGATCTGCAAAATCTGGCCTGGTTGAGGGTCCCAAGGACAGGTTTGGGAAACACTGGTCTATAGGGTTATTTGAGTTTACAGCAGCTCTGGTTAAGTTACCACCAACTTTGTAATATTGCCCCTACATCTTTCAACAACCTCAGTGAAATGTTTGAAGAAAACCCTGGTCTCTAGTATAAAAGATGTGCAAAATGACTTAAAAAATTAACAGAGTGAAAATTTTACAGTTACAGAAAGTCAAACGTTGTTCTATCTTGTGTATGTGCTGGAATCCCACCAAGCATGGATACAAGTGTCTCTGCAAAAGTTGATGTTCCACAGGCAAGCGCACGCAAAAATTCTCATTTTGCTATTAAACACACACAGAGATTTTAATGCTTTGTAGCACATCGATTCATTCACAGTGGGGCTTGACGAAGCTTGGATTGAAGTCAATGCAACTCTTTTGGATCCACAGTGCCGACTTTGAACACAATGTGTCGTCTTTCTGTTTCTTGATGGAAACTGATGCTAACATTCATTGTAATGCATTTAATCTTACAAATTTATAGGTTTTTGTTTTATCTGGACAATTTACTGCTTGAACATAGAGCATGTCAAGTTGCTTTACCATAGGCTTAAGGCTGGGGTCAGACGGGCGCACTGACTTCGCACAGTAAGGGACGTACTTTTTAACTGATGAGATTGTGGTTACATTGTATCAGTTAATTTTGACTGATGTTGAGAAAAAGAAAAAAAACTGTATGCAGTTGTTTCTCTACGTCCGTCTAGTTTTTTCACGCTGATGCCATTTTGACGTCCGTTGCAACATGCGTTGCGCGTGCGTGAAAAAGTGTGCTTCATGTGTTGTTCTCTATTGACTCCTTTGAAAAGCTTCTACGGGCAGCAAACCGTGCGGTCAGACGGACGCAAAAAGTGCGCTCATCTGACGCAGGCCTTAAAATGTACGTCTGTTCTGGCTTGGCGTGTCCCTTTAAATTGTCCAGTGATCTGCTCATAACGCCACGCGGTGTCTTTCGGAAGAGAATTGTCATTTCTGTTTGGATGCCCAGAGAGCAGACGGCTCTCTATCTCCGCCATCAGCTGCCTCGCTAAAGCTGATAAACATTTCACATGTCTGTCGCTGCAATACAATGCAATTGTTATTTGAAGGATGGCGCAGCAGCGGCAGGAGCAGCAGCAGTGCATTAGCAGATCTTTTAATGCTAACCCTTTCACCCAGCGGTGGGGAAATGACCGCTTTTAACTGGTCTTGTGGCTTTTAGTAATTGTAATATCTTTAGTTTTTGACAAAGGCTTTGCCACTCCGTTTAATTAAAGACACAACGCCAAGAATGTTACTAAAGCAATCTTAAAGCGGTCTGAAAGCTTAAAATGACTTGTAATACACAAGGATATCCCTTAACTAACTAGCAGTGATCTGTCTGCAGCGGACAGAGCCACATCACTACTCCCACTTATACAAAACATATTATTATTATTATTTTTTATAGTGATGGCACAATGCATTTATTTTTCTGGCAATGCATGATTTTTGCGTTTTGGGGATTTCTTTGTCATTAAGCCCAAAAGTGAGTGCACTGTATCCATAAACATATAGGTATTGATCCTCCAAGTGGTCCACAAGTAAAGAAGGAAATACCTTGAGAAAGGCCCTTGGAAGGCTGAAACATTGACAATTTTTCCAATAAATGCGCCAAAGTTGAAAGACTGACTGCCCATTCCTTCTTTGCTTGCAGACTGTGTGTTATGGGAGCTGACATCTTGAGGACCTGGTTTCTGTGTTTCGAGGCTGATGTGCTGGTCCTGCTTTATGTCTGATCTTTTGAGGAGTCCTAGCTAAAAATAAGGGGGTTTTGAGAACGATATTTCGCTCATTTGTTGTGGACTGATGGGAAATTGCAAATTTTAAGTCGAGCGGTTTAATGTGAAAAGAGTATTCAAATTCAGATATTTGACTTAACCCCATAGTGACCAGGTGATTTTACCATCGTCTGTCCGAAAGTACCCACTGATGTTTTTACATTTCTGCACGGTTTGTGTTTAGCTCTAATTTTCCTCTTACTCATTTATAGAACCCACACATATTATATACAGTTTTTTTCGCCATTAACCCCTTCACTGCTGACGACGTGTGGGACACGTCCTCATTGACGCACATTACATGCTGAGGACGTGCCCCACACGTCATCAGCTTTGCGGGACCCCTGGCGGAGATGCTCACCTCTCTGTCCGGGGTCCCGCAGCGTTCTGACTTCAGCGTCCTCAGACGCTGAAGTCAAGCTCCTCCCGACGTAAATTACATCATCGTGCGATGATGTCATTTCCAGGCGACCCCCCCCCCCGGACAATGCCGGGAGATAGCCTGGAAGGGAGGGGGATCCGTTCGGATCCCTCTCCCTCCCGATCGGAAAGGAGCAGCGCCAAAATCCAAAAGAGTCTCCCCTTTTAAGCGGTGCCTGGCTTTAACCCCTCAAACGCCGGGTTGCACTTCAGCGCCTTGCGGTGCCGGAGTGCGGCCTAGCTCCGGTGGAGGCCACCATCTTGGATGGCGGCTCCGCCCTCGCTGCCCGACGTCATGCATAGCGTGATGATGTCAGATAGCCGGGGAACCCCTAGCTGCCCGGGGATTTCCCAAGGAAATCCCCTGGTGGAGATAGGGGGTTCCTTTGAACCCCGATATCTCCAGAACCGGCTGCTAGGGGGTCATGGAGCATGGCCTGAGCATGGCCTTTCGAATGATACCCAACATGACTAGGTACAAAGTAAAAAAAAATAATAATAATTAACCCCTTAAGGACCTCTGACGTACCCTGTACGTCCTGTACTCGGGTCTCCCTTAGACCCGCGGACGTACAGGGTACGTCAGCGGCGCCTAATCCCCCTCCCGCCCGATACTCACCTCCCTCGCCGGATCCCACGGCGATCTGGCAGGGAGGAAGCCTGCCCATGTGATTTACATGGGCAGGCGAGGCTGATGACGTCGCCACACTGCGTGGTGACGTCATCAGCAGGCGTCCCCATGCTTTTCAATGGAGGGGAGGGGGGGGCTCCTTCGGAGCCCTCTATCTCCCCAACCATTGAACCTAGGGAGATGCCATTTGCACCGCTGGAGAGCCTCCCCTTTCCAGCGGTGTATGGCATTAACCATTTAGCCGCCGGATCACGTTGCGGCGCCAATTGGCGCCAAAACGCGATTCAAACCTGGAGGGGGGCTGACATCTTGGATGTCAGCCAAGCCTCCAGGTCCCCCCCCACCCACTGACAACCTCACCATATGTGTGAGGATGTCAGTGGGCCAGTTAACCCTCTAGCTGCCATGTAGAGATAAGGGGATCCTAAGGATCCCTTTATCTCCCGATCCATGGCAGCTAGATGGTCGTATTTGCCATCATTTGAAAGGCCTGATTATGGCCTTTCAAATGATACCAAACATGACCAGGTTTGGTTTTAAATTTTTTTTAAAAAAAATTAAATAAAAAAAAAATAATAAAAAAATTAAATAAAATAAAAAAATGTTTTTTTTTTAAAAGATTTTTTTTGCCTGGGGGGAGTTTAATTAAATAGGACCTAGGCTGTCATCTAAAAATAAATAGCACAAAATGGTCAGAATGAGCGCAGCGCACATAGGTGAACTGTCTCAGCAGTGAAGGGGTTAAAATTGGGTATTTCTAGTCTCGGGACAAAATTTTAAACCTATTTAGCTGGGGTCGTTTTGGGTGGTTGTAGATTTTGGGGATTAAATTCCAAAAAAGTGTGTTTTTACCATTTTTTTTCCTCATATTTCATATTTTTTTTTTATAGTAAATTATTCGATATGATGGAAATAATGGTATTTCTAGAAAGTCCATTTAATGGCGGGAAATAGGGTGTATAATATGTGTGGGTTGAATAATCGAGTAAGAGCAAAATTTGACCTAAACACTAACAGCGCAGAAACATAAAAACAGCAGCGGTCACTAAAAGACGGATTTGTGTAAAACCGCCCGGTCACTAAGGGGTTAATATATAAAAAAAATAAAAACGTGTTTTGTGTGTTGTTTTTATTAATGTAGCATTATTGTTCACATTTCAATTATAATGTGAACAATGATGCTGCACTAATGATTTTTTTCTATGGGGTGTGTTTGCTAAAAATCACGTAATTCCCCCCAAAAAATGTAACGAGTCCCCATTTCTAATTTTTGTACAAGCGCACCCCATAGAAAATATAACCGCAAACGTCACGTGATAAAATGTGAAAAAAAAACACTTTACACACTGCAGATGATTAACCCTTTCGCTGCTGAGGCTTTTCCCGCCCCTATGCTGAGGTCCTTTTTACCGGTTTTGCTCATCATGTTTAAACGTGTTTTGAAGGCTTATTTTAGTATATGACCCAGACATATTATATATCGTTCTTTCCGTCAGACTCGGTAGATTCATAATATGTCATTATTATATGTATACGTTATGTCATGTCTGTATATTATCACAAAAAATGCAATAAAATATGTATTTTCAATAATTTACAATGTGTAAAGTGTTTTTTTCCACATTTTAACATGCGAGCAATTGCGGTTATATTTTGTATGGGGTGCGCTTGTTAAAAAAATTAGAGATGGGGTCTCGTTACATTTTTTTTTGGGGAAAATGACACTATTTTTAACAAACGCACCGCATACAAAAATCGTTAGTGCAGCATCATTGTTCACATTATAATTGAAATTGGAACAATATTGCTGCATTAACAAACCAAAAAAATAAAAAAAAAGTGTTTTTTTTTTTTTTTATTTATTTATTATTTTTTTATTTTTTATTTTTTATTTTTCTTTTTCTTTTTTTTTTTTTTTACAAAATTTTTCACTTTCATGTTTGGTATCGTTGGAACGGCCATGCTCTGGCCGATCCAACCATACCAAAATTTAACCCCTAGCGACCACGGATCGGGAGATAGGGAGTTCATTGGAACTCCCTATCTCCACAGTTGGTGGCAGTTAGGGGTTAACTCTAGGACTGGCGTCATCGTGCTACGCACGATGACGCCAGTCCTCTGGGGGAGTTCCCGGAGGCTTGGCCGACATCCAAGATGTCGGCCAGCTCCGGGAAAGGATCGCGAACCGGCGCTTTTCAGCGCCGATTCGCGATCCAGCTCCCCAGGGGTTAATGCCAGGCATCATTTGGAAGGCAGGCTGTGCCCTTCCAAATGATGCCTGGGTTAACCCCCTGTGTGCCGCCGATCGGGAGGGAGAGAGGTCCGAAGGACCTCCCCCCCTCCCTTTCAGGCGCCTCCTCCGCACATGCGGGGGGGGGCGCCTGAATTAGGTGTCATCGCGCCCCCGCGATGACACCTAATTCTGGCGGCTGCTGGTCCGGATGCGCGGCTGACATCCAGGATGTCAGCCCGCACCGGAGGGGCCAGCGATCGGCCGGAACGCGGCCGAACGCTGACCCTGATGGGAGGACGCGCTCATCGCGTCCTCCGCATACCAGCGAAGTGGTTAAAAATTCTATTTTTATTGCATTTTTTGTCATAATAATACAGGCAGGACATGACGTATACATCTAAAAATGATATATTATGAATCTGTGGAGTCTACCGGAAAGAACGATATCTAATATGTCTGGGTTATTTAATAAAATGTGGCTTCAAATCGCGTTTTAACCCCTTCACTGCTGAGCCATTTCACGTCTTAAAAAAACTAATTTTTCTGTTTTTTCTTCTTCTTTTTTTTTTTCTTTACTTTACACATGGTCATGTTTGATATCATTGGAAAGGCCATGCTCTGGCCTTTCTAATGATATAAAACATGACCCTGCTAGATGTCAACAGTCTGGAGATATAGGGGTTCAAAGGAACCCCCTATCTTTCCTTAGGAGTCAATCAGGACGTTCCCCACACGTCCTCAGCAGTGAAAGGGTTAAACATGATGAGCAAAAGCGGTAAAAATTAGCTCAGCACACAGCGGTGAAATGCCTCAGCAGTGAAAGGGTTAAATTGAATTTTTAAAGATACCGTTCTTTTCATCATGTCTTATAATGTATTTTTTTTTAAAAACAATGTATGAAATATGATGAAAAAAGTTTTGTTTTTTTTTGGAACTTTGACCCCGGCTAAATAGTTTCTAAATTTTCTTAGTTCAGAAATACCCAATGTTTTTTTGCTTTTTTAACCCCTTCACTGCTGAGCCATTTCACGTCTGTGTGCCGAGCTCATTTTGACCGTTTTGTGCTTGTCATGTTTAACCCCTTCACTGCGGAAGACATGTGGGGAACATAATGGGGATTCCACGCTATATAAGGAGGACATTCCCACACGTCATCCGCTATCGAGGCTCTCCTGCAATATACTCACCTCTGGGGTACCGTGGTGGTACTTCCTTGAAGTCAGACCCTGCTTTTATACCCCCTCCCAATGCACTGACATCATCACGACGTGCTACACGACACTACACTCCCCCCAAATGCTCAGCCACTCACCAGGTTGACTGAGCCTCATGGGAAATGTAGTTCCAAAACATCTGATTTATAGAAATAGAAGATATGTGGCATTGCTGTCTAGTTGTCTGGATCCCGAGGGGGTCCCTACTGTTAGAGCAAAGTCCAAGGCCCCTCAATGATGCATAACATACCCAAAAATTAACTCAATAATTTCTAAATAACAATGCGTCACACATTTATCTTGGATGTCAGGTGTAAGTGAATGTAGGACTATATTTGCAACTAATCTCCTGCTCACCTACTCACACATGATTGAAGCCGCTTCCATGGCCCCACCATTCCTGAACCGCTGGCACTAATGATCCTGACCTCCAGTGAAACTCCCCTTGTCTTCCTCAACCACAATCCCTCTAGACAAGTGTTTCCCAAACCTGTCCTCGGGACCCGCTGGCACGCCAGGTTTGCCAGGTATGTGAAGCACAGCACAGGTTATATGATTTGCTGATCAGTGATTGCAGGATTCAGTCTGCATTTCCCCAAGGTGATCTGCAAAATCTGTCCTGGTTGAGGGTCCTGAGGACAGGTTTGGGAAACACTGCTCTAGACTGTAAGCTATGTGCAGGGCCATCTTCACCTCGTTTCCATCCTATGTCCATTTATCTGTATCTCGTTCCCTTTGGTTATTGTAAAGTGGTACGGAAACTGTTGGCGCTATATAATATTTGAGTGCAATTGTACGTGAATTCCATGTGCATACAGACTTTATGATAAAAAAATCATTGAGGCCCCTGTTGTAGAAAGGCCTTAAGCGACCGCCTATTTTGCCTAATCATAATGGCACCTCTGATTGGATCATACAGTTGCATCATGGATAGGATAAATGTGTCTAACATGTAAAATCTTGAATGTTTTAGTTAATGAACTGATCATATCATGCTGTGTACAAATATTGCATACCTTCATCACTCAACTCCCCTTTGTCACCTAGTGCACCCTGACTTCACAGTGGCATCCAGTCATTCAGTCCTTTTTGTTTCATCCAGTCTGTACCGTGAGCCATTTTTTTGGGGTTTTTTTTTGTTAACCAAGTCAAAGTAAGGTAATGACTATATTTACTTGGGTGTTCGTCACCATCAAGATTTCTATCTATTTATAGCAGAAAGAGCTTTGTCCTTTGTAATTTTGTAATAAACATTGATGGTGTTACTAGTCTGCACTAAGCACTCCGTATTATACTCCATCAAAATGGCAGCGCTAATTAGGTTCCTTGAATTAGCTAATGGATTTTGAGAGAGATAGCTCACAAAGCTCTTACAGCTGTCTAAGAGAATCCTGCCTGGGCAATGAGACAAGAGGGGCTCAAAGCTACAGCGTGTGCCTGATAGAATGAAATACAATTATGTTTTAATAACAGTCAGTTTCCTCCATGTGTGTGATTTACATATTTCTACTTCTCGAGGGACACTCCAGGGATAAAAAACAGGGAGCAGGGACAGAGGGGTTAAAATAAGTATCCCTCCTGACCTCTACTGTGCACCCTTTCCATTTTAACCCACGAGTGTCCATTAATACTTGCCTTTAATCCACCAGATTATTTCTTGTAAAAGTGACGTGCTGGAGTTGGCAGGGATGCTCGCTCGATCGTCCAGCCAGTCCAATGGTTCTCAATCCAAGCACATTGTAGGGCCATTGGCTATAGCCTGGAGTTAAAAAATTTCATTTCTGACTTTTCCAGAAAGCCAGAACACCGCTTGCTGATCTGAGCATTTTGGTTGGGGAGAATCTCCCTACACTGGAGGGGACTGAATCAATCACACAAATTTAGATTTATCAGCTGTTCGTGCGACCTTCGTGTGTCTCAGGGTCTGCTGTTGGTCTGTCTAAGCAAAGATGCCATGATTGTCCGCCAGTGGGATCCCAGTACCCCAGTGGTCGACTGGTGCTCCGCTCAATTGGGGGGATGCTGGAATTCCCCAAAAGTACAACAAAGTAAACCGAAGCAGGTCACACACACTCGGCGCCGTAAGTTCATTGGGAGACCATAATCATACAAAATATCACATTTTGTGTGACTTGCTATCTCCCAATAAACATACGTCACAGCTTGAATTGGAGGGTCTGTTTGCCTTTCATTCCATGTCCTCTGCTATATAGTTATACATTCTGGTGGAACTGTTTTGCTGGAAATTCTTCACGGCTTCTACCCAAAAGACAGTATTACCCATAGAAAATATTTCTGATTGTGTTAGTACCGTGGACTAAATAACTATTCTCCCTGTGATTACTCTTCATGGCGCTCTATTCATGTGATGCATCAGATTGCCTCTTTTGTCTGCAGCTGCCTGTCATCTGTAACTCCGATTACCTTTGCAATCCCCACGCAGTATCCCTGGATTTACATTCCACCGAGACCATAGCCAGTATATCCAGTATATTGTGTCATTTAATTGTTTTTGTATTGAAAATTAAGATTGAAATAATGGTGATTGTTCAGGGGCTCAGGCACTATTTAATGTCCTAATACTGGACTAAACCGTAATTATGTGAGGCCATTCCAGGACCACAGTGTCCATTATCTATCAGGTATCCGAGTGACAAAGCCCCTAGGAGGTGGAATTAACATGACCTAAATAGAGCCAAGTGCACAGCAGAGAAATACTCCTGTATATTTCATTTACTTGGTCTCATTTGCTGTTCGAAACCAGCAAGTAGCCATAACTAGAGCTTTTTTTTAATGTAGCATAATTGTGTAATTTTTTTAGATAATTGGAGAAATCAGAACTTTTTTTCTGGTCTCAAAGCAGCTAGCTCTAGAACAGCCAACTTCACTCGTGAATTTTTGTTGTTGTAGTAAAACGCTGTTCCCTTGTTTCACAAAACGTGTTTTAGTTGCATTTACTCCCTAAAGGTATCTCTTGTCTATTTCAATACATCATGTGGGCAGAGACCAATATTCCTGTTGTCGGAGCAGGTTCCAGTGGGGAATTGTGACGGCGGCACCTGGCATTAGCCGAGGTGGGGCCCATATTCGGGGGTTAAAAACCCAAAATGCAGGAGACACCACTTACTAAATCCAGACAACCAGAATATAGATAGGAGGTGAGGACACCACAAGGCTGGGCAAAAACTACTGCAGAAGACAACCAAACAAAATAAATCCCCAAATCTGACAGGCCAGGCTTTAGAGTAGCTGGATCCAACCTAGGAGGAGATGACACGAGGCAGTGTAGGGTCTCAGGCAAAACTGATCAGGATGGAAACTGAAGGGTTAAAGCACAGACCTAGACAAAGGAATAACCAAGGTCGGTACACGGAGTAGCTAGCACAGCAACACAAAGGGTTAAGAGCCAAACCAGAATCCAAATACTATAGCCATATATAGTATATTAGCAGCACAAAGGGTAGAGGCACAGAGAATAGTCTAGAGAACTAGCGAAGGTCGGTACACAGAATCCACACAGGAGCAGGAAGGGTAAACACAAGGTACAGAAATAAATAAAAAAAATAATACAATAGCAAGGAAATCAAAGAACTAAATAAAATATAAACCAGAACTCTGGTGTATACAGGAAATGAAGAATGGTTGAAACGGCTTTGAGGATTAGTAGTAGTCCTGTTCAGAACAACCACTGGAAGAAGGGCCGGAGATAGACAGATATATAGATTGATGGATAGATACATATGTAGCGCTGTGTTAAAATCTTGCTGTGGTATTATCTATTTTTGGCCACAAGATGGAGACAGTCGCGATTAGAGACACTGGACATTGGGACTACATTTCCCGGCATGCTTTGCAAGGAGACAGGAAGTGCGTGGGGACTGGACACTTACATCCTCCACCTCGTGGAGAACGCGCCAGAGCGCGCCAGGGAACGAGAGAAAGCAGACGCACTGAAGAGATCGCGAGAGGGCCTAGGCCAGAGCCTGAGTGAGACCTGTCAGTCATTATTGGGTCACTCAACCTGAGGAGAAGGAGACTTGCCAGAATCCAGGAATTGCTGCAGACCGGAGGAACCGAAGACCTCGAGTGAGGAATCACCGCGAGTTGATCGGTACGGAGAGCAGGCGGTGAGCTGGACAAGCTGCATAAAGTCAGACAACGGATCCGGCCGCTAGTATCCCCAGTCAAAATCGAGCGGAGAGACGTCCTGGGTCAGCGGAGCCTAAAGCAATCGTCGGATGGGTGAGAGGCCTCCAAGGCTGTTTTGTGATTAAAGGACACGCTGCTGTTTTCTCTTTAAAGTCCACAGGGCCCCAACTTGACTAGTCGAAGACATTCCTTAAGTAAATTCACTGGCCAGTTGAACAGTACCCGGGTACCATACACACATACACACCTTTTACATTCCGGGACTTAACCTGTGCAGGACTCATTCTGTTACGAATCGGAACGGGGGTTAAAGATACGTTCCGAATACATATTTTTCTCTTTTCCGCTGCGCGTTTATCGTAATACGAAGAGATTGTATTTTGGGGTTCGCTACGTGTCTCTGTTTTTCCGAACTATTGAGTAATTGCATAGATTTTTCTGTTCGGTTGCGAATATTTTATTCTTCCGAAATACGAAGCCTCGTGTTTCGTTTCTTTTCCGCTACGCGTTTTACCGCAATACGAAAGTACTGTAATAATATCTGTGAATACCGTGTCTCAACATCTGCCTATTATTTTAGTAAACTATTTAAATGATAAAAACTCACAGCGGTGTTGGAGTATATTTATTCCCTAGTGCGGGGAGACTGACCCGTGGTTCATTTTCAGCGGCTCCTCCGGGAGTGAGCGCTACACATATATATCTATATAGCCTTATATACAGTAGTAGTGATGTCAGGGTTTAGGGATCTTCGACTCCAGGAGAGGGTCAGTAAGATAACCGCCTTGCTACGCTACTCCATACTAGTAAGCCTATTGAACTGTATATTGTCATTCTATACTAGTGTATATATATATATATTAGTATAGAATGACAATATACAGTTCAATAGGCATACTAGTATGGAGTAGCGTAGCAAGGCGGTAAGAAGATTCCTTAGGAGCCGTGAGAGGAGTAAAGCACGCTGGTAGCGTTCGTTGGTCGTGAAGAAGGCCGAGGGTCGATAAGGCAGGCGGCTTTCAGGTGTAGTCGAGTGGAGGCAGATGGTCGGAGAAGCAGGCGGCGTTTGAGAATGGTCAAAAGGGTAAGCACAGATTCGGCAATGAGGATTCCAGTAAGGGTGATAGGTACGGTAGCTCTAGGTATTCTGAGAACAATAAACAAGCAATTACTCACCATCCACCGGTTTCTTTTATGGAGAGTTGATTGCAGACAGGTGCCGGCGTTCTCCGCTGTAGCTGGCACTCACTTCTGGGTTCGCGTCATCGGAGTGCGACGCCATTCCCTGTAACGCATGCCGGGAGTGCCTGACCCGTCTGCGCATGCGCGGTTCATTACGGCCGTAGACAGGGAAGTGAGCGGATCTCCGATGAGACACTGGGCACCCGCGGTGTGCAGAGATGCGGTATGGGTAGGAGCTTGAGCCTGGGAGTTCGAGGGAATGGGTACATGACACCAGAGGACAAGACAAAGGTAAAATTAAACAAAAAAGACCAGGGACGCAGAGGGACAATCAGGCAAGGGAACACAACCAAAATAGAAGCAGAACAAAATATTCAAACAATTCAGAGGAGTTTGCTAGCAGCAGGATAACAGAGAAGTATGAATGTTATAGTCAGAAATAGACATGATTTCGTTATCATTGGAAGTCTTCGGAGGCTTATATTTTAGAATATCCTGTCTATCCAGGCTTCCAATCTGATTTATTGTGGAATCAAGGACTTTTTCTTTATAGCCCTTTTCAATGAAATCTATTTTTAATTTTTGTGCTTGTTGAATAAATTGCCCTTCCTCTGTGCAGTTTCTACGTAAACGTTTAAACTGCCCCTTAGGGACTCCCTTTAACCAATGTGTGGCATGACAACTAGTTTGCTCGATGTAACTATTTACATCGACCTGCTTAAAGTAGGCTTTGATTTTAATGATATTGTTTTCAACATATATGTTAAGATCCAAAAAGTTGATAGATATAGGGCTGATGACATGATCAAGTACAATTCCCCAGTCATTATTATTAAGGTCCTGAAAGAACAAACGAAGGGACTCCTCACCTCCTCTCCATATAAGGAGGATGTCGTCAATATACCTCTTATAGAGGACCAGGTCTCGCGCCCAGTCACACCTACCATGGACGAACTGGTCTTCCCAGTCCGCCATGAACAAATTGGCATAGCTGGGTGCGAACCTGGTCCCCATGTCCGTACCCTTAACCTGAAGGTAATGTTGGTCTTTAAACCTAAAACAATTCAAACCTAATCACAGCCCAATGGGTGACACCGCGGC
Source organism: Leptobrachium leishanense (assembly GCA_009667805.1). Classification (NCBI taxonomy): domain Eukaryota; kingdom Metazoa; phylum Chordata; class Amphibia; order Anura; family Megophryidae; genus Leptobrachium; species Leptobrachium leishanense. The sequence continues at coordinate 57,629,138 of CM019069.1, read as the reverse complement.
ATCCCATCTCTCCCAGATCTTAAGTGACATGAACATTTATGTGACATCGGCGGATCCAATAGGTTTTTGGTACATAAATGTTCATGTCACTTAAGATCTGGGAGAGATGGGATGCTGCGGCGTCACCCATTGGGCTGTGATTAAAGGGGGCGGAAACATGTGCGTCTTTAGAATGAACACCATTTGTGGAAACAAGTTTCGCTTTGTATGTCATGTGACGTCAGCGGACCCAATGGATTTTGGTACACACATGGTTATGTGTCATTGGTAGAGGTACATAGAGCCTAAAGAGATTTTTTATTATGGTTTGAGTTGGGTTTTTGGAGGCATTTCGTGAGTCCTGGTGTCTTCTGGTGCGGTACTATTATGTTTTACAGAGTACCGGTATGAAACTATAAAAAATACACTATATAAAAACTAGTTTCGTTTTCAAGTATCACATGATGCTGACAGATCCAATCAATGACAAGTCATGTGACAGTAAAATACAACTAAATAAGTTGTTGTTAGACGTTTTAAGATTAAGCAACCTTATTGGTTGAACAAACTGAAAGTTTGATTTTTAGTGGTACTACTGATTTCCCGCCAAATCTAAATGATGGGATTGGACAATAGTAGATTGATGATAGTATTTAAACAAATAAGTAATTTGATACCAGCAGCCAGCTGAGGAAGCCTTGAATATATATATGAACAGGTGAAACGCGTTCTGGCGTATTTTATGTTTGTTTTATAATTTTTTTATTAAACATTTTTAAATCTACTATTGGAGCTTTTTCTTTTGGAGTGATCTCTTTCCAGTCCGATTTTACTCTGCAACAAAGCACGAATTAAGATTGGAACACCTGGGATCCTAAAGGGTGGCCGAATCAACACCCAGACGCAATTTCCCCTAAAACCAGGAGTCTTCTATTCCATGTGAGTGTTTTTAATCCATTTACATTAAGCCACATGTTGAATATGGGTCGCACTATTATGAATTTCTTATGCTTTTTTTGAGGATATTGGACGAAGGAGATTTTCAAGAAATATCGCGGGAACTTTCATCTTCACTCCTCAAGAAGGACATTGTCATCGCTACACATTGCCTTTGATTTTATAGAGCATAGCACCATGGGAGAAATACCTATATATAGGGACTGGTTAAGTGCTAGCATAGACAGGTGATCCTTAGTGATGAGCCGAACACCCCCGAGTTCGGATCGCATTCATACTCGAACTTTCCAAATGTTTGAATTCGAACTCAAATTCAATACAAGTCAATGGGACTCAAAATTCGATTTTTAAAGTGCCCTCCAAGAGGGCATATATGCTAGATATTTGCCATAAAAGGTGTATGGGGGTCCGGGTAGTGCCCTGGGGGACAGGAAACAAGGACAAAAAGTAAAAAAAAAACATTTTTAAAGGGACAGTGAGTTTTCCATGAAATAAGGGTTAAAAATAAAAACGAGAAATTCCTTCAAATATCGTGCCTTAGGAGGTCCCCATAACCTGCCCGTGAAGTGGCAGATTTCTAGGATGTATAGAAACATTTAAAAACAAAAAAATGACGTTTCAAATGACGGTAAATGCTTTTCCTTTAATCTATTCATAAACAACTGCTTGGGGCGGTAGCCTGTATGAAAAGACATTTTAGGACGCGCATAAAAAGTTTAGTGATTTCTTTGGCTAAATTATTGTGAAACTTATGCAGGCTTTGGATGAAAGTAACAATAGGTGCTTTAAAATTGGGCCTTTAGCGTCGGCAACATTGCCGTCACACAGTAACCCCTCTGAGGATATGAATCTGGTACAGGCGTCAGTGGTAGTGCACCCAAATATTGTGCCTTTGATGCCAGGCCAGCAAGTACCATCATACAGTAACCCCTCTGTGGTATTGTGGAAGAGTGCAGGGGGTGGACCATGCGGTCAGGGCCAATGCTAGACTATTTTGCGCCCTAGGCAAGACCAGCTACTTGCACCCCCCCAAAAAAAATAAAAATGACACAACATAAATTTCTTTTTATTTAAGAATAAAGTTTGAAAAGCACCAATAGTAAAGGTAGAATAAATATAAATAAACTGTATTAAACCATTTTAAATTCACTCTATTAACCTCCCTGGCGGTCTAATTTTTTCAAAATTTCGTGTCTGAAAGCGTCTCAATTTTTTTTAAAGGAAACGTGTTTCTGTACATAGTTAGCCTGTAATAATTAGGAATCACGCACTGAAATCCGTGCAATCAAGAGTTCTTACTGGTAAAATCCTTTATAAATAAATAAATAAATAAATAAAATAGTAAATAAAGTCCGATAAAGTTTGAAACCCGAAATAATAATTTATTATCCCAAAAATAATTATCCAAAATAATGCAAATAAATGATATTCAATAAAATAAAAAACAAAAAACACTGAAATCGGTCTGAAAACAAGGGTAAGAGGATGTATGGTCTATTTCTTAACCGGTAGTGCCATCCAGTGGCCGTTCATAAACATTGCACTTTGGATTACAGTATTTTATGAATTGTTTATAAATTTGCTGATGGTTCCCGCCCACCCTGCACCATGTGACTCGCAGGGAGCCTTCCAGGAAGCAGCTCGCCGCGATCACACTGTGGGGGACAGCGAGGGAGCCAGGAGGAGGTGAGTAAACATCCAGCCCGAGTGTGGCTCGGGGTTACCGTTCACGGTAGTGAAATTTAACCCTGAGTCACACTCGGGAATACCGCCAGGGAGGTTAAACAAATTAAAATTAACTGTATTGAACAAATATAAATTAACGAAAAAAAAAGAGTTGTCACGTAAGTTTCAATTTCAGACACCTCAAAATTTCACTTTGCGTGCCTTATCCTTTGCAAATTTTCATCATGCGTATATATATATATATATATATATATATATATATATATTGCCCAGGCCAGCTCACATCATGCGTATATATATATTGCCCAGGCCAGCTCACATCATGCGTATATATATATATTGCCCAGGCCAGCTCACATCATGCTCGCAGTCACAGATGCGCCATCATGCGTATATATATTGCCCAGGCCCAGGCCAGCTCACATCATGCGTATATATATATATTGCCCAGGCCAGCTCATATCATGCTCACAGTCACAGATGCGCCATCATGCGTATATATATTGCCCAGGCCAGCTCACATCATGCGTATATATATATTGCCCAGGCCAGCTCACATCATGCATATATATATATATTGCCCAGGCCAGCTCACATCATGCTTACAGTCACAGATGCGCCATCATGCGTATATATATATATATTGCCCAGGCCAGCTCACATCATGCGTATATATATATTGCCCAAGCCAGCCCACATCATGCGTATATATATTGCCCAGGCCAATCCCCTGGTGGAGATAGGGGGTTCATTTGAACCCCTATATCTCCAGGGATCTAGGAGGTCATGGAGGGTGTCAATCGAAAGGCCTGAGCATGGCCTTTCGAATGATATACAACATGACCAGGTATAAAGTAATAAAAAATAAATAAAAACATGTCTTTTTTTGTGTTATTTTTATTATATGCAGCAATATTGTTCACATTTCAATCATAATGTGAACGATGATGCACTAATGATTTCTTTCTATGGGGTGCGTTTGCTAAAAATCACGTAATTCCCCCCACAAAATGTAACAAGTCCCCATTTCTAATTTTTGTACAAGCGCACCCCATAGAAAACATGACCACAAACGCTCATGTGCTAAAATGTGAAAAAAAAACACTTTACACACTGCAGATGATTAAAAATTCAATTTTTATTGCATTTTTTGTCATAATATACAGGCAGGACATGACGTATACATATAAAAATAATATATTATGAATCTGCGGAGTCTGCCGGAAAGAACGATATCTAATATGTCTGAGTCGTATAATAAAATGTGGCTTCAAATCGCATTTAAACATGATGAACGAAAGCAGTAAAAATGAGCTGAGCACACAGCAGTGAAATGCAGCATATTAGAGGAAGATTTAGTAGAGAAATTAACACTTCTCAGAAGCACAGGTGTTGTTTGATATATCTGGAGACACCACACCCTCAGTATAGTCTACATACATACAATGTATCAAATTGATTAGACCAGACTAAAAACACCTGTTGTTTATGCCGTTTGAAAACACAGGTCATTTAGAGATGAGAATCTTTGCACGTACACATTAGTTTTTAATTCAATATCTAATAAACCGTTGCTTATAATATTCTGCACTAAAGAGTCTCTTTATTTCTAGATTTTTTAGTATTTTTTAAGCATTTTTTATACTTTTTAAAACAAAAAATTTTTTTGCGAACTCGAACCGAACACGCTAAAAAGTTCGAAGTTCGCGAAAATTGCAAACAGCCAAAGTTCGAATCGAACTCCGAACTGATCGAACCGGACAGCTCATCCCTAATCCTGAGGAGAGCTGATAACAAAGAAACTCCAGGAATGGAATGCAGGAAGGGCAGGGCAAGAACTAAGAGCTGACCCGGATCAACCCATATACAGGGCTCAGGGACATTGTGACAGGAATGGTCTATTCATGATTTTTTTAGTAACCTCACACCCTCAATAACGTTTTAGGATAAGTACAAATTTCATTCATATAAGCGTGATCCAGCTTAATGTCCACTCAAAACCATAGGAAGGTTGTCCATACAGGTATAGTATGCAGTTAATCCAGCTGGAATGTCCTACTAAAGGTTGTAACAGCTCTGTCACCAATGTGGTCCATTTTTTGTGACTATCCTCACTACTGCATGACATATCCAGCTGTATATAATGGTCCCCAACCCTGGTCTTCAAATAACCCTAAGTATTGAGGAAATGCAGATGTAATCCTTAAACAGCAAATCATATCACCTATGATGTGCTTCAGATATCTGGCAAGCCTGGCCTGTTGGGGGAATCTGAGGACAGGGATGGGAACCACTTTTATAGATGAACCAGCGTAAGGAGAATAAACATGTGTTTTTCCTAAATGATCCCCAGGTGCTTATTTTTCTTAGCTCTGGTAGATGGAGTCATGTCAACACAGTACTCTTGCATATTGACTAATAGACCAAGAACACTTACAAAATACAGTAGTATCCACATAGAGATCTTCTCAGATGATTTGTACTAGATGCCTGCCATGGCTAATGGAAAAAAATCGAGTACAGTGACCATAAAATCATTCAAGCTGTTGGTTTTACCATATCATGCCATAATTTGACAAACCTAAAAATAAAGATCTATATTCCTAGGAGCATCTTCGGCTTTGGAAGGTGTTGGTTACATTCTAATGCACCGTAAATGTGTCTGAGAAAGATACTAGAGATGTGCATTTCTTTTCTGTCTGAATCAAAATTTGGATGAAATTTACAGATTCGTATTTCGGGTGTGCTTCCAAAATACAAATCGGTTCTGTCCGAAACTGAACGAATAGATTCGGAAAGGAACAAAACTTTATATATTAGACATGGCACCGCGTCCCTGAATCTGTTGTTGGATAGGTTTCTTCACCAAGGACCGCACCCGCTGAAAGAAGCCAGACTGAAGAAAAAAAAAAAAAAAAAAAAAAGCTTTGTTTTAAAATAATTAGTAATCCCAAAATTTCACAAAAAAATTCCCAAAAATGCCTAAAAAAAAGAGACTTTTTGCTGCAAGTGAAATGCATAAACGGTTGAATAATTATTTGATAAAAACGGGGAATATTTTCTACATTGAAACCTATGGGATTCACCTGTTTAAACCTTCATCAGTTTCACATTCCGAAATAACTAATTAAAACGAAAATAACTAATAAAACAAAATAACGAATCAATACGAAATAACTACTAAAAACTAAATATGAATCGATCTGTAGTACAAATTACCGATCTCCCAAAATAATGAAATGATCCGAAATACAAATCACGGTAGCATAACGAACACACCGAAATAAATTTTAAAACATAACGAATTGATCCGAAACTAAGCAAAACTATTTTTTCGTTGTGTACATGTAAAAAGATACTATGCGGGTTATCCATTAAGCGCCCTTGTTCAGTGAAAATCCGTGTTGTTACAACTATGGTGAGCAATGGATATCAAGAGAGGGGAAAAATCCAACACTACTAGGACAACTTGACCTGAAACAGCAGTGACATAGGGCAGCAGCTGCGGAGAAATTGTAAACGCTACATAAACTCCAGTGGCAGTGCACTAAACAGTGAATACTCAAGATTTCTGCAGTAGTTGGTCATCGAAGTTTGCCAACGTTAAACTACCGTTCTTTCAATGAAAGAATGATGACATATCAATAGCTCTCTCTCAATACTTATTGGAAATCCACAAGTGACATTTCTACAGTATGGAGGTTTATCTGTTCGGTGTATCTGTGAGGTTGAACCTTGTGAATGTAGCTCTTTTTTGTGGCATAAAACATAGTACAATGCCTGTTTACAGCCACATGCAGCCTTTTGGTGTTTGGAGGATGTTCTTGACGATGCCCTTGCTTGTGTAAACCCAGCACTGTCAGGCTATTGCTTCTTATGTTTAGTCTGTTGGAATAAAGCTCGGAGAAGGTGAGCCGCCCCATAGCAGAGATTCCGTGTTCATATTGTTACACATAAACCAGAAGAATGCAGAGTGTCATTTCCAAGGCCAGGAAAAGTATATAAGCTCTGCACAGCAATGCCGGCTGCTCGTTTTTTTTTCTTGTTTCTTTTTTTTTCCTGCCAGCTATTTTTATTTATTTATTTATTTTACATCTGCTTTTGCGTGGGAACCAAGGTGTCCGTTCGTTTTGAACAGAGTTATATTTATCTCCAGAGAATGCCGTCCAGTTTAGCATTCTGAGAGAATGGAAAAAGAAGCTGGCTGCCAAACTCATACAGAACCAACAGAAATCTGCTTGATCGACATTTGCCTTGTAGGTTATTCTATTTTTTATCTTTATTTTTATTGGTTGCTCTATACAAACCAGACAGAGTGATGGGTAATTGATGTGCCGAGCTAAGGAATCCTCCGAGCCAAAACTTCAAAATCATTTAAATGTTTTTCATTTCTATTATTGGTATTGCCACTTGTTTTAGGGAAGATTTTGTCAGGTCATGCTTATGCCGCATTCATTTTACATACAGAATGTTCTCATTGCTATATGTACTTATGCTGTATTTGTTTTATACATATGTCTTTAGTCTCTGATCTTGCAATTTAACCTTTGGAAGACATCACTGGGGCAAAAAGGAAAATTGGATATAATCCTGAGCAGTTAGAGAAGCAACATTGTGGCTTCCTAGCTGCTTTAAGGCTTTATTTACTAAATGGCGACATGATGATTTGGCAGATTATTTTCTTAATGTAGGTGACCATGCACTCAACACAGACGCACAAATATCTAGATCAGTCCTGCCAACTTTTGCAGGTCTAGGGTTGGGTGACGAAGGACATGACAGCGGAGGGTGCGTGACTGTAACACATTTTTGCGTCATCACCATAACAGCCACACCCCCAATCAGAGCTGACAGTGCACAACTGCAGCTTCAAAAGCCCTTAAGAGCCTGTTATTTTAATCACTTGGTAGTGAAGGGGTTAAACTGTCACAAACCAGTGTTGTTGTTTTTTTTATTTAAAAAAATAAATTTTAATTATACAGTAAGAAAAATTATACCCACCTATATTATAAATTCCCACAGGAATAGGGCCCTTAGATACTGAAGGAATTGTCATTGAAATATTGCCTTGCCTTTTTGGTGTATTGTAGGATTGTCTTGTCTTTACCCACTGTACCTTTTTGTACAGTGCTGCAGTATGCGTTGGAATTTAATCAAAATAATGACAATAATAATTTGGGAATATTCAGAATTAATTCCTTGCTGTAATAATCTATTTGGCAGGCAGATGCCACCACCTCCTGGCCAAAATAAGTTATTGCAGTTTTGAGCTCCAGGCATAATCAGCTGGGGAAAAGTCCATTCAGAGACATTCCCCAGCTGGATTTAAAAAGTGCTAGCACCTCCGGCATCATGCCCACAGTTCTAGGGGAGAACAAATGCAAACAAAATTTGCTTATAACAAATTAATTTCCTTTGCAATGATACAGCATAGCCTCACATCAGGTTAACATGATCTCGGGTGCTGATTGTGTATACACAATCGCTGTAGTGAAGGCTTTTATAGCGCTCTAGGTGCATTTTCATTCAGGCTTCCCAAATTGACAGGTCTGAAATATAGGCTTGTGCACCGATTTTTTTTTTCGGTTCGGTTCGGCTCGTTCGGATGTTTAAACTTTTCGATTCGGCTCGTTTCGGCGGATGTCTGTTTCGATTCGGTTCGGTTCGACTCGTTTTTCGTGTACATTTTTTTTCGGAATATCGACCATTTTTTGTATTTTCGGGTCACTTTGCTCGTTTTTTGTATCGACTTTTCGAGATTTCGGAAATTTTCGTTTTTTTCGGAAACCTCTGTTCTCCTCGTTTCAAAGTGTCTAACTCTATTCGTTTTGACGGAAACTGCTATTGTTTACTTTTTTTATACTTTATATATTTTTTTATAATAAATTTTTGGTTTGTTTTTCCATTTCACAACTTTATTTAATCATATTAAAATGTTATGAAAGCCAAGGAACAAAAAAATGAACAAAATGATTTAAAAAACGCTAAACTGACCCGAATGGTCTGACTTTAAAAATAAAAACCAGAACAAAAGGTTCTAAAACGGAAAAATAGTTGATCAAAAATACGCATTTACAAATACAAAATTTACAGAATCCGCGATATAACCGATAATAGTTAAATATACGATGTCCAGAATTACCGAAATGGAACCGAAATCACGAATGGAACCGAAATCATGAATAGAGCAAAAATAAATTTCGATTTGACACATTTCAAGTCCATTCGAAAATTCCAAAAATATTTCGTTTCGGCTCGGAAAACTTTTCGGATCTGCCATTTTCGGATCTAAAAATTTTCGGAAAATCGGCCGCATCCGAAAACACGAATCGGAAAATATCGTGAAAATTCCGAAAGTCCGAAACCCGAAACGCACATCCCTACTGAAATATATATATGTGTGTGTCTGTGTTTTATTGCATGATGTATGTGTATAGACATAAACCTATATTTATGCACACACACTCTCCCATTCATTATGTATCACACATCCAAACATGAACGTCATGCATGCACATAGAACATATTCTATGATATGATGCTCCATATAGTGTTTGTGAAATGGCCTGAGCCCACCTCTGTATGCGTGCAGAATAAAAATCGAGATATTCGCATAAAAAGATCATTGAAACAAATGCACCTTCTTCCACAAGCGCTGTAATTTACTCGTCTGGCCCATGCTTCCAGCCATAGGAAATATGCTATTTCCCATCCTCTAGTAAAAACATTATGCAAATGACAAGGAGCCGCTATTTTATGGAACATAATGCTTATTTCTATATACAGTCCCCGTGTAGATGTATTTGGGGAAAAGACAACACAAAGACTTTGCCTGGAGCAGGAATTCAAAACAGAAGCAGCTGCTGTTTGTGTAGATTTTCGGCAGTGAAACCTCAATATGGATTCTCAAGAAGTCTGATTATTACTTTGTTTTTTGTTTTTTTAATTTATGCAAGATCCTTGTAAAATACATGCAGAGCATTACAGCAATGCCGCTGCACACTTTACTGACAATAAAGCTCTAGTATTTAAAATGTTGTGAAAAAGTAAAAAATTAACTTTTTGTGCCCCCAAAACATGGAATTATAGTAGGCTTTGCAGGATTCCTATGAACATTTTACATTTTTTTTTCAATCTCTTCCTAAATATTAACCCCCTTATATTAGCCCATGCCATCCTGACCACGTCTCTGGCCCACCTTCCTTCCCAGTAGGCCGATAGCCGTCACTAATTGCAGGGAGACTGCCTGAACTGATTAAAATCAATATTTATTTATTTATTTATTTGCAAAGTATTTTACCAGGAATGATACATTGAGATTTCTCTTGTTTTCAAGTATGTCCTGGGTTCAAGAACATTGAAATTGTTAGTCGTTACAGAAATACAAAGTAATAAATGCAAGATATTAAAAAACAAAAACACAAATATACAAATTAACACAGAAAATAAATATGTAAGCAATATAGTCATTATGTTTACAGGTGCATTCCGTATTGAGGTATGTTAATAGGGAACTCTGTCGTGAGTGGCTTAAGACTGGGGGAAGATTTGATGGCGTCTGGGAGGTTATTCCATAATTGTGGAGCTCTGTAGGAAAATGAGGATCGAGCCACTTTCTTTTTGTATTGTGGTATTGCAAGTAAGGTGCAGGTCCTGGATCAGAGGTTATAGGATGAGGGAACTGCCGGGGGAAGCAGCCTATTCCGGTAGGGTGGTAGCTTCCAAGAAAATCTCTTAAACACCAGGTTGGAAAGGTGAAGGGTGCGTCTAGATTCCAGTGACGGCCAGTTTAGCTCTTTTAACATGTCACAGTGGTGAGTCATGTAGTTACATTGTAGCACAAAGCGACAGAATGAGTTATACAATGTAGTAAGTTTCTGAAGGTGTGTTTACGGGGCAGCTGCATATACTACATCTCCGTATTCAATAGCCGGCATAAGTATTTGTTGTACAATCTGCTTTCTTACCGTGGGGCTCAGGCAGGATTTGTTTCTGTACAGGACACCTAGTTTGGGGTAAAGTTTAGATGATAGATTTGGGTCTAGCCACATACCTAGATATTTGAGAGAAGTGACTGTGGTCAGCGTGCCATTTGATTTTGTCCTGACACATAGATGGGGATCTTGCAATTTATGTAGTAAAATTAACTATGGGTATTATTTTATGGGAAAATTACCCCTATTAGCCATGTCCTTAGACTGTGTGTATTGCAGACATGGCCTGTTCTTCCAGTAGGACGTGACTGTGCTTCTTGCTTTAAGACAGTGATGGCAAACCTTGGCACCCCAGATATTTCTGAACTAAATGTCTCCTGATGCTCAGCAAGCATTATATGTGACTAAGCATCATGGGGCATGTAGTTCCGAAACATCTGGGGTGTTAAGTTTCACCATCACTGTTGTAAGGGAAACCAGTGGACCCCCACATGCAATTCATACACTCCCTTAACCCAGGTTTGGTACCTGTCCTTGAAATGGCTGGGTTTCACAATGGTGGCAATAGTGGAATTGTGCTTATGGCTCAGCTTCTAACGGGTTCTCTGTGAAGACCGTTACAATAAAGCAGACTGGGTCAGTACACAATCTAAGACACATACAGAAACACTGCGCTATTGGTTCCAGATGACACCAAAGGGCAGTGAACCTGTCTAAGGTGTAGGTTTATATACAGAGTTCAGTATCCACCTATTCTGGCCACAAAGCCACGCGCCAAAATCTGTGTGTGCGTCAAAATGATGCCTGGATTAACTGATCGGTAGTGTCATGACAAGTAGTTGTGTGCGTCAAGTGTTCCACATCAGAATGGCTGTCAGTGAACTGAAAAGCGTTCAAAGCCGCATGACATGGGTCAGTGACAGTGATGTTTCCCGGAGGATGTCGCCAGGGAGGAGCTGCATTGATACGATGACATGTGCCCAGTCTAGGATCCCTGCGCTGTGCCACCTCCGGTCGAAAAAAACAACAAATTAGAATCTGTGTTTATTTTCAGCCTATAATGATAAGTGTAATAAAATTAAACGTGTTGATGATCTACTTCTATGTCTAGGTCTACGATCTATTACTGAGCATCACATAGTCACTTACTCAACATCTAATTGTGCCTTCTTTTGATCAATTGATCCTTGGTGTATAATGTGAGCTTGCTTATCTGAAGACTGAAACACAGGAGAAAGAAAACCACGGTAAAACTACTGAAAAACATTCAAGTATACAGCATCACATTTCATGGGCGGCTGTCTCACACCTCTCTAATGTATTCTTGGACAGCCACAAATCTGACATGTTCCAGCAGATTTATCCAAGTTCTGTTTTTCACAAGTAGGTAATATTTTCACGACACATAGAGAGAGGCAAGTTTTTTTTTCAATTACTTTTCCTCATCATTTTGTGACCCTGCTATAGCTTGTTCTTCCAATGAAAGTGTATCACACACACACACACACACACACACTCATTTCCTTGAGCAGTGCATTTCGTATTTCCCCTCCAGGGAATGTGTTTTGAAAGTATCTGTTTATGTAAAATTCTAAAGAGGTTTCTGTGTTGTATTTCTACATAGAAAAGTTTATCCTTTTTATTGTAATACAATGAGCCGAGGGATTTATTGCTAAGTCCCGGCTGATATTTGCTAAGTGATAATGAACTTCTGTAATACGTCCATCTCGCTAAGATGCAATTTTCATGGTGATGACTTCTGGTGTTCCAGTTCCTGTACAAGTGTAGAACGAGAGACTGGTGGCTTAATTCGTAAATTGGCTCAGTGCCTATAATCACACCAGCTTAAATCTGTTCATATAACTGGAATTAACAGCACATGCACAGTATCTGTACAACATGGAATATTACTGTGAGATACAGAAGCAGAATTTATTCAAGTCAATCTAAATTAATCATCAGCAATACTGGCCTGCAGACCCAACGATGGGGACCTCCTGCATTGACTGATACTAAGGCAGGGCTCAAAATTTCCACTCGCCTACTTGCATTTGGCGAGTGGAAATTAAGTGAGGGTGAGTGGAAATGCACACGCAGGCAGCACAATAAATTATTTTGTGCTGCGTATACTAGCGGTGCCACCGTGCAGCCCCCCCCCTCCCCAGGCTGCACGGTGGCAGTGATCAACTGCCTAACCTGACCCAGCTTGTCTCTGTCACTGGCAGGGGGGTGGAGAGGAGCTTCCCTGCCTTCTCGCTCTGCTCACACTGGGCTCTGATGACTGGTTATACATGTATCTGGGGTCTGATGTCTGGGTATTAATGTTATTTTTGTACCTTTTTTATTCTAAATAAAACCTTTAACAGTGTAATTTCATAAGATAATTTAAGGGGGTGTGTTATGGGGCAGAGTTAAGGGCTGGGCTGGAATTAGGTGGAGCAACTGGTGGCGAGCAACTCTCATTACCTAGGTAGGAGCTTGGGACTTGAAATTTTGAGCCCTGTACTATGGATTGCTCAATGTACTTTTCCAAATAATCAGCCTCTTCTGCAGACACAGTATAATATTATTGTGGCTCTCCAACACCTCCACTGGTTATCATTTATTTTGAGAGCGTGTTTTGGTGCATCGTAGTGGAGTATAATTCTCCAGATCACTGTACCTGCCGTACTGATTTCTTTACCCTCTAATAGAAATTATGTGATGGCTATATTATGGGGGAAAAAATAGTATGGACCTGGAGCACTCACAACATCCTTCTGCCATATTCTGGAATGGGAAATGGTCTTTCATACACTCTTCTTGCTATTAAGAGTTTAAAAAAACACATCAGTAATATACAGTATATCACAGAAGTGAGTACACCCCTCACATTTTTGTAAATATTTTATTAAATCTTTTCATGTGACAACACTGAAGAAATTACACTTTGCTGCAATGTAAAGTAGTGAGTGTACAGCTTGTGTAACAGTGTAAAACTGTCTCCTCAAAATAACTCAACACACAGCCATTAATGGCAACAAAAGTGCGTACACCCCTAAGTGAAAATGTCCAAATTGGGCCCAATTAGCTATTTTCCCTCCCACTGTCATGTGACTCGTTAGTGTTACAAAATATCAGGTGTGAATGAGGAGCAGGTGTGTTAAATTTGGTGTTATTGCTCTCTCTCTTACTGGTCACTGGAAGGTCAACATGGCACCTCATGGCAAAAGAACTCTGAGGATGTGAAAAAAAGGAATTGTTGCTCTACATAATGATGGCCTAGGCAATAAGAAGATTGCCAAGACCCTGAAACTGAGCTGCAGCACCGTGGCCAAGACCATACAGCGGTTTAAGAGGACAGGTTCCGCTCAGCACAGGCCTTGCCATGGTCAACCAAAGAAGTTGAATGCACGTGCTCCGTGTCATATCCAGAGGTTGTCTTTGGGAAATAGACGTATGAGTGCTGCCAGCATTGCGGCAGAGGTGATGAGCATCTGTGAGGTATCCGCAAATGGAAGGTGGAGGAACGCACGGTCTCTAACATCCACCAGCTCCATGAAGTCATCATGGAGGAGTGGAAAAGAACTCCAGTGGCAATCTGTAAAGCTCTGGTGAACTCCATGCCCAAGATGGTTAAGGCAGTGCTGGAAAATAATGGTGGCCACACAAAATATTGACACTTTGGGCCCAATTTGGACATTTTCACTTAGGGGTGTACTCACTTTTATTGCCAGCGGTTTAGACATTAATGGCTGTGTGTTGTTATTTTTGAGGGGACAGCAAATTTACACTGTTATGCAAGCTGAACACTCACTACTTTACATTGTAGCAAAGTGTCATTTCTTCAGTGTTTTCACATGAAAAGATATAATAAAATATTTACATAAATGTGAGGGGTGTACCCACTTCTGTGAGATACTGTATAATAATGAGCATCTCCTTTACTTCTAGGGTTATGCTACTGTTAGGGAAAGGGTTACTTGTTTTGTTTGGGTTGGGGTTTCCGTTTATGTTTGTATTAGGGTTAGGGTTACAGTTACTTCTTGGGCTGGGTTACTGTTATGGCTACTTGTTCTGTTTGTATTCGGGTTAGGGCTAGAGTTGCAGTTACTTCTAGAGCTGGGTTACTGTTAGGGTTACTCGTTCTGTTTGTGTTACGGTTACTGTTTGTGTTCGGGTTAGGCTAGGGTCAGACTAACGGATTTTTTGTGTTGTCCGTGAAAAAGTGCGTTCGAACGAATGGACGTATTTTTTCACGGAATACGCGATAGCGGTCATACGATGCGCATTTTCGTCGTGATTTTGTACGGATCATCAATAAAACACTTTTTGCGTCTGGACGTGATGTTGGCCGGACATTAGCAGCGTCTGACATCTCCTATTCACGCATACATGCCACTAGAGGACGCAGCGCACTCTGTACGTCAGTACTAGCGGTTTGACATTCTCAAAAAAATGCGTTCGTTTGCCACTTGCGTTGCGCAGCCGCACTTTTGTGCGGCCGTTCTTCGTGTGCTGCCCGGCATTGCATTACAATGTAACTACATGACCCACCATTATGACATGTTAAAAGAGCTAAACTGGCCATCGCTGGAGTCTAAACGCACCCTTCACCTCTCCAGCCTGGTGTTAAAGAGCTTTTCTGGGAAGCTGCCACCCTATCTGAATAGGCTGATTGCCCCAGCAGTTCCCTCATCCTATAACCTCAGATCCAGGACCAGCTCCTTACTTGCAATACCACAATACAAAAAGAAAGTGGCTCGGTCCTCATTTTCCTACAGAGCACCGCAATTATGGAATAACCTCCCAGACGCCATCAAATCTTCCCCCAGTCTTAAGTCACTCAAGAGCTCCCTATTAACATACCTCAATACAGAATGCACCTGTAAACATGTAACATAATGACTATTTCCTACATATTTATTTTCTGTTAATCTGTATATTTGTGTTGTTTTTTTTAATATCTTGCATTGTATTACTTTGTATTTCTGTAACTGTAACACTTCAATGTTCTTGAACCCAGGACATACTTGAAAACGAGAGAAATCTCAATATATCCTTCCTGGTAAAATCCTTTTATAAATAAATAAATAAATAAATAAATTGGACGTCATTTGCTGCTAGCACGGCCGTGATTTAGTGCTGCTAAACGCACGTTGATACTGCGTTAGTCTGACCCTAGCCTAAGAGCTATGGCTATTGGCAAAAAGTGCATATTTTTTATCAGTTGGCACAATTATTTTTAATTGAGTCTGAAAATGTTTGGAACAATTCAATGAGGATAACAATTACCGCCTCCTTAATGTGGTTGAATTCTAAAGGATTTTAGTCCATAGTGAGCAGCAAAACACAACGTTTCGACACAATGGTCTTTGTCAAGTCCATTGTGTTGAAACGTTGTCTTTTGCTGCTCACTATGGATTAAAATTCTTTATAATTCAACCACATTAAGGAGTCTGAAATTTTAAATACGTAAAGGGAATCCACAAGGTAGAGGAAGGGAGTATATTTAAAAGGAAACAAAGTAGCAAAACAAGAGGACATAGTCTTAGATTAGAGGGGCAAAGGTTTAAAAGTAACATCAGGAAGCATTATTTTACTGAGAGGGTGGTGGATACATGGAACAGTCTTCCAGTTGAAGTGGTAGAGGCCAAAACAGTAATTGAATTTAAGCAAGCATGGGATAGGCATAAGGCTATCCTAAACAAAAGATAAATCCAGGTAAAGTATCCATGTAATTGGGCAGACTAGATGAGCCGAAAGGTTCTTATCTGCCGACATTTTTCTATGTTTCTATTATCCACTTTGAGTATCTGGATTTGGAAGTGTATCCACACCGACTGGTGGACCATTGCTGGTTGCAACCTATGCTTGAATTGGAACAATTCAATAACATTTTACAGTTTCTGGTCCACTCTGAATTTCGGGTGCTCCTAAATCGCTGAACTGCTGATATTTAGTCCAAAAATCTATTTGGACAAAAAAAAAAGAATACATGTGTCTTATCTTTGTAGTTTTCTATGACAAAGGATGTGGCACCTCAGTAACTATGTTTTCAACTTGATACACCAACTATATTTTTGTGCCTTAAATTCCATTTGGAATTGAAACTGTTAATGCCTTGTTTGGGTTTCCTTGAAGCTCTATAGTAGTCTTCTATAATTTTGGTCGAAAGCAAGAGTTCCCTGGATTCTATCAGATCTCCTTAGACCGAAATCAGCTGTTTGGCTTCTTGGAATAAAGGATTTAGATTTGCAGATATAGGGGGAGAAACACATTACCCACGCTACGTTCACAATATCATAGGCTCCTTTCACTCCGCAATGCGTAACCCCTGAAGATTACCTCGGCAGCATCTGACAAGTATCCTTTCCCAGCCTTTCTAAATGTCATCGCCTGAGATTGGATAAGGCACACTTGTTAGTTTGCATCTTGCACTGAGAAGCTTGATATTTATTTTATATTATTGCAAAGTATTCATACCAGCATAGCAGTCTCTGCAAAATACCAGATGGCTGAGATAGCTTCTGGGTAGACGTCAAATATTGTCTTCTACCACACATACGGTTATAAAATAAGGTATTTTAGTTTGTGCTTTAGGAAATTGTGGATAACGTAACCACGGCAACTGAACATATACATATTTTTCATTTTCATGAAAACCTGTGAGCTTCTTGTCATTAGGAGCTTGGATCACAAATCACTGGGTGTTCACTATATGACAAAGATCATATTAATGAATTATATATGCTGATTTAGGGCCCAGTCGCCAATCTTCCGTTCCATCTTCAGAATGTATTGAGCCCCACACATCAGAAATAACTTAATACCTAGATCTGCACAACTAATTACAGCATTACTGCCGCTGCACCTCACAGCAAGGACAGAAAGCCACAAAGGTGTTATTGTTGTACTTTAGTTATATAGCACCAGCAGATTCCGCAATGTTATGTAAGGCAAGTGGACAGGGGTATGCAGGGCTGCCATCAGGGGGGTGATAGTCCATGATTTGTTCAGGGGCCCTTGCCTTTGTCAAAACCCGTGCAGATTATCTAAGTGCCACAGATATAAAGTCATCCAGGATGGGTCCACAGGAGTACCAAGAAATATCCCATTGGGCTGTAGCATCCATGGCCAGTCAGATAACTTTGACTCACTGGCTCAACATTTTGGGATCAATTAGTATGGTCTGCACAGGCAGAAATCCAGAGGATTCTGTTTATCCCTTTGCCGCACCACCAAGGATTTGTTCCACTCCCTGTAAAATAAGATAAGCAGGAGAGGAGGCATAGGGCAGTATTACAATGTTGGGGCTAACTTAACCAGAGCTGTTGTAAACTGAAAACCTCCATAGGTTATAATTGCTCTGGGAAGTTCACAACAGCTCTGGTTAAGTTAGCACCAACATTGTAATACTGCCCAAAATGTTTTATTTTTAACCCTTTCGCTGCTGAGGCTTTTCCCGCCCCTGTGCTGAGGTCATTTTTTACCTGTTTTGCGCATCATGTTTAAACGTGTTTTGAAGGCTTATTTTAGTATATGACACCGACATATTATATATCGTTCTTTCCGTCAGACTCGGTAGATTCATAATATGTCATTATTATATGTATACGTTATGTCATGTCTGTATATTTATAACAAAAAATGCAATAAAATATGTATTTTCAATAATTTACAACGTGTAAAGTGTTTTTTTCCACATTTTAACATGCGAGCAATTGCGGTTATATTTTGTATGGGGTGCGCTTGTTAAAAAAATTAGAGATGGGGTCTCGTTACATTTTTTTTTGGGGAAAATGACACTATTTTTAACAAACGCACCGCATACAAAAATCGTTAGTGCAGCATCATTGTTCACATTATAATTGAAATGGGAACAATATTGCTGCATTAACAAACCCAAAAAAAAGAAAAAAAAGTGTTTATTTTTTTTTTTTTTTATTTATTTTTTTTAATTTCTTTTTTTTTTTTTTTTTTATTTTTTTTTTTATTTTTACAACATTTTTAACTTTCATGTTTGGTATCGTTGGAACGGCCATGCTCTGGCCGATCCAACGATATCAAAATTTAACCCCTAGCTGCCACGGATCGGGAGATAGGGAGTTCCAATGAACTCCCTATCTCCACAGTTGGTGGCAGTTAGGGGTTAACTGTAGGACTGGCGTCATCGTGCTACGCACGATGACGCCAGTCCTCTGGGGGAGTTCCCGGAGGCTTGGCCGACATCCAAGATGTCGGCCAGCTCCCGGGAAGGATCGCGAATCGGCGCTTTTCAGCGCCGATTTGCGATCCAGCTCCCCAGGGGTTAATGCCAGGCATCATTTGGAAGGGCAGGCTGTGCCCTTCCAAATGATGCCTGGGTTAACCCCCTGTGCGCCGCCGATCGGGAGGGAGAGAGGTCCGAAGGACCTCCCCCCCCCTCCCTTTCAGGCGCCTCCTCCGCACATGCGGGGGGGGCGCCTGAATTAGGTGTCATCGCGCCCCCGCGATGACACCTAATAATGGCGGCTGCTGGTCCGGATGCCGGGCTGACATCCAGGATGTCAGCCCGCACCGGAGGGGCCAGCGATCGGCCGGAACCCGGCGAACGCTGACCCCAATGTGAGGACGCGCTCAGCGCGTCCTCAGCACATCAGCGGTAATGCTGAGGACGCGCTGAGCGCGTCCTTAGCATTGAAGTGGTTAATAGATTTACTGGAATGCGTAGGTGAGCGATAGGGGCCTCAACCAATGGTTTAATAAAGGGCTACAAGGTTTCTGATGGCAACCCTGGGAGTACGATACATTCACACAACCTATTGAACATGATACATTGGGATCAGAGAGCCAAATCCCAGAGGGAATTTACAATCTACATGGGACATAAAGACAAGAGAAGAGGGTACTGGCTGGGGGTGCTTTGCACATGGTGCAGGTTGAAGTAATAAAGCCGACAATCTAACATCATAACTTAGAATCTCATCACCGGCGAAGAGGTTCTGAGTTAAGACGTTAGATTGTCGGCTTTTTTGAATAAGTAGGTTTTATAGGAGGTGTTTAAAGCAGCCTATGTTCGGATTTTTAAACTTTTCGATTCGGCTCGTTTCGACCGATTTCGGTTTCGATTCGATTCGGTTCGACCTGTTTTTCGGGTACATTTTTTTTTCGGAATTTCGACCACTTTTCGTATTTTCGTGTCACTGTGCTCGGTTTTTGTATCGACTTTTCGTTTTTTCGAAAAATTTTCGTTTTTCAGAAAATTTTCGTTTTTACAAAATTTTCGTTTTTCGGAAAATTTTCGTTTTTCGGAACATCTGTTCTCCTCGTTTGCCACATTTCAAGCCCATTCGAAAAATCCGAAAATATTTCGTTTCGGCTCGGAAAACATTTCGGATCTGAACTTTTCGGATCTAAAATTTTTCGGAAATTCGGCCGCATCCGAAAACATGAATTGGGAAATTTCGTGAAAATTCCGAAACCCGAAACGCACATCCCTAGTGATCAACCTTAGCCCTTCATTTCCCATAAGGGTCTGTGACTCTAGTAAGTGGCAGAGTATCATGGGAGTAGTAGTTCCAAAACATCTGGAGGGTCAAGCTTGAGCACTCCTGGTATAGCCGGAGAAAAGGATTTCCACAGAATAGGACCAGCTCTAAGGAAATCTGGCACGAGAAGAGGTGATGACAGAACAACATAGAAGATGATGTGCAGATCTCAGAGGGTGTCATGGGAAGTATTTCAATATCAGAGAGTCGGGGTAGGGGAGGTTTAGAGGGCACTTTGAAGGTTAAGGTCAGGCGTTTGAATTTTGTGTTATCCTGCTCTGTATGGGTATATAGGAGCATTAATATTATGGAATGTACCTACTTCTGTTCCAGACTTTAGTGGTATTTTCTACATGTACTGCTGATTTTTGCTTAAAAAATGTATATATTATATGTATACAGTTGTGTTCAAAATTATTCAACCCCCAATGCTGTAAAGGGTTTTAGGGAATTTAGTGTACATTTGTAATTGTATTCAGAATGAAATCCTACAAGGACTTTTTAAAGAACCATATGCAACTAAAATGACATCAATTGGTTTTGTAATACAGTAGTAAATGTTTCTTTTGTGAATTCTTCATTAACACAATTATTCAACCCCTTAAAGACTACCACTCTGAAGAACAGAGGTTCATTCAAGTGTTTTCAATCAGGTATTGAAAACACCTGTGGATGTCACGGAGCAGCAATAAAGCATAATAAGCACCAATTAGGCAGCTTTAAAATGACTGTGATACTCAGCTCCTTCTAGACATTTACTGGTGTGGTTACAAACATGGTGAAGTCAAGAGAATCGTCCAGGAAGACAAGAGAAGAGGTGATTACTCTTCACAGGAAGGGCAATGGCTATAAGAAGATTGCAAAGCTGTTAAACATACCAAGAGAGACCATAGGAAGCATCATTCGCAAATTCAAGGCAAAGGGCACTGTTGAAACGCTACCTGGTTGTGGCAGAAAGAAGATGCTGACTTCGACTGCTGTGCGCTACCTGAAGCGTAGAGTGGAGAAAAGTCCCCTTGTGACTGCTGAGGAACTGAGAAAAGATTTGTCAGATGTGGGTACTGAAGTTTCAGCTCAGACAATACGGCGCACACTGCGTAATGCCAGAACTCCCAGGCGCACCCCCTTGCTGTCTCCAAAGAATAAGAAGAGTCGACTGCAGTATGCCAAAAGTCATGTGGACAAACCACAGAAGTTTTGGGATAGTGTTCTGTGGATTGATGAAACAAAATTAGAACTGTTTGGGCCCATGGAACAACGCTATGTTTGGAGGAAGAAGAACAAGGCCTATGAAGAAAAGAACACCTTGCCTACTGTGAAGCATGGCGGGGGGTCAATCATGCTTTGGGGCTGTTTTGCTACTGCAGGTACAGGGAAGCTTCAGCGTGTGCAAGGTACCATGAATTCTCTTCAGTACCAGGAGATATTGGATGACAATGTGATGCAGTCCTTCACAAACCTGAGGCTTGGGAGACGTTGGACCTTTCAACAGGACAATGATCCCAAGCATACCTCCAAGTCCACTAGAGCATGGTTGCAGATTAAAGGCTGGAACATTTTGGAGTGGCCATCGCAGTCACCTGACTTAAATCCGATTGAGAACCTCTGGTGGGACTTAAAGAAAGCAGTTGCAGTGCGCATGCCTAAGAATGTGACTGAACTGGAGGCTTTTGCCCATGACGAATGGGCGAAGATACCCGTAGATCGCTGCAAGACACTTGTGTCAAGCTATGCTTCACGTTTAAAAGCTGTTATAACTGTAAAAAGATGTTGTACTAAGTACTAAGATTGAATGTCACTTGGGGGTTGAATAAAACTGATAATGATGTGAGCACAGAAAAGACATTTGTGGTTATTTCATTATAAATGTTATGTTATATTTGTCTGACCTACACGTGCCTCTTTGATTTTGATCATTCAGTCATCTTGCTTACAATTAAATCAATGTCAAATTGGCCAAAACACTCAATTTCAGTGGGGGTTGAATAATTTTGAACACAACTGTACATATCCAATAGGGGACCTGGGAACGTAGGAATATCTGCGCATTGTAACAATAGATTTTCTTACAGAAATATTGACAGTAGTGATATGGGTTCAATCATTTGTATAATTTTCTCAGAATGAGTAATTTTGTTACTGCCCCTCCCCCCAAATTAGAAGCTTGTTAAATGGAGACTCGATCTCTGACTTTCCAGTAATAGATGTTTTATGATTAATCCTTGTTCTGATAATATATTTATTTATGAAATACCTGTAGAAATACCCACATCATCATCCAGGGCCACCACCAGGGGGGTGACAGCCCAATATGTTCAGGAACCTAGTGACTATAGGGGCCATGGCCCTTGTCATAGCCTGGAAAGGTTGTCTCCGTGCCACAGATGTAAGGGTCCTTCTGAACTGTTTATAGAAGATGGAAGGAGGGTGTTTTTCTCCAGGCTGAGATGAGAGCTGGCAGCTGAATGGGGAGCTTAAAGACTACCCAGTGGTGATGTCCTTTAAATACATCCCACATAATATAATGATTTGAGTCAGTGATGGATCAATAGACTCTATTATATGGCCCCTGCCACAGGCTGACGAGCAGGTGATGTAAAGATACTGGGCACTATTACACTCTTCGCGCACAATTTTGCGTGTGTGCAAAAACGCATTAACGCTAGAGGAAAAACCCTTTGCGCTGAATGTCGTATTACGACGTTCGCGCAAAAGATGCGCATTAACATCTAACGCGAGTGACCCTGCGCAAACTCTGTGCGAGTGAAAGTTTGTGCGTGCATCCCATACTTAACATTGTGAGCGCAAATGTGTTCGTGCGCTGGTACGCGGATGGTATTACAATCGATGCGCAAATTTTAACGAACGTTTGCGCGCATAATCTTAACGTCTTTTAAAATCTGGTGGTAACGGCAAATCTGAACGTCCTGGCCGAAACCAAATACACCAGCCCGAAAAAAAATACAGCAAAGTATAGTTACACATTCTACACAAACAATAAAATTGAGAGGTTGTGCGTGTTTTTTTTTTTTATTGCTGCAGCATATATACTCGGATTGATTTTGACAGGTGCAAAAACTGAACGGGAGACAATTGTGGTTCTTAATTCTGATTGGCTGAATCGCGTGAAAAAAGTCTGCCACCGATTTCAGCGCAACGTTAATGCGCGTGTGTATTTTTTAGGCGCGATATTTTCGAACGGATAACAAAATGCACTCGGATTGTAATACCAGCGTTAATTTATGCGCGTTAACGCTGCATGCAAAAAACTTGCTCTGCGCGAGCTTTTTTGCGCAAAGAGTGTAATAGGGCCCACTGTGGGGGGGGGGCTGTTTACAACACAAAAGATCACAAGATGGAAGCGACCAGTGACACCTATAAAGTAAAATATTTTCTTAACTAGACAAGCAATAGAAAAACCAAGCACATGTAAGATATCAGCAACATAATATAAACACAGTAATATTTCAGTGTTAGTGGTAGTGGCCCCTTCACTCCATGACTCTTGGCCAAGAAGCACGGAAGGAAAGAAAATGTCAGTAAAACTCTGTATTAGCAATGTACCTGTTTGAAGAATTATTTTTTAAAGGATATATTTATTTATTTATAAAGTATTTTACCAGGAAGGATACATTGAGATTTCTCTCCTTTTCAAGTATGTCCTGGGTTCATATATGTGGCTGAAGAACTAATATTTTAAAAAAGGCAATAAACTATTTTTAGGTGTTTTCACTAGGAAACAGAATACGTCCTCTCCCATTAGTGTGAGGGTTTTTTTTGTTCAGTTCTGCACAATGAGACCGCAGGGGCGTATCTCACCACAACGATGCCGGATTTGGGCCTATGACTAATATTGGTGGGCACCGATTCTGAATTGAAACTGGGGTCTCTCATGACGTAATAAAAAAGTACAAATATTGGGAAGCTCAATCCAAAATATGATCGTGTTGATGTTGCTGAAGTACTGTTGTTGTTAAATCGATACATGTGCAAATCTGAAATCTAAATTCTATTTACGGTAATCCTCTTTAAAAAAAAAAGTATTTTCAAATATACATTAAATTGAAGACATTCTTTCTCCCCCGAACATGAAACTGGACCACATTGCCTCTGTCTGGACTTGGTGGCACTGGACTTTGTGTTGGAGCAGAACAGATGTTGTCCGGACTATCCATCGTCATTCTGGAAGATTGGAAACTCATGGGTTGAGCTTTCTAACCATCCTTTTTTTTTATCACTTTGAATCTTTGTTTGACCAATAACTGCTTGGTTATTGCATGTTCTGGAATTCTTATGACTTATTAGAACAAGTAAAAGTGATTACAGGTAGAGCGGACCTTATCAGGAATGTTTGTCGCCCCTAGAATAGCATTCAGAGAATCCGATGTTTGATAGGCAGAAGATCCCGGCAGGAGAGCCCTGCTCCCCTTTCTGCTGCAGCTCCTACCATGTACACACGATGGGAGCACTGTGCGGGGATACTCTGCCGACATGCTGCTCGAAATCAGCGTGACTCCGTGCAGCATATCACACGTTGTGGCTGCTCAGAGGCTCTCAGCATGTGCTGCCATCTACTGCGTTCAGGAGCCGGGTTCCCAAGCGGCAGCACCCATCTGGAGCGCCCCTAAAACAGAATTACTAAAATCCAGAAGGCTCTGAAAATTCTGGCTTTCGAAGTCTTTCGGATTTTAGAATTCCAGATAAGGGGTGCACAACCTGTACTTGGTTTTACATACCACTGTCGATACTGAGCAAGAAATTATGGCAGCCTATAAATTAACAGTTATAGAATGTCTAACAGGGTTATTCAAAGAGATCCGAATTGCTGGAGAAAGGGAACGTACGCTGAAAATCAGCGTTTGGTTACCTTTCTTGGCCATTCAGCTATCCAGAGAGCAGGCAATTCGCCAAATCCTGACGAATTGCCTGCACATTCGGTGCCTGTTAAAGAGCAGTGAAATCCCCATAAAAAAGCACTGCTTCGGCTATTCAGAGAACACAAACCAGCAGTGAAAGGTTCCCGAAATGCCCTGCCATTCGGTGGTTTCCTGCGGCAAGTTAATTCAGGAGAATCCCATAGGCTTCAATGTTAAAAATATTCCTGTTTTAATTCAATATCTAATAAACCGTTCATTATAAAATTCTGCAGTAAAGAGTCTGTAGAATAAATCTATTATTTATAGATTTTTTGTGATATTTTAAGCCTTTTTTTTTTAAAAAAAGGATTTTTTTTTAAGTTTACTTTTTTCTGTAACAGCCCTTTTTATTATCATTCCCTGGACCTCATATGTAAATTTTAGACATTTTCGCTCAGTAGTTTCTTTGCAAACAGCGTTTCACTTTTCAAACATTCAAGCAAACTGTTTTGCTAATTTATTCACTGCCTTCGTCTGCGGTGTCGGCGTTTTCCGGCGGCTTCGCTGCGTGTGATTGGCTCCTGCTCGGGTTTTTCTGGCGTCTTCGGGGGGTTAATCCAGATGTTTTTGCGGGCTTCGGCATGCATTTGCCGGGTTTTTGCAGTGACTTTTCATTGGTTTCGCAGCAGCTTTTCCCTGCGCTTCGACGGCCCTGTGGTGCTTGCTGAATACACACGCAGGGTGGCCGAAATGGGATTGCCGAATCGGCCCGAATTGAAGAGAACGAAAAGTCACTGAACATGCGGTGACTTTACGATTCTCTTTGAATAACCCTGTAAATAATTAAAAAGGTTTTTTTGGGGCTATCCAGATGACATGGAACATCAATACTCCAGCTAACATGTTTTTTCTAGGCTTGTGCACCGAATTTTTTTTCGGTTCGATTTTTCGGATTTTTAAACTTTTCGATTCGGCTCGTTTCGACCGATTTCGGTTTCGATTCGATTCGGTTCGGCTCGTTTTTCGGGTACATTTTTTTTTCGGAATATCGACCATTTTTCGTATTTTCGTGTCACTGTGCTTGGTTTTTGTATCGACTTTTCGTGATTTCGGAAATTTTGGTTTTTCGGAATTGTACATTTTTCGGAATATCGACCATTTTTCGTATTTTTCGTGTAACTTGGCTCAGTTTTTGTATCGGCTTTTCGTTTTTCGGAAAATTTTAGTTTTTCAGAAAATTTTCGTTTTTCGGAAAATTTTCGTTTTTTCGGAACGTCTGTTCTCCTCGCTGACACATTTCAAGTCCATTCGAAAAATCCGAAAATATTTCGTTTCAGCTCGGAAAACGTTTCGGATCTGACATTTTCGGATCTAAAAATTTTCGGAAATTCGGCCGCATCCGAAAACACGAATCGGGAAATTTCGTGAAAATTCCGAAATTCCGAAACCCGAAACGCACATCCCTAGTTTTTTCTAACACGCTACAAATGTGGAATTCAATACCCCGTCTTAATAATGATTGAGAATCATATCGCTGATGGAGTGATAAAACAATCCGAGAAGGAAAGCACCAAAAATGCTTTGATGATTAAGAAACATTAAGAGTGGTATTTTGTTTAAATTCCTTGTCTATTAGTAATATATTGAAAAGTGATAAGAGATGGCGCTGGTAAGAGATGGCGCTGGTAAGAGATGGCTGTAAGTATAACGGGGACCTCCAAATCATTTTAGGTCTATAGGTCTGTGAGTTAACGTCTCCTATCAGTCAAATAAATTGCCTGAGGACATTAAACATGAGAATGTTTCTTGTTAACACGTTCTTTTATGGCAGACCACATGGATGTGTGTTAATGACATTGCAATATAACGTCTCCAACCTTTTTGATTTTTTTTTTTATCTATATATGTTGTTATAGAAAGGCAACCTGTCTATGTTATGGTAAGGAGCTCAAAAATATATCAATGTTTAAATCCCTGTCCCGGGTGTGTGTGTGTGTATAGAATATATATATAGTATACACTCACCTGCCACTTTATTAGGTACACCTTTTCAATTGCTCGTCAACACAAATTGTTCATCAGCCAATCACATGGCAGCAACTCAATACAATTGGGCATCTAAACGTGGTGAAGACAACTTGTTGATGTTCAAACTGAGCATCAGAATGGGGAAGAAAGGGTATTTAAGTGACTTTGAATGTGGCCTGGTTGTTGGTGCCAGACGGACTGGTCTGAGTATTTCAAAAACTGCTGAACTTCTGGGATTTTCACACACAACCATCTCTAGGGTCTGGGGGATATTTTTTTCTTGGCACGCTTTGGGCCCCTTAGCACCAATTGAGCATTGCTTAAATGCCACAGCCTACCCGAGTAATGTTGCTGACCATGTTCATCCCTTTATGGCCACAGTGTACCCATCTTTTGGTGGTTACTTCCAGCAGGATAATGCACCATGTCACAACGCTCAAATCCTCTCAAATCGGTTTCTTGAACATGAAAATGAGTTCACTGTACTCCAATGGCCTCCACAGACACCAGATCTCAAGCCAATAAAGCACCTTTGGGATGTGGTGGAAAGAGAGGGATTTGCATCATGGATGTGCAGCCGACAAATTGCGTGATGCTATCATGTTAATATGGACCAAACTCTGAGTGTTTCCATCTTGTTGAAGCTATGCCATGAAGAATTAAGGCAGTTCTGAAGGCAAAGGGGTCCAACCCGGTACTAGCAAGGTGTACCTAATAAAGTGGCCAGTGAGTGTATACATATAAAATCTTTGATACATTGAAAATCTGAAGAGGTAGATGTGCCTCCATTCCCCACATATGTATGTATTGGAAGTCATAGGTTATTTCCGTGTAGGCGTAATAACATTTTATTAAAAAAATAAAATTATGCATGAAATTTGAAATGGCAATCACATTAATTCAGAACAATTGCAGGACCGTAAAAACCCGTATCCCCATGTGTCGCACCTCACGTCTACATTTTGTCTACAATCGTGCATATTTTTATACATTTGTGCAATCCTGCTTTGAAAGTGTTGGTAAGGCTATCATCTCTGTGTGTATTACAGATCCCCTGTGGATATTAATCAAAGCACAAAATAGATATTGCTAAGAAACCCAAATAATATAATAACAATAGGAGGAGGAAAACTTTACAAACCAACAGACATAGCTATTTATTATAGGCTCTGAAGGCTTTTTTAATATATTTTTTTATAGTTAAATGGTTTTATTTATTTTTAAGATAATTATACTTAACCTCCCTGGTGGTTTTCCCGAGTGTGGCTCGAGGTTAAATTTCAATGCTGAAAGCGGTAACCCCGAGCCACAGTCGGGCTGGATACATACAGTTACCTGCGCTTCCTGGCTGACCTCCCGCAATCGCATTCTCCTCCATCTGATGGTGGCATCCTGGTTCCCTTCTCGCGAGAAGGGAACTAGGAAGCAGGACGCCATGATCGGACAGAGGTGACTGTGGGGGCAGCGAGGGAGTGCAGGTAAAGGTATGCATCCTGCCAGAGTGTGGCTCAGGGGTTACCACTCTCAGCATAGAAATTTAACCCCGAGCCACCCTCGGGAAAACCACCAGGCAGGTTAATGATTATCTTCATACTTCATGACTACATATTTGTTTTTTACGTCTATCCAGAGGCGTAACTATAAACCTCATGAACGTATGAACGTACAGTTGTGTTCAAAATTATTCAACCCCCACTGAAATTGAGTGTTTTGGACAGTTTGACATTGATTTTGATCATTCAGTCATCTTGCTTACAATTAAATCATAGAGGCACGTGTAGGTCAGACAAATATAACATAACATTTATAATGAAATAACCACAAATGTCTTTTCTGTGCTCACATCATTATCAGTTTTATTCAACCCCCAAGTGACATTCAATCTTAGTACTTAGTACAACATCCTTTTACAGTTATAACAGCTTTTAAACGTGAAGCATAGCTTGACACAAGTGTCTTGCAGCGATCTACGGGTATCTTCGCCCATTCGTCATGGGCAAAAGCCTCCAGTTCAGTCACATTCTTAGGCTTGCGCACTGCAACTGCTTTCTTTAAGTCCCACCAGAGGTTCTCAATCGGATTTAAGTCAGGTGACTGCGATGGCCACTCCAAAATGTTCCAGCCTTTAATCTGCAACCATGCTCTAGTGGACTTGGAGGTATGCTTGGGATCATTGTCCTGTTGAAAGGTCCAACGTCTCCCAAGCCTCAGGTTTGTGACGGACTGCATCACATTGTCATCCAATATCTCCTGGTACTGAAGAGAATTCATGGTAACTTGCACACGCTGAAGCTTCCCTGTACCTGCAGAAGCAAAACAGCCCCAAAGCATGATTGATCCCCCGCCATGCTTCACAGTAGGCAAGGTGTTCTTTTCTTCATAGGCCTTGTTCTTCCTCCTCCAAACATAGCGTTGATCCATGGGCCCAAACCGTTCTAATTTAGTTTCATCAGTCCACAGAACACTATCCCAAAACTTCTGTGGTTTGTCCACATGACTTTTGGCATACTGCAGTCGACTCTTCTTATTCTTTGGAGACAGCAAGGGGGTGCGCCTGGGAGTTCTGGCATGGAGGCCTTCATTACGCAGTGTGCGCCGTATTGTCTGAGCTGAAACTTCAGTACCCACATCTGACAAATCTTTTCTCAGTTCCTCAGCAGTCACACGGGGACTTTTCTCCACTCTACGCTTCAGGTAGCGCACAGCAGTCGAAGTCAGCATCTTCTTTCTGCCACGACCAGGTAGCGTTTCAACAGTGCCCTTTGCCTTGAATTTGCAAATGATGCTTCCTATGGTCTCTCTTGGTATGTTTAACATCTTTGCAATCTTCTTATAGTCATTGCCCTTCCTGTGAAGAGTAATCACCTCTTCTCTTGTCTTCCTGGACCATTCTCTTGACTTCACCATGTTTGTAACCACACCAGTAAATGTCTAGAAGGAGCTGAGTATCACAGTCATTTTAAAGCTGCCTAATTGGTGCTTACTATGCTTTATTGCTGCTCCGTGACATCCACAGGTGTTTTCAATACCTGATTGAAAACACTTGAATGAACCTCTGTTCTTCAGCGTGGTAGTCTTTAAGGGGTTGAATAATTGTGTCAATGAAGAATTCACAAAAGAAACATTTACTACTGTATTACAAAACCAATTGATGTCATTTTAGTTGCATATGGTTCTTTAAAAAGTCCTTGTAGGATTTCATTCTGAATACAATTACAAATGTACACTAAATTCCCTAAAACCCTTTACAGCATTGGGGGTTGAATAATTTTGAACACAACTGTATCACAGAGCTGCACAGAAATAATACTCACAGCAATGTGTGGTGTGTATGACGTATCAAAGAGCTCCACAGCAATGTGCAGTGCATATGAATCTATCGCAGAGCTCCACAGCAATAAAACTCACAATAATGTGCAGTTTGCATCAGTGTAAATCTCAGAGGTTTACAGCAACAAAACTCACAGAAATATGTGGTGTGTATGAACGTATCACAGAGCTCCAAAGTAAAACGCACTAATAAGTATAAAATAAATTTTAAAAGATTATATATATATATATATAAGCCCCAGGCAGGCAAGTGTGGGCCCCCCGGACTCAAGGGCCCGGGTGCAGTGGCACCCTCTGCACCCCTGGTAGTTACGCCCCTGCGTCTATCCCCTGAGGCGGTGAGGTGGTGTCAGCCATTTTGCAAAGATCTTTGCTGTTCTATGTTAGAAAGGATTATCCCGGATACAGCTCTCTGAGGGCGATGGGGATTCTCCACGCCCAGAAAGCTGTCAATTGGCTTTTCGCAGATCACCCTAAATTTAAAAGGTGTATACTTTTTGCCCCTGAAAACTCACGCGAGTATGGTAAGAAATTACAGTGAAGAAAAGTACGCAAGAGCATCTTTTTTTCACAACAAACATGATTTTTTTTTTCATGGCATCTAAATGTGTTTTGTTTTTTTTGTTTTTTTATAAACTTTTTTTAAACGCATGGTTTCAATCTGTGGCACACAGAGCTGAAGCTTTGCTATGGTCCTTTCCATTACATTTAAAACACACCGCACACAATACCTCCATTAAGATATTTGACACAATCATGCAAATTGCAGTTTTCAGTAAACCCGGAGGAAGCGCGAGCAAATCATTTGTGGGCTGATAACAGCACTAAAAGGGCTTAGATAAAACATTATTTTGTGCACGCCTGTAGCTAACACAGAAAGAATTAATTCCTTAGTGTCTTTGGATCTGAAGCTCTTTGAAGATACATTGTAGAAGACGCACGCTGCTGGTTTTCATCTCATGCATACGGTCACCGTATTGTTATTCTGAATGGGTGCCTGGCACTTTGAGTCATTTGCGAAGACAAAAAAAAAAACTTAGAATGCAAAATATCTGCTACGAGTTAGCCTAATGTCAGATGAGCGCACTCTGCGTGCGTGCATAATGGACAGACGTTCTGACGGAAGATACTGTAGACACCACACAGTCCGTTTTTCTTGACGGACGTAGGAAAAAAAGGGAATTATGGGAAACAAAATTAACATGAAAAATGATAAAAAATTGGTACATGATATGAAAAGCCATTTTGTGCGTCAAGGTGCTGGACATCGCAAATGCGGTCCGTCTGACTTCGTGTCATCACGCACACAGAACGCGACGTGGCGCACTCTGCGCGTCCGTCTAGCGGTTTTACGTTCTTGCCTAACTTGCGTCCATTTGCCACGTGCGTGCCAGCCTGAGAAGGTCATTCTAATACCACTTTGATTCAGTTTGTAGGGAAAGTGTTGGAACTTATGCTTTTAAATGAGAATATATTACATATTAGAAAATATACAGGATTAAACTCTGCAAGTGTGCGTAAGTGACATCCTTCCTAATTCCAACCACAGGTTTTCTTGCGTAGTAGCAGGCCATCTTTCTTTCCAACTTCTATACATTCAAAATGTAGCGCCAGCCTGCTATAGGCTCACTGAAACGAGGGGATACATATACAGTACATGTCATAAACTATAGTCACATATGTTTACTTGAAGAAAACCAATTCAAATTATTTGTTCTTAATTAACCAGTCTTTTAGCAATCCACTTCTCTTCTGGAAATACACGGGATAAACTGAAACAAGATTAAAAAAATACTTACACACCAATCAGATATACTGTGTATCTAGATCATCACACGGTGAACCATACAACTCACAATTTTCCGAGCCCACACTCATCTCTAGGATTTTTCGCTTTTATGGGTCTTGCTTTCTCTTTCTCAGGTGCCCATTAACCTTGCTTCCACCAGGAACTCCATTCCTGATATCCTTGGAATATAAACCGATATAGACCGGGGAATACCCTAGCCTAATTCCTTAACTAGAAGGCAATATTAGAGTAGTAAAAAAGGGCCAAATGCCCACTAACAGGAATTGTTCTAATATCCTAATGGAGTTGCCGAGATGATGTAATTTTTTGTCCTGTGTTCCTGGCCGGCTGGATGGAGTAGAGGTAACATCACTGCTCTGCATGGAGAGAGCCTGTGGAGTCATGGGTTCGATCCCAGCGAGCAACCTCTCCAGTAAGTGTCCTTGGGCACCCAGGACATACTTGAAAACGAGAGAAATCTCAATGTATCCTTCCTGGTAAAATCCTTTCTCAAAAAAAAATAAATATTGATCCTTGGTGGTGTCTGGTACCCAGCCCCAGGAGATCTATAGAGGTTTTGATCATATATATTGGTTTCATGTGTCTGCAAGCTGTTTTACAGTTGTCTGATGCTTAACCAAAGGTGTAGACCACACAGTGTCCTTATTCAGACAAATACTCCAATGCATCGATTGTAGTAATCATGTCTAGTTTCCCTGTATGGCATGTATCCCAAATGGAAGTTTCTGGAGTAGTAAACTCAGGGTTTCTGATTTTTATGGTTCTATACTTTATTATTCAGTATAGCACACATGTCATGTTATATAAACAAAAGTCTTCTTGATCAAATTTCTAATAAAATTGTGAAAAAGATGAGACTGCGCTAATCCCTTGCTTAGGAAGATGTTGAAAAATAAAACTCTTAATTAAAGCATTTATAGCATGTTCAGCTGAGAGAAAATGAGACGGGTGAATTATGTGCTATTGGCTTTTTCTAATTCCATTTGGGCAATGTAAACATTGTGAGCGTTAACGTATTGCTGGTCGAGCTTGCCAATGTGAGTATTTCACAGTTTTAGGGACCATGTTTAATTAGGTGTTATATCAAACACATTGATGCTTGTTAGACAAGATTACTTTCTGGGGAAAGCAACTTGTTCCACCATAAAACAAACAGTCAGAGAGCTAATGTACCTTGAAATGTACTAAGCCGCTTCACTTAGAAGCACATTGAAGTTCTTGGTCACTTGAGAGGCTGCTGCATAACATTTAACTCATTCACAGGAGATATAGTTTTGTGCGTTAACGTTGTACGTGGGCCTTGGTGATTTTATAGAGAAGAGCACACATTCTCTTTATTTTGCCTTCCGGATAAACAACGGCACTATTTATAAATGACACGAGCAGCAAAACCCTTTGCAAGTTAATGATTTAAAGGTCTTCTAGGCGGTCTAAATGTGATCACTAACGAAATCCTGCTACTACCACCTAAGAAACATTGCACACATCCGCCACTTTCTTAATCAGGACTCTGGTAAAACACTCCTCCAAGCTCTTATTATCTCCCACCCTGGCTACTGTAACCTCCTTCTCTCTGGCCATAAGAGATCCCCGATTCTCCCTCTGCAGTCTGTTATGAATGCCTGTGCTAGGCTCATCCACCTCACCTCTCGCACCTCGCCCCTTTGTCAATCTCAACACTGGCTTCCTGCTTCCTTTGGAATCCAATTCAAAATGTTGGTGGTCACATACAAAGCTCTCCATAACCGCGTCCCTGCCTACATCTCCTCCCTTATTAGCAGGTATATCCCATCCCGACCATTTCGCTCTGCCAATGATCTGATGTTATCATCTCCTCATACCTGCACCCTAAACTCCCGCCTTCAGGACTTCTCCCGAGTTGCCCCATTTCATTGTAACTCCCTCCCACGCAACATCAGACTCTCCCCATCTCTCCAGTCTTTCAAGAAGTCTCTGAAAACACATTACTTTAGAGAAGCCTATCAGCTCACTCCCTAATCCCCCACTGTTCACTTCTTACGCCATCTTCCCACCGAGCCCACATGCACCCCGCTACTTCAGGTTCTCGATTTACCCTCACATAGTGTGCCACCACTCTCTTCTTAGATTGTAAGCGCTCAAATAGGGTCCTCTCTCTTACTGTTCTGCGTGTTTAACGTGTATGTATATTTGTTATTCTGTCTCACCCATTGTACAGCGCTACGGAACTTGTTAGCGCTTAATAAAAGCTTGTAACCCTAAATAATATTTAGCCAGAAATAGTGACAGATTTAACCTACATATATTACTACAGCTACCACAAGGCCCCCTTCAGGATGTGTGAGTAGGACACCAGACCTCATGCTGAGGTTTATCACTCCCAAATGAGGCACCTATGGAGATCGATGGTTTTTCTCTGGTGGTCCAGAAGCAGCAACAGCCAGAAAAATGTGTTTCCTGATGCATACAATAGTGAGTACTCTGTTAGCAAAGGTATGAGTCCAGTCTCTCACATTAAGCATCAGTGGTTGTGGAAATGGACTGCTCTCCCCTGTAGCCGACCCTGGATAAATAGATCTCCAAGGAATAAGGTCCCCTAGCGAGGAGATCTGGATACACAAGCCTGGGATCCCAAAAAAAATATGGTCGAGCCCTTTCAACTCTTTGATGCTAAGATAGTTAAAAGAGTGATCTAAAAGTCTGGGGTCCCCAAAGAGCCCTTGCAACAATGACACACCCATAGCCACGCAAAGGCTCATGATAGCCCTCATTACCACGCTTTTATTTTAGCATTATCTATTAACCCTTTCGCTGCTGAGCCTTTTCACACCTCTGTGCTGAGCTCATTTTTACCGGTTTCGCTCATGTTTAACCGCGTTTTGAAGCCTTATTTTAATATATGACCCAGACATATTATATATCGTTCTTTCCGGCAGACTCGGCAGATTCATAATATGTCATTATTATATGTATACGTTATGTCCGGACTGTATATTGGATCAAAAAATGCAATAAAATTTGAATTTTCAATAATTTACAATTTGTAAAGTGTTTTTTTTCACATTTTAACATGCGAGCGTTTGCGGTTATATTTTCTATGGGGTGCGCTTGTTAAAAAAATTAGAAATGGGGAATCGTTACTTTTTTTGGGGGGAAATTACGTGTTTTCTAGCAAACACCCCCCCCATAGAAAAAATTGTTAGTGCAGCATCATTGTTCACATTAAAATTGAAATGGGAAGAATATTGTTGCACTAATAAAACGAAATAAAAACAAAAAAAAATTAATTTTAATTTTATTTTTTTACATTTTACATGGTCATGTTATCATTGGAAAGGCCACGCTCTGGCATTCCAATGATAGCAAACATTAACTCCTAGCTGTCACGGATCGGGAGATAGGGGGTTCATTGGAACCCCCTATCTCCACTATAGGTGGCAGCAAGGGGTTAATTTCGAAACTGGCGCCATCGCGCTCTGCGCGATGACGCCAGTCATAAGGGGAATATCCCAGAAGCTTGGCCGACATCCAAGATGTCGGCCAGCTCCGGGAGGGGACCGCGATACGGCGCATGTTAGCGCCATATCGTGATCCAGCCCCCTAGGGGTTAAAGACAGCCGCCGCTTGGAAGGGCAGGCTGTGCCCTTCCAGGCGGTACCTGCCTTTAATCGCTGGCCCGCGGGGAGGAGGAGGGGGGAGAGGTCCAAAGGACCTCCCCCCCTCCCCTTCAGGCACCTTGGCGGGGAGGGGTGCCTAAAATAGACGTCATGACGCCTATCGTGCCCGCCGGGGTCCCGGAGGCTGGGCTGACATCGATGATGTCAGCCCGCATCAGGGGGGCCGCGCGATCGGCCGGAATACTGGCCGATCGCGGCTGCAAAGGGAGGCCTTTCTCAGCGCGTCCTCCGCAGCCAAGTAGACATGCGAGTGGACGCGCTGAGCGCGTCCACCGCATTGAAATGGGTTAATTACATTATATTACAAGTATTTTATATAGCGCCAACAGATTCCACAGCGTTTTACAAGAATGGGGATACAGGCAAGAGACATACTGATTCAATGGTAACAAGTGGCCCTGCCTTTGGGAGAATCTGGCAAATACAGAAGCGGTCCAAATAGATTTATTTATCAGTTTCCATCAGGGACGTACCTAGAACATTTGGCACCCGGGGCGGATCCTATATTTGTCACCCCCCAACTTTAAAATGTAAAAAAAAAAAAAACACACAGCTTTTTTTTATGTTTTCAAAAATATTTTTAGTTATAGCATTCTGGCAGGACATGACGTATACATATAATAATGATATATTATGAATCTGCTGATGGTGGATCATTCATGCATCCTCTGTGCTGTGCAATAAAGGGCGAGTGTAGATTCTTTTTGAATAATTGTTATTTTTAAGTGATTTTGCAAACTCACAACATATCCATCCGATAGTGGTTTTTCTTTTTTCTGTAACAGACCTTTTTATTATCAATCAGCGAAAATGTCTGGAATTTACATATAAGGTAAGTATCTCGACTCCCTGCACTTCGGGGATCCTGCGGTGAATGGTGAATTCACTGCAGGGTGGGGAAATTTGATTCCCCGAAGTGCAGGGAACAACAGAACACCAAAATGTTGGCGTCATTTTGGTGCTCTATGAGTAAACCCTTTAGTGGTGGGTTTTTTGCCGCCCCCTGGAAAGTGCCAGCCTAGGCCTTCCCTACCCAGGGCATACTTGAAAATTTGTGAAATCTCAATGTAGTCCTCCTGGTAAAATATTTTTTATTTTTGCAAAGTAATTTTTTTTTTTTTTTTTTTAGGGTGGCCTGTCCCCCCTAGATACGCCCCTGGTTTCCGTACATTGGATCAAGCACTCCATGTGTCATTCTGTTTCGTTGCCGTTCTCTTGCACAACAGGTTATCGATCATTTATTCATTTTTCCTGCAATGAATAAAATGCGACCTTTGCTGAAAATTCACATTGAATTTATTTTGAAACGGCAGCTCCGAATTTTCTATAACCTTAAATTAACTACATGAAGCTGATATTAATTCATTTTGATGTATGCACGCTTTTCATTTGTTTTCATTTCTATTGTAGAAATATATTAAGAATTCAGGATGTTAATCTGCACTCTAGTGGTCAGTAATAAATTAAGGTTTCCTGTTTTGAGCTTAGAATATGTCCTCAGATAAAAACCTGTCAGCCCATATTTGTCTGCCCAATTCTATGGATACTTTACCTGGATTTATCTTTTGTTTAGGATAGCCTTATGCCTATCCCATGCCTGCTTAAATTCAATTACTGTTTTGGCCTCTACCACTTCAACTGGAAGGCTGTTCCATGTATCCACCACCCTCTCAGTAAAATAATGCTTCCTGATGTTACTTTTAAACCTTTGCCCCTCTAATATAAGACTATGTCCTCTTGTTCTGCTACTTTTCCTTGTAAATATACTCCCTTCCTCTACCTTGTGGATTCCCTTTACGTATTTAAATGTTTCTATCATATCTCCTCTGTCTCATCTTTTTTCCAAGCTGTACATGTTAAGATCATTAAACCTTTCCTGGTAACTTTTCTCCTTCAAGCCGTACACCATTTTAGTAGCTCTTCTCTGAACTCTCTCTAAGGTGTCTATATCCTTTTGGAGATACGGTCTCCAGTACTGCACACAGTACTCCAAGTGAGGTCTCACCAGTGCTCTGTACAATGGCATGAGTATGTCCCTCTTTCTACTGCTAAGGCCGGGGTCAGACCAGCGTTTTTAAGAGTGGTAGGAACGTCCGTGAGAGTGGACGTTCCTTCCACTCAACGCCCGTCTGGCTGCCTCGCTAGGCGTAGTTACTGCATTCAGCGCTACAAGGCTCGATCCTCCTATGGAGGATTGCCCTTTCTAGCCCCATCAATGAGCGTCCTATCGCTTTGGGGAGGCTTGCTGCATGGAGGCAGCTTGGCCGCTGTTACGAACGCAATTCGTGCACGCGCAACAGTGTGTGACCGGCCTATAGTGCACTCGTTTGACCCCAGCCTAATACCTCTCCCTACACAACCAAGCATTTTGCTAGCATTTCCTGCTGCTCTATTACATTCATACAGAGAAAATGGCGTTGCGCCTATACTCACCAGACTGGCTGCAACAGCCAGGAGTAACATAGTGCAGGAGGGGTGGGGTCGCTCCTATTACCCAATGGGGTGGCTGCAACCACCAAATGCATCCAGCCCAACAACATGTGTGAAACATAATATGACGGAATGGAGATGTTGTTCCGCCTGCGGGTGTGCTCTATCTGCGTGACCCCCATCGCTTACCGCTGGCCCGACTACCGAGTGACGCGCACTCGGCGTCTCGTGCGGCCTGGCGTGACCCTGGGGAAGGGTTAGCGGGCGGTGGAGGGGACCCCTGCCTAGAACCAGCCCGACCACTGAGCCATACGGCACTCAGCGTCCCGAGCAGCTGGTTCACTGACCTTGTGGGTGTGGAGTGCGTCTGCGGGCGGCCGTGCGAATCTGGGGATCGTATCTGCCGCGGAGGAATATTCGGATCTGATTGCGGAGGAATATTCGGATCTTATGTGGAGGAATATTCGGATCTTTAAACGGATGAATCTTCGGATCTTACGGGAGCGGCTGAATCTTCGGATCTGATCACCGCTCACTTGGTATACCGAAGCGCGGTACGCGGCCGCGCCTTCGGTTCTGATCTTAAGTCCGTTCTGATCTTAAGTCCGTTCTGATCTTAAGTCCGTCCTGATCTTAAGTCCGTTCTGATCTTAAGTCCGTTCTGATCTTAAGTCTGGACACCGCACCCTGAGACCGCGCGGGATGCTCAGACAGTATATGCGGCGGAGAAGTAAAGGACATCAGGCGAGGCTGGATGCACTGCAAAATCTCAGTTTATTTTTCACATCACATACATTTATCACTTTACACAATTAGGAATACAATGGGAATCCCTGCCCGCCCACACAAGTCCCA
Organism: Leptobrachium leishanense; assembly: GCA_009667805.1. Classification (NCBI taxonomy): domain Eukaryota; kingdom Metazoa; phylum Chordata; class Amphibia; order Anura; family Megophryidae; genus Leptobrachium; species Leptobrachium leishanense. The sequence goes on along the minus strand of CM019069.1, from coordinate 57,590,108 downwards.
TTGGCCCTCGCTGGCAGGAGGCACCCGGGCCCCGATTCGTATTGGCCATTACGAATCGGGGAGTTGCCGATTCGGCCATTTTAAGATCCGAATATTCTGATCTGAACCACGAGGCGATCAGAAAATGGCGGCGGGCAAGGCAGACAAAGGGAAAATACATTTCGCAATAAACCAACGGGGACACTTTATTACACCACACAATCACATCTAAATAAACGTACTTATAAAACGGGTGCGTGCCACCGCACCTAAGTGTCCATGGCCACCACTGTCACGGTGCACCGCCCCTGGCTGAGGGTGCTGGGCCATTCCGTGACACTCCTCCCCCTTCCCACAGTTCGACGCACCTGGTCTGACCCCACCGGGTCATACCGGGGAAGTCGGTGCTCCCAGGCCCATAGTCGGTCTGGGGAGGCCTGGCCCCCAGGCTTCTCCATTTGGCTTTGCGGCCGTGCCAGCTTGGTCGGGGCCCCGCGTCCTTAGGGTTACCCCGGCTGGGCGAAAGGACATAAGTCCGGGGAGGAGTACCTCCTGTGTCCCCTCCGGGAAAACGGGCGCTAAACGCACACCCCCGGGTAGTCGATGAAAAGCCCAGTGGCTGTGCGGGGCCTCCAGGCCAAAGAGTTGAGGAGATGGGCAGAGGCCAGCGGCGCTCTGCCCCGTAGTCAGCTCTTCCGCTGAGGGGGTAATTGTAACAAAAGGGACAAGGGTAGACACACCCGGCTGCTCTCCGGGCAGCCGAAGGGTGGGCAGAGGCCAGCGGCGCTCTGCCCCGTTGCCAGCTCTTCTGCTGAAGAGGCAGGTACACAAACGGCAACCGAGGGGACAAATGGGGTCAAACCCGGCTGCTCTTCCTGGCAGCCAAAGAGGGGAATACATAATTGCAACGGCAGTCGCACGGGGTCAACCTCACTCTGCCCCTCGGGGCGAGTTGGGAGAAACGGGCAGAGGCCAGCGGCGCTCTGCCCTGGCGTCAGCTCTTCCGCTGGGTGGAAATCTCCTTGCGGGAGGATGGTTTCTTCCCCCCCCGGACCGTCACTGGCTGCGCACAACCCAGCCCGGGGGGACCATCTGTCTGCTCCACCTGGCAGACTGTGGGTGGTGGGCAGAGGCCAGCGACCCTCTGCCCCGTGGCCAGCTCTTCCGCTGGTTGAAGATCTCCTTGGGGAAGGATGGTCACTTCACCCCCCGGGGCAAACAACGGTTGCGCACAACCCATCCCGGGGGAACCATCTGTCTGCTCCTCCTGGCAGACTGTAAGCAGTGGGCAGAGGCCAGCGACACTCTGCCCCATAGCCAGCTCTTCCGCTGGTTGAAGATCTCCTTGGGGAAGGATGGTCACTTCACCCCCCGGGGCAATCAATGGTTGCGCACAACCCATCCCGGGGAGACCATCCGTCTCCTCCCCTGGACCCGTGGCCTCAGCCACCCTGTCCTCTTGCGGGGTGCAGGGGGTAACTTCCTCTGCCGGAACCCCCACGGGCACCCATGGGTCCGCCTCAGCCTCCCATAGGTCCCAAACCTGGGGACTGTCGACCTCCTCCGCCGACCGTCCCACCACGGGGAGCTCAGACTCGACTGCGGAACGCCGTCCAACAGTCTTCGATAAGCCACCTCGAGCTCCCACTCTCGCTCGGCTAGGGACTCCAGCTCCTCAAACACCGAGTCCCTGCTGTCTGACGGGATCTCCAGTTCCCGTCGCTCCAGAATGTCTTCCATCCGCTCTTCGGTCTCCTCTCCAAACTCGGGGTCGGCGGCCATGCTCGCGTAGAGCAGCCCCGTGCCTCCGTAGCGAGGCCCTGCAGTGGAACTGCCTTCAATAGGGCGCGCTGTCGGAGGGGCAGTTAGCCACCGGAGCGCGCGGTACGCGGCGTCCAGTGCGATCTCCTGTTGCACCAGACTCCGGAGCTCGGCCTCCCACTCCTCTGGGGCCCGACCTTGCAGGAACGCTGCTCGCACATCGTACTGCACCCGATGGACGACAGCGTCGGAAGGAATGTGCACACCATGGCAGTCCCGCTCATGGTCCAGGGCCTCGTACCACAGTTCCTCTGCGGACCTCTGATCCCGCTCCAGGCCCTCCTGCAGCCTTCCTGCCAACACGACCTTCATGTCGACGAAGGTGCCCGCGCAGGAGCACTGCTCCTCAATGGGGAATGTGGCGTCCTCAGATGCAGCTCCAGGCGAGCTGTGAGTCTCCATCCGAGGGTCGCGGGGATAAGTGACGTCCTCAGTACAGGCTCCAGGCGAGCTGAGAGTCCCGCAAGCGTAGTCACTGGGGTTTGCAGATTCCCAGGGTGAAGCTCCAGTCGAGCTGTGAGCCTCGACCCAGGGTTCCACAGGGTAGGGTTCGGGGTCAACATATTCAGTCTCTGCTCCGCGGAGCTCTGCCAACCGCAGCTCGTGCTGGCGTTCCTTCTCCTGCTCAACTTCCCGGTAAAACTCCCGAATCACTTCGTATCTGTCCACCGACGATGAGGCATCTCGGAGCAGGGCGATCCGACGCCGCAACTCTCTGAGGCCAGCATCTTCCTCCACCTCTGCGTGGACAGGGCTGGGGACGGGCGTCGCCACCCTGTCCTGATCCATCCTGGTCAGTTCCTTGATCAGAGTCTTCCTCTTCTTGTTACCCGGCGTTCCTCCCCGGTTCTCCAACATCCCACGCAGGGTGTCCCTGTCGTAGTGGGTGTACACCACCATGGCGTAGGTCTCCTAGGGGCCTGCAGAGAGCGATCCCACCGCTGCCACCAGTATGACGGAATGGGATGTTGTTCCGCCTGCGGGTGTGCTCTATCTGCGTGACCCCCGTCGCTTACCGCTGGCCCGACTACCGAGTGACGCGCACTCGGCGTCTCGTGCGGCCTGGTGTGACCCTGGGGAAGGGTTAGGGGCGGTGGAGGGGACCCCTGCCTAGAACCAGCCCGACCACTGAGCCATACGGCACTCAGCGTCCCGAGCAGCTGGTTCACTGACCTTGTGGGTGTGGAGTGCGTCTGCGGGCGGCCGTGCGAATCTGGGGATCGTATCTGCCGCGGAGGAATATCGGATCTGATTGCGGAGGAATATTCGGATCTTATGTGGAGGAATATTCGGATCTTTAAACGGATGAATCTTCGGATCTTACGGGAGCGGCTGAATCTTCGGATCTGATCACCGCTCACTTGGTATACCGAAGCGCGGTACGCGGCCGCGCCTTCGGTTCTGATCTTAAGTCCGTTCTGATCTTAAGTCCGTTCTGATCTTAAGTCCGTTCTGATCTTAAGTCCGTCCTGATCTTAAGTCCGTTCTGATCTTAAGTCCGTTCTGATCTTAAGTCTGGACACCGCACCCTGAGACCGCGCGGGATGCTCAGACAGTATATGCGGCGGAGAGTAAAGGACATCAGGCGAGGCTGGATGCACTGCAAAATCTCAGTTTATTTTTCACATCACATACATTTATCACTTTACACAATTAGGAATACAATGGGAATCCCTGCCCGCCCACACAAGTCCCATTGGCCCTCGCTGGCAGGAGGCACCCGGGCCCCGATTCGTATTGGCCATTACGAATCGGGGAGTTGCCGATTCGGCCATTTTAAGATCCGAATATTCTGATCTGAACCACGAGGCGATCAGAAAATGGCGGCGGGCAAGGCAGACAAAGGGAAAATACATTTCGCAATAAACCAACGGGGACACTTTATTACACCACACAATCACATCTAAATAAACGTACTTATAAAACCGGGTGCGTGCCACCGCACCTAAGTGTCCATGGCCACCACTGTCACGGTGCACCGCCCCTGGCTGAGGGTGCTGGGCCATTCCGTGACACATAACAAAGAAAAAAATTTCATCTGCGCTTATTCCCATTATACTGTGTGAAACTAAACACAATTAGAGGTTTGGTTTCTTATCAATGGCCATTATAAGACTAAGCTCGCCCGTCAACATCAAGGCACCTCTATAAGGGCGAGTCCTATCCAAAATGAAACCACAGGCTGCTGTATAGCAAACCATACCTGCTCATGCTGCTTGTCAGACATGAGGTAGACTGGTGGGCCTTTATTTATGCTCCCCCAGAAACAAAATCCACTTTGGGATCGAAAACAAAGACACGGAGCGGGATCTTGCTGTAGGGATGACCTGGCTGGAAGTACATTGAAACATACATAGTGCAGGAGGGGTGGGGTCGAGCCTATTCCCCGATGGGGCGGCTGCAACCACTAAATGCATCCAGCCCAACAACATGTGTGAAACATAACAAAGAAAAAAATGTCATCTGCGCTTATTCCCATTATACTGTGTGAAACTAAACACAATTAGAAGTTTGGTTTCTTATCAATGGCCATTATAAGACTAAGCTCGCCGTCAACATCAAGGCACCTCTATAAGGGCGAGTCTTATCCAAAAGCCAGGAGTAACAGCCCAGTTCATGTATAAAACCTAACAAGAAAAAGGATGTCATCTGCGCTCGTTTCTATACAATTCCATGTGCAACAAACCACTATCAGAGATTTTAGTTTGCTTTAACGGCCATTGAAACGTAAGCTCACTCGCCCCATCAAGGCACCTCTTTGTAGAGTGAGTCCTAACCAATGTACCAAAAGCTGCTCTACTGAGCAGCTACATGCCCCTCCTGCTTCTTTTCAGCAAAGGAGAGGCAGAAAAATGGGTTTTATTTATACACGCACCAAGCACTTCCCATATGGGGTTGAAAACAAAAACATGGAAAAAGGAACAGCAGCAAAAATGACTAACTGGTGTTACAGCATGTGATCACGTTTTATACATGAACTGGGCTGTTACTCCTGGCTGTTGCAGCCTGTTGTACTCTGGTGAGTACAGGCGCGATGACATTTTTTCTGTATGTATATTATGTTGTAACACCAGTTAGTCATGTTTGCTGCTGTTCCTTTTTCCATGTTTTTGTTTACCAACCCCAAATGGGAAGTGCTTGGTGCGTGTATAAATTAAACCCACCATTTTTCTGCCTCTCCTTAGCTGAAAAGCAGCAGGAGAGCATGCGGTTGCTCAGAAGAGCAGCTTTTGGTACATTGGTTAGGACTCACTCTACAAAGAGGTGCCTTGATGGGGCGAGTGAGCTTACGTTTCCATGGCCATTTAAGCAAACTAAAACCTCTGATATTGTTTTGTTGCACATGGAAATATATAGAAATGAGCACAGATGACATCCTTTTTTTTTTCTTGCTATGCTCCATTACATTGTCTAATTACCCTTAGATCCTCTGCAATAATAACCCCTAAATCCCAACCCTCAGATGTTGAGGTTAGGACTGTATCAAATATTCTATAGTCAGTCCTTGGGTTTTTACGTCCCAGGTGCATTATCTTGCACTTATCCACATTAAAACTCAATTGCCACAACTCTGACTGTTTTTTAATTTACTTAAATCATTTGTCATTTGGCTGATCCCTCCAGAAACAACAACCCTGTTGCAAATCTTTGTGTTATCAGCAAAAACACACACTTTACCATTTAATACCTTCTGCAATATCACTAATAAAAATATTAAAGAGAAAGGGTTCAAGTACTGACCCCAGCTGAACACTGGTTTGTTGTCTTGGGTTTAAGAACAACAGTGGCACTCGCATTTCTCTGGCATCAAACTATGCCCTAAACACCTAAAGAGAAATCTTGCAGTCGACTCGTGACATCAGCCAACGCAGCATTCAGCAAAAACCCACATATTGCAAGTGTGTGAATGGGAGATTGTTTGTTGGTGTCAATGTGAGTATTGAGCTGAAAGGTTCTCTGTGTAGCGCGGCTTCTGTCCTCGCAGACTATGCTCTTCCTGGTTACATATCATCAGCTTCATTTATGCAAAGAGTCAAAATTATAGCGGTTAAACTCTTAGATTTAACCCCATTTGCTACTATGATATAATAAAGTATTCTTGATCTTTAAAAGTTTCTGCAGGAGCCCAGATTCCAGTAATCTCGATCTGGTAATATTCTAGATCAGTGCAATAGAGTTTATTTTACTTCCAACAAAATTCTTTTGCAAATGAGCTCCAGAATGTGCTCACAAATTTTAAACCCCCTGGATATGCCAGCCAAGGTGCTGAAGCTGTTCAAACAGATTAGGGCTCAGTTTTTCTTTTACAGAATCCCAGTGTTTCAGCTGTATTAAAATACATGTAGTAGCACTTTGTGGCCAGCAGTGAGAGCTCTCTGGTCGTCAAATACTTACTGTCTCTAAAACGTATTTATGAAGGGTACAAACCTATATTTTTACTATTTATGCAATGGAAATGGGTTTTCCATAAATCCACTGTGTCCTGGCAGTGGTTTTTAGGGAAAACCACTTGGTATTGAAGGGTTTACGATTTGCCCTTTATCTCCCTAGATTGAAAGACCCTTTACCAAAGAAAAATAAAAGAGCAAATAAAATAAGGAAAAGGCTACCTTTACAAATACGTCATATGACAATTTGTCAAAGTCTAAGGCTAATGTCAAATGAACGCAGTCTGAGCGCACTCCGCGTGCGTGCATAACGGACAGACGTACTGACGGAAGATACTGTAGACACTACACGGTCCGATTTTCTTGACGGACGTAGAAAAAAAGGGGAATTATGGGAAACCAAATTAATATGAAAAATGATAAAAATTGGTACATGATATGAAAAGCCATTTTGTGCGGCAACACGGACGTGATCACCACGTTCGCCTGACGACGGCCTAAAACAATAGTGTACTCTGCCTATCGGTTATACAGACATGGGATGAGCAAAAATATAGATATGCAGTATTTTCCTGTCTGTCCATCATTATATCGTTAGACAAATAGCCAGATGGACAGAAAATATGCAGATAGTTAAATGTACACTTCTAAAAAATAAATAGTCTGCTTTCACACTGATTTTGCTTATTTCTTAATATTGTTTATTTCTTCCTTTTTTGCTCGGTAATTTTCTCATTACTTACAATGTCTTCCGTTAAAGAGATTTAAGAGACACATAGAGAATGCAATGTTTTGTATTCGTATCACCTTTGTATTCTGTGCATTTCTTTACTGACAGGTGTGAACCCCCCCCCCCATTATTCTTCAGTATAAAGCATGTCTATTTTTCTAGTCAACTTTGTATTATGCTCATCGCGCATAAAAAAAAATCCGACTTTTCTTTGATGACTTTACCGAATTGCATGTTAAGAAATATTCGAGTCCACCTTCCTGATTGTAACGGACTGTCATTTTTAATTTCCCTACCCAACGAATCCAACATCTGCTAAAAGGAAGACAGCGTTTTATTACACTTTGGCCAGGCATTGAAAGGGGTGAAGGGAAACACTCAATTTAATGCAAATTTATACCATTACACTGGCAAACATTTCCATTCAGTCAGTCCTCAAGACTCAAAACACAATATGAAATTTCAAACTGACAAATCTATCAGAGAATGTCATTTGTTTACCATGTGCCGGCGCAAACTATGAAAGCTTATTAATTCCCCTGCCATTTTTTATTTCATGCCTGACAAAGATGGAAACCGCAACTGTAAAATTATGTTCTTGGAATGGATATTCTAGTTATCTGTTATTTTGTTTACTCTGCCATTTGTCTCTCTCCGGCGTATGTACATTTTTCTTCGTTTGCTATGCCGAAGCAAACGTCTTCATAAATCCAGCGACGTTTCAATTTAAGAAATAAATGTTGTTATCACGTGCATGCCAGAAATCTCTGTCTAACATCTTCTTGGGAGAGGTGGGGGAGAAAAAAAAGGATTGTTGATCAGTTTTCCAGAAAGCGAGGTGCTACCTCGGTTTTACCTTATATCCATACATCTTGTGCGTTGATGGACAGATAAAAAGCCTGTGAGCAGGAGGCTGATGTTTTTAAGTTCTAGCAATCACTCAAATGTCGCGGACTTAAAACTGCGCAGGATGTTCATCATGTTTAAGTTGAAGGATCGTTTTATATATTTTCATCTGAGTACTTAAGGGAGTATTAAAACAAAGACTAAACATCACAGTCTATCACATTGATTTATAAAATAAAAAAGTAAGAGAATATTTCCGGGCACGAATATGGATTTCGGAATGTGATAGCCCAAACACGTGTAATAATTCCCTCAAGTCTCCTTTATTTTCTTGTAAATGGTTTCTAAGAAAAAACAAATGACTTATTCAACTTTCTTCGTTTAAGAGGAAATCTCACTAGAGTCTTTTAGAACGATAAACAGTTGTGAGACCTGAGTGGGCACCCGCCGTAGAGCAGGCCATTAGTGCTGTTGCTCATTCCCAGGACCCTCACAAACCTCTCCCTTTCTCACTAAGTTTACAGGGTATCCAGACGTGGACTGCTTGCTTGATGTGCCAAGAGGAGTGTCAGCTATACCCTCCTGACGAGGCCTAATAAGGCCAAAACGATCGTCGGTTGCTTCACTTCTCGTGCAGGGATGACTTTCTTGGCAATCCGTATTGGCCACCCTTTCTGGGTGTAGCAATCTGATTTGCATATGGAGCAGTTGTCCCTGTAAATGCACAATCGAGCTAAAACCTTGTGAGACCTGAGCAGGCCCCTCCGTAGAGCAGGCGATTAGCGCCGTTGCTCTTTCCCAGGACCCTCCCCTTTCTCACTATAGATATACAGTTTTCCCAAATTGGCATTTGGACCTATCCGAGAGTAGGGGCCATACAAGGCACAATTTTCAAATAATGGTTTGTAGCAGAAAATCAATAATAGAAATGCTGGATTCTTTGTGGTGCCATGAGCATTGGGATTAATTAAATTATGCTAAAGGGATCAGTTTTGAGGAGCCATTTTTCTAGAAATAAGGCATCTGAGATCACATGGATGTGCCCCTCGGTAGGACACAGTTTTACAGAAAGTAATATACAAGAGGCTGAAAGTTTAAGAATAGAGAATTGTTTAGGTCATGAAACACAAGGAGCGAGATTGGATATATGTAATGATACGGGCTCAGAGCTCAGAGCTTCTGAGGTCTTTGTAATTAAGGACAAGCAAAGGCAACCCTAGCGTTGGTGAGGCCTTAGACCTTATATTCATACCTTATCTAATTAATCTAAACATGCAGAAATTTACCTCATAAATTCTACTTAACTAAAACATGTGTGAGTTTTCAATAACAGGTATGTGTGAATGTTTGAGTGTATTTGTACGTGCTGTCATATGCGCATGAATTTGACATTATACACAAATATCATTAAGTGAGGGCCATGTTGGAGCAACACCTTAGGCAAAAGCCTATTTTGTCTAATTACAGAGCCGCCTCTGAGTGAGCAAGCCAGTGGAGGACTTTCTAGAGGAGATCACCAGCAAGGATCAATGTGCAAAGATGCTCTGTGGGGCAACTGTTTTACCATTGAAAATATTTAACAGAACAATTATTAAGGCTATGTTAATAATGTGTATTTTTTTTTTTGAGAAAAGGATGATATAAAGTAAATGTTGTGAAGGACACTTTCTTTTTGAGACGCTTTCTGAATATACGGGCGCTGCGCCGCTCTGAGACGTCTCATGTTTTGATGTTTATATAACCGGTGTCATAATAAAAATTATTTATAAAAATGTTGTGATGGAGGGAAATTAATTTCAAGGATAATAGGAAGCCAAACTGCATTTGTGCTCATTTATTTGGATCTAAAATAATGTCACCAAAAGTTTGGATTAGTGAGAAGACTAGATGTGCGGCGGGATGGTTAGTTCAGTATTAGTGATGTGACATATTGATGGGGGAAAATAGAAATAATTACTATGATAATAAATAGGGAGAATAGATACGTATACTAAAGTGCTGTTGGACAATGGCATAAAGCTAGACCATTCCTGGCAGCTCCTATCACTGCCTCCCTGTAATCAGCTGTTACTCTACAATCGAAATCCATCAAATCGAAGGGTTGAAATAAATGTGTGCGCCTCCAAGAATCAATCAATAGGGAAGGACGATGGCTAGTGTACCTCTGCGTTCAGATAAAAAGCTGTCAAAGGCCATTGACAAATGAAACAGCTCTCTATTTGATTTATCGGAATTTATTAAAAATCACACCGTAGAAGCTGTAGAAGACTGATTTGGAAGAATTCACAACCGAGAAAGTCCAGGTTTGGCGAAAGAAGCAGTTTTTCAAGGACTCTTATTTGTATTGCACAGTTTTTTGTGACAGTCCGTACAATAGAACACCCTTCATTAGAATCAAACTGCTTGTAATTTGTATCTTTAAATCTAGTCCTGAATGACCGTGTAATTTGATCTCAAATCCAAGTGAATGCATATGTCCTAGTGAAGTATGCAATGTCCAGACTATATCCTGTATCTTGATCTTTTTCTGGCATCATTTATTACTCCGCGTACAAAGAAATGTAAAATCGAATACTCTTCTTTGTTACTTTCCTCATCACTTATGTAATACTATTTCAACCTCAGTGTATTTTGTAAACTAACAATATAATTATGAATGCGTAGAAGTGCACAAAAGTTTGGTTTGCCTTTCATAAGGCATCTTACACCCTGTGGTTTTGTTATTCTGATATGAAAATATGTTAATAAATTTCCATTGAGAATGTGCTCATATTAATGCAAAATTAACAGACTACAGAATACGGCTCATAGAGCGCATACAAAATATTCTGCGAAGGCACGTCAGAACTTTTTAGAGTGCAAAAGAAATTTGATCGATGCACTCAACTAAATAGTTACATAATGGAGGACTGGTGCTCATAGACTCCAACATGGCAAGCAGTTGTGAGTATCCAAAAAAAGAAGGGAGACAAGGCACTCAGGTCCTGTAATGGCAGTTTTATTGGATATTTAACTGGACAATGTTTCGGCTGACATTTTCCGGCGAAATGATGTCAAGTTAATATCCACTAAGGCTCGTGTCAGACGAGCGCACTGCATAGTGGAAGGAACGTCCGTGAGAGCGGACGTTCCTTCCACTCTCCGCTGCCGCTGACTGCCCTCAGCTGTGCAAATCGCGATCCTCCTATGGAGGATCGCACTTTGCAGCTCCGTTGACGCGCTTTCTAGCACATCAACGGATTCGCTCCCTAGACAGACGCTTGCTGCGCGCGCAGTTCGTGTGCGCGCACAAGCGTGCGACCGGAGCCCGTCTCTGCATCACGCCGCTGTGACGGCTGCCGGTAAGTGCGGGCGCAAGTCTGACACGAGCCTAAATCTGCCGCTACGGGACATGAGTGCCTCGTCTCCCTTTTTCGCTTAGAACTTTTTGGAGTGAGCAGAATCCAGTGTGTATCCTTTCATCAGAAGCCAATTCTTGTTTTTGTTTCTATGGCACATACTATACATTTTTTTGTTGTTTTGTAATCCCGTTATTCATTGTTAAGATGTTCTGACTCCCTCTTGGGCAGCCCATAGTGGGAATCGAAGGCATCAGGAATTCTTTCTCATGGGACACCAACCAACCTTCCATTCAATGTTGTATTTAGTTTAGTCATGCTAAATCCCCCCTCTTGGTTGAACTTAAAGAAATTGTTGTATCCTCTTCTAATAAAAAAAATCCTTCTTAAGTCTGTGCTTTGATTTAGTCTTCATTTTCAGTTAATCTTCAATACTTCTTTTACTGTTCAGGAATATAACTAAATTGACACTCATTAAGAACGTGGACTGCTGTTGGTTATCAGAGATATCTTCTACTTCTATTTTGATAAAACAAAAACCTAAAAGGACAAACTTTCTGAAAAAGCTTGATTTTAAACTTTTTATGTATGTAGAAGTTTTTTTTATTATGCAATTCGAAAGCCATCAAAACAAAAAATGTAGAAAAAAAACCAACAAATGAGGGTTCAACATGGTTATCAATGATCTTGAGAGCTTCCTTGTTGGTTAAAAATTCCTTTAAGTCTTAAGGACATCAACCTTCTGCAAATTCTTGGTAAAACATTTCATTCATGTGGACTTTGTCTGATTTTTTTTTATTTTTTTTATGCAATACATAAATACACACATTAAAATAAAAAAATGTTACTCTACAATATTAATCGATACGCGAAGGTTGAGCAGTGAAATTGTAAAAACTCAAGAAAAAATTGTTCAAAATTATCCCACAGGTTACCTCGGATTACAGAGAACTGAAGTTACAATTAAATGCTAATACCTGGAAATCACCGAGAGTAAGGGGTAGAGAATTCTTGACACAAGAAGAATTATTACAGCACAACACAACGAGTAGTAAAAAAAAATTGTCATGCACAAGTTTAAGAGCGATTCCAGTAAGTGTGTGTTTGTGTGGGGAAAGATTGGGGGGGGGGAGTATTTTCTCCATGAAATATTTAACTATAGAAGATAATTCTAGGAATTTACCCTTATATACCCCTAGCAAAGCCCTATTGATAACGCACTACTATCTTCAAGGGTTAAAGCTCTGCAATTTCATTATAGATAATTTACTATCCGTGATACAAGACAAATGAAACCGAGCGAATGTAAAATAAGAGAATGTTAATGAGCATTGCTCGTAAGGTACAGCAATATTTCACGACCACTCTAGCTGGCTAGCTCATTAACAAAGCACGGTTAATTATCCTCACATCATTATAATCAGATTTGACAGTATTTTATCCGAGAACTATATTCAATCAAGCGTGCGGGTGAGCCACAATAAACTCGCCGGCAGCCATGGTCACTAAAGCCATTAGCCTCTTGTCACGGAGATAAAATTATTAATAATTCTTTACTATTGTTGCAACAGCAGGTGATGTGCAGTTGGGTGTCGTTGGCATTTTAAATTGGAGAGGTTTTTCTGAAATGGAAACGACACAAGTTGAAAATGTTGTTAATATCTAGTCAGACATGTTGGCTCATGTATTAAAGACAAAAGCACTGAATGGCGCTAATGGTGCTAATACAGGGAGAGCCCATATCTGACCAGCAGGACTGTTTGGTGCTACGTAGAATAGATACAGCCAACCTCCAACTAAAGGTACATGTGCCACACGTTTGGCATGTTGACTGTCCAACACCTATACTAACCCATTCATGATCAAGGGGTTCCCCTCTGGAGAATGAAACACTCAATCACATCGTTCACATGGTCTCGGTGGTATGTACCGGATGCTTTGGTATGCCTTACATCGGAGGCAACCAGCGGTGGCAATCCAAGAGTGGTCTTTGCATTGGAAAGTATGTATAATCCTCCTCTATAGATGACGTGATAGGACAGTCACTTATTCACTAGGGATGGTTTTTTGTGCTTGTCATAGCACATCACATGGAGTGAAGACGATGAAGATGACCTAGGGCAGTAATGGCTAACTTTGACACCTCACTTACATGTTAGACATATTTATCCAAAGCATTATGGCATAAAGTCAACATTAATATGGAATTGCGAAGTTAGCCATCACTCTGCTATGCTTCGCAGTAAGTAACACCCTCTGCACACTATTGGTAACGTTTGTCAGTATTTATATCAAGAGTAATAAATTATATTCTCTTGGCTAGTTTAGTGTAGTTTAACATGAAATTACATTATTTTTAAGGAATAACATGGACCATCTGCTTTCTAATTTGGCCCTGATTTAAAATATGATTCCTGCTTTTATAAATTATCTATTATCTAATATGACGATGCCAGGAACCTGGGCTGCAATATAGATTATGATCTTCCCAAGACCATGTGGGAAAGTATGGCTAAGAGACCATGATAAGGAAAATAAGAAACAGATGGAGCATGAATGTGGTCTGTAATTATTGCATACAGAACAAAACAAGGATATCAAACTCTTTGATACCTGGGTGCGTAGTCCTGGAGTCCCTCAGTTCCCAATAATTGGAGATAGTAATAATTCAGCACCAGGATTTAAGATGAAGAGATTATTTTGCAATCAAGAGGATCAGGCAATGCTTCGACTTCACAAAGACTCATTTTGAGTCGAAACGTTGCCTGGTCCACTAGGGTGCAATAAAATCCCTGCATTTTTAATTACGGTATTGTGTTTTCACTATCCATCTGGAATCCTTGCATATATATTAATTTAATCTGATTTATACATGTTGGAGTGACTCTATAGACTTTATAGATTAGGCTCGGGTCTGACGAGCGCAGTGTTCATGTCCGTGTTGCCGCACATTTTAACGTCCGTGGTAGCATCCAATTATGATCAAATAGAGACCCACACACGAAGTACGTCCGCACAGAAGTGCAGACACACAACGGACCCAAGTTAGGCAAGAACGTAAAACCGCTAGAACGGACGTGTGGAGTGCGCCACGTCCTCAACGTCTGCATAGCTTTGCGTGTGAGTGATGGAACATAGACAGACTGCATTTATACGTCCAGCATTTTTGACGGAAAAAATGTTTTTTCATATTTTATCTCCCATCTACATCAGTCAAAAAAATAAGTCAGTCACAAAAACGGAGCGTGTGGCCACTACCTTGTCAGTCAGAAAGTATGTCCATTGTGCACGGATGCACAGTCCGCACAGAAGGCGTTCGTCTGACCCTAGCCTGACTCTGCCATCATGGGCCTTGGGCCTCTCAGTCGGTACATATGTAATAGTAGAAACCAAAAATTTAAAAAAGCCAGTATCAAAAAAGATCTTATGTTGTATAAATATAAGGCTTTTACGTCAATTCTTCCATACCAAACAAGGAGTGAAGAGGGTTATGTTCAAAGTAAGGTTACAAACCAAAGCCTCTTCCTATGCTATGGAGCATATTCTTCTTTACATCCAGACATTCACTCAGTTTGATAAAAATGTCCTGCTAAATAATACAGCAATGTCTCTTATTTGTATTACACAGGAGAGGATATACGTTATCGGCTCCTTAGTATGTCCACCAGTTCAGGAGGTGGACTCTGATCCCAGAAGACTGTGCAGGAAACATACATTTCTATCTAATGTAGATGCATTATTTTTGGCATCTTCAAAGTATCACTGTGTATACCTGTATATGCCCCCAAGAGCTGTTGCTTTAAGTTATGATATGATTAAAGAGATGGCTCTACAAAATTCACAAGTTAAATATTTTTCCATCTGATCTTTCCATGCCATGCTATATAGATATAATTTGTGGTTAAGTAACTGCTTTTAAGATATTTACTTTTAAGGCATATGCAATGACCTACAGCCCTAGCATTTCAATATACAATGCGATCTACTGAGCCAAGCAATTGCAAATCGGTATGTACAGAGAAATTCTGAAAATGAATACACTTGAGGGTACACCTATCCGATGCCGAGATGGGGATTATGAGCGAATTGCACAAATATTGCGCAAATAGACTAATATTTATGCTCTTGTCCAAGTAGACAGCATGTTAAAGGATGATACCAACTTATCCCTTGATCTTTGCTTTTGCTAGCGTTTTTCTCCAGAATAGTTTATAGATTATTTTGTGTACATGTCATATTGGGGGACTTCAACCCTTAGAAGAAAAAAAATGTGCGAGAGATCATGTGACCGGAATTAATTATTATGGGTCTTGAGACTTCTTTCATACAAGCCTGCGATTCTATTTCCACAGGTCATGAACGTTTGGTATTTGCTCTCTCGAAGCAGCACCATTGCTTACATTTGTGAAATGTTATTAACATGAAGCTTGAAAAGATTGATGCCCCATTCCTATAATAGCTTTCTTCTTGCACTCAACTTTCCGATGTAATCATCTGTGATGTGTTGGGGTATTTAGAACAGGGTATCCTTGGATACACTGTAGACATGTACAGATGACTCTGGTCAATGTCTATTTTTTATTTGCCTCTGATTACTAGAGATTAGGCTCAGTAACTGCAAGTATGAGAATGAATTACCTTAGCTGATGGATCATTGAACAGATTCCTGTTACAAGTATTGCCTTATATGTGTAATTACAGAAAGGCAGTGAGCAAACTCATTTTATTCCAGTCTGGAACATGCTTGTTGTTTTTTTTTCTTATTTTATCTTTCTAATTTTTCCAGCAAGGAAGACGTCTAAAGTGTTTTTAATTAAAACAATTCGATTTCTGTTAGTAGACATGCATGATCAATGTTTTGATGCTTTGCTACATACAAAGTACCTTTTACTAGTTTCTTGTCGGTTATTTGCTTGTTAGTTGTGGACATTCTATAAAAACTGGGTTCAAACATTTGTGTAGCAAAATCCCTGGGCACTAACAGCCATCAGTTATTAACTAGTTGAGACTACGGGATAAGGCTGATCGTTCACGGGATCCGTAGTCATACAACCAACTTGGTCATCCGAATATGGACAACCCAGGTCGTGTTTCTAGTGTTGTCCACTGGAGATTCAGACCCAACATGTGAGTTCTCGATCCACAAAAATCGTAATTTAATTCCTGCATGAACAGGGCTCAGAGCTACAGATACTGCTTTAAACTAGTGCTGAAACAACTAATCGATAACTAATCAATGATTAAAATAGTTGTCAACTATTTCCATTATTGATTAATCGTGTCGATTAATCGACTGGTGTACAGCACACACAGTTTAGAGTCAGACTGAGTTAAATGTAAATAACCTCAGCTTCGGAGCTGATTGGAGAAGATGCACCACTGCTTTACTAGATGTGATTTAGTTCTAGGGTTATGTTAGACACAACCAGTTTGTTTTTATTCCGTTTACAACAGTAGCAGAACTATAACACAAACAATAGGATACTGCCACTGGGTGAAGGAGCTGTATGCCTGTGTTTTATTCTTGAAGCTGGAGTCCTGTGCCACCACCCCACCCTCCCTACCACACCCTCTTTAGTCAGGACCTGCCATTCCCTCCATTTTGATCTGGTCCCTTTCCCCAAACTCACTCCCACACTTAGATCCGGTGTTTTGTCCATACCCACTCCCTCTCGCACTCAGGTCAAGTCACTTGAGCAAACTCACTCCCTTCCACCTCCAGTCCCTCCTCCCACTCAGTTTATTCACGAAATTATTTAAAAAGGGACACTCTACACACCCTGACCACTTTAGCTTATTAACCCCGATTTCATGCTGACATCATCATCTATGACCAAGTGCTTGTAGCCGCGTTCATTTGAGAAAGCAGACATTGGCTTAAACTGTGCATGCAGCATCAACCCATCCCTCTGACCAAGCACTCACATACCTTGTGTGAAAAGTACACAAGATTCGCAATTTGCGTGTGTACGTATGAAAGTTGCAAATTGCTTATGAAATAGGGGGGAGGGGTTATGGTTATTTTTTTACATAAAATTCCTTTTAAGTAAACAAAAATTTTCTATTTTTTTTTTATAGATCCGATGAATCGATTAATTGGCCAACTAATAGATTATGAGAATAATCGTTAGTTACAGCCCTACTTTAAACCA
This sequence comes from Leptobrachium leishanense, assembly GCA_009667805.1. Taxonomy (NCBI): domain Eukaryota; kingdom Metazoa; phylum Chordata; class Amphibia; order Anura; family Megophryidae; genus Leptobrachium; species Leptobrachium leishanense. The sequence goes on along the minus strand of CM019069.1, from coordinate 57,572,854 downwards.
TGTTTTAACTGCCGTGACTAATTTGTTTGTGCTGTATATATATGTTCTGCCTGTATATGTGTGTGCTATGTATATATATGTAGCGCTACTTCCGCGAGAGCCGCTGAATTTGAAGGGCCTTCTGTCTCACTCCATTGATTACCCACCTACACCTTCGGCGCCAAGTAATACCAGGACAAGATTACTTTAAATAAAAAAGGGGTTTATTAGGACTAGCGAGCAAACCCTTTGTAGGACAAAGTAATCAACAGTATAACAGTATTGAAAGAGTTAATTCAACATCACTATTCCACACAATGATGAATGAACGAGACGGCAATCTTTACCATACTTCAATGCAGTTAGATTATCGACAATAATCAACGTAACCGATATCAATAACCTATCTAAACCTTGTACCTTCTATCTATCCAAAGCCAGTGGATATTACACAAGCGTTCAAGACTGCTAGCGGTGGGGCCCTTGACTTCTATCGTTGGGTACCTTTAACATGAAACCATATTTGTATTCCACAAAGTGAGAAAGAAATCTTCGCTAAGTGTCACAGAACAACAAGATTTGTAACTGCAGCGATCCTCCTTTTATCTGCAACTGCGCGGGCAGTAGAACTAGGCCAGACAATAAAGTTAGCAATATCAACTCACGCAGGATGGCCGAATACCTCTCTCCGTTTGATATGCTCAGGACCGTAGCTTAATCCCTATCTCTTAGCACTGGAATCACTCAAGGACAGCCGGATTTCTTCTCCACGGGACGCATGAGGACAGCTGGATTTCTTCTCCGCTGAATGTACTCGGTCGCTCCCTCTGTCACTGGAACACACATGAAGGCAGACAGACCCCTTCTTCACTGGATGCAGAAGGATAGCTGGGCGCACGATTTGCTGATACTGGCAACACGTGAGGGCAACTGGATCTCTCCTTCGCTGAACGCACTAGAGCAGCTGCATGCACACTCTGCAACACAGGACCATTCACCTCAACAGTCTTGCCCTCTCTCCCCCTCTCTCCCCTCTCCTTGCACTCCACGTGCACTTTCACTCCTGAAAAATGCCCCTCCCCTTAGGCACTGCTGGGAGGTGTAGTTCTCTTCCTGACAAATTGCATAGGCCCTCTGTAATTGAAACTACATGTTCCAGAATCCTTTGCATCTTCCTGTCTTGAACAACTTCCTTTGCCAGTGAAGAGAAAGGGAGGGGGGGAAAGTACTCCGCAGCTGTGACAGGCAGCATGTCTCTTTCCAAGCGTGGGACACAGCGAAACACAATAGCACACAGTTCAAGTAGCCTGTGCTACATATATATATATATATAATGTGTGTGTGCTGTGTATATACTATGTGTCTATGCATATATACTGTATATGTGTGTGCTGCATCTAGGGGCAACTGGCCAAGGTCATCTGACTTGAAGCAGAATCCGATTTGAATGGGATCTGGAGATAGTCTAAAGTAGGGTGCAGAAGTCATACAACCAAAATTGGATACAATGGGCTCCATCTAACCTCTTCCCATGTTCAAGAGTTAGTTGTACAACTATGGACGACTACAATGGATCTGTTGGTCGCATGACTGCAGATCCAGTGGATAACCAGCCCAATACTTGAACTTACGATGTTTGCAGTTGGTGAATTGTGATACATGTGTCTAATTGTTTGACCGGTTATTGCTGGATGATCAAAATGGTCATGATATCCTTATGCACATACACGATGCACCCTCAGATATATTCTGTATATCTCACAAATAACAATAAACCACAGCTAATACAATGCATCTATTCTCCCAACTGAAGATACTAAATAGTTTTATAGCAATAATGTATCAGTGCTTGAGTGGTTGAACTAATTGTCTCATTTCTCTCAAATAGATGATCACAAAATTGTGAATAAACTATAAATCAAGAAATAGGATAAACTTTCATAAATGGTGTGTAAATCAGCTGAGCGTGAAATGAACATACATCCAAGTGTAGGCATTAAAGTATAACTCTCACATAAATCTCATGTAATATGCATGACCGTTAAAGATTACTGAACAAGTCAGTCATCAACATTCAAACTATAACACATTTCATCTCTATTATTAGCCTTTTTTCAAGCTGTAAGCTCATTAACAGGATTTTGGTTTGTGAGATACCCTATATAGTTCATCATATACAGTGCCATTTTTCTAGAAATAAAGGAGGTGGTACTCATTATGAAGTGCCATAAAGCACCAGACAGGGTGCAGCCAATGAATAGAGCTTAGGACCAGGTCATGACATTGTGCTGCCTGGGTCAAAGGATGAAATGCGGCTGACCCCCCCCCCCCAAACTATGCCCACCAAAACAAACCCATGCATTTTCGAACTTTTTTCGAACGGCCCAAAAAGTTTGAAGTTCGTGAATTTTCGAACTGCCGATGTTCCAATCGAACTTAGAACAGATTCGAACCGGCAGCTCATTCCTAGTAGTGAGACAGCTACTGGGTTCTTTCAGTCCAACCTTATGTCTCCTAGTGGATCCCTGGTGGTCTCAGTGGTGCTCGCACCTCAAACCCTACGCTGGGCATTGGCGGTCACTCTGAGTCAGAGAGTCGCTGTGCTATGACGCACTACCGGAGCGTCAGTGTGCAACACGGTGACAGGGGAAGCAGGGAGCCCTCGGCAACAATCAGAAGTGGTTGGGAGTCAGCATCATCTTCCAAATACATCGGAGACCCTGCTTGCCTTTTACTGCTTGGAGAGTGGAGCATAATGCTCAATCTCCTCTGCTCGTTCAGGCTGCTGGCTGATACAGTTTGTACTGCCAGAATAAAAGCCTTGATCGTATATATATGTTTTTGTGTTTGTTGTATGCTTTGTATTTGAAATTTCCACTCATTTTATGGTTGCGATATTTCTACCGGAGATGTTACTAATTCTGGTTCATTACCATTTACTCCATCACTTTGAGGATGTTACTTGAGAACTTCAGAATCAAGGATGACTAAATCAAAATTTAATTAATTTCAAAACTGCACTTCCATGTTAACAGAAATCTGATTTCATTACCCACTTATGCTAAAGATATAGTGAATTCCATGTTTCTCAAAAGTGCACTGCTGTATGCGTACTACTGTAAGGTCTCAGGGTGCTGTTTTGGCCTTGAATAAGTTTCAAGGCAATTGTACCATATGCATCATTCTTGGCTAATGCCATGTACCTACAGCCATCACTGCATCGTCTCGCTTCCCTCGGTCAATGATTTTGAAGCACGTCTTAATTCCACTTCTGAAATGATTCACGTTATGACTCTGCTTTATGGCACAACCTTCCTCTGCATGTTTAATCCCACACTGGTCCAATGGTGGTTGTCTCTCGTAATTGGCGTTCTCTCTTAGAGCCAAATTTGTTGTGTATTGTTGCCTTGATGAGGCAGCTTCTATTTGTTCTTCTTTTTGCCTATTGCTGGGCGTCATTTATAGAAGTGTATTGGTTTGTGATCTTATTTTCTTTAGCATTTTTATTACACTGTATATTTGTATATTTTGTTGTAGTGGTGCAGGGGTTTACGATGTGTCATATGGTCATTAGCTGTACATTATATAGATTCTATTTACTTTTTCACCTTTATATTCCTTAAAGGCTGTCATTATATATTAACACTTTTTACAATGTATATATTTTGGTGTTATAGTGACATTATATTGTATGGTGGTATGTGCCACTGCGAGTCTCATTATATAAAGCCATCTGTTGTTTCTATGTCAGCATGTTTTTTTTATGTTTCTTTGTTGTTGTTTTTTTTAATTGATTGAAATAAAGTATTTCTATTCTTTGGTTGTGCATCCCCTAATATTTGTATTTTGGGATATTAACTAAAGGTGGAGGGGGGTTCAGAGAGCCTACCTGAATAGGCTGCATCCCCTAGCAGTTTCCTCGTCCAATAACCTTCGATCCAGGACCAGCACCTTACTTGCAATACCACAATACAAAAAGAAAGCGGCTTGATCCTCATTTTCCTACAGAGCACTGCAATTATGGAATAACCTCCCAGACGCCATCAAATCTTCCCTCAGTCTTAAGTCACTCGAGGTCTCTATTAACATACCTCAATATGGAATGCACCTGTAAACATGTAACATAGTGAATATATTACTTACATATTTATTTTCTGTGTTAATCTTAGAGATGTGCATTCATTTGGAAAAAATCGGAATTTGTAACGAAATTTGATAATTCGTAGTTCGGAAGTACTTCCGAATAACGAATTGATACGATCCGAATTTGAAACGAAATGAAATGGTATATAACGAATTTATTTAGTTTTACACTGTCATCCTCATAAAAGAAAAAATTGAATAATTGTTATCAACTATCGAATTTGAAATTAACGGTCAAATACATACCAACTATCGAATTTGAAATAACTATCGAATTGATATCAACTATCGAATTGATCTTAACTTACAATACAAGTTATAGTCAGCAAAAGACTTTATGAAACAAATTATTTTTGTTTCACTGTTTAATTTGACTAATTGGGGGTTTATTTAGTGATCCAAAATTCGAATTGATATCAACCATCAAATTGATATGAAATTCGAATCGATACGAAATCGATACGAAAAACAATACAAAACGAAATTGGTTACAAAATTCCGAAAACTAAACGAAATGAAACTAAACAATACAAATTTTTCAGCCATGCACATCCCTAGTTAATCTGTATATTTGTATTTTGTTTTTAATATTTTGCATTTATTACATTGTATTTCTGTAACGACTGAAAAAATTTCAATGTTCTTGAACCCAGGACATACTTGAAAACGAGAGAAATCTCAATGTATCCTTCTTGGTAAAATACGTTGCAATTAAATAAATAAATAATGTTTCTCTGGTTTTTGGAATTGCTGCCTTGATTACCTGTTCCTGACTCACCTTGATATCTCCACTGCTGACACGGCTTTGTCTTTGCCTTGTATACCTTGGAATCCTTGACTTGGTTTGTCTCTCATCTCCGTGTCGGTTTCCCCAACCTTAGCTTGTTTTTATTATCCACATTTAAATAGTGCCTACAGTTTCTGCAGTGCTTTACAATAACCAAAGGGAACAAGACACAAATAAACATAGGAACAGAGACAATAATTGTAGACGGCCCTACTCATAGGAGCTTATGATCTAGAGGGTTTTTGGTTATTTTTTGCATTAAATGAAGTCATTCTATGGACTGGTAATATGTGTCACAAGGGTTTTGTCATGCCCCTCGCCGCTGCCGGCGCAGAAAGGGCAAATCTGGTGCTGCTGCACCTTGAATCCACCTGGGCAGCGCTTGAAAGGTGCTTCCTTACTGAGAACTGGTTTCCCCTGCAAGCTGTACCTGAGACCCAGGTGCACCTAATCAATGGTTCTGCTTTCCTACTTAATGAAGCTGCACCCAGAGTGCTTCAGCATTACCCGATGTCCAGTGACCAGTGTGGAGTAAGAAGTCTGTTTATCTGCTGCTTACTTATATCTGCCAATTTGTGTATCTGACCCCCTTGCCTTGGCTAACCGGACTTTGCCACCCTCTGCCAGCCCTTGACCCTTGGAATACCCACGACCACTCTTTTGGGCTACCCCTATTGGATACTGCACCTGGATTCCCTCATTGTTTGCTGTGACCCCATTTGCATCAAAGACTTTCATTTGTTTATCAAGACCCTCATCAGCCGCCATTCCCTATCCTGCTGACAGATTCCCTGTTCCTTGGACTCCTGCTCCCATCACCCTTTTCCATCTGTTTATCAACCCCCTACCTGTCCTGTCTCTGTAAGTACCCCTTGCATCTTCTGTCAGTCCTGTTCCTGCCCTGTCCATCTGTCAGTTCATCTCTGTCCTGAGGTCTGGGTATTCTTTGGTTAACCCCTTAGTTTCTTGCCTCTCAGTTCTTGTGGTAAATGGAGTTTATTCGGCGCAAGGTCTTGTTACCAGTGGGGTCCCTCAGGGGTCAGTACTTGGACCCATTCTCTTTAATATTTTTATTAGTGATCTTGCAGAAGGTATTAATGGTAAAGTATGTCTTTTTGCTGATGACACAAAGATTTGCAACAGGGTTGACGTTCCTGGAGGGATCAGCCACATGACAAATGATTTAGGTAAACTAAAAAAATGGTCGGAGTTGTGGCAATTGAGTTTTAATGTGGATAAGTGCAAGATAATGCACCTGGGACGTAAAAACCCAAGGGCTGAATATAGAAGATTTGATACAGTCCTAACCTCAACATCTGAGGAAAGGGATTTAGGGGTTATTATTTCAGAGGATCTAAGGGTAAGTAGTCAATGTAATAGAGCAGCAGGAAATGCTAGCAGAATGCTTGGTTGTGTAGGGAGAGGTATTAGCAGTAGGAAAAGGGAAGTGCTCATGCCACTGTACAGAGCACTGGTGAGACCTCACTTGGAGTACTGTGTGCAGTACTGGAGACCGTATCTCCAGAAGGATATAGATATCTTAGAGAGAGTTCAGAGAAGGGCTACTAAAATGGTGTACGGCTTGAAGGAGAAAAGTTACCAGGAAAGGCTTAATGATCTTAACATGTACAGCTTGGAAAAAAGACGAGACAGAGGAGATATGATAGAAACATTTAAATACGTAAAGGGCATCCACAAGGTAGAGGAAGGGAGTATATTTAAAAGGAAACAAAGTAGCAAAACAAGAGGACATAGTCTTAGATTAGAGGGGCAAAGGTTTAAAAGTAACATCTGGAAGCATTATTTTACTGAGAGGGTGGTGGATACATGGAACAGTCTTCCAGTTGAAGTGGTAGAGGCCAAAACAGTGATTGAATTTAAGCAAGCATGAGATAGGCATAAGGCTATCCTAAACAAAAGATAAATCCAGGTAAAGTATCCATGTAATTGGGCAGACTAGATGGGCCGAAAGGTTCTTATCTGCCGACATTTTCTATGTTTCTATGTTTCCTCTTGTATTTGTGAGTCAGCCCTTTTCCAGCCTTGCCCCTCATCTGTTGTTATACCCAAATATACCTCCTTGTTTAACGCACTTGTGCCTCCAGTGCGTCACTGCACCCCTGGGCTCGTACCCTCGCCCTCCTGGGTTAGTTGGTCCAGGACAGTTTTTTTTTCTTGTTTTGGGGCTGTTTACCTTTACAACTCCTCAGTCTAACAAGACAACCAAATATTATTTTTTTTTACTTTCCCTTAAACTCCAAGTTTTCTAAACCCATCTCTAAATATAAATAAAAATATGACTTATACTCTTAACTGCGTGTTAAATCATTCATTGGGTGATCAAAAAGCTCTTTGTGTCTCTATAACCTGGACACACGTATAATAACTCATCTCTGTGTCGTCTTGTCATGTTGTAATAAAGCTACAATGAGTCCAAGGGAAGCGGGGAAATAAAATAAATGAAGGTAATAAGTTTACAATATGAAAACAGGAGACTCCTCGGAGGAGGAAGATTAATGTTAATTAGAAAAACCAAATACCATTCAAGAGAGAAATTTAAATGTGATTGCCTGACATTACGGTCTCTTTTTTTTATGTGTGCGTGTGCCATCATTGAAATGTCCTGTTCTATTTTGCCTCAGTTCAGTGACCACTAGTATCGGCGTGCCATAGGACTAGAATTTACTGAACCTTCCCCGCTCATCACATAGACAGCATTATGGTTGTGCACCAGGTTGATGAAGAGTGTTGGTCCATTAACGATCATTTGCAGCCACAATAATTGCAATCTCTTCAGTGTTAATTTGGATACACTCCTTTGAATGCTTGGCTGGTGCACGGTGTTTTACATTTTAATTTTAAACTGCTTCTCTTTTTATTCCTATTTGGATTAAAGTCTGTGTACCAGTGGTCAAGTCCTTAAAAAAAAAAGTGTGGGAACTCCCCATGATTTCTGTCCCCCTCCCCCATTAACAAAGTTATCTCTTACGTACGACACCATCCACATTCTAATGTGAAATTAATGTGTTTATGTATAGGCAGAGTTTATGGGAAATGCACAATAAATTCTTATTATCACTTAAAATGGAATCATGGGATTGAACACCTAAATAATAGCTTTGTGTGTGGGACCAATGGGAACTCGGTTCCTTCTGCTAAAATAGTGAAGGAACGGAGTTCCTACATGACTTGACCCCTGCTATGGACCCTATCTGGTCAAAGTCCTAATATTTTAATTGCATGCCTTAAGTGTTCTAGGTTACCATTCTAAAGTATCTGACCCCATCTTATTGTTTATTTTGCCCAAACCCTTTACGTCACTTATTTCCTTCACTATTACTGTTGAAGATGATTCAACGGTTTTGTGATTAAGGCTAGAGTTAGACGAACGCATTTTTCGAGTCGTTAGTGAAAAAGCGCGTTCAAACGAATGGACGTATTTTTTCGCGGAATACGCGATAGCGGTCATACGATGCGCATTTCCGTTAGTGATTTTGTACGGATCATCAATAAAACACTTTTTGTGTCTGGACGTTATGTTGGCCGGACATTAGCAGCGTCTGACGTCTCCTAATCACGCACACACGCCGCTAGCGGACGCAGCGCACTTTGTACGTCAGTACTAGCGGTTTCACGTCATTTGCTGCTACTACGCCCATGATAAAGTGCAGCTGCATGCGCGTTCGCACTGCGTTCGTCTGACCCCAGCCTAAATGTGTGCAAACCTTTCCCACGCAAACATTCAATACAGATCTTGAGTATCACTCCTTTTCATCTACTCCCAGTCCCAATATGATCGTAAATCAATAAAATAGGTAAACACCGTAGTGAATGCAATAGAAACACAAAAAATAGTGTAATACAGTCAGAATATTATAATTTCTCCAATAGGTCTCTTGTATGTACTCACAGGATATATGAATAAAACCAACACATATGATGTGTTTTGTTACATAAAATGTGACTGAGGAAGTTACTATAAGGCAAGAAACACGTAAATGTTTTCATTTTATGCCCTATTGTTTATAATAATTCATCAAAGATCATCATCCTTGGATGTTCTTGTTATTTTGCATCGTTTGGTACTCCATAGTTGTCCCAGAACAAGGACAGAGACATAGGTGAGGGTAAGATAGCATGATGTGTTTTATTTCATTTATATATCCTGTGAGTGCAAAGTAAAGTGTCCCCCTGGGGAAATTTTATACGTCGACTATATTACACTATATTTTTTCTTTGTGTTTCTACTGCATATGTTCATTTACTCCAGTTCTTGCCTATTTTAAAGATATGTTCTTCTAGTGCTCAATTGTTCAATAAATCTAGTCTGTTTCCAAGCTGCATAATGGTGCTTATTAAATCTATGAACAACCATGGCAAACATAGACTTTTTTTTTTACCATGGTAGTTTAATACTCTACACGTTAAGCTTGATTATTACCATTGTAAGATAGTGTATGAAATTCCCATCCCCTGCTGTGTATGATGCTGAAGAACTAGAATTAATTCCTTGTAGGTAGAAAATAAGTAGATAGGTTCAACTTCTAAAATGCTTCTTCTACTAGACTGTTTGACCCAGGCTTACTTTAAACAAACAGAATGCCCCTTCTGACAGAGGTTTGAGAACAAGAGAGAATCTATATGTCCTTTGTTTATGTACAGTGTCTAATGAAAATTCTCCAAGTGGTGCTTTTTGAATAATTTTGGTGAGAAAGGTTTATTAACCAGGATCAAGACAAGACTCGTGACTGGCAAACCAATACCTATATGCTAACATTAGAAACCGAAATCTACCCTGACCTTAAAACCTGACTATTCTGAGGTTTTCCTGCATCTTGACTTCAGTGTCATGCACCTAACCCAGGACCACGCAAAGTCCACAAAAAAGACTCCTGTCCAAGCTGGAGCTGCTTTTACATGAACTCAGGCGCATCCCTAATTACGCCTGGACACTCTATTTAAGGAGTCACCCCTTTTTATTATTATCTTGACGCGACAAGCTGTTTCTGGTACTATCAGGACTCTGTGTTGAAGCCTGTTTGCTGTGTGATATCCTTGCTGCCTTGATTGTGTCATTCTATGTTGTGTACAGTGGCGTCACAAGGGGGGGGCAGGGGTGCAGCCTGCACCGGGTGACACACTCCTAGGGTCACACCCTAAATTTTTTTTTATTTTTTTTTATATAAAAATATTTTGCCAGGAAGGATACATTGAGCGTTCTCTCATTTTCAAGTATGTCCTGGTTAGGCAAGGCCTAGGGGTCACTTTCCAGGGAGCGGGGAAAAAAACCCACCACTGAAGGGGATACTCACAGAGCAACGAAATGACGCAGACATTTCAGTGTTCTGTTGTTCCACACACTCTGGGGAATCAAATTTCCCTGGTGAATTCACTGCAGGATCCCTGAAGTGCAGAGAATCAGCCACCGAATGGCGCCGCAAACCCGTCGCCCGCTGTTCTAAAAAAAAAAAAAAAACTACTGAACGAAAATGTCTGGAATTTACATATAAGGTCCTATGAATGAAAATAAAAAGGTCTGTTAAAGAAAAACTGCTATTAGAAAAAAAATGGATTTTTTTTAAAAAAATGCCTAAAAGATACTAAAAAGTTTTTTTTACTACAGATTAAAAGAATAACAGTTTATTAGATATTGTATAAAAACAGGAATATTTTCACATTGAAACCTATGGGGTTCGCCTGAATAAACCTGCCCAATGAAACCACTGGACATCAGGACATTTCTCTGCTGTTCCGTGTTCTCTGAACAGATTGACCATTACTTCTCTATGGGGACTTTCACTGCAATCGAACAGGCACCATACTTGCTGGCAGTTCACCAAAATTTGTGTGTGAGCATATCACAGAGCTCCACAGAAATAAACCTCACAGTAATGTGTGCCGTGTATTATGCGCATTCATTGTTATATGGGAGTACTGATTTATGAGTAAGAGTAGTTCAAAAAAGAAACCGCGAAACTGGGGGGGGGGTGACACCATGAGTTACCGCACCGGGTGACACCAACCCTAGTGACGCTACTGACTGTGTATGAATCGCTTGCTATATACCACCTGCACGTTGTCAATAAAGCACCTGATTTCCGTGACCTGCATGCTTGTCGTGTGCCCCTACAGTTGGCTCTGGCTGAATACCCTGGTACCATGAGCGCTGCATTCAAAGTCTTTGTAACTTGAAAAATTAAATCAAGTGATCAAAGCAGACGGCATTAGTTTGATATTAGAACGGATTGCTTGGCAATACCCAATTGGTCTCTGTATAAACCTATTTTAAGTCCATTCAGACAAAACTAGCATCCAATGAACACATTGCTAGACCAACAATGATGCTAATGCATCTGCTTATCATCAATTTTTTTGTAAGCCTACATAACCCCAAAAGCTCAACATACATAAATACACAAAGTCTACAAAAGGAGACATTTTCTCATGACTTATATATTTTTAATATGTGCAGCTGGCTTTCCACAAGAGTTTATGTTAACATATATCTTGTGCAGATATAATTTCCTCCATCACATTCAATAGCGACAGTATATATGTTCCCGACTGTGAATACGGGTATAGAAATAATAAATGCACGGAATATTAGCAAATGCTATTAAAATGATGTACGATTCCTCCTGAATGATGAATGAAATGAAATAAATTACCATACGTGTGAGTCTAATTATAAGCGCATCAATTTATCGGTTGGGAGAATGAAAACACTTACGATTCTGAGCTGGGTATCGAAGCCCCCAGCACAACTAATGTTCCAGTCATTATTTGAATGATGTGTCCTGACTACAATTCCTCCTGAGCTGGTAATGCGTTCGTCTCGGTTATCGGCTGCCGGCTGCAATATACATCCGTTCAGGCCTGTACTTAGAACCCACAAGACAGAAAGATGGAAAGACTAATCAAAAGAATTCATTAGTTTGAGGGGCAGGGAATCGTACGCTGCCTCGGAAACCTTGCTGTGATCAGAAACCTACAATAAAAGTGATTCTTTTGACTGTCTATTCCAAAGATTAAATTTTGCTGCGTGATGGGTAATGATGTTGCAATAAAGGTTTGCGTGTGTGGCTTATTTTTTTTACCGTTTGTTACATATGTTTGCTGTCTTTATTTGCTCTGGGTAGTTAAGCACAGTGAATGCTCTGCTTGTCCTTAAGAAAAGCAAGTTGTTTGCATCTGGTGATTAATATTATTGGGTGTATGCTGTGATCGTCTATATAACGCTAACTTAATGTCCGAAAACAATGGGATCCTATCTGAAAAGAAATGGAAAGCAAGCCATGAGCCTAGATTCACTAAGCTGCGATGTGCCGCAATATCGTCACAGTGCCGGCATGGTTGTTCTAGATGCGTCAAATCATAGTCTGATCTGAGTTCATCACACTAGGGTGTTCTTGGTAGAATATGTCTACTTTAACCAGTTACTAGCATAAGCGGTCCTCTACTGCTTGCCCCAATGTCGGTAGGCAGCAACTCAGTCCACAAACTCCCTATCTTGCCAGCGATGAGGCCTACTGGGTTAAATGCTAAGAGGGGGCCACCTACCTATACACTACCTATACCTCCCTACCCCTATCTCCAGCCCATAGCTCCCACCTATATTCTCCAGTCATATATCACTAATTACACCCCCTATCATATACATCTCTACCCTCCAGAACAAGTGCTATAACTATTATGGTAAGGAGATCAAGGCTGTACTAGGTAGCCATGATTCTTAGTGAATTTTTCCATATTCTCCTGCAGTTTACCCATGGTTAGTGTGAATGTTTGCATCCTGGGATAATTCAGAAAAAACAGCCAAAACCATTATCACATGCAGACACTACATATTCAATAGTTTGCTCCAGGTGGTATATTCTCCTTTTTTTTTTCAATAAGATCATTTCAAATTTGAATTGAAATAAATTTTGGTGGCACATAAAAGCCAATTGGCTCTTCCTTTCTGAAATCACCAATCATTATTCTCGGTTTTGTTTTCTGAAAAGGACAGCAGTGCGTCCGTCTCAAGCTTTCCTGAATCTATTCCATTGTGTTGGCATCTGTGAGAATGACCGTGGCGCGGCATAAACATCTGTGTCTGTGTGGGAATTGCAAATAAACCAGTCACATTCTTAAATCAAAATGCAAATATATCCGTTTTAATAGTTCAAGTGGAGCAGTGTGAGCTTCAGAAACTGCTGCCTTCAACTTTTTAATGGAGGACCAGACAGAATGGAAAGAAGGTGGTGGTGAAAACCAGGCTTAATTTCATGATTCAGTATCATCGACTGGATTATTCAGGTGGGACGGAGTGATACAACACACGAGGTGGGGGCTACGAGATGGAACACTGCAGTAAACAATTGTTGCTATTTTAGAACACCTCTCTATTTTTTTTTCTAGTTAATTAACATCAAGCTTGCTACAATTGTTTTTTAATTTCACATTCATTTGGTGTGTGTCATTCTAATTATTAATTAATCAGAGAGTCATTTATCTGCTAATTCTCGCTCTTGGTTCTTAAGTGGTAATAACGGCATCACTGATACAGCTTGGTATATAGCTTGCTGAAATAATGGCTCAGAAAGCGAATACATTGTGATGTCCAACGTTAATAATTAAGAATAGAATATCTTCGGCTAGATTTGATGGACAGATCCTTTTCTCATGCAAACTCGTTTCCCAAGGGAATATCGTTTACCTGTTACGGATATGATTTACGTTGAGATGTTACTATGCTAGATAATATTATTCTGATTCAAATGCAAATGTGTTTATTGGCTTAATGTTTTTCAATGGATTTGCTGAATGGCAAATTAACAGAATAGTTAAACCTTATAATTATTACTGATGTCTTCAGATGCAAAGCGGGGTTTTGATAAACAAGCCGCATTCTATTTTCAATTTCAGCTTTTCTGTCACAGTCTACGTGCTGTATAAGTTTATTCTCTTCGGCAGCTTCTCATAGTCTCTCAGAAGAAGACTTAATTCCAACAGAAGAGTGAAATTCTTCAGTGTAATCCATACAAACGAACATGTTGGATATTAAGGGCCGCGTGTTATTTAGATCATGACACGAGAAAACATGATAAAATCGTACACAGCAAAACATAGGTACTAGAGTAGTTCTTTATTGTTTAGAGTGTTTGGATAATCTGGTGGTAGAAGATTCAAATACTTGCAACTGGAGAGCGTACGATCCTGATTACACGTTACGAGTTACCTTGAATGTCATCAGAACCACAAAAACCAAATGGGACCATGTATGGTCATTCAAATGAATTGTTACTGGTGCTATTCACCTGTCATAACCAAGTTGCTTTCATTGACTCAGGAAATCCCTAGAGGAATTTCCATTAGATATCCCAGTAGCCCTACTTGACCCAACACAGATGATAATCAATAGACTTACTTGGTAGTCTTACTTGAATTCATAGTCTTCAAGAGTTTGGTTTGAGAACCCTGTTCTACCAGCATGAGTTTTTTCATTTCTGTCCTTCATTTGGTATCTATAAATAAAAGCACAGCACAAAGTCAGTGCTGGACATCTCGGCTCAAATGAGATGCTTCCACGCCATAGTGTGAATGGGCAGCCATGGTTGACTGTATGATCATGTCAACTTTGGCAGAAAATATGGTGAAAACCACACTGAAAACTATCCTGCACAGGTTTGGAAGAAATTACGGTGAATGCCCTGGTAGCTGATCCACCATGGTTTTGTTAGTAAAGTTAAGGATCTAGTCACCTTTTGTTTTAGTGAAACAACATTGGATGTACTTTGGCCAACCAATTGGATGCTGACGGATTTTGATGTATTGTTTTAATTTTAGCTGAAACTCATGGTCTGTCATCCTGTTGGCATATTTCTCTGCAGTGTTGTAAAATCATACATCCGTAAACTGGTTTATCAACAAAGTACAGTGGTTGCTGTAGTAAGTGTAGTTCCTACAAGACGAAGCGGTAGCTAATAAGTATAAAAAGGAGGAGATTGGAATTGCTAGTGTGAGGTGGGATCATATAACCACACTGACTTTATCTTGCAGTTCTTTTTATTTTGGTCTGGCATACAAGGGGGACAGAGAGCTCGTTCTGAGCACTAACGAACAGTTCACAACTATCTATAGAAATGTTGCTGGATTGCTGCTAATAATCAACAGTTCCCGGTCACAGAGTGTGGTTTCCACTTTTCTCTGAATCCCTGTTTGGGAACTCCTAGTAGCCTCTGCTGATTATCTCCTCACTTTCTGGTACTCGAAGATTCAGACCAGGAATTCTGGGTCACCCAAGTTTCTATTCAACAAAAAATTATCTTTTGGAGCAATAGCCCACCCTACACTCCAAATACTCCACCCCAAGGACCCAAAGTATATTACATATTTTTTGTGACCTATTTAACTGTAATCATTCTGCCTGGGGCAATTGGATCATAGCCTGCATTGCAGCACCATTGGAGAAAACAAACACCTCCCACCACTATGCCCTGGGTTCTGTCACAATAGACATTGTTGAGTTAAAGTAGGATGTACAAAGAAAAGAAGTGGACAACTCCTGATGACAAATGGAATATTCTTTATTAAATATGCCCCAAAGGACTAAAAGATGTGACATTTCGCTGACTGTCTTAGTAATGCAAATAAAAGAAATTCTGTTTGTCACCAAAAGTTGCCCTTTGCTTTTCTTTGTACATTGTATGTTTGCTCACGAAGTATATTGACCAGTATAAGTTAGTTATTTTGACTCCTTGTCATTATTTTTGGTTTCTTCTTAGCTCTGTTACAAGATGATTCACTCTCCTGTATGAGAATATCCTTTAATTCCATCCTACATCAGACACTTGCTTATATCATGCAATGTTACACCTCTGTAGTTTTCACAAGGTCCTCCTTCTACCTAATCCATTAGCGCTATCTGTTGGGCGTTCACTGGTCCTGTTAAATAACTTTGATACAGAGCTCTATAAGGATATTAATAGCATGATGCTGTTGAAACATAAATAAGAATACTTAATTTTGTGATGCAGCTAGAGCTTGAAATATGTGTATGTTTTAACATTTTTCATTGCATGTTTCTGTTTGTCTATCAATCTATAAACGTAGGCCGGTCATAATTTAATCTCCATTATCTGTTTGCTTTTTTAATACTAAATATCGTTTTCCTTTAAGAGTAGCAATCTTCTTCCTTATTAAACATTTCTGATTGACACTTGACAATAAATCTATTTTTTTAACAAAATACAGAGAGGGGATATTGATCTTCATTAATAAATAGTACGTTCATGTCAGGACGCATTGCGGTTAGAGACTGGATAATGTGACAGCGGGAAGAGCAAGCTTTTCCTGTGCCTTGCAGCTTGTAACAATTTCAATCATTAATTTCTTTCCTACATAAAACTGTTGCATATAGATGCTGCCTCCTTGCCAAACAAAGCCTATGATTTGCTCTTCACTCCTGTTGTCATGTTCAGCAATGTTGGAAACGGCAGTCTATTTTTTTTTTCCACCTGGGTACAACATCCAAGAGCTCTTCCAATTCCCAAAATGTAAATCTAGCAATAATGGACACATCACTCTAGGATTTTTTTTTAAATAAAACTTTATTTGCAGATTCAGGTCAACCACACGGTATTACAACAGTCCCCTCCTCCCACCTCTTAATCCCAAAACACCTATTCCATCATATGAAATCACTCTAACCATAGGCAAAACTTTAGAATTTTTAATAGCAGAATATTTTATCCCACCGTATGTGGACCTTAGCACTGTTTTTACCCCAAAGGATCTTTGTCAAAGATCCTTTGGTGTCAAAACTCTGCCAAGGTCCTCATAGGGTGGAATAAAGCATTTCTTCCTCCTGTGGTTTTTGCCAGCCATTAGTTTCCTCGTTTTAAGCCTTCTCTTTGTGTCGTAAGGTCTGGAAATATCTGCATAGGTTTAAAATGATTGGGTGCTGGTTCTATGCAAAAAGTGGATCCTGAAGTCTTCTATTCAACACTTATTGAACAGGTGCATATAGGCTAACGACCATTATGTGTCACTATATAATGAGGAATAGTGTTTTTTTACCAAAACTAAAGGGGTTAGTCAATCACCAGGGGTTCACCGTTGTGGCATTTGAAGTTCTTTTTGAAATGCTGAAATTCGTCCCAGTTGCAACAACAGCAAACACTGACAATTGAAAAAGAGGATAAAGGTGCGGCGCTTCCAAGTGTGTACATAAACAATTGTCAATATTATTTACCCAATATGAGGTAACACGTCTTCAATTGATAGAGGATCAATACCTCAAAAGAAAATAGACAAACCCAGCATAATATTGTTTGTGTGTGTATATATGTTTATATATATATATATAGTAAGGGATATATCGACTCTCACTCACACTATGAAGAGCCTCACCTGGCTCTAGCAATCTTCGCCTGTGGGTAGAATTCATATAGGCCCTCCCACTGGCCACTTCAATAGATGGTAACGCCCAATGGATATATAGAGGAAAAAGATTGCAACATAGGGTGATTCTGTACACACTTATGCAGTATTAAACATAAACCTCAGACCACTCACGTGTTCATGAGCTGCCAAGGCTCAAGTGGACAAGCCCAAGAGTTGTTTCAAGTGGGCACAACTCTTTATAAAAGCCTCAGTGGATCCTTGTGGCAGCATAGAGTGGAGGCCAGATAATAGGCAAAAATTAAAAAATTAAATAAATAAAAACAAAGTAGTAAAAAGATTATTATTTAATAAAATAAAATGATAAGATAAACACTGACAATTACTGAAGAACCCTCTGGTTGAGGGATAAGATGGTGTGTCCACGCAAAACTTTTTTTGCCTTTTACGGAGACAACAGTGAAAGGGTAACATTTCACCACGTCATTTTCTGAATTGTCTGAACTTGCTCATATTTCAGCTTTTTCATTCTTGGTTATGGTTCAGCAACCTTGGCTACTCAGATGTTTTGGAACGCTGTTTCAGAGGAGTCTCTAGTAACCTAATGATTAGTTGAGCATCATGGGAGATGTAGAGTCAAAATTCTTTGGAGCCAAGGTTGTAGATGATCACTTCTCTGACTCTGTAGCACATCTCCTACATTCTCAGAAAATAATTTGATGTATTACAGTGTTAATACACAGGTGTACTGTCACATTACAAATAGCTGATAACTTGACCGTTTCAGGGGTCTTCACAACTTGGGTGCAATAGACACACAATGTGAAAGGCTTGAAATATGAAAAATATTTTATGTGTTCTATACCCTGTGATAACCTCCCATCACAGTTTTTTTGCCCTCATCTGGCATGCCAGAATGGGTCAGCTAGGATGAAGGTAAATAACAATGGCATGACCAATAAAATTCCTGACTGACTCATTGAACTGCTACTAATTTAGAAAATCCCATGGGCCCTATTCCCTACCTAACACTATAATAGGGGCGCTACAGGGGAAAACCTACACCTGCAGGTTTCCCCGTAGTGTCTACATTTTAGCGCTAGGTTCCATGGCAGGCACTAATTCCGCACTTTGCCCCAGAACGAACAGCTACCCTTGGTGATCCTCGTGGTAGCGCTTCCCCGCTGCCACAAATTTCACCTCCTGGAGTCCATAGGACTCCGTGGAGGGTTGCGCTGTCGGACTTTGAGCCATGTGCGATCTCTCTCTTGCAAGATTGCGGAGAGATCGTGGAGGTAGACTAAACACTAATTGTCCCCATTCTCACTCTGCTCGCGGCCAGTAGAAGTGATGGATCATGTCACCATTTTCGCCGCGAGATGAGAGTATCTGATTTATTGGGGGGTTTATGGGGTGCGAACTGATTTAGCAAAAGCGGAATCGGCACAAGCTTTTAGGTGACTGTAAAAAAAAATTTAGCCCATCGGTGTGGTAATTAGCGCTAGCACTTTGTAATACCTTCCTTATCTTAACACTAATTACTGACTTCATCCCCATGTTAAGTATAGGATGCGCAAAGTACAGTAAGCTTGCTGAAGCTAGCGCAATCATTGATGCGCGAATACATTTTTAACCTGTTTAGCATTAGGGATTCAATATGGGGGCATGCGTTAAAGTCACTTATCCTGGCGATAGGGCATATTCCCACGAATGCTAGTTAGCGTTCACTATGTAATAGGGCCCTATAAGTGTTAAATTATGTGAACTAGGCATAGAGCTGCCTATTTTTCAATGCAGTAATCAATGATGGCTTTCTCCTGAAATGGTTAAAGCGTGATATGTAAATCGTGTTTATTCTGTGGGGTTTGCAGTTGGAGAACATCATATTGCAAGTAACCCCTGCACTGGTAGGAAGAATGCTAATTATGCATGTTAATGCATACAGACAGCGGATGATTAGTACATCACACCCTGATATAAAGCTCTTTCCACACAGTGATTTTCTTTCCACAAGTGTTTTCTTAAAATAGAATAGCTTCTCCTTCTGGAAAACTTCCAGAGAAAAAGAGAGACATAACCGCGAACTTAAGAGCAGTTATATTGGGTCATGTGTAGCAATACCAGGCGCTTGCTCTGAAATATAGAAATCTTTAAGGGAAAGCGACCCTGTCACCTATGAATGTGTCCTCTTTCATGACATCTTCATTTCTTACTGTGTTATTACTGTTATACTTTATTTGTATGGCACAAGGTGAGATTCCACTACAATTTACAAGATAAGCAGACAAAGACAATACATCAGAACATAAATAGATTGATCAACAAATAACTTGACCAAGATGATGATGTGCGATTGGAAGAAGTGCTTGGCCAGTGGTGCATTGACTAGACTGAACCTGAGTGCAGTTGAGTATATATATTTGGTTGTAGACCTCTCTGAATATGTGGGCTTTCAGGGACTGTTTGAAGGATTGAGAATTAAGGGACAGTCTCATGGGATGTGATGGGGAATTCTACAGAATAGTGGTGGTTCGAGGTGGTATCTTGAAGTCTGGCATGAGAGGTAATGATGACAGAAGAGGACAGGAGTGGGTCATGTGAAGATCGTAGAGTGTGACCTGAGTATTTCGCAGTCAGAGAGGAAAGCTAGGAGAGAGTGTGGTTAGTTAGTATGGTTTTATAGTACTTTGTTCTCTCCTTCGCCCCATATCTCCAGACTCTTTCTAACACCTGTCACCTTCGTAACCTTACAGTCATACCTAATCCAAAATGCATACAGAGTCGAGAATGATTCCAAGGGATTGGTCCTGAGTGGATGAAGATATTTTGATGCCGTAGACCAGTGGTTCCCAACCGCGGTCCTCAAGTACCCCTAACAGGCCAGGTTTTGCAGATCACCTTGGGGAAATGCAGACTGAATCCTGCAATCACTGAGCAGCAAATCATATCACCTGTGCTGTGCTTTAGATATCTGGAAAACCTGGCCTGTGTGTTGGGGTTACTTGAGGATCGCGGTAGGGAACCACTGCCGTAGACGGTAATGGAGAAGTTAGGGGGATGGTGGAATTTTTAGGGAGAATTGGTCATATTACTTCTAAGCTGGTGCGAGGCCATACAGGGAGAGAGATGGGAAAGGCAGTTGCTCACATGTGAACGGATAACTGAAGAGAGGTAAGAGTTGACTTGCAAAATCACTCAACACTTAAATGTAAAGGGATCATCCTTACTTACCTGAGATCCGACGGTGTGGAGGGCAGCGGAATCCACCACTTCCTCTAGCCGAAAGCAGTTGAAGACTGGAAACAAATAGTCTTCAATGTTCAGTGTTCTTCTGCAGCTCCTGTGCGACACCTTTCTTGCGAGCTCTCTGAGCTCGTGCACAGTCGAGCTAGGTTCCATGGTGTCCTATCGACTCCAGGAGATGATGCCCGTGGAGATGGACAGTGCCACTGCCTCGATCAGCAAATAGCTAAAAAATATTCCGTCTCGATCTGCTGATACAGCATCTTGGCCGGAATAGGGTCGTTACTGGTAAACCACAAATGGTAAAAAGGCTTGTGCAGCTTTTTCCCATTTGCAGCTCACCATTAACGGGTCAATTGTGACCTAGGCCAGCCCTTGGAATCTATCCTTAAATGCATGCCACGACTCATCAGTCATACTCTCGCCTGCCAGTATTTCGAAGCCCCAAATTTGTATTCCAACCTTGATGTAAAATTATCCTTAGCTGTTCTAGTCTATATGGAGTTGTTAGGTTTTATACAGCTTTGGTTGGAGTACAGCATTTTCTATTATTTTTTTTTATTATGCAAAATATGTAAACATTTTACTTTAAGAATTACATTAGTGACAGACACAAGACAAAAACACAAGGATGAAAGTCTTCCATGTCCCCGGTGAGACTGCAACCTACATTACATGTGTTATTTGCTGCACACTCCTGCGGCAATCAAAAACTATACACTGGCACCTTTGTATATCTCCCGAGGAATTCTAATGATTTCCACCTTGTTTTAGCACTCACCGGGTTAAGCATTGATAACCCTCGGATGGCTGACTGATTGCTTGCAAGCTGTTTTTATTTTTCTAATTTTTGTTCTCCGTAAATTCATGTCTCTTTCTCAGTCTGAGCAGCCATACTCTTGCAAACCCGAGGCGAGCCTCTGCATTTTAAACAGGTTCTTTCTTTCCTGTTCACATAGCACTACGATCTGATTAAAAGCATATATATATATTTATTTTTTTCTCATCATTCAGAAATGTAAGAAGGAGGTTGATGACAGTTTATTGTCAAAGTCTACCTTTTGGCCACAAATGTGCTAAAATTGGCCATTTTTTAATATCGTCTTATCAGGCTTGTGTACTTTATTACTGATGACTTCATTGCGCTTGAATTCAATGCTTCGGTTTCATTGGGGTAAACTAATAGATTATGTATGCGATATTTGCACAGCGTTGATTGAATTCATCTGGTGGGTTTGAATGCGGTTCATATATTCACATAATTGTCAGAAGCCAAGTTGAAATTCAGAACTGTTACTCTCAGACATTGTGCGCCTCTCGCATTACCTGAAACCGGGAAATGCATAAATAATACCTGACTGCAAGTCTGTAGCATAAATCCCTTTCAATATAAACTTTATGGACTGCATATTAACCCACGAATGGCTGGGCTCTCAGCAGGCTTTTGGAATTTGAAAAATATTCTACATTCTGATGCTTGGATACAGTTTTCTTATGGAGATCACGGTTTGTGCATTGACAGCTTCTATTCATGCTTTGTTTGATGTTAAAATGCTTTAGATTTTGCGATGATGTCCTATACGAGCAGATGAATATTCAAAACCAGGGATAAGTTTAATTCACAAAATGAAAAACATAATTTTGCCTCTTTTATAAATCAATGGTAAGGCGCACCTTGAATATGTCGTGCAATTTTGCGCACCTGTTTTACAGAAGGGCGCTAGAACAAAAGTGCAGAGACGGGTGACTAAATTAATAAGGGGAATGGAAGGTTAAAGTTATGAGGAAAGACTAACAAGCTTAAACCTGTTTAGAGAAAAGGCGATTTAGAGGGGATCTGATAACTTTATATAAATATATACGGGGTCATTATAAACCATTGTCTGGAATACCTAGTCAGGTATTATTTATGCATTTCCCGGTTTCAGGTAATGCGAGAGGCGCACAATGTCTGAGAGTAACAGTTCTGAATTTCAACTTGGCTTCTGACAATTATGTGAATATTCATTAACAGGACTATACACGGGACACGAGGTCACCATTTAGGCTGGGGTCAGACGAACGCAGTGCGAACGTGCGTTTACCCGCCCTTTATGACAGCCGTGGTAGCAGCAAATGACATCCAACACAGGCCCACACATGAAGTTTTGGCCGCGCAACGCAAGCGGCAACCGAAAGCATTTTCGCAAGAACGTCGAACCGCTAGTACTGACGTACAGAGTGCGCTGCGTCCGCATAGCGGCGTGTGTGCGTGATTATTAGACGTCAGACGCTGCTCATGTCCGGCCTTCATAACGTCCAGACACCCAAAGTTTCCTGGTTTGGATCCGTATGAAATCACGGCTGAAATTGTGCATCGTATAACCGCTATCGCGTCTTCCATGAAAAAGTACGTCCATGCATTCGGATTCACTTTTTTACGGACGATGCGAAAAATGCGTTTGTCTGACCCTTGCCTTAGACTGGATGCAAAGAAATTCAGCCTAAAGCATAGGAAGGGTTATTTTACAGTGAGAACAATAAAGTGGAATTCTCTGCCTGTTGAGGTGGTTGGGTCAGTGTCTGTACAGAGTTTTAAGCAACGACTGGATGACTTCCTGCAAAAACAGAATATTAAGGGTTATAATATTTAAATTGTGGATAAAAGCTTCTTGATCCAAGGAGGAATCTGACACCATTCTGGGGTCAAGAAGGAATTTTTTCCCCAGTGTGTTGCATATTGGCGAGCGCGTCAGACTGGGTTTTTTGCCTTCTTTTAAATCAACCACAGTAGGTGATGTGTGAAAGGCTGAACTCGATGGACGCAAGTCGTCTTTTTTTTCCTTCAGCCTATGTAAATGGTGAGTTGGTAGAAAACTGCAAATGTTTCACAGGTCAAGTTCAGGGGGGAACAATTGAGAACTCAGTTCTCTCACTATTTTAGCAAAAGGAACGGAGTTCCCATTTGGCTGATATGATGGAAAGCTGCAATACAAGTCTAAATAAAAAATACAGTAAAAGTGCAGGAAGTAAGATAAAAAGGTAATGATAAATGACATATTGCAAGCTTTTTTTAAACTTTTACAGAGGATGATGATGCAGTCGGTAGCATATAGCATATATTTAGGCTAAAATAAAACGCTACCAGAATATCCCTTTTGAAATTAAACCGTGCAAACCTTAAAGGTCTAATATCTCTGCATATACGAGGATTCAACACCTACCGTTGTATGGTTTATCACGGGTGATAACATGGCTTTCTTGTATTCAATTTAAAGCAGCGTTGGCATTTTTAAAATGCCGTCAATCATTGTTCTACTATAAATGTAAATTTATATTACAGATTAAATCTGTTATTCTGGATGGGGATTTGACAATATATTATTGTGGAATACAGGAATGAACACGGTGAATATTATTTATAAGGAATGATCAGGTCCTATAGAAGAAGCAAAGCCACTACATGTCCACCTCTTTCCTGTTAGAGAGGCCTGATATCACGGGTTTCCTGAATGATGATTCCACATACTCCCACATAAGTGGCCCTTTTTGAGAGCACATTGTGCATCTGGTCACATTTACCCTATGATTCTGGATGATTACTTCATTGTCGGCCTACTGTCCTGTGGGACTACTCACTTAATCATAGGCCTTTGCACAGGGGTCGGGAAAGCAGGGAACGCAGTTCCGCCGCTACTTTTCCAGAGGGAACAGAGTTCTCTTTGACCTACATACTGATGAGCTTTAATTAGGTTCCAATCATATCTTTATTAAATCAGTAGAAACCTAAGATATTTATTACAATTATCATAAAGATTCCCAAATATCCAGGGTACCTTTATGTTTCAAAGCTGCATGTTGAGTGATGGATTAAGTGTGACGTGTCCATGGTTAATTGAGAAGCAGAAATCTTGGAGTTCCCATACTTCTAAAGACGATCTTTGCATTTACTCCTACTACCATTAAAGTGAATGCAAGGGTTCATCAATTGCAGCATGACATGTCTGACATCTTCTTGGCTGAAGAAAGTGTAGGCAGACGCTTGGAAGCCTATAATTATGATGGTCATCGTAATCTCAATTTTATTGTGTTACATAGTTGTCCATAATAATACTTATTATCTCCATGAATGGGAAATATGTAATAAAATGGTTTAAATGCATTATATTACCTGTGGCTTTTTCACATTTCACAGCTTTAATGAACGAGAGCCCAGATTCTATATTTAAATCGGCAAAGCTAAAATTCAAGACCAGTGGCAAGATTAAAATACATGGTAGGCTTGGACACCCAGCAAGATCCAATTTAAAGTAGTAATACTTGGATACCTTCTGGCTTTTACAAGAATAACTATTACTATTAAAAGTCTAGGTCTGATTCATTGTGGTTAGTGGAGATTTTCCATTTCCAGTGGTCTTTGATATTTTAATGTTTTTGGCTGGAATGGAAAATCTGTTCATCTCACTACAAGGGATTACCTGCTTATTGGAATTGCATTAGGTCTGAGCATTTGGCAAAGCACTCATGGCACGAAGACGTCCAATGAACGCTGCGAAGACGAGTGTATAGAAATGTTTTAGAATATATACATGGTACAGAACATACATGGATTTATTAGTTGATTCTTTTATTTTATAGCTTACTTTTACATACAATATAATTTTCGGTATGTCATTGTTTAACCCACCGTCTGTAAATAGCCGAGGACTCTTGTAGTCTTTTAGGAGCGGCAATCTGCGATCACAAGCTTGCTGAATTACCGCTTCCTGTACCCACCTTGGATCGCGAATGGGTTATCAGTGATATTACAGTAGTAGAACAAGTTATTACTGCTATGATTGGCGACAGAGACACAATCACGGGATACGCTCTGGAGTCCATAGGACACCAATGAATGTTCCTGGGGGACCTGCGAGAGAGATCGAAAATTAGATCTTGTGATGTAGAAGGTCTGCTGGAAAGAGACAGAGGTACTATTATTCCAATTCCTGCATGAGAAAATTCAATGGATTGGGGGGGGGGGGGCTTGCCGGGAGCCTTGGAGGTGAGAACAGGTGCAGTGTGTGTGTTTTTTTTAACCCTTACCACCGGATGGGTCGGCCCCGGTGGGGGGAGGTGGTGTTAATGCTGGCAGGGTGTACTAGTACGCTCTGACTTGCCCTCTGCTGTGGTGGGCCCCTCGATCAGCCCACCTATGAACCTGACACATCATTGGCTGCAGGGAGGGAGGTGGCCTGAGTTCAGGCCGTCCCGCAGCAGCCATTGACACGCGCCAACTGGTGGATGAGCCTGTCGCGGCCCATAGATGCCACCAGGGTCGAATAGCTATGCTGCCCTGCAGCGTTCAGTCCCACCTGCCGCGAGGACGGCATAGTACACCTCGCAGCGACAAGAGGTTAAATGGTGTATAAAGTGATTTTGCTAATATGAAATCACTTTATACCTGGTTTATAGAGGGGCAATTGCTGCACATTTTTTTTTGCGCTTGCGATATGGACACCCTTGTCATTCCAACGCTAGTGGTGGTTTATGTGTCCTTTACAAAGTTCTTTACAACTTACAATTTCTACCCAGTCACTATAACATAAACAATGAGTTTTCCAGCCTATACATCTTATCGATAAAATCCCGTGGCAAGATGATTAGTTTACAGGAATTTGGACGATCCTTCAGTAGAGACCCTTTGTGTTTGGACGTTGGAGTGAATCGCTAAGCAGACGGATGGATCTTACCGTTACACCGTGGGAGGCATAACCTGGTTACAGACCTGTTCCACTGTATTTCACATGGGTCAATCACCTATCCATCATCCTTAAGAAAGTTTCATCTTGCTTCTTAAATCAGTCGGGTGAATCAGTCCTCAAAGATAAATGTTCAACAAGATTTTATTGACAATGTGACAGGGATTACTGTGTATATCTTTCACTATTCCTGGTCGAAATCCATGCATACTTATAGAGCAGGGGCTGTGAAATAATTACAAATAAATATCCTATGCTCAGTGGACATTGTTGTTCTTATAAATGATGAATACATTTTGCAGCTTGCTGTATAGGAGAGTGCCACTGTGTTTTTAAGCGTTGTTTCAGTTGATGCTGACCAGTACTCGTCTCCTCCTTCCCACCCGAAATGTTAAAAAAAAAACACCTCCTCTGCGTATTGGATTTTCATATGTGCTAACGGAAATTTTCATGCTATTGTATTTTATTTGATTTTGTGGATTTTCTGAGGCTATCGTGTCCTGCTGCTGTCATCCTCCCCTTTAATCCCTTCGCCAGCTCTAGAATCCTCAGCAATATTGCTTTCACGGATTTAGAAAAGACGCGTGAGCTCCCGATACACTGTGCCGTGTGACATTTGGAAGAGTTTTAAGAGTTTTAACACACGTCTGGTTAGTTTAGGATCGGTAAAGGTCATTATATAGAAGCGAGGTGTATATGAATTATGAAAGCCCACCAGGAGCCAACAAAATAAAAAATAGATGATCAAAGACTGCTGTCTCCAGTTGGAAAATGTGTCGTATGGTTTTTATCTCATCTCGGTTCTACGGGTTTTTTTCTAACTAAAAATGCTTTCTTTTGTGTAGATGTAGGTGTAGATTTATCTCAAGTTTATGTTTTGTTTTTTCTTCTGTTCCCCAACATTTTTCCTTATATTGGTCAGCGAGAGAACTGTTTTCCTCCATTGTTTTCAAAAGCACTGAATATTCATGTTCATCTATTTCATGGACAATCTTAAGAAAAATGTCATTGTCTGAGATACTGATTTTTATTCACAAAGCAGTTATACTCCTTATGAGCATTTTTCGCCATCCAGATGGTAACAGGCTCCATTGTTAATAATATGTGTAAACATTAAGAATTTGCATTGGAGCAAGTGAGCACCTTCCACTAAACGCTGGTTATAAATATGTATTTATTGTGTCCTCTTCATTTTCAGTGGCCGATCAACATCTGGGAATGCAGACCGTATTCAGCAGCTACGAATGGAATACCATCAAGCCAGACGTGATGGTTTCGCACTATATGAAGAGGAGAGCAGGATGGAAAGACCTTTAGACTATGACCAGAACTGGGTATGTTGTTTTTTTTGTTACAGTTACAGGTATTTATAAAGCACCTACAAGTTCTGTAGTGCTGTACAATGGGAGAGACAGAATAACAAATATACATACAAGTTAAACGCAAAGAACCATAGGAGAGAGGACCTTGCTCAAGAGCTTACAATCTAAGAGGAGAGGGGTGACACACTAGGTGAGGGTACGTTGCAGAGTATGTGAAGTAGTGGGGTGCAAAGGGGGGCTAGAAATGTACAATGGGATTAAGTAGCGAGCCGATAGGCTTCTCTAAAGTAATGTGTTTTCAGAGTCTTCTTGAAGACCAGTAGAAACGAGGAGAGTCTGATGTTGCGGGGGAGGGAGTTCCATAGAAAGGGGGCAGCTCGGGAAAAGTCCTGAGGCGAGAGTTGGGGGTGCGGGTACGGGGTGAAGATAACATCAGATCATTGGCAGAGCAAAGTGGTTGGGGCGGGATATACCTGCTAATGAGGGAGGAGATGTAGGCAGGGGCGCGGTTATGGAGAGCTTTGTATGTGAGCACCAGTAATTTGAATTGGATTCTATAGGAGATAGGGAGCCAGTGTATAGGTTGCCAAAGGGGCGAGATGTGAGGTGGAAGAGTCTGGCACAGGCGTTCATTACAGACTGCAGATGGAGAGTC
The DNA here is from genome assembly GCA_009667805.1 of Leptobrachium leishanense. Lineage (NCBI taxonomy): Eukaryota > Metazoa > Chordata > Amphibia > Anura > Megophryidae > Leptobrachium > Leptobrachium leishanense. The sequence continues at coordinate 57,544,621 of CM019069.1, read as the reverse complement.
TGGGATTTCTTAAGGTCAGCGAGAAGGCGGTTACAATAATCAAGGCGGGAGATAATAAGAGCTTGGATGAGCATTTTAGCAGAGTCCTGATTAAGAAAGGGGTGGATGGGTGCAATGTTTTTAGGCTAAGGTCAGGCAAACGCAGTATTAACGTGCGTTTAGCTGCACTAAATCACGGCCGCGCTAGCAGCAAATTACGTCCAATGCCGGGCAGCATACGAAGAACGGCCGCACAAAAGTGGCAAACAGACGCATTTTTTCGAGAACGTCAAACCGCTAGTACTGACGTACAGAGTGCGCTGCGTCCGCTAGCGGCGTGTGTGCATGATTTGGAGACGTCAGACGCTGCTAACGTCCGGCCAACATTACGTCCAGATGCAAAAAGTGTTTTATTGATAACCGTACAAAATCACGGACGAAAATGCGCATCATATGACCGCTATTGCATATTCCGGGAAAAAATACGTCCATTCGTTCGAACGCAATTTTTCACGGACAACGCGAAAAATGCGTTAGTCTGACCCTAGCCTTAGGTAGAAGTAGCAGGATTTGGTTAGTGACTGAATGTGAGGAGTGAAGGAGAGATCAGAGTCTAAGAGGACCCCAAGGCAACAAGCCTGTGAGGTAGTAATAATGGCGGCACCATTCATCTGAAGTAATGGCTGATTAACCAGTTCACTACCAAAAATGTGTATACATGATTTTGCATTGTAATTAAAGGAAAATGAGCAAAACCCTCCTTTGCATACCTTGGTATCACAAGATTAGTGTTCTACCTTGGTAGAATTGACATTTTCGGAGATGTCACTCCTGCCACTCTGTATTACTATAAAGAAGCTACAAGGAGCAGCCCCTGCCCTCACTGTAATAAAAAGTTAAACTTTACTGCTAAATTACTACATCCAAGGACAGAGCAGAATTCAAGGAGAGTTCTGGGATCACTCAGCACTGTACAGGGACAAGATTCAAATTTACTGTAATTTTCATATGCGGCATGAAGCATATATATATATGTCCAAAATACCGGCGGCACTTTTCCAAAATTAGCAAAACTTTATTGTGTAAATGGTCAACGTTTCAGCCCGCTCCTAAAAAATAGTGCAATATGCCCTATGCTATTATAAACCATTACTTCTGAAGTGCTCCTAAAAATTTATATATTTTTTCCAGGATGTCCAGTGTTAGAACATATATTAATTACAAACCGGAATGTATCTGATTTGCTGAAATAATCACCTATATTTAGAAAGAAAAAAAAAAGCATTTAAATAAATTACATTTTACATCAAATTTAAATAGACACATATACATAAAAATGAATTATTCAAAGTGAAAGATTTGGCCAGTAGCGTTCATGACGTTTCATTTGATATGACAAAATTGATATATGTAGAAGGCAAAAATAAAATTAGTTTGTGCTAAAACTCATTTGCTTAAATCACAATCAAGTGTAGTGCCTTTTATGAGCTTCTCCATGGTATGTCTTGTCTAGTCTAGTGTATGTCATGGTCATCGTCAAGAATGTAATATGTAAGCTGCTTTTTCTTTTAGAATCCAGAGCACACTTATAAAGTAATTCTAATGGCTTTTAAACCAAATGTCATACAATAAGTTTTTGTAACAAATAAACTTATTTCTACCTGTAAGAAGTCCATAATATTTATTCAGCAGCTTTCAGGATACAGCGGACTCTTGTTCCAGCTGCTCTTGTACCTTGTGCACAGTCAGGGCAGCCATCAGAAATAATGGGGCCCCTTACTGAACCTCACGATGGGCCACCCCCCCCCCGGCACTCCCTCAACCTCAAACAGCTTTTCTCCCCCTTCAAAAAAAAAAAGAAAAAAGGACATAACATAGCACCACAGCAATAAAACTCCCAGTAATGTGCAGTGTGTATGAACGTATCACAGAATCCACAGCAATAAAGCTCACAGTAATATGCGTTGTGTATGAACGTATCACAGAATCCACAGAAACAAATCTCACAGTAACAGGCTGTATATGATGGCCTTTGGGTCTGGGGTCTGGTCCCTGGGCTAGGCCCTGGGTATGGTTTGGGCCTTGGAGTCTGGGCTCTGGGCCTTGGGGTCTGTGCTCTGGGCCTTGGGGTATGGGCTGGGCCCTGGGCTCTGGTTCCTGGAACTGGGCCTTGGGGTCTGGTCCCTGGGGTCTGGGCCCTGAGTCTGGCCTGGGGTTTGGGCCCTGCATCTGGCCTGGGGTCTGGGCCCGGAGTCTGGCCTGGGGTCTGGGCCCTGAGTCTGGCCTGGGGTCTGGGCCCTGAGTCTGGCCTGGGGTCTGGGCCCTGAGTCTGGCCTGGGGTCTGGGCCCTGAGTCTGGCCTGGGGTCTGGGCCCTGAGTCTGGCCTGGGGTCTGGGCCCTGAGTCTGGCCTGGGGTCTGGGCCCTGAGTCTGGCCTGGGGTCTGGGCCCTGAGTCTGGCCTGGGGTCTGGGCCCTGAGTCTGGCCTGGGGTCTGGGCCCTGAGTCTGGCCTGGGATCTGGGCCCTGAGTCTGGCCTGGGGTCTGGGCCCTGAGTCTGGCCTGGGTTCTGGGCCCTGAGTCTGGCCTGGGGTCTGGGCCCTGAGTCAGGTCTTGGGGTCTTGTCCCTGGGGCTGGGCCTTGGGGTCTGGACCCTGGGTCTAGGTTGGGCCTGGTCCCTGGGGTCTGGGCCTGGTCCCTGGGTCTGGGCTCTGGTCCCGGGGGTCTGGGCCTTAGGGTCTGGGCCCTGGGTCTGGGCTCTGGGGCTGGGGCCTGGTCCCGGGCCTTGGGATCTGGGCCTCTGAGGTCTGGTCCCAGGATCTGGGCCCTGGGGTCTAGGTCTGGGCTCTGGTCCCTGGGGTCTGGGCCTTGGGGTCTGGGCCCTAGGTCTGGGCCTTGGGGCCTGGTCCCTGGGTCTAGTCCCTGGGGCTGGGCCTTGGGGTCTGGGCCTGGGCCTTGGGGTCTGGGTCTGGGCCCTGGGGGTCTGGGCCCTGGGGGTCTGGGCCTTGGGGTCTGGGCCTTGGGGTCTGGTCCCTGGGTCTGGGCCTTGGGGTCTGAGCCTTGGGATCTGGGATCTGGTCCCTGGGTCTGGGCCTTGGGATCTGGGGTCTGGTCCCCGGGTCTGGGCCTTGGGATCTGGTCTCTGGGGTCTGGGCCCTGGGTCTGGGCCTTGGGGTCTGAGCCCGGGCCCTGGGCCTTGGGGTCTGGGCCTGGGCCCTGGGTCTGGGCCTTGGGGTCTGGGCCCTGGGTCTAGGCTGGCCCTGGCTCACCACTCCGCTGTCTTCCTTCCTTAAGCTCTTCTTTACTTCTCTTATTCTCTATCTTTTCTTTTTCTGCTCTTGAGCCCTGGCCCTCCATCTCCGGTGCGCAGCTTCACTGAGTGGAGGGGGCGGAGCCAAAGCAATGTGCTTGCGTACTTGGAAGGCCCCCACACGCTGCTTGGAGCCCCGCCCAGCCAGTGAAGCTGCCAGGAGCCGGAGGAGACACAGTGTCTCCTCCGGCTCCTGCAGCAGAGACACAGCTCCGAATTCGGACTCATCGAGTCCGATACCGGAGCTGTAAAAGGGCGACGGGGCACCGTAAGCAGAAGACTGTGCACAGTAAGCAGAGTTGTCTGTTGTTCTGTACTGGGGAAGAGCATTGATATCAGGTTACAAAGCAAAGAGACAAAAGAACAGAAAGCCTAGCTGTAAAACACAAGGGGCCCTCTTCCAACGATGGTGTAAACGTAAAAAGATCTGTCGTAAACTTAACCACAGCGGTTGTAAACTTACCAAAGCCATTAACGTCTTATGGAGTTACTAAATTTACATCGAGATTGAAATAGTCAAAGATTAATTCACATCTATTTTTTACAAAATAAAATGTAAAACGTTCATTATTCAGTCTTATAGATCAAAACAGAAACCTCACGTAGTTAGGTTTAACTAGACTTAGTTACTTTAAAATAGTGTATTCCGCAGCCCTTTACAATGAGCAAGACAAAAATATTAACAAAACAATGAGGGAAACGAGGACTCTGCTCAAGGGAGCTTACAATCTTAGAGGAGTGGGGTGACAGAGGTGAAGGTGGAGTAGAAGTGTTGAATAGAAGAGAATATGTGGCTGTGTTCAGGTTTTCTGTTTGTTTAGCCTAGTTGACATCTCCGTAATCCATTCCATGTGCACAGACCATGGCAGTCCCCTCCATGCACCTGTACGGTTACCGGTTAGCTGCTCATAATGTGCTTTCAGATATCCATATATTGTGTATTACAACTAGAAGCATAAATCTGAAAGTTTAAAGAAATTCGTTAAAATATATTAAGCATGCTAGTGCACTGGACATGACAGATATGCTTTGTGTTGTAAATGAAAATGTAGTACGGAGGAGGCGCTAGAGTATAGAGGGTGGTTTAGATATGTATGCAGCCTACTGGGAGAGACACAAAACCTCGACAGAAATGTGTTGAAGATACGAAATGGAATAGGGGTTGCTCCAGTGGCGCAAGAGAAATTGGTGTGCGTTAATACAGTAATATAAAAATATTCTGGAAAACCGTTGAAATGCACAGTCTAAAACAGACCAATGATAAAGTGCTATCTTAAAGTGAACACTAGAAAAGTGCAGAATGCAATCAAAAGTGCATATAGTGCAAAGGACAGCTAAAACGTTGTGCACGTCAGAAGCGTACTGTGAAAAAGTGCTACGATTTCAAATAAAGTGAATCTTGAAATTCATAAAAACAATTCATAAAAATTCCATAAAAACACGTACTTTGTGCAAAGTGCATATATCCTGTGCAATTCAATGGCACAAATAATGATAGTCCAAAATAGTGCAAATGTCTAAAAAGACAGTCTATTCGTGAGTGAAAAAAAGGCTCGTTTATGTATGCCTCTCACTCTTTACGTCCATGTATGGAAATCCTTGGAAGGAAGGAGAAACGAATCTTATCCTTGATGTCCTAGTGGGTCCAACAGTCTAGTGAATTCCACATTCTCGGAAAAAGAGAGCGGGAGAAAAATAGTGCAATACTGTATGGATATATTGATCGTGGGAATGTGCGAAGAAATAAACACTTACACTTTCCAGAGCCTATGTAGTCCAGGCTCTGGTTTGAAGTGCACTGGGCCAAATATAGAGTGGCCTCTTCCCTTCTTTTTACCTTCTTTTTAGTGCTCTTGTTCACCTCAAATATAGAGAGACAAGGTGCTCATAGCGCAACTTGAGTGGTAAATAAGTGCATATAGTAGAGAAGAGTTGGTCTCACTCACCAATGTTGGAGCCTTGTTCCAGGCTCGACTTAATAGCGTGTAGTGCTCCTTGATCGGTGGGCACTATCACCTCTTTAGCGGTCTTCTACTGGCTCAAGTAGATAGGTGGAAAAAAAGGGGTGAGGTACAATGTAGACCAAGAAACAGCAAATCCACGATTTTGATAGGTTTAAAAAACGTGGTTTATTGAAAAAAGTCTAAAATGGGGGGGGAAGAGAGAGTGGTGGATACGCGTTTCAGCAGCTCACGTGCCTTCATCAGTCCATAATCAGAGAAAAAAGGGGCAATCAGAACATTCCACAGGTCTTTCTTTTTATAGATACAATGAATTTTAATTTGAAACATGTCTAGCCACTTGCTTCCGGGTTCACAGATCTCCCGGTCACATGATAGGTGTGTCCTAACTAATATGGCGGTGCGTTCCAGCATGGAAGATATGCGTTCCAGCCATGTAACACAATCGTGGCATCAGTGCATATCGAAAATAGAAGCAGAATACTGGTACTGTGGATTAGGTTAAATAGTTAATGAATCTATTATGGTGGAAGTGGATTTTAGCACTTATAGAACGTATCCATCGAATTATTTCCGGAATTATTTCTATGTTGATGGAACGCATGGGTCAAAAGCACTTCCGGGTTCGCAAGGTCAATTGACCTTGCGAACTCGGAAGTGCTTTTGACCCATGCGTTCCATCAACATAGACCCGCAAACCCGGAAATAATTCGATGGATACGTTCTATAAGTGCTAAAAGAGTGAGACCAACTCTTCTCTACTATATACACTTATTTACCACTCAAGTTGCGCTATGAGCACCTTGTCTCTCTATATTTGAGGTGAACAAGAGCACTAAAAAGAAGGTAAAAAGAAGGGAAGAGGCCACTCTATATTTGGCCCAGTGCACTTCAAACCAGAGCCTGGACTACATAGGCTCTGGAAAGTGTAAGTGTTCATTTTTTCGCACATTCCCACGATCAATATATCCAGACAGTATTGCACTATTTTTCCCCCTCTCTCTTTTTCCGAGAATGTGGAATTCACTAGACTGTTGGACCCACTAGGACATCAAGGATAAGATTCGTTTCCCCTTCCTTCCAAGGATTTCCATACATGGACGTAAAGAGTGAGAGTCATACATAAACGAGCCTTTTTTTCACTCACGAATAGACTGTCTTTTTAGACATTTGCACTATTTTGGACTATCATTATTTGTGCCATTGAATTGCACATGATATATGCACTTTGCACAAAGTACGTGTTTTTATGGAATTTTTATGAATTGTTTTTATGAATTTCAAGATTCACTTTATTTGAAATCGTAGCACTTTTTCACAGTACGCTTCTGACGTGCACAACGTTTTAGCTGTCCTTTGCACTATATGCACTTTTGATTGCATTCTGCACTTTTCTAGTGTTCACTTTAAGATAGCACTTTATCATTGGTCTGTCTTAGACTGTGCATTTCAACTGTTTTCCAGAATATTTTTATATTGCTGTATTAACGCACACCAATTTCTCTTGCGCCACTGGAGCAACCCCTATTCCATTTCATGCTTTGTGTTGTAAACTGGCACAAAATGTGACTTGTTGCTTTAGAAATATTGAAGTATTAAAGTACAACAAATGTTGATTGCATCCAAAAAAAATTGGGATGGGGTAAACAATTAACACCTCTGTAATATTTAGTTGAAGGCTGTGCCTTATTTAATTAGCAAACATAGTACAAAATGCCCACATTTTGAACTTAGTATATTAAAAATAATCATGTTTCTGTTGATATTGTTCCAATCGTAACTCAATCCAGTGGCAGTCAGTCGGGATCCATAAATGTTTGTGTATGGCCAGGAATTAATTTTATGCCAGCTGTTTTTCTTCCTGACATTTTTAGTGGTCTACCCTTTCTTTCTGACATCTCATTTGTTTATTTATCGGTTATTTCTCCATTGCCTTTCTCTGAATGTGTATACGGATCTTTCACAAATTTATTGGACTATATCGCGCTAATTCAATGTTTTTTCCTCGACACATGATATTGTGATGGACGACAGACACAAGCTCATTCTGCGCTCAACAAACCATTGCTTCGTCCACTGCACGTACTTTTAATGCGAGGTGATTTAGGGTCAGTATTGAACTATGCCCCATAGCTTAAATTATATAGAGGGCATGATGTCATAGGCTTCCTTTCACCCATCTAATGCTTGCACAGTAGGCAATTCATAAGTTTTTGACTCGACAAAGTTGACCTTTGTGTTTTAGTCCCACATTTACAACCTGCTATGACGACCAGCTACAGCCGGCTTCTATTGTCACTCAAAAGACTTCATGTGTATGTCCATTTATGAGAGTGGTTCTTGGGTCAAATGGTCACCCTCTACAGGCTGCCTCTGACTTCACTGCTCATGGTCTTAAATAACACACTATGACCTAACCTTAGTTTCCCTTTTTTATCTGTGGTCTTTTGCTTTCTCTGATTTTGATGTTGACTTTATGTAGCTTATTTTTCTGTTTTGGATTTGATTCTCATGTTGGACTCTTAGCCTCTTCTTCTATACTTTAAGTCGTGTCCGACTCACGGTTATTCCGAGTCAACTATCTCCATGCTTTTCGGTCCTTATTTCAACTGATTATTGTTCTGGCTGGTATCTGCTTGCATCGTATCCAAACAACGTGTGGCCAGGTTTTCTCTTTCCACTTATTCTTAGTATTCTGAGCATAATATCCATATCCAGAGAGGCTGATAGCATGACCTGGGCAAAAAATGCAAGCCTTAATTTGCGAAATATATATTTTTTCCTTTTTGGTTCCAGTGATGTATCTAGCTTTATACGTTCTAGAGCTTGGCAATTGGTCACCTTGTCTGACCATGGAATTTGTAGAACTCTTTTTATACCCCGTCCTTTTGTCCCGAAAGGTTCTTCAGTTCTTTGTCTGTCGATAGACCTTGTTCTTCTAAGGATTGGAAATACATTGCTGTTCCAATTTTGGCCTGTATCGTGCAATCGGATTAAAGCCATTTATTAAGAACCATTGGTTAAGGTTTTAAAGATAAAATTCCTGCGGTCAATGTGTCATGTATCTCATGAGCAATGACTTAGTGGACACTTTATCCCTTTATCCCACGGTAATGAGCTCAAGTTTAAAAACCCACAATTCCTGGTTATTCATATTTATATGGTTTCCCATCATAGTGTGAGTTCTCAGAAGCAAAATCTCTGATCCAGTTTACTTTGACTTCTGGACTATTGCTATGTGGCCATTATGCGTGCGTAACAATGATAAAAAGTACAAAAAATTTTGGTGCAAGCAAAAGTACATTATAATGGATCTATAAAATGAAAACGTTTATGGACATTACTTTTTGGAAAAAGTCATACAAGCAGACTTATCCACCCAAGTTTTTAAAATGTCAAATTTCCATATAATTAGAACTTTAAATTCCTTTTTCACAGTATGCTGGTAATTTTTTCCCCCTTCTTAACGTGGCTGACTGTATTTTGTTAAATGATTGTTCTCAGAGTTCTCATTACAATGAAAAGTGCTTTCTAAGTGGCAAATAGGGCAGCTAACATTTCCCCATTGTTAAATGTTGTGTGCAGCCATTATGCAGACTTTGTGGTTTTGCATTCAGTCGTCCAAATATGGCTCATGCGAGCAGAAATCCGAACGGAATATTGGTTTGTGTCATTATTTTTTGCTTTGAAAGGTGCTTTCAGTTTAAACTGTGGCACTGGAAATCGGAATTAAAGAAAGCCTTTTAGAAAATCGAATTTAGATATGTCTTTAGGATACATTTTATCTACTATATGTAAATAAAAGTGATATTTATTGTTGATGTATAAAAGACCTTTGTGAACTGTGAGTGTTTGTCTTTTTCTCACATCGGATATTAACTAAAATTCTGTATGAATCAAGGAAATAATGTCGAAGATTATTTGCACAGGTTAACTCGTGTTTTATTATGGATGAAGAAAAAAAATTAGACAAGCACATTAGACAAACTGGGGAAGCTGCAATGCTCAAGAAGTGGGGCTAACTATGGAGGTCCGCTGTCGGTTTTTTGAATGGCATTATTAAGGCTGCATGGGACGGCAAGGAGATCAAACAAAATACTGTCTGGCCCAGCACTGGCTTTGTGTCACCATCTGATCGATCTTGCATGGGCCGCTGTTGCTCTGGGTCTGTGGGATTCTGTGTAAATGACCCCTCATGACTCCCTGGTAGGCTCTTACATCCCAGTACCCTACTCCTATAATGGGGCAAGGTATAAAACTCGAGGGATAGATACTTGGTGTACTCTTTTTGATAGCCTCCCTCTGTCCTGCTTCTCCCCCAAGCAATCCATTCTGAATGCCTCTGCCAGGCTCATCCACCTCACCCGCCGCTCTGTCTCTGCCGCTCCTCTCTGTGAATCCCTTCACTGGCTCCCCATCCACTGCAAAATTAAATTCAAAATCCTTATCCTGTCCTACAAAACCCTCACTAACTCAGCTCCCCACTACCTGTCCTCACTAATCACCAAATACACCCCAGCCCGCTCCCTAAGGTCAAACAGTGACCTGCGCCTAGCTTCTCCCCGCATCACCTCTTCCAAAGATAGACTACAGGATTTCTCACGCGCAGCCCCCATACTCTGGAACGCTCTCCCTCATACTGTCAGACTTTCCCCAAATTTCCCTTCCTTTAAACGCTCCCTTAAGACATTCCTATTAAGGGAAGTCTACCACCCGACTCACTAATACACCTCACTGGCGCAACCAGTCCATCACTCTCACTAGTTCATCACTCTTGTCACCAGTCCATCACTCTCACCTTGCAGCCCTCTCCTTCTGGTTTCACCCCCCAACCCTTCTAGATTGTAAGTTCCCACAGGAATAGGGCCTTAGTTTCCTACTGTACTGGTTTGTCAAAATGTTGTTCAATGTATTGTAACCCTGTCTATATTGTGCCCATTGTTCAGCGCTGCGGAATATGCTGGCGCTTTATAAATAAGGAATAATAAAATAGCTGCTGTGTGATCTATAGGGTGGTGGAGAGTGATGTACCTTGAGTGCCACCTAGTTATAGGGTGGTGTTTGCTCTTTCTCATACACACAGGTAACAATGGAGGGAACTGCTTGGCTAGAAAGAGGGCAGAACTATAGGACCAGAGCTTAAATTTATAGTGAAGAAAGTCTGAGTGGAAGTGGGTCTTTCTCCAGTAGCATTCAACAGTTTGAGAACATCTTTGGAGATACCGGATCAATTTGTTGTGCCAGGGTTGCAAGCTTTGTCACCTTATTGACCAGGGTTTTGAGGATGCTAGCTTGTCGAGGGTGGAGGAAAGAGTAGAGTTGTGGTGGGGATATATATGTACTGATTTTACATGGAGCTTTAGGCATGCTAAAGACTCATTGCGAGTTGAAACGTTACCCAGTCCCCTGGTTGGTCCTCTTTTTTTTTTTTTTTCTTCAGCCCTAACGATCCATTGGTTCTGGCAAACTTTAACTGACTTGGTACAGGGGATATCGCTATGGTTACAGGCCCTGAATATAAATCTGTTAAACACAACCCCCCCCGGTAACATTGACATCTGTATTTTGTACATCTGTCATAAACGGAAAAGTCATCAAAACCATATAAAACAGGCAGTGAAGCCTTAACACAGAAGAGCATTTATGGACAATTATTGGGATTTGAACAAGAACACAGTTTGTTGCAAATAGATTGATTTCGCCTCCTCTGGGTAAATGAGTTTCTAGTATGAGATGTCTTTTCTCTAAACTTTTAACCAACAAGGCATGTTGAGACTCAGTAAGTTACGTGAACAGAGGTCAGACACACCAGCGAGTTGCTAAGCAATCCAACGTACTTCGAACAAGCCTCGAATACTAATCATCGCGTTCCAGTTGGCGTACACTCCTACCTGAACATGCAACATTTGACATCTAACCCTACAGCTAGATCATATTCATCTCTTTCCATTAACGAGAGTTCTCAAGAGGAATCCTTTGACAATTCCCTCCGTTATGTAATCATATTACTTTCACATATATCTCGTTCTCTGGTCTCCCGTTGCGTTCACCAGCCTTCTAGAAACCACGACAGTTCACCGAAGGCACCCAAAGAAGTTCGCACACTTTCCCCTCTTTAAGGTGTTGAAATTATTGATTGAATGAGACCTCTTCAAGCTTTTTATATATTTTAATAAACCGGGGAAAAAAATAAATCGTTCCATGCTGTTAAACCACTGAAACAAAGTTGGATCTGGATTATGCACGTGCTTTGGCATCGGAACATGGAATAAGTCTCACAGTTGCACAAACTCAGTGGTTTTGGAGAACCTCCATAACAAGCCTCCTGCTAGTACTCATTACCAGTCAGACCAGTAGTGGCAACATCTTTAGAACAGACGATATTTCAAGCTTTGTTTACCACAACATGTAGGCGATCTGATTTTTTTTTTTAAAAAAAATCACTGTATATTGGCATATCATAGAGGGCCAACGTGGACAAACTGGCAAAAAAAATCATAAGACAACAAAAGAGAAAAAAAACCACCACAACTTGATCCATCATCTCATCATGAGAAGGCTGGTCATGGTTTAAACGATCTATATCATTAGAACCCGACTGTGGTATGCCAAAACTTTAATTACATATGGCATGTAATAACCAGGTACTTTCAGGACTGTTTTTCAAGCCATCATTTTGCAACTCATTACGTTTCCTGCATGTGAGTAGTACTCGATAAATCATTAAGTCTGCTGACCATGATGTGTTTTTAATTTGTCAGCGTTCCAAACAAGAAGGAAAAATATGGGCATATGGGCCCTTGGTTGTGGTTTTTTTTTTTGCAACGTATTTATTATTCCCTTCCCAAAGGCATTACACATTCATCTAAAGAAAAAAGGTGCAGTGGATTTTAATGAGGAGGATAATTCAGAGTTCAGGATGTTTGGGTTTTCACTATGTTACCCTCCTGAAAACCTCAGACGTTTTTTTTGGATCGAGGCTAGAAACCAACATTTCGGTTATGAGCATTCCTATCCTCTAGTGCAATGGGAGAAACTACATGTTTGTGCAACACGAGAACCTTTCTTCTCCAAAAAAATCTCTTTTGACTAATGAAATGGAAAGCCAGCATAAATATTGGCTTTTTTTTCTCTTAATAAAAGAAAATTTGTGGTAGGAAAAAGTATACTCATGACTCAGAATAAACGTGATCTCAAAGCGTCAACGATATCTTATTTTGCACTAAGGCAGTATTTATCGGTTCTAACAGAGTACCACCAGACACCACTCAGCCGGTCTTCCAGCCACATCCCCTGCATATTTTCATTTGGCAAGGCCCATGTGTTCTTCATTAAACCAAGAGTGGACAGAGCAGCGAGTGGTCTTCATGGTGTAGCCATGGGTCATGTTACCCCAGACCCGTTTCACCATAGTAATTGTTTTAGGAAGAGCCCTGTGGATCCAGTGTGGACAAGCAGACCTGTGCCCTTTCATTATTTGACTAGTGGACACAGATAACATAAATTTAAAGGGATTATTTTACAATGAGAACGTTTTTTTTACTTAATATCGTGTATGATTTTGTTTCCACCTTGTGGAAGTTTTTAGGACATTTTTCGACTTCAGCAGTTTCTTAAAACAGATTTCTGTAAAAGAATAAAATGGATCACTTTTTCCTATAAAATATTCAATATTATATAATACGTGACTACTTTGTCTTAAGGCATATGGTTCTAAATATCTTTATAACAAGGGATCTCTCTGCTATGAAGTGTTTCATTACTGTCCTTTTTTCTTAGAATAGTTGTTGTTCCTCAGTACTCAGGAGCATCTCATCCATGTAACTAAACATCTTCATGTGTCTGTGTGTGTGTATATATATATCACTTTTGAGAAGAAATACCTGGGTATGCAGTGCCCAGGCTATATTTTCCCTATGTATTTATTGATTGATGTTTAAATGATGCTGATGTGTTTAAACTGTAGTGTAAGGTTATACAGTCTGAACCGGATATAATGTCTCTGCAGATGGATTTGTATAGACTAGAAGAATGAGCTGGCAAGTGCCAGATGAAATGTAAGGTTGTGCATTTTGCAACAAAAAAATCAAGCATTCCATACTCTAAAGGGGATTAAGTTGGAGGTTTCCGTGAATAAGAAGGAACTGGGAATAAATGTAGACCACCAACTTTGTAACAGAGTGCAGTGTCAGACAGCAACTGCAAAAGTATGTCTTATTTATTGGTATTATCATTTATATAGCAACAACCATTGCCGCAGCACTGTACAATAATAATTGGGGTATCAACTGACAAATTTAATACAAATTTAGGGCCATATTCCAAGGTTGGTGTTGGCTTTAGCCAGAGCTGTTGTAAACTTACCAAAGTCCTTATAGTGTATGGATTTGGTAAGTTTACAACAGCTCTGGTTAGGTTTCCACCAATTTTAGACTAGGGCCCTTAGTAACCATTTGAAGGATGGCCCCTGCTTATATGAGCTTACAGACTAGAGGAGTAAGGGTTGATATCAGGAGGCGGAGGAGTTGTTACCATCTTATTGGTGGTTAGGAATATCTAATGCTAAATTTTATGGTGGAGACTCAAGTTATGAAGACTATAAAGATACGTGAGGTGGAGGATAATGAGGAAGGTGCTATGCTAATCTGAAGAGATTTTTTTGTTGAGATTTTATGAAGGACTGCAGAGGAGCAGAGATTCTAATAGGATGAGATAGGTCATGCCACAGGACTGGTTCTGCTCTTGAAGTCTTGGAGGCATGAGTTAGCAGTGCAGGAGGAAATAGGACAGGTGATATTCCTTTTAAAAGAAGATGAGAATTTCTGTTCTGGCAAGAATTAGTCTACAGAAATGTACAGGCAAGACCCTTTTAGCTCAAGCATGATCTATATGTGCATGTTTTTAACAGATCAGTGTATATTTGTCGAATTGGTAACGTGATGTTCCCTGTATAATGTGCTAGGTTTCGTATCACACCAGTATGGATTATTGTAGTCTCTTTTGAATGCTACTTAGTGGTTGGTAGTCAATTTTTATATGGACTGATGTTAAGTGACTGATTTATTTTGGTACTGGTTACATTTGTTGTTGGGAGTATAGCTCTATGTTTACAGTTATGTCCTTATGGTTTAGTTTAGATGGTGTTAAGTAGGAAGCATGAACTGCCGAGGTAATAGAATAGGATTTTGTGAGAGGACTTGTTATTTACGAATACCGGCTGTAGTCAATATATACTTTATGTTTCCTTGGGCATTACTACCTATTTTGTGCATCCTGTGTTTTCCATTCCCCTATTGTATACCGGATATGAAGGGATCTTATATATGATTCATTGGTTATAACGTGCCGTCTACCGTAGATACTAGAGTACACCGCAAGATTTTGGTGACAAAAATTAATCTTAAAATTGGAGGAGTCGCGGGATATTAGAAGAATCTGCACGTGTGCGAAAAAAAACAAAGTGCATGCTTAGTACTGACCCGCCTCCCGGCGTTTCAACTCGCGTTCGGCAGGGCTACAAAGCACGATCCTCCATAGGAGGATATGTGTTTGTGCGCTCAGCGCTACAAAGCTTGAAGTGGAAGGAACGCTCACTCTCTCAAACGTTTCTTCCTCTCCAAGGTGCTCTTGTTGGACCCTGGCATGGCACACTCATGTAGTACTTACATGGCAACAGGAGGGTTTCCTAGCCAGGGTTTCATTTTAACCTCTAAAGCCAGATACTTCTAACCTAAATTCTGTTTTGCACTTTGAAAAGCATGCCAGTTCAAAATCGCAAGCCCCATTTATATTGGATTGCAGGGCTATTCACATGCTTTCTGCTAGGATTGGAGCCCTTGACCGGGTTCAGAGTATAGTGTGCTCATGTTGACTACTTGACTTGAGGAAGAGAGAATTCTGACACTGACTTTGAAGGATTTTATTTGTTTACTGGTACAGTATACTTTTAGAAT